>JAPDOI010000253.1:0-600000 GCA_029168955.1 Aplectana chamaeleonis | reverse complement strand
AAACAGTTCGAAAAAAGTTTCGGATAGAAACTTCAGACCCGCCTGCTTGTTGACCATTTTCTGATTGGGCTCCCTTCACAAACTGGGTATTTTAAGGTACATATCCGTCCGTCTTTATTTACAACATCGGTGCAACGTCCGCCATGGTGGCATCAGTGGTTCTCTCATTATGGGTCTACAGGGTTACAGCGACCTCCGAGTGGTCCACGAACGCCAGCCATGACGCGGCGGTAGAAATGCTCTCAAAAATTATTGTCTCGGCGTCGGTTGTCGCTCGCTGTAAGTGATGCTGCGCCGTCGCTACGTCAAAGCAGTTTGCGGTTCCATTTTGATACCCTTCACGCCGCGTCGGATGAGCCTCATGCCGAGTGTAATCAATATCTCGTCGCTGCCAGCAACGCTGCGACTTGAACTGTGCAAACCCCCGTAGTCTTTGCCAGTGGCCCATGGCGGTTTCGCTCGCCGAATGTGTTCGTAAAAAGAGTAGAACCTTTTGGCTGATCGTTGTTCTGCCCCGAGAAGTTTTCTGACTTTTGACATTCCAGAGTTCCCCATTTTTTCTTCCCTTGGTTTTTGTGGTCATTGAGTTGATCGCTTATGCTCACGTGGCAGCAAATATTAGAAGTAGTCACGCAGTAACTGTAAACAACATTATCATGCCAGAACTGATATCGCGCAAATTGCTTTTTGGAGCGTTCTCTGAGCACTACACCCAACCTTTAGAAGAAAGAGTGGATTTTTTCTCACAATTGACCCTTTTTAATGACACCAATGACAGATGTCCGGAAATTTGCTGAATAGCATATAGGGAGCCGTGATAAAGTTGTAAAATATTCATTCATGAAAACCTTTTCTTCTCAAAATGAAACATAGCTACTAACAGCTGGCCTTTAGGAAAGGTCTAGAGCTGATTCTGAACAAAACGCTAAAATGAGTTCTTTCCCATGTTCCTAAGACAGCTCGAGCCTAGTATGTTCGTTTGGGAAGCTCAAAAGTCGCTGATCGCCGCCCATGAATAACTCATTACGTCCGTTGTTCTTATAACAATAGCGACACTACGTGAAAATGCTCCCATTAGATACGAGGGGTTTTTGTGTTGAAGTCCGAGAGCAATGTGTAATGTCGAGTGGCCAACGATAGCGAAAGCATGACATCTATCTCTATCGCCTAGAGGAAAAGTGTGATAGAGCCGCTGATTTACAACGAGTCTGATTTCTCGAAAGAAAAACATAGGCATGTATAATACGGCATGACAAGTGGAACACAACTCCATACTCTAGATAATCTCAGAGTCGTCGTACGCGCAAAAAACCATAATCAATTTTTTTCATATATTTGAGTAGGTGCATCCTTTTAGTAAACGGAAATGGCGAAAGAGCTCTTAAAAACCGCTACTTGTGAAATAAATCAAGGTTGAAAGTAGTCGACAATTCGCGAAATATCGGTTTTCCGACCTATTGGAAGGATCGCGCAAATTTTCTTATTTTTATGATAGCAGGCACAAAATTTTGCCCGATGTCTGGCGGAGTGCCGACCTTTTTCGAAGAGATTTCAAACTTTCGTCCTGCTAAAGCTCCACAATAGTGCGTGGGTGACCTAACAATGTTCTCAGACGGGCACAAACATACTGCCAAACCTGAAAAACGGCGAGTGGTTTTCAGCGCGTTTGATGCCTTTGAACATATGACGACCATCATTCCTACAATTGAAGCATTACATTGTATCTTATAAGTGTGTACGGGTAGGCTAGGGATAAAGTTTAAACGTTTAACTCGGCCACGAAGAGGAAAAAGGCGCAGGACTTTTTTGACGAGCCAGTAGCTTTTTTGGGATGTACACATGGTTTCGGTATTCGATTTAGTTTGACGCATAGTCCAGGCGGCTGGCCGTGCGGTGTTGACGACATCGGTGTTTCGATCGCGATCTATCGTCGCAGCACTGTCCATTCATCAGACTAAATTATTACGTGAACTCAAAGTTTGTGCGAGAGACACTCAATTATAGTAGTTTGAGCGTCCTCGCAAGGCTTTTCATTTTGCTCACTTCGGAATACGATGAGGTGATTTCCTTCGTTACATCAGGACCAGGAATGAGCGAAATTCCGTGTTTCGCCTTCCGAAACCATGAAAAAATCGTGTCGAAACCAGGATTCCGATCCTTCCAGAATTTCATCCGGCTCATCTCCTACCCGGGCCCACCATTAGGCCTGGCAATCCAGACTTCGGAATTCACCCCAAATCAGAAAAATACATTTTCTCTTCAAGACCAGGGCTAACCTGAGCAGGTCAGTGTCACAGCTAAATGTGAATGTCTAATTCTGTTTAGGACGATGAAACGTAACGTGAACATCGTAAAAGTCGTGCAGGATGAAGGCCGTTGTGGGAATGGGAAAAACCAGTTTGTTATTATGGATCGACTCATGACCTCAGACAGTGGGGGTAGTACGTTTACACAATAGGGAGCTGCTGGGAGCTGCTGCTAACAGCAAAATATGCTGCCAGCGTATGCTTGGGTTCAAGCTTTCGTGGTGAGTAGGAGCTGCTACTAATAGCGGAATATGCTATGCTGGGGTTCAACCCCTCGTTATCGACGGCCTGTTTTGCAAATGAAGAAAGAATTTGGAATACCATCCTGTTTAGCGGTGTTGGGTATGATCCTAGTCACCGACTGCAGCAATGAGGCCAACCTCGCCACGGTCCACAACAAGGACATCATCTTAGCCACGGCCCACAATGAGGAGGCTTCCCTCGGAGTAGGCCATGGAGACAATCCCCTCCCTCACCATCTAAAATTGACGTCCAGAAAGCGACGCAAGGTCACCTTCTCGGACCGGCCACGAACGGCCAACTGCTTCCTCATCAAGACTGGCCGCCAAATATACCCGCCGCCGTCGTACAAGAGGATGCTACAATGTTCATTCGTATCAGACAAATCAATAGAGGAGAGTGTCAACAGACACTTGGAGACGGGGCTGCCTGCGCATGCTGGGGTTCAACCCCTCTTGCCGATATCACGCGTGCCATGGTAAACAAAGGGGTTGTATCCAAGCACACGCCGCAGGAGCTGCTGCTAATTGGCAGCAACTCCTGCTGTTTCCAGTAGCCACAGCAGGGATGCTGCTAATCCCTTTGTACCGGAGTGCAACTTTTATTGTGCCGATGTACTACCCCACGACTGTCTGAGACGCTCACTGTGATTTCACGAGATCATTTCAGAATGGCAAACCTGAAGGAATAAGATTATCTCAGCGTGACTTGAATACCCACATAAATCGGTCGAAAGTGGATCTTTGATGGTACTTAAAGGCAGCGGTCACGATGAAAAACGTTATCGAAAAAACTACGAAAATCAGCTTAGATCGAAAACAGCTGAAAAGCTATGAAGGTAGCGCGGTGAAAAACGGGCTAGAATTAGAGCTTCTAGGGCCCAAAGAAGCTAGTTCGTGCACACGTGCACAGCGCCGCCCAAAAAGATCGCAGTCTCATGCCGAGCAGTCAAAAATCATCGAAAATCCGAAGATTCATTGATTGACATTCAATTTCAAGCCAGCTGATGTTCTTGATATAAGAGGGCATCGATGCCGATGATGTGGAAAGGGCTCGTCCACCATCAAAAGACAAGAAAGTTCAGACTTCAACTTTGTGCCAAAACAGTGGTATTTTGGCCCTTTTTTCTCATAGGTCCTACTACTCGAGACCCAGAAAAGGGTTTAGAGAGAAAAAATACGACACGCATATTTGATCGCGACCACTGGCTGGCACAGTCCAAACACAAGGGTAAAAATCGATATTTAAAAAAACCGAGGGTAAAACCAAGGGTTGTGCTATTGTTGATTTTGCCTTTTATCATCGCTACTCGAACTATTTTTCCGTTTCCAAAAAAATTGGTGCCCTATTCAGGGCGAAACGCTTGATTATGTTTTTAGGGTATTGGGAGCAGGGCCGACTTTTTCCTTGTAGTTTCTTACTTATTTGATGGAGTTGAGATCTCGCGTTTGGCAGGTTTGCTATACACGGTGGGCGGAGTATAATATCGAATTTTACCCCTAAGGTTGAGCTGTGCCTGTAAATACCACTTTCAATTTTTGCGTCTAATCAAACGATTCGGCCTAGCTCACATTACCCACAAAACCTGAGACTCTGAAAAATGCGTCCCCTAAAAGTTAGTTATGGCCTCCTGAAATCTGCAGTGGGGTCGATCTCCTACCACTTCTGGGACGATCATCCATTGAATGTTTATGGAACCGTCAAAGACCGTGGAAAACAATTATGGTGAAAGTTCCACATGCGGGAAAACCTTAAAACTGGCTGTGACCAGGTTTTCAAATAGAGTAAAACTACAAAAACGAATTTGGTGCTAACCTTAATTCTACTTTTGTAGTGTAGTTGAACTGGTTTTTCTTTACAAAAGAAGGGTTTCCAGGCCCTCCTTCGACATTTTCGTCTAACAGGGAGGCCATCCTGTACAAAAATATCAAACAATAATACATATATGGTTTCCTGCGCGTACGGTGTACGGTATTTTGTTGCGAAAGGCGACTCAAGATAGCCTTTAGTTGTTGTTGTATCAGCCCAGACATTCTGCAGCATCACATCCTGCAGCTCTCAAAAGCCCACGGTCGTCCTACATTGACAGTCCAACAGCGTTGTACCAGGGTACATCGTAATATGTAGGTCAACGTTCTCCTTGATCCAGCGTCACAATAGTAAATTTCGGAGTGACTAGCAAGAAGATATGAATAGGACTTTATACAGAACCTCTAGGAAATTATTTTGCGTTAGGTATACATATGTGAACTGCGGGGAATGCCAGTGAAGCGATGAGCTGAAAACAGCTATTCACCAAGCAACCTAACGAACTGTATGATCTGGCAGTGCTTTGAGCTGCATGACTGCACTTCTGCCGTTTCACGACCGTGGGGCAAATTGACAAACTCGAAAACGCAGCCAAAATCTTCACTTTTTGAAACTTGGTTTCACCACCCGCAACGGGTCGTGCTGGTCAGCATCTAAGCTCTAATTTGACTTGGAGTGCCAATGTGTCGATTCGGAACGCTATGCACTTTTTCGCGTTGTTCTTCTGAGAAGTGTTAAAAGCAGTGTCCGCGATAAAAATCGTTTTCCAATTTTCACCAGAAAACGAAGGTTTAGAGTCTGGCTGTTTCATCAATGAAGAAAGAACATGAGAAACGTTGCAAAACATCGAAAATCAGTTCTTCTTTCTGAAAGCCACATTTCAACGGTGAATGAGTTGCGCGGGCGTTGGCCTGAACTAGAGAGTGTGCGCAAATGCGCCCCAATGCTAAAACTCAGCAGTGCTCGCGCTCCAATGCTAACGTAGAAGCGGACCAAACTGTTTCTCGGAAAACTCGACCGCGAGCGGAAGGGCTAGCGCGAGCGGACTTCGGAGCCGTATGGAGCTCTTTCGGGCTCGTTTTCGTTCGTTCTTTCGACCCTTGTGCTCCAATGAGACCCTGAACTTTCGATTTCCGGCCACAAACCGAGGACGAAGTTTATCGTGCACACTACCTTCAATACTTCTCCATAATAATAGCTTCGTTTCCTAGACTCTTCATAATAAAATGAAGTGAAACGACATTCTCACAACGTCAGATCAAAGCCAGAGACAACGCTCTCCATTTAACTCAAAGAGTTCACAAATGATGTTGTCAGAAGGTGCGGATTGTGTTGTGCTGATGTAGCAGGTTCTGCTAAGAGTTGCACATCCTGCCAACTGAGAGAGAATATCGTTTCATCCCCCCCCCCCCCGAGGTCGCCGGCGAAGGGATCAGCAGCACACTAGGCGGAGGTATTTTGCAGCATATACAGCTGCTGCAGCAGGTGCTGCTAGTGTGCTGCAAATATCTTTGGCAACAGGTTCGCTTTCGTGGCGATGTACAACCCTTCAAATGCGTGAACAGTCAATTGCTTTCAGAGCGACAAACAGCTCGTGATCAATATTTCGTTTTAGGAAAACATTTTTGCTGAAATTTATCTCGACGATGTTATGTCATACAATATCCGGAATCGTATTGAATTTTTGCGCTCCAGTTGGCTATTAACCCAAGCTCGCTATTCTTTCCGCAGGAGCTGCTGCGTATAGGCTTCTTCAGGAAACAATTTTTAGCGAGACACCTCCCCAAAAGATTTTTGCTCCAGGCTGATGTATCTACAAGGACTTCCTTTAAAGGCAGTGTTAACTATGAGTATCATATTCGAGTTCGACTCAAAAATGGAGTTGTTCGGTCATGAGCTATCGAATAGTGTAGAAACAGTGAAGAAAAGATTTCTTTACCTTCTGGTTTCTAACGTTCAGGGCGTTGACGAGCTTACGGCCCCTGCTAGTTTCCCCAAGCGCGAAATGTGGACACATCGAATGGCTGGATGTGGCGGCGTTTCTCGGCAAGTTGTCATCGAAAACGTCCGCGGCGCCACATGCTCGTCAGAACGTGGGGCGGGCCGGGCTAAGCAGGCGTACTGAGCTAACGAAATCTTCGCTTCGCGTGCGGTTTACTCAACTTCTGGCTCGTTTTCGTTGCTTTCCCCTTTCCCCTCCAGCATCTGCCAGTGTAGCGCTTCACACTGAAAACTCACAAACAAGATTCATCGTGGACACTGTCTTTGAGACTGCTCGGCATTCGTAGTTGGTGGACCATAGAGAATATCTGGTTAGAACAGCCTTCACTGATGCCTGGCAGTCTCTACGCTTTTTCCTTGGTTGTAGGAAGGAGGTTGTGGAAATATGTTTCACTGCATAGATTGTAGAAGCTACATAATAATTGATCAACATGGATGCATAATCTCAAAGACTAGAAAGGCGCGTTGTTAGAAATCTGGATGCAGAAAGCTTTAGCACCCTTTCATGGCTTTAGAAAGTAACAGAATTATTTTTTGATTCTTACTCGACATCTTTGCCAATAGGAAGAAATATACACCTAATCCATTGTCTCCATTAAAAAAACCCCAATCTCCTCCGAACTTTTCTTATTCTCCCTTACTCTCTTACTTGTGATCTTTGCGAAAACGTACTAGTCGTGCTCGTGCGTTTGCAAATGTATAATGTTTCCCACATCAGCAAACACATTTAATCATTGGACGGCCTTAGGCCGTCGCCGCCCCGTCCTCGACTTGACCAATGGCCAATCCATAAGAGCCTCGAAGCATGAAGTCGACGGGAGAAAAGGCGCTGCAGTAAAAAGCTGCGAACGCATAGGACAAATATAGCCAAGGGGTTTGGGTCTATAGGCTAATAAGGAGAACAATGAACTAACTCACAGAAAATCATGTTTATAGAAAGACAATTACAGAAAGATTGCTCTTTTCTGTCAAATTTAGCGAACTGCAGACAGGTGCTGTCATCTGAACTACATATCAAAGGTTTTTTTCGCCTATCAATTCATGAATATGAACGATTTAAGTGGAAGGTAGCAGAGCGCTGGAGGACAATAACGAGAGATTCGCAAAAACTAAGAGCTTCAAATCCTCGAATAAATAGAATTTGACGGAATCTGAATTTGACTGTTCATGATTCTATCAGAAGAACGTCAAGATCAATAATCGGAGAAACTGCCTGGAGACGGCGCGATAAGAGCATGATGGCGTCAGCAGCACATAACAAA
This sequence comes from Aplectana chamaeleonis, assembly GCA_029168955.1. Classification (NCBI taxonomy): domain Eukaryota; kingdom Metazoa; phylum Nematoda; class Chromadorea; order Rhabditida; family Cosmocercidae; genus Aplectana; species Aplectana chamaeleonis. The sequence continues at coordinate 592,382 of JAPDOI010000253.1, read as the reverse complement.
GAAAACAGAAAACGTCCAGCGATGACGAGTCCGAACTCATGAACGCGTGCTGAAAAGCGGGCCAAAGAGTGGGCGATGGGTGGTGCATGCTGCTGCAATCGGACTGCCCGATTCATCTATGGAAATGACTAGACGACTTTGTGTTCACTGTCGAAGTCAGGAAGAATTGGATGACAACTGAAGCGGAGGAGCATGCCTAACCTCAAAAAGGGAACCTAAAAAGAAATGTGTGAAAAAAAGAGAAAAGGTAGGTTTGAGCGGTTTTTGGACGAAGGATAGGGTGTGAGATTACTGGAGAATGTGAATTTTGTATAGAAATGTAAAATGCGCTGTTTGGGCAACTTGTCACGGAATAAAATGTTTGATTGCAGGCGCCTTGCACTCCGAGGGAGGAGTTTGCACGAGTTTCACGTTCTGATGCGATGCGCACGCCGAAAGTCCGTTCTGATTACCCCAGCGCTAGAGCGCGTTTGCTGTAACCGTACCATGAGTTTTCGGAAGCTTATGGTAAACACGCTCTAGCGATGGACAAAACAGAACGGAATTCTGCCTCGCGTGTCGCTTCAGAGCGTAAAAATTGACGAAGCTCTTCTCTCGGTGAGTTATGCGCCTACAACCCAAAAGTTTTCGAACAAGTCCTCGCCGAAGACGTCCCGACTGGAGGTGACCGATTGTCTCTGTCTATGTTTTTCCTCCCCGCCTTTTCGCGTTTCACTTCCTTCCCATCTCGTCCTGCTGGAGCGTTGTTCAGTGTTTTCTGCAGGATCACAAAGATCTCATTGTGTTCGTTTGTCAGTTATCCAACGTGTTCATTTGTCCCTGATCCATTTTTTTCGTACTGCCGTTGTTCTTTATCTGAAAGAAGGGGTTTTGTTTCGGCTTGGTATGACATTAAAGGCACAGTACACCCTCCCACATGAATTTTGTGATTTTAATTCGATTGTGTAGAAGACCCCTCCTGTATAACACGTGCCAAGTGCGAGATCTCAATACCTGCATATAAGCGAGATATAAGCGACCACCACAGGCCCGACCCCCTACCAGATTTCCGAGCTCGATAGGGGCTAGATGGATGGATGAATTCTCAACAGGTCGTCGCTCTTCAGTCCATTGCCGTAATTGCCGTGCTGTCTGCTTATCCTGGCTCTATAGCCTACAACGACTGCAAATGAAGAGAAATACAGGCCTGGGACAACTCGTCCACCAAGTTTTCACCCTCAAAATGCAGACATCTTCGAGGAGCCATAACTCTGTTTATAGGGGGTCGTGGGCGACTTCAGAGATACCACTGTGATCACCGTTAGACCCTCTCCAAGATAAGCAAGAAATCTGAAAAATAATTTTCTGGGTGTCCTGTGCCTTTAAAGGCACTGTCCACGATAAACTTCATCCTCGAATTTTAAATGACAAACGCTTCTCGTGGCTCCCAGAAGCAGAACAGCGTCGAGGAAACGGGACGAAAAGCTACCCAAGAGCCGCGGAACGGCTTAGGAAAGTGGGCGAACTACGCCGCTTTGGGCAAGTCCGGCCCCTTTCCATCCCTCGACGTGAACAATGAAATACTCGAGATAGTTAGATGAGCGATGGTTTCCTATCAGAAGCCCCGTTCTTCCCCTTCATTCTCAACTTTTCTCTTTACTCAGGTCAGCTCGCATACGCTGGCTGCAAAAGACGGAAGTTGCAAGCCTCGGACAACTCGTCCACAGTGCTTCCCTAGCTAAATTTTTGAGTGACCATAACTCCGTTCTCAGAAAGTCTTGTACGATTCCAGAGACATTATTGGAATTTGAATGGGACCATTTTCAAGATAGGCAAAAAAAAAACAGAAGAGGGATCTTTATCGTGAACACTGCTTCTAAGAAATGTCTTAAAGGCAGCGGACACGTTCAAAAGTTTTTGAGATAACTACTCAGGCAAACCATCGCTCCGAGCGGTACCGGAGAGCTACTCGAGCGGAGCTGCCTCTCCGCTCCGAGCGAAAATTAGCCATCTACTCGGGCCACAGCAGCCGCTCTCCGGGCCACAGCAGTATCGCTCGGAGCGATCTTCGGTCCCAACTGGCACTGCGATTTCTGTTCGGGCGATTTTCGAAAATCGCCTAATTGCTATTTTTCTTTATTTCCGCCTCTTCTCGAGAGGTTTAAGCCTGTTAAGAGGATAAGGTACCTGTTACAGCCTGCGGGTCAGGAGTTTAATCCTGCCACAGGCCGCAACAAGGATACCATCCCAGCATGGTCCGCAATGAGGAAGCCTTCCCCACCGCGGACCATGAGGGTTCCCCTCGGCCGCCAAAAATCGTCATCCTGAGAGTGATCCAGGGTCACCTCTCAGGAGTGGCCTCGAAAGGCCAACTACCCGTCTACACGAGGTGAACCGCCTTTTATACCCGCAGGATTGGTTGTTCTTTGAGTGATAACGTGGCTCGCACGTTATCACTCAAAGAACAACCAATCCCGCGTCTCTCTATCTCTGGCGATGGCACCGCTGTGGCTCCGAGAGCGACCGGAGAGCGACCGATGGGCGAACTGGCACCGGACAGGGACCTCGGTGCCAGTTGGCCCCTCGGCCGCTGTCCGGGCGATGACGTCATAAATGGGAGGAGCCGGTCCCGCTCGGAGCGATGGTTTGCCTGAGTACGTTAATGGGCTCCTATGGCCCCTGTGTAGTAGAAGGCTCGCGCCGTCGGAAGCATAAAAAACGAGTCAAAACTACTGAATTTGAGCAATGCAAGTCGAAAAATTTTAGCAACCTTGCCCATGAGCTTCGTCAACCCCGCCCCCAAATACAAACTCAACCACGCCTATCGTTCGATTACGGTAACTTACGACGGCGTTAGCTCTCTGGGAGAGACTATACAAATATAATTAGGTCCTTGTTTCCCAGCAGGTTCACGAGCAGCTGAATCGGACTTGCAAATTTCTCAATATCTGGGAAGGAGTTGAGAAATGAGTGAAAAGGGAAAACAGAACCGTCTCACTACATATTTCCAAGAACCTAAATGGGGCAACTTTATCGTAAGAACATACTTTTCAGTATTCTTCATATGCATTTTGTGTGCCGACTGCTCGAATGGGTTTGGACTTTGAGAGCCATGGAGTGTGGGGCAAGAGTGTAAAGACGCCAGAATTCCCCTGATACCAACTTCAATTTCAAGGTTTGTGTTACATTAAGATCACAATCACCAAGCTCATATCAACATTTGCTGGCAGAAGATAAAACACTTTTAAACAAATAATAACTCGCACTCGTAACCGAACAAAGTCAAATCCATTTTTTCGGTGTTATTGGCTTCACAAACAGGAAAACTGCTGAGATGGTGTTTCCCTATTGTATGTGGTTATCTTTTCAGATTACGTGGAGCCCTCAACAGGAGAAGCACCGCCTTATCGCTCTAGAAAGTTCGTTCTCTGTGACGAGAGCATAAAATGTCGTACCGCTCTCAACGGCTTCTCCGCGCTTTTAATCAAATTAATTGTTGACATTGAATATGTTACACGGAGTCTTCCAGCAACAAACTTCTATGCCACTAGACGCTTACCATATGTAGCAATTAACATACATATACAACACAACTAACACATGCCGGGCATGAAACTTTCTATTGCGGTGAATGTACATTACTTATGCGCCTGAATACGTCATGTGCTCCATTATACCGGCAAGCTCTGAGCTCACTGGTTCAATTCTAAAGCAGCTAGCTCAGAAAAAGCTGCTCCATACATGAACCAGCGAGCTCAGAGCTCGCCTCAAAAATATGTGCTCCAAAACCGTCATCCTCCCCTAGGGAGAACATACCTTATGTAGGCCATCTCTTAGACAAGGGTGAGTGACACCCAATGAAATGTGAATCGAATGAATACGAGTCAGCCTTTGAGGATTTAGGCCGGGATCATACTTCATGCGGCCAGCGACAGCGACAGTACACATCAGGAATATCGATTTTCGGTAGATATACTCAGGCAAACCATCGCTCCGAGCGGTACCGGAGAGCTACTCGAGCGGCGCTGCCTCTCCGCTCCGAGCGAAAATTAGCCATCTACTCGGGCCACAGCAGCCGCTCTCCGGGCCACAGCAGTATCGCTCGGAGCGATCTTCGGTCCCAACTGGCACTGCGGTCTCTGTTCGGGCGATTTTCAAAAATTTCCTAATTGCTAATATTTCTTTATTTCCGCCTCTTCTGGAGAGGATTAAGCCTGTTAAGAGGATAAGGCACCTGTTACAGCCTGTGGGTCAGGAGGTTAATCCTGCCACAGGCCGCAACAAGGATACCATCCCAGCATGATCCGCAATGAGGAAGCATTCCCCACCGCGGGCCATGGAGGATCCCCTCGGCCGCCAAAAATTGTCATCCTGAGAGTGATCCGAGGTCACCTCTCAAGAGTGGCCTCGAAAGGCCAACTACCCGTCTACACGAGGCGAGCCGCCTTTTATACCCGCAGGATTGGTTGTTCTTTGAGTGATAACGTGGCTCGCACGTTATCACTCAAAGAACAGCCAATCCCGCGTCTCTCTATCTCTGGCGATGGCACCGCTGTGGCCCCGAGAGCGACCGGAGAGCGACCGAGGGGCGAACTGGCACCGGACAGGGACCGCGGTGCCAGTTGGCCCCTCGGCCGCTGTCCGGGCGATGACGTCATAATTGGGAGGAGCCGGTCCCGCTCGGAGCGATGGTTTGCCTGAGTAGATGGTAAACATTGCGTCGCGTCGCTCGTAGCTGACAGTATGATTCCGGCCTCAGCCGTGTCGTAAGTAGCTCACGGCATGTCGATCAAATATTCACCGCGGGTGTGGCTAAGAAGCAGTTCGGCTGGCACGCGCGACGGAGAAGCGCTGTTCGCGCGCGTCGCTCTTGGGGCGCATTAACCGAGAGCCCTCAAAAAGGTAGTCGTTGTCCCATTTTAGCCGTTCCCCCTTATCATTTTTGCATTTTGTTCATGTTGTTGTTGTGTCAGAAGTAGGGTCGGCGTCGGAATTAATGTCGTCATCTCCCGTTCCGCTCCGAAAAAAAAAACTAAAAAAAATCTAATACGAAAAGTGCGACATCAACTGAAACGATGGTATGAGAAGCATTGCGTCTAAAGAAGTGTATTATAAACAAAAATCATGAAAAAATGACAAATGGGACCGCCAAAATGGAACAGCAACTACTTTTTTCGAGGGCCCTCGGTTGACGGGCCCCAAGGACGATGCGCGCGCAGCACTTTTGCGCCGTCGCGTGTGCCAGCGCAACTGCTCCTTAGCCATACGCGTGGTGTGGATTCGATCCGCATGCCGTGGCTCACTGGAAGTTCCTCAGGGTTTAGATGTGTTGTCAATTTTCGGAAATTTTCATGGGAAGAGGCATTACTGGATTCTCCGACCCATTCAAAAGCTCATCATCCTACTATATATATTTTGGTAAATTTGTGTGTGCGTGTGTGTGTTTATGTATGTGTGCGTTTCTCTGTGTGTTTGTTTGACCGTTTATTCGGCTTGACTTTCAAGACGGGCTAACTTACGGGTACGGGCTCAAGAGCGCGCAGAACGCCGTAGAAAGTGTGTGGGACCCAAGTGGAAGTGCGTAGGACGCCGTAGAAAGTGTGCGGGACCCAAGGTAGAGTGCGCCGGACGCCGAAAAAGTGTGTGGGACCCAAGTGGAAGTGCGTAGGACGCCGTAGAAATGTGCGGGACCCAAGGTAGAATGCGCCGGACGCCGTAGAAAGTGTGCGGGACCTTAGGTAGAGGGCGCCGGACGACGTAGAAAGTGTGCGGGACCCAAGGTAGAGTGCGCCGGACGCCATAGAAAGTGTGCGGGATCAAAGTGGGAGTGCGCAGGACGCCGAAGAAAGTGTGCGGGACCCAAGTGGAAGTGCGTAGGACGCGGTAGAAAGTGTGCGGGACCCAAGTGGGAGTGCGCAAGACGCCGAAGAATGTGTGCGGGATCCAAGTGGGAGTGCGCAGGACGCCGAAAAAAGTGAGCGGGACCCAAGTGGGAGTGCGCAGGACGCCGAAGAAAGTGTGCGGGACCCAAGTGGAAGTGCGTAGGACGCCGTAGAAATGTGCGGGACCCAAGTGGAAGTGCGCAGGACGCCGTAGAAAGTGTGCGGGACCCAAGTGGAAGTGCGTAGGACGCCGAAGAAAGTGTGCGGGACCCAAGTGGAAGTGCGTAGGACGCCGTAGAAAGTGTGCGGGACCCAAGGTAGAGTGAGCCGGACGCCGTAGAAAGTGTGCGGGACCCCAGGTAGTGTGCGCCGGACGCCGTAGAAAGTGTGCGGGACCCGAGGGAGAGGGCGTCGGACGCCGCATAGAATGTGTGAGACCCGAGGGAGAGCGCGCCGTAGGAAGTAAGTGAGACCCAAAAGGGAGCGCTGTACGCCGTAGAAATCGTGTGAGACTCAAGAGAGAGAGAGAGAGCGCCTTACTTCAGAATCACTATGTGCGTCTAAAGAGAGCGTACACCACTCCTTTCTTCAGGTCTCCTACCCTCACCACTCAATTCAACTGCTTAGCTGTTTATATGCACTAACTTTTCTGAATCGGGTTTATATACGATGAAAACAAGAGTTAATCAAAATCTGCATCCATGAAACACAAACATCATTCTACTTCATTTGGCAATAAAAGTAGCAGGGGGTCGGTTGATCATGAAAACGTTTAGTAAATTCCAAACAGCGGTTGTCCTTATCATGACAAAAATTAAGATAAATCAAAGGCCACTCCAGGATCTTATAAAACGGAAGAACGACCGGTGTGTCACGGTAGAGATAAGGAGGTAAACGGGCGTAGCAAGGTTTGGAATGCTTTGTGATTTCCGATGGTTTAAGTGTTGCCGCCCAAACCAGCTTATGGGCCGGCGCAGGAAGAAAGAAAGCACCGAGTTATTTGCCCGATACCCAAGATGACGGCGAAGCCGGCGAATGGGCCGGCGCAGCCGTGCCCCAGCGGCAGAGGCCGGCGTCAGCCGTCCGACGCGGCTGGTACATAATAATAAACGGCTGGGAGTTGACCGGTGACCGGTGACCGGAGAATATGCGGGACTCAGTTAGCAGTGCGCCAAACGCCGGGTAGGGTGTACGTGACCCAACTGGGAGTTCACCAGGCGCCGGGGAAAATGTGCGGGACCCGACTGGTGGTGTGCCGAGCGCCGGGGAAAGTGTGTTGTACCTAACTGGGACAACGTGAGAAATGCCGAGCGTCGGGAAAAGTGTGTTGGAACCATTTGGGACAGCGCCGAGCGCCACAGAAAGTGTGCGGGACCCCACTGGCAGTGCGCCAAGCGCCGGAGTAAGTGTACAGGACCCGAGTGGGAGTTCTTCAGCGTCAGAGAATGTGTGCGGGACCCGACTAGGGGTGCGCCGAGTGCCGGGGAAAGTGTGTTGTAGCTAAGTGTTAGTGCGTCAAGCGCCGGGAAAAGCGTGTTAAAATGTGTGAGACCCTACTGGAAGCGCGCCGCGCGCCATGGGAAGTGTGTGGGACCCAAGTGGGAGTGCGCCGCGCGCTGTGGAAGGTGTGCGGGAGACAACTGGAAGTGCGCAGAGCGCCGGAAAAGTGTATAGGATACAAGTGCGCCACGCGCCAGGGAAGGTGTGTGGGTTTAACTGGGTTTTGAGGAATGATAATAGTTAAATTCTCATTTTGCAATGATTGGATTATTTTATGCGTCACAATGTACGTCTACAAGTACGCCGCGAAGCAGCGTGGGTGTGCACCTTGTGGATCAATACTTTTGCAACTGACTACACGCTTCACCCATTGAGCGCAGTTGTCCTTCTATGTTACTGCAGCTTTAGTCTTATGCCTTTGAATGCATCGTTCGCGCTGAAAACCAATTTCCATTTTTCAGGCTCTTTTTTTATGAGCTGTAGACTGCTTTCAACTGTGAATGAATGAATCACTGAATTCTGAGGCTTACAATTAATTGGAAAATTCTTCCTCTTGTGTCCATTACTCGTTTCAGAACTGTCAGTGATAAGAAATTGTGACGTAAGCATTGTACATCTGGAAATGTTTTTAGAAGGGCAGTGAGTCACTGAAACATAGCGGACTGCAACAAATATAAAATAAAGGCAACTTGCTGCTCTACCCCGTCGGATCTTCATGTGAAATAGGATCGCTAAGCCTCTCACATGAAAGAATGTGGCATTTCATTTGTGGAGACAGTAAAGAGAATTCGACACAAATCTGTACTCTAGTTTATAGCAAATATCGTTCAGTGTGTTCAAAGCCGTCCATATCTAGACGAAAAACGAAAGCCGAATGATAGTCGACCGAATTCTGTGGCATCGGTGTCGTTCTGCACTGATACCATCTCAGAGAGCGTCAGTTTGTTATATTCTAGTGTACCATTTGCCACTGCGCTAGCTGGGTTTGGGCATTGCGGACAGTCAGAAAAATACCACAGGTGCAAGATCGCCACAGACTCGGTCAATTGTTACGGATCGTGTGGGGACCCAGCCCACACAGTACGAATGAGCAGTCGTCGGAACACCTGTCGCGGTCGTTGGTTCGAAAAGGGATGCTAGGTAGGGTACATACTACAGTTCTACAATTTCGGAAAAAATGTCGAACGAACGAAATTCGAAATTACTTCGTTCGAAATATTTTCGAACGAAAAATGAAAAAATTTCGTTCGAAAAAATTTCGAACGAACGAAAAGTGGAAAATTCCGTTCGAATAAATTTTGAACGAACGGAATCTGAAAAAATTTAGTGCGACGAGTTTTCGAACGAACAAAAACGAACGAAAAAAATTTCGAAAAATCTTTCGAAAATTTTCCGAAAATTTCGTTCGTGTACAACTATAGTACATACCCAAACTCTGACGCCGTCGGAGTAAGCTACGCGCACAAGCCTCATGGCAATCGGGCTCCGTGCTCACTTGTGCTACATACCATCGACAGGATAGGTAACCAAAATCGATTTATACTAGGAATAGTTGCTGAATGTCTCCGAGACAAGATAGTTATCCTATCTCAGGCTATCTAACAGAAGCGAGCATGCGACCGCTCGCAGCCGGTGAGGCTCGTTCGTATACACAGCCCACTACGACGGTGTCAGAGTTTACCGCATCGGCGATCGGTCGCTGGAAATCGCCCGAGCTGAGATTGTCGCGCGTCATGCGCCTGTGGCGCGCCACAAGCGACGAAAACTGTGCAGCTGTTACGCGCGCCCCATCGCTAATTGGCCGCCATACTTATGGTCATGGTGCTTGTCGTTCAACGTCATTAAGGAGCAACGCATCGTCGCCAATCCTTGCAAAGCGATCCAGCGTTGTGACGGAAAAACCATAATTGCGTCGCCGTGCAACCTCAATCGGCGCGATTAGGTCGCCGTGACGGAAAGTCTGATCTCGGCCTAGTGCCTGAAAAGCGTGCGGAAATCATACACGGTCGCGCCTTTCCGCGTCCAGTACATTTAAAGGCATCGTACACGATGAAAACCGAATTCCAGCTTCTGCGTTCAGTCGGACTAGTGGGTCATAACAATGTTACTCAGGAAGTCTGGAGTTTCAAAAAGGCCTCTAAATGAAGATTTGTTAATCACAAAAGTGCTCCCTGGGTTTTGGGGGCCGGCCTTGGGGTCGGTCCGTTTTTACAAGGAACAAAACTCCGTGGTCGCTGCCGGCGATTGTGCGTTGACGCGTCGTAGGGCGCAATGAACATGACACTCGATTTCACGTTCGACGTCGATCGAAAGCGGCTGACAGCGATGGAAGCAGCAGGTTAGTAACCCTTTTTCATTTCGTTCGAGAGAAAATGATCGCTCGTCTGAATGGCGTCCTCGGTGAATTGCTTCCGACGCTGCGCCAAGGAACGAATCGTAAAACAGTTCCTTGCGTTCTTCGCGCAACTATCCCAAGCAGATGCCGGCTGGAACTTCAAATTTGTTTTGATCTTCCTTGAACTGGGTTTTTCTTGAAAATTTGACGTTTTTGAGGGGGGCTTTTTGCAACCTTTAGTCACTATAGGGATATAAAAATACGAAAACGTCAAAAACCCAAGTACGATTTTCATCGTGTACGATTGTCAGTAGTACCTACCGAGGGTTCAAGCCAGTGTCTGTGTTTTCTTTGCGATAGCGACGGCCGTTTCTCAACGACAGTGTTCTGCGACTGCGGCTAGTCTGCAATGGACACCGAAATGGAGCGTAGAATATAAGTTATTGCCACCGATCGTCGGCGTAGGGAGTGGTACCATTATTTCAGCCCTCTGTAACCTGACGAACAGAAGGTCAAACAGACTTTTCGATTAAACCACAAAACAAGGCGCACATGTAGACTAACCATTGGTGCCAAGTAGTTATGATTGTTGAAAATTTTATTTCAAAGACTGGGTGGAGGGGGATGGCGCAAACTCGGTGCGCGTATGGTATAACATATGGCACCGAGTTCGAGCCAACCTTCCATGAAGAGCGCAGGGTATCAGTGCGATCCGTGCCGACTGTTCAAAGAAAGGCACTGTAGTGCATGAGAATTTAGACGCTTGGGATTGTCGGAGGTGATGTGAAGTTTTGACGGAGCGAGTGAAATGGGTTTGTTATCTCAGAACACAACTATGGAGCGGTTGTCATGTCTTTCGCAGTTGGAATCCTACTAGGGGTCACTTCGCTTGGCCAGGATAACCTGATGTTCCGAGCTGAAAAAGACGGTTCGAGTCTTCCTTTTTTGTGTAATGAGACCAAAACTCAGTGAAATAAGGCGGAAAGTGTCTTCGAGGAAGAAACGGAAACGTCTAAGGAAAAGCGTTGAAAACATCTTGAAATTTATCATCTATTATACAAATTTATTCTGTACCTTCACAAGCTCATGTGGAGCGAGCGGGGAGACAGCGAGAAGTGTGGGGAGAAGGATTTGCTCCATACGCGCGCAGCAGCACGCGCTAAACGAAAATAAATTTCACCCTGACATAAAGGATATCTCAACGCAGGGTGCTGAGATGATCGCAAACGCTCGGCTCCGGGCGAGGTTGTACCCGCATACTTTCTTACGTGTGAAAGTGAAAAGTGTGGTGAGAATGGTATTCCGAGCCAAGGAAATCGCGTACAACTCTCTTGCTCCCGCATAATTTCCTGAATTTCAAGGGGGAAGCCACAAGTTACGTCGACGGTAAAGGAATGTCTTTGGTGATATCATCAACTGACTTACGTCTACGGTCAAATCAGAAGCTTTTCTTCGTAACGGGGAACGATCTGACTATGAGGCCAAACGTCGGTTTTTCGTTAGTTTCGATGGAGGAGCTGTTAAAAACTTGGAAATATATTGCTCCAGCCTCCATCAGCTACAGATCGGCAATATATTTTGACGGTTTGGCTGAACTGAAATGCATAAACGGACGAAATCTGTGTTGGAGTGCTCAGAGATGGGACGAAAAAGTGCTGGAGACCGAGGCGACAACGTAATCTGTGCTCATATTGATTTTTCATACTTTTATTATATTATACTGCCATTTCATTTACTTATTAGGTATACGTCGGAAAAGGAAAAAAGAGGGCATGCATGAGACAACAATGACGCATAAATAAATAATCTCACACACTTGTATACTCGGTTTACGACGGAGTGCCTGAACTCATAGTCCGTCACTGGTCCTCTAATTGCCGTCGCTCTGTAAGCGACACGTTCTGAGCTGACCCCGGTATGTATCGGCGGGCTCGGGAAGCAATCGATTCGTCATTGCCGCCACTCAACCACCCACCGGGGTCGGCCGAGAACGCGTCGACTACAGTAGTAGATGGCCCCTAGACCAGTGGCGTACCATGAATCCGGGCACGCCCTTATAAGCAGAGTATAATTTAATGCGCCATTTACGCTCGTAAGCGTGATTGAGATACCAATGCAAATCAAACTGCAGTGATGGCACAGCAGCCTCATACTGGAGGTGAAGGGAAAAGAAAGGGCAGAGCAGATACTGGGGCCAACTTCTTACTCATTTAGCGGCACTGAGAACCGTTTCTCTGCTTCAAACTGCGCAGGCTTCCTGGTGTGAGCGATATCGCTATCGTGTATAGTTTGGTCTGTGGCTTGCCTCCTTACAAGAAAAAGCCGCGGGTGAGATCTAAATTTTTGTTGAAGAGGCAAGCCACGGACTTAACTGTGCATTGTTATCACAGCAGCGTTTACGAACGTATATATTTGCATTCTGCCCTGAAGTTCCGCCTTGCCGTGATTATAAGAGAAATGTCCTTGTTGCACCAAAACCTGTCGTTTCAACAACAGCCAGTGAAAACGTTTCGAAGAAATTTGGTACACCAGTTCTCAAACGGCTGCAGACTGGCGGAACACAACTACACACAGTGTAAAGTCCACTGATAATATGACCATTCAAAACTCAATTGGTTATTATCACTGGAATTATATTTTATTATTATTAAAATTGTTATTATCATTATTATTATTATTATTATTATTATTATTATTATTATTATTATTATTTGACATATGCTAACGGGAATGACAAGAAAATTGAAAGGCGTCAACAATTTGAACTTCGAATTGAGCGCACTGGTCACTGTATACATTGAGAATACAAGAGTGTCTTGCGATATACTCCCTCTACAATTTTTCGTCCATCTTATGAACTCTCGACGTAAAGCTGCGGACAAGCGAAGCGGATTGTACTGGAGCGGTCCGAGAACTGCAAATAGGAAGAAATTTAATTGCTAATTCTTTAAAAAAAATTGGAACCTACTGTAAGGCTGAAGACTCCGAGGCAAATCCAGTCGACTTCTCCTGGGACATCTTTTCCTCCAACTCGTCCGTAAGAAGTTTCTCAATCTTGGACAGAAGTTTTCTGGAAACGGAGAATCATGTTCGTGACTCTACTGGCTCAAGCACGAGTCAGTTATAATTTTCTGTGCTGCATAAGAGAAAGCATGATTTTGGTCGGACTTCGATGGGGCAATCTTTTTTCCGAAAACCAAGGCTTCTAGTGGGAAGAGGTGGAGTCTGCCCGAATGAGACCGTCTGGTCACAGCGATAGCGTGCCGTTCGAGCGGCGCTCGTTAAGGCCCCTTCTGAAAGAGCCTTCTCATTATTGCAAACGGCTGACTGGGATATAATTCACTACTTCACTGTCTTCTCAGCTTACGAATATACAATACAGAAAATGGTGTCTGCATGAGATTTATTTTAGTGAATGGACGAGACGCGATCATTGCGGCTAGCCGTGCGGCGTTGGAGGAATCGCCGGCCAACGGGGTTTCGATCGAGCGAGTCGATCTATCGGCGCAGCCTCTTAAATTCACTATAATAAATTGACTACGTGGAATATACTGTCCCGAAAGCAAAATCTAATACTCGAAGTGTTCGGAATATTATAATTTTCTGAATGAGGAGTCCACTAACGGTGATACTCGTCCACTGAGTTGACCACCAAGTTGTTGCAGGATCTTCGCGCTAGCGTTTCCGTCCCCTGTGTGGCCTGGTTTTGACTGAGCAGACACTTTCACCTCATGGACGACAGCAGCCTCAGTTGTCACCTTCTCTGAAAACAATACTGATTATTTCCTACACGAACAAACCATGGAAATCGAAATCTGACACCTTTTGGTTCTCCTATGTGTTGATCATGGCGAACAGAAGGTGGCTTGGCGTAAAGTTGCCTAGGTTCTTCATTCCGAGGTCGGACCTGGAGTGGGCAGTTTTGAATTGATGTGTGGATGGACCCCCACTACATATGTAGATTAGAAGCAGAGGATATTGACCAGTTGCGGATAACCGCTATTGCGGCATGCAGCACGAATATAATCGTGTCGAGATTGCGTGATCGCAACAGGATTGCTCGCGGTCACCACAATTTTGATTGCGTTGCGTGTCACAACAGCGGTGGTGAGACCGTTATAGCGTCAAATACACGCTGATTCTACTGCGTGTGAGATACAAATGCTTGACTTGATTGGAGACTAGTTCCTTCGGCTTTAAAAGGAGTTTCCAAGATGACGCCTCTTCCCAAGGGCATAGTCAATTTGAGAGCAAAGTCCAACGATCGATTTTTAATGCGATCGCAAGGCAGTTATCGATCCAGCACTGACTGATGCTATCGTCGATCACTGGATGGGGGTAGCCGCGACAAAAACACGTGGCACGCACGGAAGCGAGGAGGTAATAATTGTCGTGAACATCGATCGAACGATGTCAGGTTAGTTCGCTGCGCCACGTCTTCGTACAAAAGGGATAAGGATCATATTAGATCAATGGTATAAATTGTCGCTGTCATGAGGGACAGTCATGACATTTAGCACAAATCGTGGCGGGACCAGCATCGCAGCAATGGCACTGGCCGTCGTAAGAACATTTGTCGCGTGTCCGTTGCGGCGACTTGTCGCGGAGGGCTGACATACTGCAAATATGCAGATGCCTGTCGCTGTCGCTGTGCGGCGCACTGCGACAGCGAAAGATTTGAAGGACGGGAGGCGGTCGCTGTCGCTGTGCAGAGCGACGCGACCGCGTGTCGCCAAAGTATACTATTGGCCTCTTGTATGTGGTGGAACTTCAGAGGTTTTCGCTTTTTTGACGTGCCCCTGAATAAATTTATCCCTAGAAACTCGATATATAACGGCAGGAGGTAAGCGTATTATACTCTGTTTATCTCAAATTGCACAAAACACAGTCCGCCACCGGCCCTCTTTGTACCGTAGAGCAGGTCCATCGACCCGTCCTCAACCGACCCCGGTGGGCATGCGAATCAATACGCCAGTGCCGCAGCCACTACTGACCAGGTTGAAGGTGCGGTGGCAGGGTGGATGGATGAGTGGCGGTCACTGGCGTATTGACCCATAACCCACCGGGGTCGGCCAAGAACGCGTCCATGGACGTGCAGTACGGTACATAGAGGGCCGGTGGTGGACCATGTTTTGTGCGATTCGAGATAAACAGAGTATACATGGGAGTTGCTGCGACTATTCGCGTGTGCGGCATACTGCAAACCAGGGGATTAGTCCTGGTTTTCTATGTAATGAATTTTGGGCAGTATTCCTCTAAACTTCAATCTTCCTGCTTCTGCGTCACGTTGCGCCCATTTGTGAAGCGTTTTGAAAAGTCGCACAGTGAAAAATTGTGAACACTATTTGTCAAACGATTAGCTCGGTCAGGCCCCTCAACACCAGACGTCTATGTGTCAAAATGAAATTTCCATTATTCTTTCCCGTGCATGTACGGAAAGAAGGTTACAGACAGCGAGAAAATGGAGTGAGACGAAGGGGCAGCTCTGCGCGCACACGTAATGAGTGATGGAAATTTCGCTCCGACAAACGAATGAGACTGTCCGCCCATGCGGTCGGCGTGCGTGTCGCGTTAAAGTGACGATGGCATTTTTCTCCGCACGGCTGCAGACGGGTGAGTGGGATATTGTTCAATATTTGTGTAATATTCCTGCCAACCGATATGCGCGTTCGAAAAATGCATATGCCACTGCTGCTCAACACGCAAGCCGACCTCGTGGGCAGACAGTCTCATTCGGTTAGATTTTATGTAGTGTCGCGTCAACTGTAAGTCCAAAACGCGATGTATCAATCGGCGCTCCGTGATATTATTTACTCTGTTCCACTCGGGTTAGCCAACCCAGAAAAGCAGAGAATTCCCCATTGCGATTATACGCATGCAGCGTTAAAGACACAGGACACCCAGAAAATCATTTCTTAGTTTTTGTGGTGATCTTCGAGAGAGTCACACGCTGATGACAGTGGTATCTCTGAAATCGTCTGAGAACCGCTATGAACCGAGTTATGGCTCCTCAAAGGTGCCTATATTTCGAGGCTGAATCTTTAATGGACGTTGTCTCAGGCCTCTATTTCTCTTCATTTCCAATCGTTGCGCGTGAGCGAGATAGGATAAGGACACAGTCCGGCAACGGACTGAAGAACGAAGACTCGTTGGGAATTCATCCATCCATCTAGCCGCTACGAGTTCGGAAATTCGGTAGGGGTGTGGCCCGTGGTGGTGAGCGAGGGAGGTCGGGCCTGTGGTAGTCGCTTATATCTCGCTTATTTGGAGGAATCGAGATCTCGCACTTGTCACGTGCTATACAGAAGGGGTCTCCTACAACATTAAATGAAAATCACAAAATTCATGTCTGAGGATGTATTGTGCCTTGAAGTTACATTGCTGTGTCACACAAAACGACTATGTCAATCAACATCATTCTTGCGGTAGATCCCTCGCAAAGCCGAGTCATCACCGCTAGGTTGAACGGGTATTTCAGTGAGGTCTTATAATACAAAATGTCATATGGGTACGCGTGATAGAGACACTGAAGGAGGGTCCCTGTCTCTCTGGGCTCTCAATTGGCTGGCCCGACTGGGACAGAACATAAATGCTCGTCTTAAAGGCAGTGGTCAGGATGAAAAAGGTTATCGAAAAAACTACAAAAATCAGCTCAGATCAAAAACGGCTGAAAAACTATGAAGGTAGCGCGGTGAAAAACGGGCTAGAATTCGAGTTTCTAGGGCCCAAAGAAGCCAGTTCGTGCACACGTGCACAGCGCCGACGAAAAAGATCGGAGTCTCATGCCGAGCAGTCAAAAATCATCGACATTCAGAGGGAGAAATAAATGCAAATTTACCTAATAAAAACAGTTGAGCAATGAGAGAAAGCACTCCAGTCAATGACTTTGACTAGATGTGTACATAAATTCAAAGGTTCATTGATTGAAATTCGATTTGAAGCCAGCTGACGTTCTTGATATAAGAGGTCATCGATATACCGATGATGTGGAGTGGGCTCGTCCACCATCAAAAGACAAGAAAGTTCAGGCCCTAAATTTCGCCCGTAACAGTGGTTTTTTCGCGATTTTTTCTTATAGGTCCTACTACTCGAGACCCAGAAAAGGGTTTAGAGAGAAAAAGACGACAAGCATATTTGATCGCGACCACTGCCTTTAAGGCAAATCAGAGCAGCAGACTTGCTTGTTTTTTGCACTCGCCTTGTCATTTTCGCAGCATCCCGCCAGAGTATAACTATGTAAGACCAAACATTTTGAGAATGATTCTTCTATCCTTATTTTGTCTTGTTTGTAGAGCATCACGTTCCTCGCCAGAAGGGATTTGGCCAACGCTTAGCTCAGTTCGATCACGAGGTTATACTATGTATACGGGGAAACATATCTGTCGTACAGTGTAGGCGAATTGTAAAACCTCTTCGATTTTCATTGGCAACAAGATGAATCTTGAACTGCTGAAAAAATCTAGCCTCTCTCTCTCATTTTGAGCCGGTCAAAATAAGACCTATCGGGTACAGGGGGAGGACGGAGTACGTGGTGGGGTCGGCGCCAGCCGGCTAGCAGCAGTGACCGCTCTTGGCCGAGTCGCCCCAACAACGAGATCGATGGCTCGCTCGCTCGTTGATTGGCGATCGGAGGAAATCACACACGCGAGATCAGGGTCTGTGCGCGGAACTCAATCGTTTTTTGAACAAAAAGGGTGACGTTTTCCTATATTAGAGCAAACAGCCACCGAGTTTTTTGATGGGTTGAAGTCCTCTCAAGGGAGGGCTTAATCTACGAATTTTCCGAATTTTCAAGGGGTTGGAACTCTGGCAGATCGAGATTCTGACATGAGTGCGAAGTTCTCCCAATTTTCTTCAAGGGTAGTAACCCCGGGTTGGCGAGATTCTGACATGAGTGCGAGGTTTTCTCCGATTCATCAAGGGGTTGGAACCCAGGGTTGGCGAGATTCTGATATGAGTGCGCGGGTTGGCGAGATTCTGATATGAGTGCGCGGGTTGGCGAGATTCTGACATGAGTGCGAAGTTTTCCCGCTTTTTTAAGGGGTTGGAACCACGGGTTTTCGATATTCTGACATGAGTGCGAAGCCTTCCCGATTTTTTTTCAAGGGTTGGAACCCCAGGTTGGCGAGATTCCGACATGAGTGCGAAGTTTTCTCCAATTTTTCAAGCGGTTGGAACCCCGGGTAGGCGGGATTCTGGCATAAAAAAGGCTTAAACACCTCAAAAAACTTGGGAGTTGTTTGGTTTATCACAGGGAGTCGTCACCCTTTTTGCTTCAAGAAACTATTCTTTTCCACGCACAGGCTCTGACCTAACGTGTGTGATCTCCGCCGACCGCCAATCAACGGGCAAGGGAGCCATCGATCTCACTTTTGGGGCGACTCGGCCGAGATCGGTCACTGCTGCCAGCCGGCTGGCTCCGACGCCACCCCGTATTTCGTCCTCCCCCAGCTCCACCTATCGGGCCGATCATGTCGGAATCTCCTCACCACATTTACATGTATTTAGCTATGACCGACTGCTCCGCTGCTTGCTCCGCCCGGACCCATATGAGCGAGCGAGGTTATATGTTTATGCACTTCACACTGTTCCCTTTCGAGAAGGATTATTCACGACCTTTTCGGATTGGAGTGTATCGATAGATCCTTCTGGGGAGCGATTCAGGAACGCACTCACCTCAGTCTGTGCAGCAGTCGCCACTCGTTTCGGCTTAGCCTCTTCAGCAGGCCGCGTCATGTAGCGGTTCGATGGATTCCCCGCCAGCACGGCGGACTCATTCGAAGAATTAGATGTTGCTACCTCAAAACCAATGATGTTTGGAAAGGTCATGAATTGCTTTAACACATTCTGCATCATACTACTATGATGTCCCGGAAAAGGAGATAATACGACCACGGGGTACAGAAAGGCAGACGTGTACGCTTTTCTGCGCCTTTAGCTTCCTTTTTCAACGAATTACTTCAATTATTTTTTTAGGATCAGAAACATTATTTGAAATCCTGGTGAGAAAAGTCTGCTAAGGATATTTATGATTGCCAACATGAGATTTGAAAGAGAAAGTTTGAGGTGAAATCTTTGTGTGCCCTACAGTATACAAACAAAGTAAGCGACTGCAGAGTGTGTACTGTATAACGATCTGGAACGCATACTCAGACCATTTTGTTTGGAGGCTAAACCCCAAAAAGCATACAATTAATCTACGCATTCGCGTTCAGTCCGAAAGGTACACGCTGATTGCGGAAGCGTGCTGCGGCGCGGTTGCAAGGATCCTCAGAGAGGGATGTGGGATCACCCCGGCGGTATTTGCCTTTGATGCCCGGGTGCTCCCACCTCCCAGGTGATCCCACATCCCTGTCTGAGAATCCCCGCAACCGCGCCGCAGCACACCTTCGCAATCAGCGTGCAGTTTGCGGACTGAACGGCATTGCGTAGATGAGCCGTACATACAATGGTTGGTCGTCGGAGAGCTCGGTCCCGCCAGGCCGCAGACGTTACAACACGGTGTTTCATCCACCCCAAACTTCGCGACAACCCTCGGTTTCCTCCCGCTTACATAATCTAGATAGCAGTAGCCCAGAATTTTCATATCCCACACAAAGCCGGACCCAAAAGAGACCAGTTTGGTAGATATAAAAACGGCTTAAGCCATGCAGAGTACGAGAAATGATGTTGTACAGCCCCCCCCCCCCTTCGGCTCTCGTAAACAAAGTTGGTGATATCCAATTGATAAAGTGTAGGGTATAAAAGAAGTGGAGAGCGGTGTGTCTTCATTCACGCACCGTCCTCCTCCAAGAGTTAGCAGGAGAGGCTCTCCATGGACTAGAATGTAGGAAAACAGCACCACCGGCAGTCGAGATCTAACAAAATCGGAATAAAAACGTAGAAAATTTTGGAGCCAAATCGAGTGAGCCGATTGGGGAGGGGGTGGGCTGGATAAGAGCACCCGAGTAGGAGTTGCCATAGGATCGAAGTCTGTTTGAAAAGCTTCCCACCTAGGATCTAAATGGCTTTTAAATTTTGAAAAAAAAGTTGGTTATTAAGAAAGTTATTGAAAAAGGACGCAAATGAGCGCGAAAAGCTTTCCCGCACGCCTTCTGACCAGATTGTCCGAGCGATAGTATACCATAATCACAGTCGGTACGCATCTTTGGTCCTTTATTGTGCGCTGGCGACAACTAGGTGTACATATCCTTTGGCGGGGGAGCGGGGGGAGAGACAGGAAGAGAATGTGAGGGAGAAGACGCAGCAAACGCGTGCAGACGCACGCGATCAACGGAATTGAATTTCACTCCAAAACAGAGGATTCTGTCGTTATTGAATCAAAATCCCAATTCGCACTTGGGGACAACGATTGCTGTATGAAGCACGATGATTATCGAGCTGAGAAATACCGCAATCATGCCAGGGCCATGTGATACCAGCACGATTATCATCGTGTCGCGTGATGCGACAGCGACTGCCCGCAAGTGCGGACCAGAATTTCGCTCCGTTAACGACGGTTAATTTTAACATACGTGCACCGAGTTTGCGCGAACGCACAACAAAGTGCGCAAATATCAGTGAGACTCTTGCCAATTGTAACTTCTTCTCCAAACTCTTCAAAAACCTAACCATTGAGGTCCGCAGGTTCAGCTCTGTTGTTCGGGAAGGTGGACGGAATGTTGTAGACTGGACTCGGCCAGGAGTAGTGAGATGTGTTACGGGCTGTGAACAACAATTAGCAATTGTTTCTGTGGACTGATAAGCCATTTTGTACCAACCCGTTCGGCGCCCTCTCTAGGCTGTTTTCTTAATGCTCCTGAAGATGCGGATGGCATGCTTCTTGTGAGAGGGGCTATCTTATGCGGCGGTCTTGTCGGAGGGGACGATGTGGTCCTGCAATGTAATATTCTTTCAGGATGATTTCAGGAATTCTGAGAATGCTCACGTTGAAGGAACGTCTGGCAGTGTCATCATGGTTAACATTGGAAAGGAGGGGCTATTGTCTTCCTTAGTTATCTCCTCATAATCCATTTCGTAGTCCTCGGTAGCGCCAGTCTTTTCCGCTGGACTTGGATTCGATGAGAAGACACTGAAAATGGGATAAGATAGGGTTTTGGAATATACACTGGCTTGCAAAGGCAGCAAACACTGATGATTCTGCTGCATGTCCTGCTCCCACGCCCATTTCGCAGTACAACTCATCCGATCCATCACGACACTGTGGAACTCCATCGCAGACCTGGGCAGCAACACTTCTAATCATAGAAAGGTAAGTTCGCAGGACAAGCACCCGACTCACCTGAGTCATTGGAATATCCTCTGAGCGCGATTGACACGTGAACCTTCGCTCCTCGACGCCTTTCCTAAAAATGAATTTTGTCCCAAAAAATTGAAATTGCCGAATTCCCCACTTGCAAAGCATTTCGTCCTCTCCATGTGGGCATTGACGCTTTCCATCGCACCGCTGCTCATTGGGAATACACTCCCCACTCTTCGCGCAATGGAACAGACCGTTTCCACACACTGAAATTTCCAGGTCAACACAAACAGTAAGAATAGGATACAATTCCGACATGAAAGTATCCTTCAATCCCACGATCTAAATGCCATTTGTGACTAGCTTGCCGAGAATGGCACAAAACATCATGGCAAACAACTTCTTTAACCCATTCACGACCGCATGTAATATTGCGTCGCTGTAAACCGTGTCCTACCGATGGGACACGCCAGCTAGAATAGCGTTCCATGGTTGACTGCTTTTTCTCTTTTCTGTTCATATTGCAGCTAGTAACGCTGGAAGATCATTATCACAGTTTGAGCTCCCAACACCCTCTCGTTTTAGAAGAACAATACCTGGAAGCCGCAATACGGTCAACTAAGTTGCAACGTTTTTGGAAGAGTTAACAACTTTCAAACGATATATCTCTTTTTTTCAATAAATATAGCGAAAAAAACAGAACCAAAAAGAAATTATAAAATGCATCTGAAATGGCGACACAGGCGCTTTTTAATTCACCTCAACTAACGGTATTTCTGAAAAGGTCCAAATCCGTTGATGCGTTTGGCCTACCGGCTAACCACGAGGCTTGTATCCAAGTCTAGCGTAGGTCAATGCTTTGATCATACGCAGGTTTGTAAGTTTCCACTTGCGGCGGAGAAATCGATTTTTGAAAAGCGGGAACCACCGTTGGCGACGGCGTAAGCATAGTGAGGCGGCGAAAATCGAGCCGCAATGATGGGGATAAAGGGGCCTGCAGAGTTGCACCGCGGCGAGTCTAAAGGCGGCATGACAATGATGAAGAATGGGGAAAGCCACTCAGCGGGCGATGGCGGCGACGTGCCGCGCGCAGGGATGATCGGAATTCCGATTTCCGATGGTTTTTGGCCTTCCGATTTCCGAAAAAAAGCCTAAAAATGCAGAAAATATCGGAAATATCGGAGTTTGGATTTTTGAACCCTTTTCCTTGCCGAATTCCCAGGGATATCTGGGGCGCTGAATTCGAATTCGAGGCCCGCCTCCACTTTTCAGGAAGCTAGAGTTGAGTGCATTTACAGGAAAATTATTCAACAACTATCCTACTATCTACATATATTTGCCTAACTCTGTGTGTGTGTCTGTGCGTGTTTGTGAGATAGAACGGAAATTCGGTCGTTTTTTTCTTTCAAAAATGAAGCGATTCGGTTTGTTGTTATTATGGTGGGATGGCGTGTATAGTGGAGTCCACCAAGATTGTCTCATTTACTTATCAATAAGAAGCGGTCGGCTGGGGATCAATGTGCATGAATGCCATACCGGCACGCTCGATACCGATTGAGCGAGAGCGGTTGTGCTGCAACGAGTATCTTGTTCATTGATCTCCAATCGACCGCTTCTCATTGATAAGTAGATGAGACACTCTTGGTGGACTCCACTATACTGATAACACGATATAATCAGTTCTCTAAATGAAAGATCGCTGAAGGGCTTCATGAACGGTTGCATGTGAGATTTAAGGCTCGCTGTGAGTTTGCCGAGGGAAGGGTGCGGGACTCCACATGTAAGGAATTTCTGACAGAGTCACATGCGGATTAAGGGCTCTACACATGTTTTCGGCATCCTGTCTTTACAACTTTAAGTTACATTAGACCTTAAACATTGGATATGTGTTCCATGGTGCGAGTTGAGTTGCAAGTGACATAAAGCACTGGCATGTAACTTAAATGTATTATTTTATCGCACATGTAACTTATCCACGCAGCGTGCGAATTCCTTGGGAGGTATACTCTGGAGGCAGTACTCAGATGTGGGCAGCGTCGTCCATTCAGTTACCCAAGTTTTGAGGTACTTGGCCCCGCACACCGGCTGGAGGCCTGACAGACCGCTACCGGGCCAGTCGTTCTCGTCGAGCAGTCTCCGTCCGGTGACGGTGTGCTGGCCTCGTCGCCTGTCAATGTGCCGTCCACGTCTCGTGTACATGTCAATTAACATGTACCAACAGTGCAAGTTACTCGCAATGTTGTGTATTTATTATTAGCGCACGCTACTTTAATCAAAAATCTCGGCAAATTACACGTAACATCGCTTCAAGTTACTTGTGGACTCAAAGCAAGTTGCCTGAGGCCATCATGTCTGAGTTGAAGTGCGTCAAGCGCCAAAACAGTGCGCTGGGCTTCACTTGGAGTGCACCAAGCGCTGGAAAAGTGTGCGGGACCCAACTGGGAATGCGCCGAGCGCCGGCGAAAGTGCGTGGCACCCCAACCAGGAGTGCGTGAAGTGCCGAGAAAAGTGTGTTGCACCCAACTAAGAGTGCGCCAAGTGCCGGGAATAAAAGTTTGTGGGAGTCTGTTCTACTGGGAGAGTGCCGATCGCCAGGGAAACTGTGTTGGACCGCCTTGAAGTGCTGCAGGCGCCTGGAAAAGTGTGTGGGACCTAACTGATTCTGCAATGACTAAGCGTCACGATACAAGCCTACAAGTACGCGTGGGTGTACATCTTGTTCAATAAATTTGGATAAGCCCGAGTTTTTCGGCAGGAACAATCACCAGGGTAAGGTTAAGAATTTCGCTGACCATTTCCGATTTCTGATGGTTTTTGGCGTTCCGTTTTCCAAATTCCGAATTTTAGTGGGTTGTTCCTAATTCCGATTTCCGCGAATCAAAAAAAATTCCGCTCATCCCTTGTCGCGCGGCAGCAGCGGCGTGGTGACCTCGCAGTGTTTTCGCCGCCGCGACAGCAGCGACTCCCAGAGCGACGCCGTCAGCAAGCGGCGGCGGAAAATGGTCATGATCATCTCCAGCCGCGGCGAGGAACGGCGACATCCATCGATTCAAGATCCCATCTTGATTTCTTCATGAAATCGATCTTCTGGAGGCGTAATTTTTCAAGTTTCCGCTCAAATTGAGAGAAAATGGTTGGTCAATATTTGAAAAGTGCACTTTTCATGATTGATCCCCGTTTTGGTTTTTTTTAAACGACGTTACTCAGGTAAAACTAGTTGTCCAGAATCGGACGAATAGTTGTTGAGAATCGGTCGACAATCGAGAAGTTGTCAAGAAAGTTGATAGAAGTTGTCGAGAATTCTGAGATTCGCAGTATTTGTCGAGAATTGCGGCCGATTTGTTCAGAATTTCAGAGAGAGTTGCCGAGAATTCGGGAGAACGAGTGTTTGCCAAGAATTCGCATAGATTTCTTGACACCTTCCGAAATTGAGAATATGTTTCGAATATGTCGAAAGTTTCCCAAGAATTCGGGACATCACTTCAGAACCCTCTTTACACCACTGCCTTTAATCGACTCCTGTTTTTGTTCTTTTGTTTTCATGTGGGTCCTCTGTGGTTCTTTTCTTTTTTTTTTCTCCTTTCTTCTAGCTGGTTATCAATTATAATGCATTTCACCAACTTCTTGAATATCAAACTAGCTTTTTTTTTAAATTTTCATCTTCTCAAAACAGCAAACATGCCGAAACATGGGATTTTCTATTCAAAGAATTTTGAAATTTACGAGCTTTCAAGAACTGATCTTTTTCCATGATCGGTAGTTGCGGCAGTCGGATTTAAAATATAATACTAAAGAATTTACTCAAGAAGTATCAGAACAACGTTTGTAATTAAGATTGTTAATTCTAATAAATCTCGAATGATTCAGTTCTGACCGAAATTTGCAACCCTAAACCTTGCAATGGCTGTTTATCATTACATTAATGTACAATATGTGAACTTCCGGCGGGTCCACACCTGAAGCCAGCGGTTCGGCCGCTGGCTGCAGGTGTGGACCCGCTGAAAGTCCACATTTTGCAAAGTATGGGTCCCGAGAGTAGGACATTTGAGGTTATGGGGGTCTATTTACCTTCCATACAAACTTCCACCTCCTAAGATGGAGGCTGAACACCGCTACAGTATAGTGGCAGTCTCCTTTCTCAGGTGTGGTCTCGCCGGAAGTCGACATTTTTGAAAACTAGGAGCCACGGGAGTAGGATATTTGAGTCCAGCGTGGTCAATTTACTCTCTACTCAAACTTTCACCGTCCTAGAGTACTTCCGAAGAGCACTACACTGATAGCGCACTGGTGCTGGGCAAGGCCAATAGCGGCCCATGTTGAACGATTTTGTAGACCCACAGCATATACGATGCACAGTTTGCCTCTGCCAAACGTCGATGAAGCGAGCCAAGTTGGGAATTCGGCAAACGGAGTGGTGTGAAACCATCTTCGTGAGCCTCGCCGACCGTTGTAATCATCGGTTGAGCAGGAGCTCCAATTTTGAGAAAGTGCATGCAGTTATACATGTGTTAAAAAAGTGTGTTAACTGTCGAGAGTCGGGCAATGAGTTGTCGGGAATTAGTCGAGAAGTTGTCGGGCATTGTCGAGAATTGGGCCAAAAGTTGTCCAGAATTCTCTAGAGACTGTGAAAAATGTCCTGCATTCGTACGCCTGCAGGACAACTTTTCGTCCGATTCTCGACAACTAGTTTTACCTGAGTATGAATAGCCTACGTATCGCGTCGCGGTCTCAAGCCTTTTCAAAGACTAAGTTGATTGAAAATGTCATGGGTTATTGTATTGTTCTCAGATGATACTGCAAACAATTTTGTCTGCATATTTAAGGACAGTGTGATGAGGGTGATGGTTTCAGAGTTGACGAGCTATAAAGTTTTTTTTATGGTTTACAAGCGACACAAGCATAATTCAGTCTTATTTCACCAAAACATCCCTATTATGTACTATCAGCTTCAAAAAAAATTCTGAGCATCATTTGCTCCCGATGTCTTTTTGATTGTTTCGTCATTAAAGAAGCTAGTTGTCGCAACGAAAACAAAAATGTGCTATGATAATACAGATAAAAGATAAAAAAGGTACATCACACTGAAATAAAGAGAATAAGACCGAAAATTGATTAGTTTTGCTTGGGTACGGAAAAATGCGGAAGTTACGCAATTGCGCGTAGTCGCCTAGCGTTCGCGCGCCGTTCACACCTTGATTTCCGCGCGACGCGATTTTCGCGTCGCGCTGACATGTGCCATCGCGTCGCGTCGCGAAAACTCTGAACGCCGCCTAAGCCTCTAGCTCGGTGACGTGCCGCCGGTCGCTGCAACTCTGCAGAGCCCTTAAGGGCTCTGCAGAGTTGCACCGCGGCGAGTCTCGCCGCGGCAGTGCAATGATGGAGAATGAGGAGCGCCACGCAGCGGGCGATGGCGGCGGCGTGTCACGTGGCAGCAGCGACTTGGTTACCTCGCAGAGTGTTTCCGCCGCCGCGACAACAGCGACTCCCAAAGCGACGACGTCACCGAGCGGCGGCGGGGAATGGTCTCGACCATTTCCATCGCTGGCGACCAGCGCCGCCGACGATCGATTCGAGTTTTTTTTCTCATTCCTTTCTTGAGTTCAACCCTCTGAGGACCTTTTTTTTCTATTTCAGCACAAATTGAAAGGAAAATCATTGAAGCATACTTCAAATTGTCCAGATTCGCAGCTTCATCTCGAATTGGTTTTGTTTCCTGTTTTATTTGGTATTTTTTTGTTTTAATGTCGTCTGGTAACATTGTTTTCAAAACGATTGCCACAAACCGTCCACTAATTTTATTATCTCGAAAACTATTCAACAAGGCATCACTCTACTGATCGTAAACTTCATTTTTTTCTCAGATTCTTGATCACAATATTTTGTAGAAGTTGTTGATAGACATTTACAAAAGTTTCGAATCATATCAAACCAACAAAAACTGTGCACAGCGAGATGCGACGTCAAATGAATGAGATCGTACGCAATGGTAGAATGCTATGCTGACGACAAGGTCGCTGCAACTCTGCGAGGTCTTTGTGCTCATCGCTGCGTCGGGTTTCGACCACGCCCCAAAGCTCTCGCTCGGCGGCTTGCCGCTGGTCGCTGCAACTCTGCAGAGCCCTTAAAAATTCAGGGACAAAGCTGCCTAGCCGCCCGCTATCCTCTGTAGCGGAGCGACTTTTGCCGCTCCAGAATGAAGAGACCTCTACACTGTGCGTTCTTTTAGATGATCCCTTTTGTGGGAGGTGGACGGCCGTTTTTTTTGTAATTTTCGGCTCCATGTAGTAAAAGCAAAGAAGAAATATGCGGGTTGTACACAGTTCAGAAACTTTCCGCCTAACTTTATTTCAAGTTCGCTGATCGATTATCGCACCCATTCAAGCTAATCGATTTTTCAAGGAAGAATCCAACGATTTCTACACGTTCACCGAATTCCCCCACCCTACTGAATTTCCTTGGATTTATGTGATCCTTAATTGTCCCTTTTCTAAGCTAGTGCTGATTATGAAAAACCTTTCAGCTAAATACACTTTCCCCTGCTTAGAACTTTGATTCCGTCACAACTTTCCTCACAACTTCACCCATTAATCTTCTCATTTCACCTGATTTTCTCCAACTATTAGGTATACTAGCGAGACCTAGCGAAGTTTTCGCTCACAGGAACTTTTGCGTGAGCCAACTACCTGAGACGGATTAGTTTGTTAGAACGGTGGTGAATGACTTCCGTCTACCCGAAAGTTGCTGTACGTATGGACTCTTCTGAGCAGAGCAGGGTGCCCACATTTACAAGAGGCCGTGGTTGTATCAAAATGTGGGATCAAAAAGCAAAACATAAGAAGCCAGCGGTAGATCGTCGGTTGCTACCGGCATAAAATTCACAACCCTTCTGTACTTCCTTCCCTTACGTCACTACCCACTGCCCTTTCTTACGATTTGTGAAGTTCACAAGCGATTATTCTCGCTTTACCGTCTCTATCATGATAAGAACAAACGCATTCTCATTTTATATGATGTTTCCCTAGTTGACCAACATCATGCCCTTGTTCTCAAGGAATGAAATTAGTAGGTGGTTGTTTATGTTTTTGTGGTGGAGATTTTGACAAGCTCAGACTTGCAACATATATAAAATTGATTTTGGAAGTTAGGGAATCGAAATGACTGAGCGGCCGCAATGAGTGGCGAACAGAGAAGGCGCGGAAGTGAAGCTGCTGCTTGTTTTCTAAAACTGGCAAGAAAATGTCTCAGGAAATCTGCGTCAATCTCAAAACGCTTCGAACGCTTCTCAAGATTCATGTTTTCGTATCTGGTTTCTTCTCCAAAAAAGGTTAAGATTTAGCATAAAAAAATTTAAAAAACCTTTTTTCAAATTCTACACCCTTGGTGACGTCCTGCACACTCCCACTGCAGTCCTGCTAACTTTTGATGACCTGCACACTCCCACTCGGGACCTGTGCATTTTCTATGACGCCCTGCACACTCCCACTGGGGTCCTGCACACTACCACTGAGGACCTGCGCACTTTCTATGACGCCCTGCACCCTCCCATTTGGGTCCTGCAGACTTTCTGTGACGTGCTGCACACTCCCGTTGGGGTCCTGCACACATTCCATGACGTCCTCCTACTAAGGACCTGCGCACTTTCTATGACGTCCTCCACACTCCGATTAGGGTCCTGCACACTTTCTATGACGCCCTGGAAACTCCCACTGGAGTCCGCACACTTTCGCTGGGGTCCTGCACGCTTTCTATGACGTCCTGTACCCTCCCACTGGGGTCCTGCAAACTTCCTATGACGTCTTGCACACCCACACTGGGGTCCTGCACACCTTTTATGACGCCCTGCAAATTTTTGCATCGCTAGACGACTCGCATAAGCTATCATGACCCATGGCCAAAAGTGCGCCCCACGGACAAACTTGGTTGCCCCGAGGCACGTAAGAGGTGACTCGGGCTGATTTTCTGGTAATCGATAAATGTCGTACCCACCTAAATGTAGGTACCATTTCATACAAGTTTTGATCGGCCATTCCTAAGATAAGCGGGACACATGCACACACATACACACACACACACATCGGGACATAACTGCTATAAGTATACTCTGGTACCGCCGTAGTGACCTGTTGATTTCGATTATCACAGCGCGCAGCGGTGGCTTTTTCGTCGGAACCTCCTTATCACTAGTTATATTTCACCGAGGCCCACCGCTCCGCTGCTGGTATTGATCGAAATCAACAGGTCACTACGGCGGTACCAGAGTTTATAAGGATTTCCCTGAAATTATTAGGTATTCATAACAACCGCTCTTTCTCAGAGTCCTTCTAACGATCTCGTTGAACGATTCAAAGCTAACAACGGAAAGTATGCATGACACATATGGTCGATCACTGGTCGAGAGAGCGCCGCGTCGAACACCTGTCGCACGCACGCAAGCGAGAAGGTAATGATCCTCTCACTACCTCCTCGCTTGCGTGCGTGCCCCATGTGTTCGACGCGGCGATCTCTCGAGCAGTGATCGACGATATTTATTCCAAACATTAAAATTTGAATATAAATTTAAATATACATCAAAATGAATTTGAATATTCCAGCGATTTGTTTTTCTCATTTTCTTCCTCCATGAATGTTTGCAAACTGTGCTCGGAAAGTCATGTTAACGTTTCATTTTTCGAATACAAATATTGCACAAATATGAAGAATATAGTGAATTCTAGGATGGTCAAATATTGAGCGGAAATGGAGCAGAGAAAATCAATTACAAGCCCTACAAGAGAAACAGTGAGAATCCCGCTCAAAAATCGCAGGAAGCCCAGATGCTCTTCCTTGTTCCAATTGATTCATCCGATTTCGAAATGCGCGCGTCAGTCAACGCATGTGGCCTGGAGAGCAACCTGAACGCACTGCACGTTGCAATCACAACCGAAACGCACCGCAAGTTTGAATATCAACTGCTCTGCGTTTCGGTCACAGTGGGCGGGAGGGGCGGGATCGGCTGCGCTCCGGGCCTGCTACTGCCTGAGAACCCACTCTCCGTTTTGATGCGAAATTCGAAGCAATTCGAGTTTTTGAGAATCGTTCAACACCATTACTTATGATTATACTCAGACACTCGGGGCGGCAGAACGGGGGAATTTCCGTGGTAAATGGCAGGACAAGAGCGTTGAAAAGCGCAGAGACTCAAAATCGGGAGGTCGGCGAAATTGAGCGCGCGAGCCGACGCGTCGCTTTGAAATGTACGAAAAAAGATGTCTGTCTACTGAATAGACGTGAAGGGAAGACCCTTCGTGGTTTCGTCCTAGTGGGAAGTTTTCAAAAGGGGACGTAGCACCCGTCGAGGGTGTGGAAGAGGATCGCGGACATTGAGTGGAAGGGATCAATCATTTATTGAATGATACTGTGGAAACACCCCGGCCTGCTGTCGATGCGCACCGGCCTGCACATTGGAGCGCAGGATGGACAGTCCGGGGCATCTCCGTCGGCCGTAGCAGTATAATGGTCCACGCCTGCTGTGTGGCGGGCTTCCGCCCTCCCAGTGTCTGAGTAGGGGAAGACTTGGGTTCTCGAGTTGTAAACAACACTTCTACAGTGCAGGGTCAAGCGGAGCGTTGTGTAATTTTTCGTAATCGTAGCGACCCCCCGTCACATTTTTTGCCAAAATATAAAATTTTTGCGATCCCCCTTCCCCGAGGCGCGATTTTCGCGATCCTTTCTCCCCAAATCCGGCCAGTTTATAGTTGATTACTAAAAGTGTCAGACGCCGAAAATTAGTTCAGTAGTTGAGCTTAAGCGCCGAAAATCGAATGCTACGCTCCTTCCCTTGGGGACCAAAAGTAATCGAGAATTTATGGGATATCCACGAGATTTCCATTTTGAGCCGAAATTTTCGCGATCCCCACCGACATTCACTTTCGGACCCAAATTTTTGCGACCCCCCCCGCTGCGAAATTTCGCAACCCCGCTTGACCCTGCTACAGTGGGTCATAGACGGACAGAGGATGATTGACTGATTATACATTTGGTGCACGACCTTCCTAACTACCTGATACTTGAACCCACCGTCACAGTCGTTTTCATCTGTACCATCACTGCACTCCGAAATACCATTGCATCGTCGATCTATCTCGATGCACTGCTCGGAGACGATGCACGCAAACTCGTTAGCTGTGCAGAGCGCTGAAATAGTTCTGATCATTTCGCTCCTTTAAGAGCACAAGTTTCTGGTAGCCGAACCGTACGATCAACTAGAACACCATGTGGGAATGTTCCTGTCTCTCATAGCAAAGTAACATGTGGAACACAAGGGACGAAATCTTGGTTTCAAAGAGCAATATCTCGAGAACATTGGCGCCCATACAAATCTGTCTACATAAAGTCCACGGCAAGGGAAAGAGGCGGTGATGCAGTTGCGGTTAACGCACAAAAACTACGGTGGATCTTGGTGCGTTGAAAGATTTCGTTTTCGTCACTGTTCAGAACAGCTGACTTGTGGATGGCAAGTTTCGGTTTTCTTGATTTTTCATGCTTATTTCTGGTTTATTTTTGATTTTGTCTCTTTTGATATTGCGGGTAGGGGCTTTTATTTGAGGGATTTGCAGTTTGCCGACTAGTTTAGGGTTTTTTTTTTTTTTTTTTTGATTTTTCTTCAAAACTGAAAAAAATGTCAGGACGTTGGCAGATTTTTGGATGCCATGCCATTTTCAAATGCTTCAATGGTTTACTGAGGATTCGCCTAAATTTAGCGTGGATAATAGGGTTTTGCTGGGTTAAAGGCGAAAAATTTTCATAATCGAATCTCACTACCACCCACAGTACGAATTTCACGAAATCTCTCACTATTTGGACGTTCTTTTCAATTTTGAAGAAGAATTCTAAAAAAAAACCTTCAACAAGCCAGAAAAAACACGAAATCCCCTACGCGCAAAGAGAAGCCCCTTCTCTCATCATCAAAATGGACAAAACAAATGTAAATCGGAAGGAAGCTGAGAAAATAAAAAAACCCAAAACTCACCTCGGAATATCAGCTGTTGGGCGATCAATGACGAAATCTGACAGCGCTCCAGAACCCATCGTAGTTTTTACTGTGTTGACCGCGACCGTACCACCGCCTTTTTTCATTGCTGTGGACTTTACTTGCACACTTTTATGACGTCATAAGCACCTTTTATAGTCCTCGCCGCAAGCGCGGCACATAAGAACGTAAAGGCCAACCGAACAGTGGTTGAAACGACGCGGTCGCGTCGTGCCTTCGCATTGGGATGCGGTTTCCCCCAACGAGCCCTTGCCTTCGCTGCTGGTCCAAAATACTGTTGGGCATGCTATGGACTGCTGGGGGGGAAAACTTGGATGCACTGTTCGTTTCTAAAACAAGTTCTGTTTTCATGTATTGATAGATTCAAAATATAAGCGCTACAAATTGATGATTAGCACGACTTCAGCTTGGCTTCAGTTATGAAATCATGAAATCACGGTGTTTCAATTGTATGACACTGAAACCGAATTTTCAGGGCATGCAATGCAACACTCTTTGATTGAGGAATTTTGTAAGGAAGTTCTTAAAGTATTTACGTTGATATGTCATCTGGTTTTAATAAATCTAGGGTCATGTCAGATGCTCAAATAACGGCGCACTACAAGTTTCTGGAATGCGATAAAGCGACTGGATAACGCAGATCTTATTTTGGAATAGAAAAAAAGAGTGAACAGCTGAAAAATCCTTAATGAGTGGAAAATCTAGAACCGCTTTTCAGTTTCAAGAAATGTTAATCACTGGTGAGGTTGAAAATGATTCACGCAGCTTTTTTAATGCAGTGATGCATGCAAAGCCAGCTCAAGATAAGCCCACAATACGAGAGAATGATCAAATCGTAGGATGATGGGTATAGCAACCTCCAATGCAGGACGGGCCACTTCGTAGTATTTCAGCGGAGCTACAACCCCCTTTCCTTACTGACCAAAATTTACCGAAATTTCTACGATTTCCTCACCTAGTTTTCCTCTTGACGCCAAAGTTCTTTCGATCCTCTACCGATGTGTTCAATTCTAGACCAAAATTCTGGTGGCCCTCTCACCACCCGTTGAGAATTACAGAAACCGTGCTCGCCCGTGCTTTATGGCGAAAGAAGTCTCCCCACCTTTTCACACTCCCATCATTAACGACATCAAGAGAGTTGACGCATACGGAATGAGGTGAATTAATTTGACTGTGTGTAAGATAACATCGATAACTTCCCGGCGCGCCGTCATTTCAGCTCCGAACGTTGAATCCACATTTCAGAACGATGCAACAGGAACCATACCGGATAAAGGAAGATAAACATTAGTGCACCCGGTTGCTCAATCACAGGAAATAGTACGGTCTATTGCATATTATTCTAGATTTAGCTAAACAGGAGACTTTGTGAAACTCATACCAAAACTCAATAATTTGTGACGAAAACATGATGAAAACTCTCTCTCTTCAAATAAGACCGTGTTTAAGGCCTTGAAAAAGTTGATAATCGGGTATCCTGGACAAATTATTGATTTTAGGCCGCTAATGCACTCTAATTTCTTGGCTTAGTAGCTAATTTTGCGCTGAATTCGAGCAAGTCATCAAATTGAAGCGATTACTGCTCAAAGCTTTCTTATATACAAGCATATATACTGTGTAGAAACTTTACCCATCTGAGAGTCCATAACACGAGTCCTGTGAGGAAGGCCGGTGGAGAAACCGCGAGTCAATGCGAACGCGCGACGCGACCGCGTCGTGTCGACCACTGTTCGGTTGGCGTTTATCCTCTGTTTGCGAGAGTGATTTATTTCCCTTCGTCGCGTGCGCCTGCGTGCGTGCGCTGCGTCTCCTTCTCCCCCCAAATATCTCGCTCTCTCTACCCTCGCTCCGCACAAGCGCGCGAGGGAACAGAGTAAATAGTGTTCGGAACCGGAGGATACGTTCTTATGCACGGCACCCGTGGGACGCGCGGGAAGCACGGTGTACTATAAAAATTATCGCCGCGCGGCACGCGCGTGCCGCCCATCCAGTACCGTCATAGCGACACCGCCCATACCGCAATGGCGGCTTCACCGTTTCAATGAATACTCGTTTTTCAGTTTGAGTTCACTCCAACATATATAATTCTGGGAGCATTCTACGCTACCGTATGTGCAACTGCAAGCCAGGAATTTCGGTGCATGTCACAGTTGAGGTCCAACTATTTCCCACGCCGCCCTGGTGGTGCTGACGGAGATTTTATGGTTGTTTCTCGCCCGTCTCACGGGGTGAGAAGTTTCATAGTTCAGCGCTCATCCCTTGCATCACGCGCGTGCTGCTCTTCTACTGATGACTGTGAAAGATGCCTGTAGTGTAAATGAAAACGTGTTTACACTTTTTACTTGATTATGATAGCGGCTCTATAAAAGACCGTTCATCCGAGTATGGTTCAGTTTGTGTCTTGCTGTCTACTGGTGAAGATCAATAAATCTTCCAAGGCCACCCACTGCGGAAGACACAACAGTGGCGATCAGGCGGAGCTCAGAAGAAGACGCCGGAAGCAATGGATCCCGCAGCCGTCATGACGATGTTCAAGGAGCTCATGGATGAGCAGAGGCGACTGATGACCGGACTCCTCAGCCAAGTCGAGGCTGGAGATGGAGGTCGCACAGTTGGTGCGACAGACTCAATTCCGAACGTCATGGCCGCACTGAGCAACAGGATCGAGAAGTTTGTCTGCGATCCAGAAGAGGAGCAGAGCTTCAACAAATGGTTCACAAGATACAAGGATGTTTTCGACGAGGATGCAAGGAATCTGACCGAAAACGCAAGAGTGCGACTACTTTGCGAGAAGCTGGACAACGTTTCCTTCGAGAAGTACCAGAGACATGTGCTGCCAAGAGAAGTGACAGCTATTGGCTTTGAAGAAACCGTGAGTACGCTGAAAGACATTTTTGGTTACAGGAAGTCCGAGTTCACCACAAGATACCAGTGCCTGAAGGTTGAGAAAAACGACAACGAAGACTATCTCACATACACTGGAAGAGTCAACGAGTTCTGCGAGAATGCCCGAATTCATGAACTGGATTCTGATGGAATCAAATGTCTTTTGTAGATTTTCGGATTGAAATCGCACAGAGAAGCAGAAATCAGACAAAGATTGATCACCGTACTGGACAGAGAGTACAAGGCAGGCCGGAGAGTTTCTCTACATGAGCTGCACCAAGAATGTGAGAACTTTCTTAGCCTTAGAAGAGACTGTGAAGCTATTGCAGGAAATGAGAGAACAGTCGAAGCTGCGTCCAGATCAGTCCAGAAAGCTATTGAATGCTGGAATTGCGAAGGCAAACACTATTCAAAGCAATGCGAATCGAAGCCCTGGTTTTGCAAGAAATGTAAGAAGACTGGCCATAAAGAGAAATTCTGCGATATTGTGAGTCAACGTCAGAAGTTTGAAAATAGGGCTAAACAAGGAGTTCGTCGAAGTGAAAAAGACGAAAAGAAAAGGCAATTTTCAAGACGAAATGTGCGTGGAATCAAGATTGGAAGCGCAGCAGCTGACGTTAACACTTCGCGAATGTACATCGAAGCGAAGGTGAACAACCACCCTGTCGAGTTTTTGTTGGACACAGGATCAGACATCACTCTACTCAATGATAAGATCTGGAAGAAGATGGGATCTCCAGTTCTAGAAAAATGTGATGTTGTGGTCAGGAATGCCAGTGGAAGTCGAATGCAGATCACCGGCAAGTTGAAATGCACTATTGAAATGAAAGGTGCAAGAACCAAAGGATACGCGTATGTTACACCGAGTAACTCACTGATGGGTCTTGAATGGATACAAGACAATGAAGAAATGCTGTATCATATGAAGATGATGGTAGCTGAAGTGAACGTCAGAAACAAGTCAACAATTGAAGCTGAGTTGATGAAGCGCTTTCCCCGTGTGTTTGAAGGAGGTCTAGGACTGTGTGTCAAGGAGAAAGCAGACCTAAACGTGATGCAAGAATCACATTCCGTATTCCGTTACCCCCGACCCGTTCCCCATGGTTCCCTAGAAGCCGTCGATGCTGAACTTGAAAGGCTTCAGGAGATGAACATTATCGCGCCCATAAGCCACAGTGAGTGGGCAGCCCCTATTGTCTGTGTGAAGAAACCGAATGGAAAGATACGGATATGTGCCGATTTCTCTACCGGTCTCAACAAATCCCTACATTCCTTCGACTATCCCCTACCCATTCCCGAAGCCATTTTCGCGTCCCTGAATGGTGGAGCAGTTTTTTCCCAAATCGACCTGTCCGATGCCTATCTCCAGATTGAACTTACCGAAGAATCAAAGAAGAAGGTAGTAATCAATACACACAAAGGATTATTCCGATACAATCGATTGCCGTTTGGAATCAAAACTGCTCCTGGGATATTTCAACAGTTGATGAACAAGATGGTAGCTGGACTAAATGGTGTCGCTACATACCTTGACGATATCCTGATTTCTGGTAGAGATGAAGAAGAGCACAAGAAGAATCTGATTGCGTTAATTGAGAGAATCGCTGAATACGGATTCAAGGTACGCTCAGAAAAGTGTTCATTTTGCAGACCAGAAATTCGATATCTTGGTTTTATTGTTGACAAGTTTGGTAGAAGACCAAATCCGGACAAGATTGAAGCAATCAAGAACATGGTGGAACCGACGAACGTTACACAGTTGCGAGCATTCCTAGGTATGGTGACCTATTATTCGTCGTTCGTACCGTTCATGAAAGATCTCAGAGGACCGCTAGATGCGATGCTGAAGAAAGATGTCAAATGGAAGTGGACATCTTTGCAACAGGAAGCGTTCATGAAACTGAAGAACGCGTTATCAAGCGATATGAACCTCGCTCACTATGATCCGGGACAAAAGATCGTTGTTGCCGCAGATGCCAGCGATTACGGCATTGGATGTGTTAGTTCGCATAGATACAGGCCATAAAGCGGCCAATGTCTCACCGTCGACTGCGTATCACGCGCTGCGCGACCGCACGCGCGTCGGAAGCAGGCGGGTTTTGGCCGCCGCGCGACGAGTTTTGGCTGCCGCGCGACGTTTCGGCCGCACGGCGGCCGGAACTCATCGCGCGGCGGCCAAAACTCGTCTGCTTCCGACGCACGTGCGGTCGCGCAGCGCGTGATACGCAGTCGACGGTGAGACATTGCCCGTTTTATGGCCTTTACACAGATGGTTCAGAAAAACCGATTTCCCATGCTTCCCGTTCTCTGAACAGCGCTGAGAAGAATTATTCGCAAATTGAAAAGGAAGCGCTTGGATTAGTCTATGCTGTAAAGAAATTTCACAAGTATGTGTTCGGAAGAAATTTTTTGCTGTTGACTGATCACAAACCTCTACTAGCCATCTTTGGAGATAAGAAAGGAGTTCCAGTTTACTCAGCAAATCGTCTAATGAGATGGGCTACCATATTACTTGGATATGATTTCGACATTGAATATGTGAATACTTCGAAATTTGGTCAAGCTGATGGATTATCGCGACTAATGCAGAAACATAAGACCGAAGAAGAAGAAACGGTTATTGCCTTGGTGGAGACTGATGTGACTGCTCTGCTAAAGAACTCTATCAGAAAACTACCCGTAACCCATGAACATGTTCAAGTGTGTACCGAAAAGGACCCACTCCTGAGAAAGATCAAATCTTATGTGACAACTGGAAGATGGCCCAAAGTGACACAGAAACTGTCACCCTTTTACAATCGAAGAGATACCCTATCCCTTGTTGAAGATTGTATAATGACCGGAGAACGTGTGGTCATTCCCCAGGAACTTCAAACCCTTGTGATCAAAGAACTTCATGCTGGTCATCCTGGAATTGTTCGGATGAAGAAATTAGCCCGAAGTTACGTCTATTGGCCGAACATTGATAAAGACTGTGAAGAGACAGTCCGAAATTGCGGAAGATGTGAAGAGAATGCAAAAAACCCGATCAAAGTACCTTTGGAGTGCTGGACCATCCCAACATGTGTATGGCAACGAAAACACATTGACTTCGCCGGACCGATACAAGGCTACTATTACCTGGTAGTAGTTGACGCCCTCAGCAAATGGCCTGAAGTAACGGAGATCGTCAACATATCGGCCGGACAAACAGTGAGAAGCCTCAAGAAGTTGTTTTCAAGGTATGGATACCCGCAAACAATCGTTAGCGACAACGGAACGCAGTTCTCTTCAGAAAAGTTCAAGGAAATGTGCGAAGAAGGAGGCATAAAGCACATACGAACTGCTCCCTATCACCCCCAGTCCAACGGACAAGCAGAACGTTTCATTGATACGCTCAAACGAGGAATCAAGAAACTACAAGGGGAGGAAAGACCATCACAAGAAACGCTCAACGTGATACTACAAACGTACAGGAGCACACCGCATGCACAACTCAACGACCGTACACCAGCAGAAGTATTCCTAGGACGGAAAATTCGTACGCGGTTGAACCTGCTATCCCCGAAGCAAGAGAAGTCGACCACCGCTCTCGGAGATGAAGTGCGAAAGAAAATGAAGCAGCAGTTCGACAGAAGAAATGGAGTTGTTGATAAGGAATTCAAAGTCGGAGATATCGTTCATTCACAATCCTGGAAGAGGAATAAACCTGTATGGGCACAAGGAAAAGTGAAACGACGACTTGGAAGCGTGAATTACGAAGTGGAGATAAATGGAAGAATCCTCCACAAACATGCAAACCAGTTGAGGAGAAGTAATGGAATGACGACGTATTCCAAAGACGACACTTCCCTCAAGACCTTACTTGACCTACTGGAGTTGGATGACTCATGTAATCGTGATGCCGCCGATACAGAAACAAGTGATGAAGCGAATGAATGTTATCCAGTTCCTCCAGCCGTCGAGACACCTCAAAATGGAGTACACGTTAAGAAGATCAACCAGAATGAAGAAGCCGATACAGATATATGATCCTTCTTATCTGTGATTGTATTGTGAACTGGCCAAGGTCGTAGAACTGCTATTGTTAGGCGCCTTCTACTAGGGGAGGTGTAGTGTAAATGAAAACGTGTTTACACTTTTTACTTGATTATGATAGCGGCTCCATAAAAGACCGTTCATCCGAGTATGGTTCAGTTTGTGTCTTGCTGTCTACTGGTGAAGATCAATAAATCTTCCAAGGCCACCCACTGCGGAAGACACAACAGTGTGCTGCTGCTCTTCCACTGATGGCTGTGAAAGATGCCTATTCAGGGAAGTCAAAAAACTCACGGCAGTTTTGTTCATCTTCTTCCAAAGGACAGTCGTAATGGCCGTCACATCTCTGCGAAAGAGGGAGACACTGCTCAGATAGCGCGCAATGGAACGATGTTGAGTTACACGTCGCCGGACCTAAAATCTCCTTCGCGAACTCTAATATATGAGCGTTAAACACAACGACTCAGAATAAATAGCAATCGAAAGATCACCTCCTCCTCTGATGCCGCAAGTCTTTACATTGTAGTCGTAATTGCAGTTTTGGGTTCCAAGCACGTCGTAGACGAGACCTAGATGTTCGATAGATGTCTGGTTTTCCTTTATCAAGAGTAGTATTGCTGAGTACCTGTTTTACAATGTTTTCTGTAGGTCCTAAAGCCATCGCTTTGCCATCGACAATGATAGAACTCCCCACTGCACTCATAGCCAAGAAACTGTCCCAGAGTGGCTCGGATGAGACCCGCTTCCTCCAATACTGAGCTTAAAACTTTGTTGAAACTTCTGTAAAACAGTCAGCAAGATTCAATACAACATAATGAGAATAAGTTCCGAAGGCAGCTGAACGCTTAGAACTCATCACTTCTCTGAGCTTGGATCCTGAGAATATTTGTGAACTTCGACGGTGTCTACATGATATTGCTCGTATGAGCAGTCAACGCAGAATGGTTTGTCGACCACGTGTTGTCTGCGCCTGTGGGTAGCAGTCTCTATAGGGGTCTGCAGGGTCGTGGTGTCGCTCGCAGAAACAACCAACGCTGGGGTATAGAATATCGATCACAATGAGCGACGTCGGCGACCAGAGCTCCGAGAAATGCGACGAGGGTGGACTACAGGGTATTTCGACGCCGCGGAGACCCTGCCTTTCAGCCAGCGAACGGCAACCGACGCTTCGGACTTTGAGAACATTTCTTTGATTGCGACGAAAACAACCCGTCATTTCTCCGTTTTCGTCAGTTTTTTTTCGCTAGTTTCCCATACTACCAGCAGCAAGCTTTTGATTCATGTCATGAAATCGATACCATTTTAGAGCCTATAATGTCGTTCTTGGAGCCAAATTCAGGTTCGGATTTGCGATCAGTGGCTGCTGCACAGGGTTGAGCAGGGTTGTGACTCAGCACTACAGGGGGTCGTGAAAATTTGGAAACTTCGAAAAAGAAAAAAAAATTTGGGGGGGGGGGGTCGTGAAATTTTTAGGAAAAAATGGGAATTTTCTCCGAATGGGAATTTTCTCCAAACCATGTGTAAGGGAAAATGAGGTACGAGTAGGGGCATTGTCTTTTATAACCACAAATTTTCACAAACTTGTCACTCAAAAAAGGCTGAAGCAATTTTTCATTCCGGGGCGGGGTCGTAAAAATTTGTTCAAAAGTTCGGTCAACGGGGGGGGGGCCTAGCTCTGCCGAAATTCGGCACAACGGCCTGCTCGACCCTGCTGCTGCATCACGCAACAGGATGATAATCGTGCTGGGACCACTGGGTCCCAGCACGGTTAACCTTGCTCGCTGCACGATTATCATCGTGTTGTGTGATGCAGCAGCCGGTTTCCGCAAGTGTGGATCGGAATTTGGCTCCGAGAACGGCAGCATGCCGCCTTCAAAGGCAGCATGAGCGATTAAATTTGCCTCCAGGTTTTTGACTGATTGTGAAAGTTCCGATTGCTGAGCAACATCTGCTCAATGCAATGCCGACAATAATGATTGGAAACCGTCTTTCCTTGCTCAAGAATATCCAGTGTTATTTCAACTGAATTATGGGAACGGAGGAATCGGCCCCTAGGTGAGAAATGATTTCTGAACCAAATCAGGAGATCTTACCCAAGTTTGAGGCATCACGCTTTCGAAAGATGCAACAGAAGCAGAAGGAAGAACTGGCCAGAATGGTTGATCAAGCCGTGAAAGACGCTATGGCTGGTCTGGCGGAGCTGATCGCGAAGGCGATCTCTGATGCTCTTCAACCTGTGCTCCGAACGTTCTGCGATGCTATGGCCGAGATCGCGGCGATGAAGAGTGGAACTTCTCCACCTACTGCCGTCGGTGACCAGCGTTCGAGTGCCGTCCCGGCGGCTAATTCACAGGTGAAGAATTCTGAGGTCGTAATAATGGGTGTTAATGAGGAAACCGAGCTCCAACCGCGTGATAGAAGGCAGGCCGATGTAGAAACTGTATCAGCGATCTTGGACCTGCTCCAAGTTGATGCAGTACCTACTCATGTCTACCGCATGGGAGTGTACGATGAGAGCAAGCGCCGACCGATCAAAGTGGCATTTAGTAATCATCACGATGCCATCCAATTACTACGCACCAGCCACAATCTGAAGTCCAAGGACGGAGCTTACAGCCGTGTTTATGTTAGGCCCTCTTACTCTTCTGAACTACGCGCCAAATTACGAGACGCTCGCAAGGTCGACGACACCGCCGTCATTTATCGTGGCCAAGTGATGAGCAAGAGTGCCATCCCAAAAAGGGGAGGCTGAGCCGTCGGTGGAGGTCAACGCTGCTTCATCGCAGTGTTCTCCGCCTCCCGGGCGGCTCACCCCTCCCGGTCCTCTCCTTCGCTTGACATGTGAAATGACGGGGAGTCCGGACCGCCCTCAAAAGCTAATAAGACCTTGAACTGTATTTATTTCAACGCTCGCTCGATCAGAAATAAACTTGACTCTTTACACGCTTTACTCGAATTCTCATCTCCCGATGTTGTCGTTATATGCGAGACATGGCTTACTGAGGGCGACCCGGATGCTCTAATAGCGCCATCCCATTCCTATGTAG
This sequence comes from Aplectana chamaeleonis, assembly GCA_029168955.1. Classification (NCBI taxonomy): domain Eukaryota; kingdom Metazoa; phylum Nematoda; class Chromadorea; order Rhabditida; family Cosmocercidae; genus Aplectana; species Aplectana chamaeleonis. Next base: position 550,468 of record JAPDOI010000253.1, on the reverse strand, counting down.
TCTATAGATGTGATCGTGTATCGGGTACTGCCGGTGGTGGAGTAGCGGTTATTGTGAAGAAGTGTATTAAAATTGTAGATTTTGGGCATAGATCGTTCAATTTCCATTGTGAGCTTATGTTTCTCGATGTTGTTTCGGAATTAGGTTCCTGCTTTCGTTTAATTGCAGCCTACCGAAGGCCTGCAACGAGTAGCCAAGATTCCACCGAGATGCTCGAGACTATAGCAGACTGGTGTACTGTGCAGTGCCCTTCAGTAGCTGTTGGTGATTTCAATTATCCATTTTCTCCTGAAGACTCTGGTATGTGTTTTACTGCTTCCTTTGAACATTTCCTCATCAATTCTGGTTTGTCTTGTTTGAATTCCGATCCCACGCACGGGAAGTACGTGCTCGACTTGCTCCTGTGTAATGACCTCACTTTGATCTCTGAATGGGAACTTCAACCGAACTTTTCCACGAGTGACCACTGTAGCATAACCTTCAAAATTGAGTTTGAATCCGAAGTTAGCCAAACAACAAAAAAATTGGATTTCCGTAGGGCAAATTGGGACCATGTCAATCTTTATCTATTGGATATGGACTGGGATATATGCTTTTCGGACTGCCTGAGCATAAATGAAATGTATGAAGCCTTTATCTCATACGTTCACTTCGTAGTAGAAAAATGCGTCCCCTTCAAAAAGGCGGCCATAAGTCCAAAAACTTCTCACCGCATTTGCAAAAATTGGCTGCTAGGAAGCATTTCCTATGGCGAGATCGCTTTAAACCGGGTGGACGGGTGGCCTTCAATAAGTGCGCAAAGGACTTTGAAAGGGAATGCAAACGCTTTGCGAAAAACCGTGAAAAACGGCTTATTTGTTCTGGTAACCGTGAAAATTTCTTCAAGTATATGAATACTAGGGTGAAGACTCGTAAGGGTATTTCCGCATTGAAAAGCGAGTCAGGTGAAATCATCGCTGATGATCAACAAAAGTGCGAGGCCTTCGCAATTTATTTTTCAAAGGTTTTTGTTCAGGATAACGGTACCGCTCCTCCATTTCCCAAACGATGCCCGCATAATTTGCGATCCATCACCATTGACTGCGAATTGATTGCGTCAGCAATTAAGAAATTGAGCGACAAAATCTCTCTTACTCCAGATTCTTTACCTTCTTATTTTATAAAGAGAGCCTCCGTTGGATTGTGTTACCCCCTCTTGTGCATCTTCAAACACAGTCTAGCAGTGGGAACCCTACCGACTGCGTGGAAAACTGCAATTGTCTCACCTTTGCTTAAAAGGCACCAGCAAATCAGGTCTCTAACTATCGGCCTATTAGTCTAACCTCCTCGGTGTGTAAAGTCCTCGAGATTATTGTCAAAGACTGTATCCTTTCCCACCTAACATCAAATAAGCTCCTCAATCCTGCCCAGTATGGTTTCCTGCCTGGCAAGTCAACATTGTCCCAGTTGTTATCCTCGTTTCATGACTGGTGTTCGGCACTTAACGAAAACTGCCAGACTGATGTAGTTTATATAGATTATGCAAAAGCTTTTGACACTGTATGTCATCACAAATTGTTAATTAAACTCAAAAGTTACGGTATTTGCGCTGATATTTGGAACTGGCTAAAGTCTTTTTAATATCTCGGACATTTTGTGTAAAACTGGCAATTTCTGTTCTCGTCCATACCCGATCACCAGTGGTGTTCCTCAGGAGTAGTATTCTGGGTCCATTGTTATTTCTTATCTACATAAACGACGCTCCAGATAGTCTATCAAGTTCTTGTAAGCTCTATGCGGACGACCTCAAGATCTATCGGCCTCTTAATGAGCCTGCAGTTGACTTTTTATGAGCTTCAATGTGACCTCGATCGACTAGCCGAGTGGTCGAAAGTGTGGCAGCTACAATTATCAGAAGAAAATGCAGCTTGCTGCATATTAACTTTCGTCATGAATGCCCCCTACGTTTAAACGGTGTGAAGCTTCCTGTGCACGAGGTTATCAGGGACCTAGGTGTTCTCATTAGTTCGAATCTTAGCTGGAACTCCCATTGCAGAGAAATCTCCAAAAGAGCTACCTCGGTGGCTAACTGTATTTTGAGATCCCTGAAACATCCCTGTCTTGTTCACTACAAGAAAGCATTCACCGTTTACTGCCGACCCTACTGGAGTACTGTACTCAGGTTTGGTCACCTTCCACAGTGGAAGATGATGAGATCATTGAAAATGTGCAAAAACGATACTCTAGACGTGTGTTCACCAAAGTATTCCCAAACAGAGAAGTTCCAGATTATGCAGCTCGTTTGGATATGCTAGGGTTAAATACCCTACGATATCGCAGAGCTGAATTTGATTTGCATCTGTGCTATAAGATCGTGCATGGTTTTCGCGACATTCCTTTGACAGCCTTTTTCGTGTTTACTCGCCACCATGTCCGTTCTCGCAAACATGGATTCCAACTTGAACGGAAATTCACCTCTAAAGGCAGCATATTGAATTCCTTTGCGTTCAGGGTTGTCAGAACTTGGAACAATTTGCCTGCAGAAATCGCTGAATCCGGAAACTTTTCTATCTTTCGAAGTAGATTATCCAAGTACGATCTCAGGTCATTACAAGGAACGAGTGAGCGTCCACTCTGATTAAAAGGGTATTACTAATAATCTAATGTGACGGGTTTTTCCAGCTTGTTGTGCTTTTCTTTGTCCCAGAAGCGGTGGCCTCAAGTATCTTGAGACAAGATGTCATTCGAATTGTAGAAAGAAAAATTTCCTCTGCAAAAAAAAAATCATATTTTGTCCCCTTCTCACTTCTGCCATTGTTATGCATCTTTTTTTACTTTAACAAAGAATCTCATTCACATACGTGTATATGTATGTTTCTTTATTTCCACAATAAAGTCGTTGAATGAATCTCTCGCTTTGACTCCCACTAGGCAGTGCTAATTCTCTTGGTGATATTTTACATCCTCGGATCGATGATTCAATGTGTTCCGGGTAATGGGAGGCGAAAGACAGGAGGGGTGGGCAGCTACAGGGCTAGGGCTCATTATTTCCCTGCAAAGTCATTGTGACCCGTTTTCGACGCTTCCCAAGGCGTGAGTGTTGTGTTACAATCCGTACTGTTCGATTTACGTTGCTAACTCAGCAAAGATTTCGAGTATGTATGCTCCCTTTGAAGGGGTGAGGCTTATATGACGCATCATGGACTGCTACCCAACTACTTACAATGATGAGAGAGAAGATGAAGTTGAGCTCACGCATATTTTCGTTTTTAGCGCCTAATCTGTCCGAATAAAACTGTCCGCCCACGCGGTCGGCTGCAAGTCTCGCTACCGTGGCAGAGACGTTTTCACTTGGGCCTTCTCACGGCTGTAGACAGCTGACTGGGACACTCTATTTTTCGCTCGAAATTCCCGATAATCGATTACTAGATTCAAAAAATGAAATCGCGACGGCGGCTAGACAAGCACGCCGACCGCGTGGGTGGACACCAGGGATGAGCGGAGTTCCGCGTTTCGCGTTCCGAAACCCGCAGTTTCGCGCATTTTTGGCATTCCGCGTTCCGCATTCCGAAAACCGCAGAAAACGCCGCGGAATGCGAAAATATCAGGTCGTCTGGGACGTAAGAAAACATTAGATCGTTTCTGAATTTTTTCGCGTTTCGCGTTCCGAAAACCGCATTTCCGCGCTTTTTCAGGCGTTTCGCGCCCGATTTCCGAAACCCGAGAAAAAATTTTCTGTTCCGAAACCCGAAAACCGATTTCCGAAATTTCATATTTTTATTCTGCTCATCCCTGGTGGACACCCTCACTCGGAAGGAGCTTGCCTAGATAGAGCTTTTGAGCGGTTCATTTGGCTGGCTCACCCGAAATGAGTTCAGGGTTTGCAGGCAGCTGTAATTTTCAAGCATTTTGGACATTGGCCGAGATTTTCACGGAGTGTTGCAGCTTCTTTTGTTCGTTTGAATCCATGTAATCCCGGCTGCATACAATCACAGTGAGCCCGGCTGCTTACGGATGCCCAAATTCTCTCGCTTTCGTCTTAATACAAAAGCAGGATTCGCGATCAAAACGATATTCTACTTTTCCTTCTTGGATAGGGAAGGCGGCCGAGATTATCAATTAGGCATGAACTATGTAAATAGATTATGGTCTGTCATTTCTCACCATATTTCACAAAACGACTACCTTGTTATCACTTTTGCGGAAGTTGAAGAGAATTGAAACTTGAACAGAACTTTGAAATCGCACGAAGCATTGCCGCTCGCATGAATTTTTTTTTACGTTTTCCCTCATCTATGCCTCAATTACTACCTAGCATTTAATTTTCAATGGATACAATGAATTTGTATGCATCACTTGAATGAATTACCTAATATTAGCATGATTTGCTGCTACGTGAGCTACGCTTCAATGACAGGAATAAATGATACGAAAACAGAATTCAACCGAATTAAAGCGAGCTACTGTGCTTATCTGGGCCAAATTCCGGTCCGCAATTGCGCCTCGACACGATTTGCGGCAGCACGCTCCCGAGTCAGAAGAGCTTCCAACGTCGCAGCCGCCGCTCTGCTGGCTATAGGTGGGTTTTGGAAACTGGAAACTAAGAAAAATTGGAGACAATTGTATAAAAAAGCCACATCGAGTCGGTTTTGGCGCTGGAAACCCGACTGACTCGAGCGCGTGCGGCCGCAAAGCGTGTCGAGACGCAATTGCGGACCGGAATTTGGCCCAGATAAGCACAGTACAACAGAAGCCATGATTTTTGTCCCAGAACGCAGAATTAGCGTAGAGAACGATGTGAATGTTTTTAAATCTGAAGCAGAGCAGAACGCTGGCCAAACGCTGGAGATCTCAACACCATCTATGAAACAGAATATGTTTTTTTATTCAGACGAAGCTTCGACTTCAGTAAGTAATTCGAGGAAATTTCGGGAGCGCCCGAAGAGGCCCTCTAGGGTTAGCGTGTCCAAGTTGGGTGAGCCGACTCCGCCCCTCGGCTCGGACGAGATTGCCTCCAGAGTGCCTGTTTCACGAGTGCTTCGATTCGATTGCGTCCTCTTTGTATTTCTACACTTTTCACCTGTATTCCACTGAACTGCAAGGTACTAGATGCTGAAAGACAGTTATATTCAACCCCAATAGCAATCCTCCCGATAAACGTTGATCCCAAATGCATTGATTTGCTAACTCATGAGAGTTTTCATGTTTCATTGTTACATGAAACTTTTCTTGATCAGCAATATGATGCTATACGTTTCCTTTTCTCTCCGCAAAGGTTATTTTATGGAAAAAGGTGAGTCCTTTTCTCGGGTTTCCTTCTCTCTTTTTCATTTAAAAGATATAAATGTTTAATGAATCATGATAAGATCCCTATTCGCGCACTCTAAATGTTGCTTGCGCTTTAAATCACTTCACTTTCCTATACGCGGCACCGGAGAAAAATATTTTTTAATAAACAGTCAAGCGTTATTTGTTTTCTTCATTCCTTGATTCACATTTGACTTCATCTATTACGATTATCCTGCCCCTATGAAAAGATTTTTGAAGCCTCTTGACAACTTTTCATTCCCAAGTTAATCAATTGTTACTAAAAAAATCATAGATATGCCTTATGCTGGTGGAATATTTTTAACGAATTTCCAAAACTATTCGAGTGTTTACTGATTCCTCGTTAGCATTTTTTAGTCACCAATTGAAAAAAAGTCGGACGAGTTTTCAAAAATTAATTCTGTTTAAAAAAATTTTTAGGCGGTAACTTTTCTTTAGATCTTTACATATAATTTGTATGAAGAAATTTAGTGAGTGGCGGTGATCAAAATTCGGATTTTTCCAAGCAAAAGCGTAGGTGAACAGGCACATGTAATCAGAGAGAGGAGTTCGCTCTAAATTTGAAGTCTACTACCATTTTTTTCTGAATTTTCGCGACCATGAAAAGGGCATCTGATTTTCAGGCAAAATAAAATGATTTTTTTTATTTCTTGAAGTTTGTTTCTACCTTATTTAGTTTTTTTTAATTTACATTATATATTTATTTTCGCAATAAAAATTTATTCTGAAACGAGACGAACGCATGAAAAAGGAGGAGAAGGAGAACGTTTAGATATTTCTTAACAATTTTTATTCTTATTTACACTATCTTCAGTTATGCCTATTTTAATTCTGCATATATTCTCAGCCTTCACCATTCAATTTAATAATTTTGGCACATATGGGTCGATATCGCTTCTCTAGATCGCTCGTGATCCTGCATAGCCAGTGGACATAACAGATCCGAAAACAAGCGACCCAGGATCATAAACATGTCCCAATGGCATTTGCTAATGGCCATGCGGACGGCAGGGTCGGTGGAGTGAGAGATAGGTATCGGCTGATGTCAACGAGGATTTATTAGTTTGAATCCATAGGCTCAGACCATGTTGAAGAAAAAAGACGTTATTTCTCTTTCAGCGAATGACAAAAATCAGTCATAGAAGGTAACGAGATTTTATGGCGCTGAAGGAAAATTCAATTGTTTGAAAACTAAAATTAAAGTGGACATCAATAAAATGAAAAAACATGAAAAAGACCAGCGACGGCACAAAAATTCGAGAACCTCATTGCTGAAGTGGTGCTTGTTTTTTAAAGCATTTTCGCATTTTCTGGTATAGAAAACATGCTATTTAATGTTTAAAAAATTCTATCTGATGATGTGAAAATTTGACTGAACAGTAAAGTCAAAATCTCATCACCGTTCTCTAACTTCGTTCGAAAGCTTAATGAACTTTTCACAGAAATCTCTGGCTCATCAGAAAAATTAGTTAAGAATTTGCTTTTTCCCTAAAACTATTTGGGGAGTAATCTTATGACGAGATAATGTTGGTTCCGCTTCAGCAACTACTCGCTAATATTGCTAAAAAAACTGTGCAACAAATTATTTTACATACGAGGGGTGCGAGGTAGTGCTATAAAATTTTAAAAAATTGTGCGAAGTGGAAGTGGAAAAAATTACGAATTTATGTCCAGCGTCGGCTTTCCACTTTATTAGCCACAAAAGCGAGCTTGAAAAGTGAATTTATCGAATACACCCGACAATTATGAGTTTAAGAAAAAAATTGTGTCAGTGGATTTGGTGAATTGTCAATTTTTTCACTCCTTGAAATTAAGGTTGTACCCAACTTTGAAAATTTGCTAATCAAATTGCTCCACAATGAAGAATAGATTGCATTTACATTTTACAAAATTTGAGCTCGACCACCTGGCATGGCTTCATAAACACATTTTTTTTAAAATATGAACAATTATAAAAAAAATAATTGGAAGCCAGACCCATATTCAAATTCAGTAGTTCGTAGTAGAAATGGGGTTAACGCATTAATATCATCATTGCTGATCAAGAAAAGTTTCATGTAACAATAAAAAATGAAAACTCTCATGAGTTAGCAAATCAATGCATTTGGGATCAAGGTTTTCGGGAGGATTGCTATTGTGGTTGAATACAGCTGTCTATCAGCATCAAGTACCCTGCAGTTCAGTGGAATACAGGTGAATGTGTAGAAATACAGTGAGGACGCAATCAAATCGAAGCACTCGTGAAACAGGCACTCGGGAGGCAATCTCGTCCGAGCCGAGGGGCGGAGTCGGGCCGCCCAACAGGGACACGCCCAACCAAGAGTGCCTCTTCACAGTCCCCCCGGAAAGATCTCATTTCAGCCAGGACTCAGATTTTTGACCATCAGCCATACAATACTGGTCATACAATATGAACTACCTACTGTTCTACGTGATTGCTGTGACCTATTACCCTGACCGTTTGCGCGACCTCGGCGAGGTAGCACATACGTGCGTAATGGCTTAAGTGTACCCACGAGTATCACAGATAGGTGTTAATGACTAACATTGGGATTCCCGCGCGATGACATCTAATTACCACCATATTACTATCCTCACGTCGACGTGTCTATACGCCTCCGTCATCCGCATACAGTTCCTGTATGTAGACGAGTCAACCACTACTCCAACAACGCTTTTTTCATTTAAGTTAACCTGAACTACTCGCGGAGAGTCCCTGTTCCTCTATTCAGTATTTTCCATCTAGGTATCTGCAACCAAGAAAATTTCCAAATGATTGAATAAAATGAATAAAATATTTCTGAACACCTCAAATTATTCAAAAAAACCTTTTTTGAAAAAAAATCCTTCGTCTCATATTCAAGAAATTTCAAATGATTCCTTAAATGTGGCTTATATTTTATGAAAGTCAATAATTGAAAATTTATCTGAACTTCGTACTCCTCGACCTTTGCTCCGCTCTCATGGTGGGTGGGGCTAACGATGAAGAGGATTGTGCGGCAGTGGGTTACTAACTGATCTGCGTTATACTATCAAGAGGTGACTTGGTGGACTCTCTGACCGCGTTGCTACATAAATCTGCTGGACCACCTTTCTCTTTACCTCGCATTGACCGGGTCAAATCCCCAGCCTTCCAGCAACCAAGTAAAATTTGAATTAAAATCCTCTATTATAAAGGTCGTCCTCAAGGTGCATTCTGCTCCGGAAGACTATGCGAACCATTCTGAATGAGAGCATACACTGTTTAAAATCATTTTTTACGAAAAATTCGGGTTCGTAAATAATTCGGAAGGGTTTGAGTAATTCGCCAAGAGTTTGACTTATTTGCGAACGCTTTTGGGAGGAGAGATTGAGAAAATCGTAAAAGATTCGTTCTTGAAAAGGGGCCTGAGTGAAATTGACCTTGTGACCTGTGACACTCGGGCGGTAACCTGCTCGCAGAGTTGCAGCGGTGCTGCCGCCCGCCTCGCTGGTGTACCATTACGTACGCTCATAATCACTCGACTTCAAGCTTTACTCATAATCAGTTTTATTGCTTCCTAGCTTGTTGAAACCGTATAAAGAATGCTTAGGCCGCATTTTTTTGCGACGGGGTCGACTGCGGCGCGGTCGCGGCGCGCTTCTACTGGAAGTTTAAAAAGGATTATATTCTGATATTATTCTTTCACGACTCTTCCTTTTACCATGACGAACGTGGGCGGAAACCGTGCTCTGGCGAAGCGCCAGCAGGGGCGCGCTGCGACCGCGCCGCAGTGAAGAATACTACGTGGCCTTGAGCTGTGGCTCACTACGCGAAGCGGTCGCGCTGCGGCGTTGCAATTAGAGCACGTTTACACATCGCCAACACTTTTTGATACTGTTATTTGTTGTAACACAAAAGGGATGAAGAAAAACATGTTAGACAACAATGTTCAGGTGTTCAGGCATGAAGACAGCTTTCCATACAGCCAATAATGGCGATCAACAATGGTTCTCCTTCAAGTAACATAGCACGGGTTCTTATTGTGAGACATCCTTCTTCCGCATTTCCTAGGCTGAACACCAGAGCTCACCAGTTATCTCTCACAAGACTATGCCAACAGAGAATCGGTTTCAGAAAATCTCACGGAATTCATTCAGGCATGGAGAACGCATTAGTTTTCTGCCCACTGTGCAAGCTGGGCCTTTTGCATTTAAGAAGCTTTATAGGCACATGAGAGGGGGTTCACGAGCGTTCAGAAGCACAGGTGGAACAGGTGAAAAGTGATGTAAGAACGGCTATTCAAGGACTGCACCACATTTCGCTGTAATACCTGCAAAAAAAACCTTTTATTCAGCAAGCGGTCTTAAGAAATACGAACAGGTATGTTTAAGCAGTTGTTTATATGCTTCAAAAATTACCACATCGTTGTGCACTCTGGCCGAAACCACTCCATTATCGTCCTTCAGAGGAAAAATGGCAGAAAAATACCAGGTGTCAAAGAAGAAATTTGGCCGTTTGGCAGAATACATCCTTCACAAGGTCACATAAACATTTCTTATAAATAGCTGTGTTGACGAAATGATCAAGATGACCTTCGGACAATGAAAGGGGATTGGTTCCGGCTAAAAACTATGTATCGTTCAAATTCTGAAGGTCTTGACACTGTTTTATCAAAAACAAAAGGGTTTCATATTAGCTCACGTATATTTAGGTTTCATCTAACTTTAAGAAAAACCGGTATTAATCAGTTATATATGTGAACTGAATAGATAGTAACGCTGTAGCGGACATAACGCAATAAAATTATTGTGTTATTATCCTAAAAATAGTACCTAGTTGGTTTACTCTATACTCGCCCTGCACGCTGCTCTGAATCATATTATGTTGCCAATACTTGAGGTGAGATGATTTCTAATGTTTTTTACAACACCTCAAATAATGGAAGGAAACGAGGGTATGTGAAGGATTCACATTCAGCCCCCAGCCCGACGTCCCTTTGAAACAGCGCGCTCGAATTGCAACGCCGCAGCGCGACCGCGACGCGTAGTGAGCCACAGCTCAAGGCCACGTAGTATTCTTCCGCCGCAGTCGACCCCGTCGCAGTCGACCCCGTCGCAAAAAATGCGGCCTAGTTTTGGGAAGGAAACAACACGAACATTATGCTTAGTAGAAAATCAATATAAAACTCGATAGAACACAAACTTATGATAAATAAACTGTCTACCTACCTGTCATTGCAATAATTCGATTCAACCGGCTCGAGCGAGCCAACCTCCAGAAGATCAATTGCGAGGCCAGAAGCGTAGATAAATAATGTCGAAAATGCAATTGTCACGTGCATCTCGAAAAAGCAGGGAAATGAGGAAGGGAGGGATTAGAAATCGTCGAAAGGGGCGTCGTTGGGTGGACAACAATAGCTGACAGCACAAAGGTGAGACAGAGACAAGATTTTTTCGCGGTCCGTCCGCTGAGCCGTCGATCGAGCGAGCGGTCAGTGTGTGAAACTAGCGAGAGGTGGTCCAGATTTCATGAGTGGAACCGGTGCTCGAAGGCGGAATTCCGTCCACCACGTTTGATCCGGCTTACCGCGGCAGTAGCCTGTTGGCTTAACCCCAGGTGTGAAATGGCTCAGGCAGGCACCTATGATGGAAGAAACGGCCAGGGCCCAGAGGAGTTGGCCGGTCAGTGTCATCTCATTCTCATCATTGTGTGACTGCTTGTGGAAAAGCACAAACAATAGGAGGGTCCAAGGTCGCGCTCGGCCCATAAATGTGTAAAATCACAGCTGATATGGTTCTTTCGAGTTGAACTCTTTGGAAACCGAAAACTTTCAAGTCATTATAAATTTGTTCCTAGACTCATTCGACAAAACTTGTTTTACAATATTTCCAGTTGATGACTCATACATGGCCATGTCGCCACTTAGCGGACGACTCAGCAAGATGCTCTCCTTCGGTGGGCCGAACTGAATGGACCTTTCTGTTTGAAGTCGATTAGGCCGTGCGTTTTGTTTGCTCACTCTTCAACGTGAGAACGCATCTTCTCGAATGAAAACCATGTCCGTACATAATCAAACATAGGATATTATGAGTTTCTGAAATTAATCATAGAAATTCGAAGAAGATGACTACATTATTGGTAGTTTTTCTTCATAACTCGGGTGTATTTTTTTCAGGGTAATAGCAAAAGTGAGTTTATCGAGAAGAGTTCTAGTTAGCCGGCATATTTTCCGAATAATCGCTTCAAGTAATTTATTTGAATAGTAGAATGATCGAAAAATTTTCGAATAATGTCGAAAGTCGACTTTCGAAAATGCCCGATTCTCGATTGTTATAGAAAGCCGACTATCGAAAATATGGGGATGGTAGCAATCTTATCAAACCTCGATCTTAAACAAGACCACTGACCTGTAAACCCTTCACAAGTTTTACTGGAGGCGCAGTTTGGAAGATGGAAATTTCTTGGTAAACTGAAACTACGATGTTACAAGAACGTTAAAATCCATGTACTCACAATCCAAGTAGTAAACTACTATTGCGAACACGGATGCCCACATATACACTAGCAGATCGGTCGGGGTTACAATGATACAGTGCACTATTTTAGGAGTGCACCGGTCGACGATTGCGAGTGAGACAGGAATGTCCTCCCGAGGACATTTTTCTTTAACTGGCATATCATAGTTTCGCCAGTTGTTTTTGTAAAGAGAGATACTGGCACATACGTTGACTATGCAATGAAAGGAGTATGGTTTTGGTCGGTCAGTTTCTATGTGTTTGTTTTAATATAACTACACCAATTGACTGACCAACATCACGCTCCATTCATTATTAAATGATTTAGGTGTTCGCGATTAAGCCACAGTTTCTGATAAGTTTTGAATATAATTTTAATAAGTTCATATTGTGATGCGCGCACCAAGATTTGGCTTTCATCTCTTCCCGCGCGGATGCCCTACAGCGAGATCACCAATTCATATCGTCACCACAGGTATGAGCCGTACACCATTCGATGCGCTGTAAGAATTTACATTTTTGTGCAAATTTTCATCTTAACTGGTCCCCGCTTTCTAAAGTTATGATCTATCAAAATAAGCAAAAAAACGTTCTCCACCACCGCCTCCGCCTCACCCTCCGTCCGTCGAATTCAATTTTTTTGGAAGGCTTGGACCAAATCGGTTGAAAATTTGTGACTAGAGGTAATCGGCCACGGGAATGCCGAAATTAATTGAGAGAACTCACCATAATGACTTCTGGGCCCCTAACGGACGGTTCAGACTCGGAAACCAGCCTCTCAAGATTAGTTTATAAAAATGACGGGTTTTTTCGTTATCAGTCATTGTTTTCTTAGGCCCCAGTCATAGTTGGATGAGCCGACGTCTCCAGCCCGGTCGATACACACAGAATGCATTGGAAATGGGATGCAAAAATCACTCGGTGTATCCCCCTCGCACCCCCCAACACCCACCCGGTCGATACGGATGAACAACATGGTGAGGTGAACCTGAGAAAATCACTCGGTGTATCCCCCCCGCACCCCCCGGTCGATACGTATGTTTAAAATGATGGAGTGAAATTGAGAAAATCACTCGATGTATCCGACGCGGTCGATATCCATGCAATACGTGGATGAGAAAATCACCGGGTGGGCGGGTCGATGATAAAACATTACGTATCACTAGAAAGCTAACCTTACTGCTACCTCCGTTACTTCACCATACTCTCCTTCACTATTTCTCTAAACAGGTGCAATCCTGTTGTCCACGTAATCATCGTAATATCTAGTTGGATGCACCGAGTGATTTTCTCAACCTCACTCCATCATTTTAAACATATGATCTACTTCCGCAATCGCGTTCAGTCCGCAAAGTCTCATTATCATAATCGTAGAAGCGAAGCGGTTGTTTTGAGAATGATTCTAGTTGAATTTTTGGAAAACAACCGCTTCGCTTCTACGATTGTGATAATGAGGAGTGAACGCGATTGCGGAACTGAACTGTACGTATCGACCGGGTGGGTGTTGGGGGGTGCGGGGGGATGCAGATGCAAATAGCACCAACTCTGACCGGGGCCTTAGAGACTCCATATAAACACCTTGCTCTCCAGGGTGGTGTACTCTAAACGTCTGACTCGGAAGAGGACGCTGTGCGGGAGGGATATTTTTGGGTGCAGCGCGTGTTCGTTCCATGCGCACCATCGATAAGAAGGCGTCGCAGGGTGTGCTGAAGTGTCGGTTGACTATGCGAGACCGAAATAGGGGTACGCAGTACATCATGGAACGTGTGCAGGACCCAAATAGGGGTGTGCAGGACCTCAGTAGGGTTGTGCAGGACGTCGTAAATTGTGTGCAGGACCTCAGTAGGAGTGTGCAGGACATCATGGAACGTGAGCAGGACCCCAGTAGGGTTGTGCAGAACGTCGTAAATTGTGTGCAGGACCTCAGTAGGAGTGTGCAGGACATCATGGAACGTGAGCAGGACCCAGTAGGGTTGTGCAGGACGTCGTAGATTGTGTGCAGGACCTCGGTAGGAGTGTGCAGGACATCATGGAACGTGAGCAGGACCCCAGTAGGGTTGTGCAGGACGTCGTAAATTGTGTGCAGGACCTCAGTAGGAGTGTGCAGGACATCATGGAACGTGTGCATTACCCCGGTAGGGTTGTGCAGAACGTCGTACACTGTGTGCAGGACTTCAGCAGGAGTGTGCAGGACATCATGGAACGTGTACAGGACCCCAGCAGAGGTGTGCAGGACCTCAGTAGGAGTGTGCAGGACATCATGGAACGTGTGAAGGATCCCAGTGGGGTTGTGCAGGACGTCGTAGATTGTGTGCAGGACCTCAGTAGGAGTATGCAGGGCACATTAAGCCGATAGTCAATAATATTGTGCTGGGGTACGAGCACAATGAGAACCCTGTTTGGAGTGTTGCGAACCAAATTTTAAATTCGACGCCTCCAATTCACTCAGAATGGATAAAATTCGCCAAATCACGGGCTCGTATAGACTGCCTTGAGCGTATACCTAACGCCCGAGAACAACCCGCCAGTTTCTTAATCGATTTGAAGCTTGGCGAACACATAGGCCATTGGAGCGAAGCGACAAGATTGAGCTGTTACGGAGCCTGCGTCGTATTCCCGGCAGAAGAATGACCCAACACGCCCTACAAGAGACATAATTTATCTTCCCACACTTCCAGGCGTTTGGTGTTCTTTGCACATGGTGTGGATCAGGGATGAGCGGAATAAAAATACGAAATTTCGGAAAAAGGTTTTCGGAGCAAAATCTTTTTTCTCGGGTTTCGGAAATCGGGCGCGAAACGCCTGAAAATGCGCGGAAATGCGGTTTTCGGAACGCGAAACGCGGAAAAATTCAGGAACCATCTACTGTTGTCTTCCTCCCAGAAGACCCGATATTCTCGCATTCCGCAGCGTTTGTTGCGGTTTTCGGAATGCGAAACGCGGAACTCCGCTCATCCCTGGTGTGGATTCGTGGCTCAGCTCGCCATATCACCTGAATCTGGTAAACACATAACACATGCTCCTCCGAAGTTCTTGTTGGTGGGCGAGGGCGATTCGTTGTTCAGATCTTTTAGAATGCTCTTTTTATAGAACAAGCTTAATCTGGACGTAACTGATAAATACACCGACAATGGGAAACACCTGAGCAAGGAATCGCACCATTCCTCGAATAGGAACTTAGGGAGGCCGAGTCTCATGTGTTTCAGGTGATACGGCAAGCTGAACCACGAGTCCGCACCATGTACAATGAACACCACAGATTACCTGTAAGTGTGGGGAGACCATTTAAGTCCTTTGTAAGGCGTTTTCGCCTTTTCCTTCTGCCAGGAGGATGAAGCAGGCTTCGTTTGAGGTCAATCATGTCGCCTAGCTCACGTGTTCGCCAAACTCGGACAGGGTCAAGCGGAGCGTTGCGTAATTTTTCGAAATCAGAGCGAACCCCCCTCACATTTTTTTTTCAAAATTCAAAATTTTTGCGACCGAACTCCCTCCCCGAGTCCGGCCATTTTATAGTTGAGTACTAAGAGTGTCAGACGCCGAAAATTCATTCAGTAGTTGAGCATAAGCGCCTAAAACCGAATGCAACGATCCTTCCCTTGGGGACCAAAAGTAATCGAGAATTCATGGGATATCCACGAAATTCTCATTTTTAGACCGAAATTTTTGCGACCCCCCAACCCCGCTTGACCCTGAACTCGGACCGATCAAAAACTGGCGGTTTGATCAAAATCAATCAAAAACAAGGGCTCAGAGCAGACTGAGAGACCTGGGTTTGGCCGTTCTAGGCGAATATGTGCTGGTTGAAGGTGACGGCCTTAAAAATGTGGTTTGCAACACACCAAACACGGTTCTCGGTGTGCTTCATCCCCAGGATAATTTCGCACACCATCCACTTAATGTCTCTGGTGAGCCCTACAATGAACGAATTGATACCACAGCTGCAAAACTGAAATTTTCTCGAAAATGTCAGCAATGTCGTTCGCTCCGGCGTCTTTCGGCCGGATCAGAAATCACGCAACTCGGCCGCGCGCCCCTAACGCAAACCAAATATCGCGCTCTGCGGAATTGGGAACATTGAGTATGTGCATTGAATATTTCTTCAAGTACGGCTTCGAGCACTGCGTTTCTGAAAACAGCTCATACACGGCCTCAAGCCTCATCGAATTACGATTTACGAATAACGAGGAATCTATAGTTAGGTCCGTGGCCTATGTCCTCAAGAGAAAACGCTTAAATTCAAACCGCGGCTGGCGCGGAGGTTTAATTCTCCGAGATTGAGATTTAAACCGCCACACCAGCCGCGGTTTGAATTAACACATTTTTTCTCGAGAAATGGGCCGCGGATCTAACCAAAAAAGATTACGATTTACGAAATTCAAAATTCATTTACGCACTGCCGGCGCAGAGTATTTGACTTTTGCATGGTTCACAAACTTCTGGAAAACAGCGGTATTTTCAGACTTGCACCCTATTTCAAACTGGTCACGTCGAAAACTAGAGGTGAAAAAAATGAAAATATTCCTCAGTCGTCCAATTGCGAGTGTGACGGTTAGGTCTTTTCCACATAGGGCCGGTAGCGCATATCTTAAAATTGCTAAAAGGGTCACCGGTGCTCTTTCCTTAGACCAGTTTAGGCGACTAGTATCCCAAATAATTCTAAGCTACGAAACTTAACTTTTTCATTTGTTGCTTCTTTCTTGAGATAGATCTTTGTTTATTTGACCGGTAGGGTGTATGAGGGGTATTAGAGTTTTTGCTCCGGTTTTTTATTTGGTTGTTTTTGCCTTTTCCCCTGGTTTCGTTGATATATTTTATCTTCTCTCCATATCTTCGTCGTATTATCACGCTTTTGCCTTGATTGAGTGCAATAAACATAAACATATACCTATACATATACTGCCCAGGCACCCACAGCGGCGTACTGGCTCCGAGGTCAGCCCCGGCAGGCCGTCAGCTAATGGGACGGTAAGAAAATGGTACACATTTAATATCGTCCTCCAGCTCCCGTGGAGAAGCTTTCATGACCCCAGGCCTTGCACAAGGGCACGTTAGAACGGCTGAGCCATGACATTGCAAGCGGAGCAAGACTCAAGCAACAGAAACTTTTCTCCAACTTCTTATTGAGAGCAGAAAAAAAGGCTATCCTGTGGTGGTAATTTGCGACGAGACAGCCTGTGCAGCGTTAGCGAATTCTAGAAAGCATACCATCACAAATATCTCTTGTAGAAGGGGGCTGCTTTTTGAGTCAAGTGTGGTGTAGGAACGGTATACATCATCGCCTAATTACGGCGGCGGTCGGCTGACGCCGGCTACCGCTGCTTGTAGTTTGACTCCACCAGATGTGGGAAGGCTGCGCCGACATTTATAACACTCCGGTAGAATACTGCTTAAATTTGTCAAGCCGTCGTTGGGTCAACTTGCGTAAAAAAACAGCCGCTCCTTTCCGATTCAGTCCGGTGCGGAATTCTGTAGTAGACATACGAAGCCCTATACTTGAACTAATTTTGACCCTTTAATTTCCTCCGAGGACTACCAACATGCGACCAAGCGATGAGATCACGACGCTGACAAGCAACGCGGCCATCTAGGTAACTTTGGGAAATATCCAGTGAGCTTTCGATTTCGATTATCACCAGCAACGACGCGGTGGAGCTTGGTGAGTACACTTGGTGATAAGGATGTTCGGACGAAGGAGCGACCGCTCCTTGCTGCGATAATCGAAATCAAGAGATTACTGGAAATGCTCCATCATTTAACTATGCTCCAACGCCACGCCCGCGCGTGCTGCGCTGGTGTTGAGGAGTATGAATGGCGCCTAAGATAACACCAAAAAAATTACGCCTAAAGGCTTCCTAGGTGAACACAACAAACTTCGTCACAATTCATAGTTCCCTTTTGAAAATAGGGTAAAAAACGGAATTGAACTGATAGGGTACTGGTTCTTGCTGGGAGTAAATTATCCACCCACTTTCTCGCCGCCGACCAATCACATCAGCCATCGCTGCTCCTGTGAGAGGTCAAAGGCGGGAAAGTGGGCGGGTAACTCCCTCCCAGCAAGAGATCTAGATTAGAGCCCTCAATAGGTAATAGTATTGCGCCAAGTTTGAACTTCGAATTGAGCTAACGTTTGCGGTAGAGTCCAACTGAGTGCAAAAGCATAGGTCTTAAGTTCTTGATAAACGATTGATCGCATGTAG
Source organism: Aplectana chamaeleonis (assembly GCA_029168955.1). NCBI lineage: Eukaryota > Metazoa > Nematoda > Chromadorea > Rhabditida > Cosmocercidae > Aplectana > Aplectana chamaeleonis. Next base: position 532,487 of record JAPDOI010000253.1, on the reverse strand, counting down.
TCTGTAATGTAGGGATCGCATGTACATATATAACACTCACTACTTTCAAAAAGACGTTTGAGTGCTATCTGTTGTCCCAAGAGCGATCTTTATAGGGTCTCATACTTCGCTGGGTCGTACGTTTTGCAATTTTGTTTATCGTATAGTCTTGTTTCTCGCCATTCTCGTTAAGGGTAATGGTTTTTTTCCTCTTGTTTTGTGTTGCTATCGTTCACACGGGTTCCCGTGTAATAAATGAAATGAAATGTAGTGACCCCATCTTTCTTCTGCCACCAATAATGATTTTTGTGACATCTCAGTTCTCCTTTAAACACGGTTCCTTACCAAGGCAAAATAAAGTTCTAAAGTCCTGCAAATAATGCGAAGCAAATAAAAATGGCTTTGGCACTCCTTTCCCTTCAACTCAGTAACAAAATAAATCCATCATTTGTGCTTGATTTTTTTGACACAGAATCAGCAGCTACGCCGGCGATAGCATCGTTTATAGTTATGTTTGCGACCACACCTACTCAATATTTCGTGTTTCTTCAATGATTCCAAACTCCGAAAAGTAACATGGTCCAAGGCTGGTATCTAGGCGACAAAATTAGTTTGGCCACATTTTTTTGCGACGGGGTCGACTCCAGAGCACGGTTTCCGTCCTTACTTTCAGTCATAGCGGTGTACTTGTCAGTGAAAAGCAGTGCCGTATAGAAGCAATAACTGTATTGATGAAGAATCATGAAATTTTGGCACCGATTACGTCATAATCTCAATATGGCAGAACGAGAACTGAATGAAAGGGCTAATCAAAGTGGAATTCAAAGAGCGCTGGATACCAATTTGTTCCTTGCTTGCGTTAAGTGTCCTGCTAGTCGTGAGCGTAGTGTAAGCTAGCAAAAAGTCAAATACACTTCAAAAATAGCGAAATAGTTGGGCTTGAGCTGAAAGGCAGGGTCCAGTAGTCCGCTGGCAAGGTTCTTGCCGGATTAACGACCGACTAAAAGAACTTTTTATTCGGGAAAATCTACGATCCCAACTGTATTGTATTGAAATGTTTCACATTCCTAACATGTAAAATGCCTCGAATTGAATTTTCTACTTTGCTCGGGAAATTTTCGCAAGCGATCTCCATCACTGCTTGAAAAAAAAACCTTGACTAAGTTAAATTCCTGTGGTTTGTACAACGAATTTCTCATAATTTCCTGTACCCTCGTTCTTCTAGAAACGCATACTTTTTTCCGTTCCAGAAATGCGCTGCCCCCTTGAAAAAATTTCCGAAAATTTCTACCACCCCCGTTAGCAAGCTATCCAGTCCTGCTCGACCCTGTTGATAGGAGCTTCTTGTAGTTGTAAGGATATTGCGGTATAGATGCAGAACGTTTCTCAATTTTTCCCATAGCTTTCAGTCACGGAGTGGGCGAAATTTTGACGTACACGCCGAACATTCTTCGGGGACGTTTTGGACTTTCGATGACAGCTCACTATTAATAAAGCTTTATTTAAATCCTTTAAAAGGTAGTCTGAGGAGGTTTATATTTACTCCAGACTTTCGTTTACTGTGAGGTTTAACAATTTCTCCGAAAGTGACGTTTGGATCCAGCAGACGGGTACTGAGCAGTAACAAGCTTCTCTGCATACATGGGCAAGACTCTTATAGCCCCTGTAAGATGCCTTCAATTGCACCTACGAGGTATCTGCACTCGATCTCAACGGAAGCATTTGAAAGAATCTATCTCTGAATGGTTAGATATATTGGAAACATCCGGTTTGAGAGCATTTTTAGTTCCCGCGAGGAAAACCTTTAGCCCGTTTCATCGCGACCGTTTGCAGACACTCTTGAAACGAGCGAAACCAATAGATGTTTCATTCATGACAGCTCTGTACAAGTTGTTGATGTTTAAAAAGGAGGTGCTCTTTCGGAATAGACGACCCACTAAAGAACACATTGAAATTAGCAAATGCTTGGGCTTGACCGACCTCTCGGTTGGTCACATCAAACGGTTCAGTGTTTTTGAAAAAGACTACATCATTCGACGGCTCTAGTGGGATGAACGTTTCTCCTGAGATTTCTCTAGTGGGTCGTCTATTCCGAAAGAGTACCAAAAAGGAATATATGCTAATATTCCTTCACGACTCTTCCTTTTACCATGAGGAACGTGGGCGGAAACCGTGCTCTGGCGAAGAGCAAGTAGGGGCGCGCCGCGACCGCGCCGCAGTCGACCCCGTCGCAAAAAAATGCGGCCGGTAACGAGATTTTTTGGTGCTGAAGGAAAATTCAATTGTTTGAAAACTAAAATTAAAATGGACATGAATAAAATAAAAAAAACATGAAAAAGACCAGCGACGGCACAAAAATTCGAGAACCTCATTGCTGAAGTGGTGCTTGATTCTTAAAGGCAGTGGTCACGATGAAAAACGTTATCGAAAAAACTACAAAAATCAGCTTAGATTTTCGCTCACTCCACATTTTCTTCTTTCATGCTTTTTTTTTAAATGCAATGCACTACTCGTCCGAATTATGTTCGCCTTAAAAATCATAAAGAGAGACACTCTATTTTGAGAGCAAATTATAATTGTACAATTTCGAAAACAATTCGAACGAACGAAAAATGAAAAAATTTCGTTCGAAAGAATTTCGAACGAACGAAAATTGAGAAAATTTCGTTCGAAAAAAAATTTGAACGAACGATTTTCGAAAAACTTTAGAAATTTCGGAGGTCGAACGAACGAAATTCGAAACTAATCGAAATTTCGATTTTTTTCGAAATTTCGTATTTTTTTCGAAATTCGTCGGAACTTTCGAAATTTGTTCGAAAAAATTCCGAACGAACGAATTTTGAAAAATTTTCGTTTGGCAAAAGCTTTAACGAACGGAGGCTGAAAAAATTTCGTTCGAAGAATTTTCGAACGAACGAAAAAAATTTCGAAAAATCTTTCGAAAATTTCTTTCGTGTACAACTATAGAGCAAATACCACGAAAATGGAAAAGTGATATCGAATTTCGCAGAAACTGGCGCGAATCCACATTTCGAAATTCACTTGAAATTTTTTCAACCTTGCCTAGAATGGGTCTTTTTGGGTGCTGATCACTACGGAAATCACCATCGGTTGAGATTTTTCATGATTCGCGATCTTTACGGTGTATGAAACGTCAATCAGCCACCTTACATGATTTTGAAAAATCGAAAGAACAAAACGTTTTTTAGCAGCCGGGATTCTGTGTTACCGTAACCCCATTCGCCGTGGAGCGCGCTATGATATCATTGAGCCCCAGCGTCGCACCTAAGTGGTATTTTAGACTGAGATCAGCCACGGGGAGTGTTTTTGTTCTGAAACTGAGGGTATTTATCATCTACATTGTATTCTTAGGTATTTATAGCGCATTTCAGTGTTTTCTTGCTTGTATCCCTTCACTCAAAAAGCTGCGTTCTTTTGAAATGCTTGCTGGCCCACCGTTTCTTATTTTCTAGGGGTCCATCTCGTCAGCAACTGATTGTTGGGCCCAAGATAAATAACAGGTGTGGATGTTGAGATGAAAAATTGATATTGCTTAGCAGTAACGGTAGGCACGATACCGGACTAATTCAAACGATGATTACCTTACCAAAAATGTGAATGCGTGCAGCACTAGAAAAAACGAGCTTGCTGAAAATCTTTCACAGTCATGGTTTCTGTTGCAGACCAAACTTTTTTATCAAACAAAGGTTCAGATATAGTGTTAAAGTGCAGCTGCACCCGAACTTGTAAGCAAATGTAGGGAGGAGAACATTCCGATCAAGCATATGTCCGGGCATTCCTTATTGTGGTGAGAACTCGACATTCGGAAAGCACGTTCTTGTGATGATATATTCGATCGTGAATGGTCAATCGTAGTGAACGTATGTACGACTTCTCTGTCATGATGCAGTTCTTTTTCAGTCACGAAGAGTGAAAAGTAGTGACTAGAGGTAGCGGAAAAAATCACTACAGCATTGACATGTTGAAAACAACTGCGTTTACATGAAAGAAGGTATCAGCCATATGTGTTTATTAAGGTGCACCTAGATATAGCACATGGATATCGTGAGAAACAGAGCAAATTGGAAAGCAATGAACAGCACAACTTGGGGTAACAGTCATAAAGTCTTCACATCCAGACCGCAAGGGAAGCATTCGGCCATCTCTCTAAATAAGCAAATACTGGTCATTGAATAGTGTACCCAATGAGTGAAGTTGCGATCGAATTCCCTATCTGAGCAACACATATAAAGACCTCGACTGATGCGAAAATTGTGATGTTGAACCGTGGATTTAAGAAATGGAACGATTCAGATAGAAATAATAAGAGAAAGGCATATGCAGCAATTCAAAAGAACACAGCTTTTTAAGTGAAGGGATACAAGCAAGAAAAACACTGAAATGCGCTATAAATACCTATGAATACAATGTAGATGATAAATACCCTCAGTTTCAAAACAAAAACACTCCCCGTGACTGATCTCAATCTAAAATACCACTTAGGTGCGACGCTGGCGCTCGATGATATCATAACGCGCTCCACGGCGAGTGGGGTTACGGTAACACAGAATCCCGGCTGCTAAAAAACGTTTTGTATCGAAAGAAGTATCTTATCAATGATCACTGCCTTAAAAGTCTCCAGAGGTGAAGTTTTAGTCAAATCTGAAATTGAACAAAATCACAAGAACGATAATTAAGTGCGCCAGAATCGGGCTACCGTAATCTTAGCCGTAAAATTAATTGTTTAGCGACGGTTTTTCACGGACGAAACTACCCATTCGATGGCAGATAATGGATTTTTGTTCGTCAGTGTCGTGTTGGCGCTCAATTCGTAAAAGACCTCAACTTTCATGAGCGCCTTAGTTTCTTCGTTTTTCATGAAACTGATTGAAAACTGAACATGAGTACCGGAAAATGGATGTTAACAGGAAAATCACGGAACGAGTTTTCCTAATCAACAATCAATAATTCACATAACAAGGCATTCATATTAGGGAGATATCTGCTTAAACTGGCAAAGATTCGTAGGTATCAGATAGTATTGGGAAGATAATTGCTTAAACGAGCAAAGAATCATAGGTGTTAGATTTGGAGCAAACTGCTGATTACTTTTCGGGACATCCATAAACAAGCCGTTCCTACTAAAATAGTATGGTAGGCAATGGATTTGTTTTGAAAAAATATTTCGGATTGTTTCTATAAGTAATTTGAAGAAATTAACGAATGTTAGCGCGAATTGAAGTTTGAATCACGGAAATTGTTGAGTACGCCTATAAAATTATCAGTCCAACTATTGCCATTACCAGAAATCCCAAAAAAAAAACTCAGATGATATAGAAGTATTGAGAAAAGTCATGGTTTCTCAATATATGATTATCGCCGTCGAATGAGTCGCTTCGTCCGTGAACAACCGTCGTCAAACAATTTATTTTACGGCTAAGATTACGGTAGCCCGATTCTGGCGCACTTAACTATCGTTCTTGTAACAAAATCACCTCACATATAAAATATTTAGGTAAAGAGGGAGAGGACGAAATGAATTCCAGCTTCGTGTTGAGCACCCACACACGAGCCTGTGTTGGATGATAGAAGATTAGACCCTATTTTCGAGAGGAGATGAATAAACACTCTGTCAAGAAAATAGTGTGTATTTTGTCGTGGACGCAGTATTGCGTGATATCCATTCGCAGCGGACCGGCCTACCACCGATCACGTCGTTGAGCACTCTCTGTCGCGGCGACGCCGTCGCACCCGCGACGAAGTATGCACTAGGCCTAAACAACAAATGTGAAAAGACGAAGTAGGGAGAGAAGGAAGAGAGAACTACGAAAATTTTTAAATTAAAGAAAACGACGTCAACACACAATGGTCCCGCGACGAAGCGCCTGCTCTACAATCAAGTTAGCGGTGTATTTTCGGTTTGAATGAAAGATTTGGCGCGAAATTTGTTTTGACTCAAGGTGGTAAGTTTAGTATATACTTGCCCCACATTTTCATACTGGAATGTCTGATGTTACGTAAAGATACCTCTAGTCGCCGTCGCGCGGCGTGGCTGGGACGTCGCGTTGCGATGGAGCGCGCTCTTCATAGCACACATTCACCGCTAGTCGCATCGTGATGAGGCCCTAGACGCGACGGCGACTAGGGTGTCTTTACGTAACATGGGAATGTCTGCAAATGGACTCTGGCTCAAATAAAACCGTCTTCTCGTCCACGGATATTGTGATGCGTCTAAAGTTTCATGTTTGCTTTATCACCACCTGATCTAGTGATTACCATTTCCTATATATGCGAAAAGATCTCTGGCTTAGGTAGATAATTCGGTGCTATGTGGGATGGGGGGGGGCACTTGTCCACGCCCATTTCGCCGTGCCGCACTAAATTGAGCACTTACTCGGGGTCTCCTTCCCTGCCAAAATCAGGAGAGTCATTGCGGCACGGGAAAATGGGAGTGGTGAAGTACGATACCACAGTGCCCCCCCCCCTATCCCACATAGCACCGATAATTGTGGTGAGCGCGAAGCGCTCACCAGATTTGGCTTTGATTCGCCATCGCGCGACCCCCTGATCTCAGTATCAGGGTCCAGAGTAAACGTAGGAAGACCGTTCTTTTTGCATTTAATATACTTTAGAAAAGTTAATAACTGTTCAAAAAATGGCCCGGAATGGTTACCTCAGAATAGAAAAAAATTGTCAAAACCACGTTATTCTGGTCGAGAAAATGTTCATCTCCTTTTTTTCAGTTGGCGTACACGATCTTGTTGGAACACTTATCGTTGAGCTAGAGAGCTCATTTTTGGCCAGGGAGCTGGTTTTGTTTGCACCCAGCTCCTGTCAGATTTTGAAGTCGGTAGCTAATTTTTTGCGGAGCCTCAAAATTGAGGGTCAAGAAAGACAAAAACACGTAAACATGTTATTATAAACCATCCGACGTTTACTTATTCGTAAAAATGAACTAGTGAAATAAACACCGTTATTGATAGGCTTTTGCTCAGGATTTGACGGGGCAACGCTTCAATCAATACGGCGGGATCTCGGAAGTACTTTTTGAAACGCCGCACGTTGTGACTCAGAAGTGCGCCACAGAACGCCGTAGATACTGTGCGGGACCCCAGCAGGAGTGCGAAAGACGCCGTAGAACATGTGTGTGACCAAAGTAAGAGTGCGCCGGACGCCGTAGAAAGTGTGTGGGACCCAAATGAGAGTGCGCCGAACGCCGTAGAAAGTGTGCGGGACCCAAGTGGGAGCGCGCCGGACGCCGTAGAAAGTGTGCGGGACCCAAATGGGTGTGCGCAGAACGCCCTAGAAAGTGTGTGGGACCCAAATGAGAGTGCGCCGGACGCCGTAGAAAGTCGAGGCGGAGGAGAAGCCTGCTGAAGCCGAGGAAGAGGAGAAGCTCGCTCAAGCCGAAGGTAATAAGGCTACGGAACAAGTGGTGCAACCAGAGAAGCAGGATTCTGAACCGGAGCCGGAGGATACTGCTTCCACTTCCGAGATCGTTGATTCGGCTGCTGACGCTGATGTGAAGGAGCAGCCACCTGAGCAGAGTGCGTCAGAAGAGCCGTCAATGGAGAAAGAATCCGTTGAGGAGGAGAAGGCTGAAGTCACCGATGCTGCCGTTGCCGGATCCAAGGACTCGAAAGGGGAGCGCGAGTCCGAGCCCGAGGTTGTCGAGGCATGAACTCCATTAACTGATCTCTCTGTCACATTTATATACTCACATTTGTTTCAATTCGCGCATACTGTGCTTATCTGGGTCAAGTTCTTCGCGGCCGCGCGGTTTCAAGTCGGAAGAGTTTTCAGCGCCGCAGCCGCCGATCTGTTGACTCTAGGTGGGTTATAGAAACTGGAAACTAAACAAAATCGAAGAAAACTGTATAAAAAAGCCATATCGAGTCGGCTTTGGCGCTGGAAGCTCGACCGACTCGAGCGCGTGCGGCCGCAAAGCGTGTCGAGACGCATTTGCGGACCGGAATTTGGCCCAGATAAGCACAGTATGTCATATACATTGTAAAATATCCGAAATTTCCAATTACTTACCGCATGTTTGCCATCAGATGATCTTTAAAACCGCTGTATACCATTGCGAAAAATTGATTTCTTGAAGCATTTTCGGAAATAAAATCCGAAGTGAATTTGTGTGATTTTCGCCTAATAAGTATCTCGATTCGACGTGAGTGAAAAAGAACGAAATTTTTGTGCCAGTTGAGCATTTTCGGCGCCTACACAGTACATGTCTTCGAATGGTTTTGAGGCAAATACTTTTACAGGAATCAATTTTCAAAAGAGCCCTATTTTGAAAAATTTTTAGCTTTAAAATTGCTGCAAGAAGTTATTTTCCCATTTTGTTGTAAAACTGGTTTTGCAGGTCTTTTTATGGCGAGCAAGTGACACGGGTTTGGAATTTTCACGGACATGTTCTGAGGAAATAAGCCGATTTCTGAAAACTGTTGATCTCCAAATTTAATTTTGAAGCTAACTTTTTGGCATGAGGCTGGAAATGGATGCAGCTAGCTCCTATTCAATTTTGGAGTTGAAAGCTCAATTTTAGCGGAACCTCAAAATTGAAGGTCAAGACGGGTAAAAACATGTAAACATGTTATTGTAAACCATCCGAAGTTCACTGAACTTTGAAAAAGAACTAATGAAAAACAACACAGCTAATGATAGTGGGAGTGCGCAGGACGCCGCAGAAAGTGTGCGGGTTTCAGTGGGAATGCGCAGGACGCCGTAAAAAGTGAGCAGGACCATGGTGGGAGTGCGCAGGACGCCGCAGAAAGTGTGCGGGTTTTAGTGGGAATGCGTAGGACGCCGTAAAATGTTGTATGACCATAGTGGGAGTGCGCAGGGCTCCGCAGAAAGTGTGCGGGTTTCAGTGGGAATGCACAGGACGCCGTAAAAAGTGAGCAGGACCATAGTGGGAGTGCGCAGGACGCCGCAGAAAGTGTGCGGGTTCCAGTGGGAATGCGCAGGACGCCGTACAAAGTGTGTATGACCATAGTGGGAGTACGCAGGACGCCGCAGAAAGTGTGCGGGTTCCAGTGGGAATGCGCAGGACGCCGTACAAAGTGTGTCTGACCATAGTGGGAGTGTGCAGGACGCCGCAGAAAGTGTGCGGGTTCCAGTGGGAATGCGCAGGACGCCGTACAAAGTGTGCATGACCATAGTGGGAGTACGCAGGACGCCGCAGAAGGTGTGCGGGTTCCAGTGGGAATGCGCAGGACGCCGTACAAAGAGTGTGTGACCATAGTGGGAGTGCGCAGGACGCCGTAGAAAATGTACGGGACCCAAGTGGGAGTTAGCAGGACGCCGTAGACAATGTACGGGACCCCAGTGGGAGTGTGCAGGACGCCGCAGAAAGTATGCGGGCCCCCAGTGGGAATACGCAGGACACCTACAAAGTGTGTATGACCATAGTGGGAGTGCGCAGGACGCCGCAGAAAGTGTGCGGGTTCCAGTGGGAATGAGCAGGACGCCGTAAAAAGTGTGTATGACTATAGTGGGAGTGCGCAGGACACCGTAGAAAATGTACGGGACCCCAGTGGGAGTACGCAGGACGCCGTAGACAATGTACGGGACCCCAGTGGGAGTGAGCAGGACGCCGCAGAAAGTATGCGGGCCACTAGTGAGAATGCGCAGGACGCTGCAAAAAGTGTGCGACACCCTACTGGAAGTGCACATAAAGCCGCAAAACGTGTATGGGGTCTCAGTAGGAAAGCGAGGGTAGTTTTTTATGGTTGCGGGTCACAATTTTTAGGAGGATTACTATTTCGTACCGATTTCATTATTTACGGCAAGCAGAAGCTGTCATAAGAGGTTTCGCTTCTCCAAAATGGGAATCGCTAAACAAAAATTAGATCAAAAAAGGGAACTTTGAAAAAAATTCATGACATTTCTAAAAGTTTAGCTTACTGGCAAAAGTAATGATTTGGCAATGATATAATTTCAAGAAATCAAGAAGCTGAAAAAATTTCAAAAAACGTCTCGAAATAACTTTAAAAATGTATTGGCGCAAAATAACCAGAAGTAATGAAAAAACTGGGAAATGTAGTGAAACACTGAAATCTGATCATGGTCAGTCATACGCCAACTTTTTATAATTAGTGAGAGACAAGGGATAGGATTTTACAAACTTCTCCGTTACACTTATAAAAGCTAAATCAAGAGCGCACCGGAAAGCGTAAAACATTTCATTGAAGCTGTTACACGGAAATCAGGGTGATTCAAGCTATGTGAACGTAACGATCAGATCCGGTGCGCGCTTGATTTAGCTTTGATAAGTTTAACGGAGAAGCTTGTAGAATCCTATCCCTTGTCTCTCACTTATTATAAAAAGTTGGCCTATGACTGACCGCCAAATCCGATTTCAATCATTTCACTACATTTCCCAGTTTTTTCATTACTTTTGGTTATTTTGCGCCAAATCATTTTTAAAGTTATTTCAAGACGTTTTTTTTTAAATTTTCAGCTTCTTGATTATTTGAAATTATATCATTGCCAATTCATTACTTTTGCCAGGAAGCTAAACTTTTAGAAATCATTCCGTTGAATCCTATCATGTCATCATCCTATGTATCATGCGATGGTATCCTATTCTCTTGACAACTGCGATGGCTTGAGGCTTGAATGTTTCGGGATGCGAAATCTGCCTTCCTTCAATGTTTTGTCGGCTGAGTCGGGCCAAAACCGTGACAGATTCGGGGTCTCCATGGAGAAGCAAGTCAACTGTTGTCATTTTTATACAGAAATAGGAAAGAGAAATCCGGTGAAGAAAAGAGAACATGATTCCAAGCTGGCCACGAACCAGTGTTAGTAGGAAACTTGACCTGCTTTTCGATGTTTTTTTTTGCCTTCCGATTTTTTCAAAACTCTTCATAACGTAGAAGAGCATTGGCACATAGTGGTTTCGCTACATCCCGATGGTTTTTGGCGTTCTGATTGTCTATTCTCCCTCTCCGAAATGGTCGTTCCGTTTTTTATTCCCCGGAATTTATAGAGGTTTCCGGTCGTTCCCGCTACAAATAGAAGAGTTACTGTAGGAAAAGTTTGTTTCCGTCGAAAAAAAAACAGGGAAAGACCAATAATACTTTCAAGCTACACTGGTTACGACATGTGGGACGAAGTCATCCGTCGCAGTCCCAGAAGTGGTTTTAGGAAAAGATAAGTGCTATCGAATGGAAATTTGAAAATTGTTGGTTTCTGATGAAAACGGCTCTGGCCATCAACAATGTAGATCCCTTATGCCACGGTTGCTATACATACACTGACAAGGGACCACTTTGAACGAAAAATGGAGTTTTGAAAAACGGTCTTTTGAGGGTTGTAGAGGAGTTAGAGAGAAACAATTTGAGATTTTAAAATTTCACTCAGTCCTCACGGGTAGATCAAAAACGATCAAAAAAAGAATGAAACCAGAACGTTGGATTGGGACGACGTAGCACAAATGTGAGCTATACAGTGGCCTTGAAATCATCTGAAAAGGTTCTCCCAAGAGTTTGAATATGAAATCTAGCCAGGTTCTTAAGTTATGACTTGTTCATTGATCCCCTGAATAATGATCGTTGCATGCAAACCACCGATCATTGCAATGAGATAGTCGGCGTGAGCCGCCATCGCACCATGGCTCAGCCGGTTAGGTGTTGGATTACGAAGCAATTGCAAGATGGTTCGAATACTGCGGGATCACTACTGCATTATGGCTGATAGTAATGACATTTCTATGTGTTCACCTTACTTATTTCGAGTTTTAACAGTGTATCTTGTGTTTTATACCTCTTTTCTTATACCGCAGAGGTAACGTGATATAAACGGAGAACGGTTCACATCAATGTTAGAAACTATGGAAATTCCGAGGTTTCGACTATTGCTAGAATATCAAAAATACTCTTACCCTTCTTCCCACATATGCCACAGAAAAACCGTACTTAAAGGCAGGGTTCTCGATAAAATCGTTTGTTGTGCTTTCATCATGGAAATGTAGATCTGGCCATCACAAAAATGAAAATAAGTAAAAAATTGGAGAAAAAACGCTCAGGAACAAGTTGTTGCTTGGTGTCCTCCCGCACCCAACTACTGAGATTCCTATAAATGCCTGTTTTGTCAGCTTTTATTTTGCTTCAAAAGTAATTTCTGAACACTTATGGAGACTACTAATTACTTTAACAGCAAATAAAAATTCGGATAAACAAGCATTAATTGAAATCTCGTTAATTAGGGGGCCGGCCGACACTGGTAATTAGCCGTTATAACTTGTTTTTGAGCGTTTTGCCCGCGAATTTCCGGTGTATTCCGCAAATTTTTACTTTTGTGATGACATTCTCATGAAGAGAACTCAAAAATCGTTTTCATAGTTAACCCTGCCTTTAATTCGGAGAAACACTTTAGGGGACTTATTTTGATCTATGACGCTGGAAAAAAAAAGTTCGGACAAAATGAAACTCCGTGGACTTGTTCCTTGTTCATTGATCAGTCTTTTTTTCCAACAGAAATAATAATTATAAACAGAAGTAGGTTTACCTAAACGACAAAATCCATTGTAGCAACCTAATACTTTAGCGCATGACTCGAAGGCTCAAGACAAGTGTTGCGTTACTAATTCCAAAATTTTGAGTAGAACCGAACCACTTTTTCAAAAACGCATTTTACAAAAAATCTACTTGTAGTCAGCCTGGCCATTCTGGTTTAAATGTAGTTTTCTGGAACCATTTTGGACGTAGAATCCGAGTATGCTCTTCGCAGCTTCTCTGAAGAAAAAAAAAGAAACCACTCTGAAAAAAATTTACAGGCGTTTTCCCAACCCTCGCGGAAAAACAAGGGTACCCATCAAGGAATTTTCAAGGTGGTTTGGGAAAGTTTTTTGGATTCGCCTCAAAACTTGTATATAGGGGTAATCTAGGGTGCTGAAAACGAATCTAGTGATCGTTTGTCGAAATTCTGCGGTTTACTGTAGATTACTGTAGTTGTCATGACATAGAGGGCCTAAACCTACCTTAATAATTGTGGTGCGCGCGAAGCGCGCACCATATCTGGTTTTGAATCGGCCACGCGCGCAACCCGTTTTTTGAAATCTAAGTTCAGGCTGAAGGTAGAAATTAGCTCTAAATTGCATTGAAAAGAGCGCAAAAAGTTGTGTGCGATGCTCAACAATGGTTTAGAATGGTTTCCTAGGATTTGAGAAAAATTTTGAAAAACCGCAAGTTTTCTCTGTTAATCTCCTTTTTTTTCAGAAGGCGTTCACGATCTTGCGGGTACACTTCAAATTGAGCTAGGAAGCTCATTTTTGGACAGGAGGCTGAAAACGGATGCAGGTCGCTTCTATTCCAATTTGAACTCGATACCTTTACTTTGAAGGGTACCTCAAAATCGTGGGTTAGATACTAAATTAGCCGTGGAGCACGAAAACTGTTTTTTTTTCTGCTGCGGCTGTGGAGACCAGCGTGTGTAGGTGAATCTGTAGCCAATCAACAAAAAAGTCGTCGGAGGTAAGTACTGAACTTGTCAGAATTCGTACTCATGACACGTCATCGATCGATAATCAATATTATCGATTTTCGCGCTTTTTGCACAAAATGCTGCGAGGAGTGGTGATTGTTGGTGGGATTGGTTTTCTTGGTTGAGGAATTTCGCTCATCAGTCATTATCGATAAATATCAATCAATAATATTGATTTTTTCGCCTGATGCACAAAATGCCGCAATGATTTTTTATTGTTCACTTTTTAGGGAAATTTTCTCATCATGCAAGATCAAATATTAATGAAGTCACTTGTTTGGGAAATTTCCTCGTCATGCAAGATCAAATATTAATGATCAATAATATCGAGTTCTCACATGTTGCACAAAATGCGGGAATGAGTGGTTTTTTTTAATGGTTTTGGGTCATAAGTTTTAAAAATTGTACTCGTACGACAATATCGTCTGTTAGATGTTTCATCATTCCCAAATGGAAATTTCTGAGCAAAATTAAAGTCAGAAAGGGAACCTTCGGGAAAAATATGTGAAATTTTTGAAAATTTAGCTTCCTGGCAAAAGTAACGATTTGTTAACGGTGAAAAAAAAAGTTTCAAAATTATCTTGAAATATCTTAAAAAGTAATTTGGCGTAAAATAGCCTGGAAAAATGAAAAAGCTAGGAAATGAAGTGAATTAACGAAAAATGCGATTTGGTGGCCGATCATTTCACAAGCTGTAATAAGGAAATCAGCATAGGTCAAGCTAGGTGAACTCCATTCCATATCGTGCTTGATTTCGTTTTGATAAGTTTAACGGAGAAGCTTGTGAAATGATCGACCACCAAATCGCATTTTCGGTTATTTCACTTCATTTCCTAGCTTTTTTATTTTTCCAGGCTATTCTACGCCAAATCACTTTTTAAGATATTTCAAGATATTTTTGAAACATTTTTTTTCACCATTACCAAATCGTTACTTTTGCGAGGAAGCTAAATTTTCAGAAATTTGAATATTGACAAGAGAACATCAAATTCGTATTCAGCACCCCGAATAACCCCCGTTCAGAAATGTTGAGTCAAATCTGAGACTTTGACCCAACTACCGTATACCCGCCTTAATCTACCGTAATCTGTCGAATATCGATGAACTGACCTCAGATTTGTTATGAGCACTTTAAATAACCTCCGAGAGCGAAGTTTGGGTCTTAAATTTTTTTCGACCTTCGAAGCCGCATGAGGTAGTAAGCTCAATGCCGTTTTTAAGGGTTCAGAGGTCGAAATTTTCTCCCCCAAACTCCGCCCCAGGGGGTAATTTGGGGCGCTGAACGCGAATCTGAGGTCCGTTCCCTGTTTTTTAGCGGACTTTGTCAGGTTAGGTTGCATTGAATGGCATTTTACCTACCGCAACCCATTGTTTTGGTGGTTTTTGATCTACCCATGAGGACTGAGTGAAATTTTAAACTCCTAAATTGTTTATTTTTCGCCCTCTACAACTATCAAGAGACCGTTTTTCAAAACTCCATTTTTTGTTCAGAATGGTCCCTTGTGAGGTGCATGGTTCGACGATAGGACCGATTCATATTTTAATATCTCTTCCTTGAGCACTAGTAGCCTTCCCAGATCGTTCTGAGAGAGGAAAAAGGATTGTGAGATGTTTAGTGGCCTCACCAACCTCACAGAGCAATAGTTGCTCCAACGATCAAGTTCTCACAAGTCCCCAAGAAAGTTTTTCTAACCGGGCTGATAGAGATAAAGGCACAGTCCCAGATCGTGGGTAAAGTTGGATACTACGGTCTGGCAGCTGTGTGTAGGAACCCTGTCAAACGCGAAGTCTCAACTCTTCAGAAAAAGCGAGAAATCGAGCACCTTTCCCTCCGCCCCCCCCCCCAAAAAAAAATCAGCACCCAATCGCTCCGCTCACTTCGGGGTTTTCGGTCTCAATAGGGACAAGACACGTCACGGATTCTGATTAGAATCCACATTCTTCCATTTGTTATCAGCCTAGCTTTATATGTAGTATCATCTGGATTAGTGCGATGACTGCAAGTGACGAGGAAGAACAGGCCGAGACAACGCGTCCACGAATTTCTTACCGTCCAAGCTCACAATCTTTGAGGGGCCAGAGCTCCGTTCGTAGTGGATTCTGAGCGATTCTGGAGGCACCGCTGTGATCAGCCAAAAAATTTCTCCTAGATTAGTAGACAAAAAAAAACTAGAAAACGAGTTCGAGGCTGGACTGAGCCTTTAGGGTTTCTTCACAAAATTTGTGTGTGAGGTGTACTACCCACTCTTGAGGCAAGATTTAGATGTGAACACTGCCGTCGGTTCAACTACCCACGTTTGAGGTACCTGGACGCCGTTCAGCTTCGGGAGGCCCCGCCAACCGCTTGTGACTCCAAATGGCGGCTCGGCGTACCAGCGTCTTGGTCATTTTTGGTCTTTTCCAGTTGTTTCAGGGTTAGTGCTCTTCTTCGGCTGCTTTTCTTCGGCTCTTTAGCGAAAAAAACCGGGCCGGGAAATAGTCTAGAATTGAAGGCAGCGTACGCGCAAAAATTCGTATTCAAGTTTTTCACTATTTTGCGCAGGTAGGCCCACCAAGTTGTGATATATCGCAAAAAAGGCCACACGAAACACTCAAAATTCGAAGAAAAACTCGTTTGAAAATCCCGGAGCATTAAGCTTCCTTATGTCCACGTCTGCCGTGTGTCTAGTGTAATGCACAAATGTCGGAAATGCTGGACGTCTGAAAGTTTCTAGCCCATGCAACTTCTCCGGTTGATAATTTCTTTTGGCCTTTTCATTGTGAAGATTTCTCTGACAATAAGAAGCTTCCAATACACACGTTTGAACGCGATGATTTCTCGAAATAAAGAATATGGATTTTTGGGTTTTCACGGCCTGCCGGAGCCTGTCGTGGAGCTTCTGTTCCTCCTATTAGATGATCGACCGGGAAAACGCCTTTTCAGACCACGTAACGGTTTTCACGAGCCTGTAGCATTATGAATACGGAACATTGACGTCTCAAGCTTCGCCAGTTTTCTCCAATCGGTTCATACATTGGATTGAGAAGAATAAACCAAGTGCGGTTCTCTGCGCGGACGCTGGCTTTGAGTGATTAATAGCCAGCCAGGAGCCGCCGCGGAGCCCTGTAGGCTATTTCTCGGTTATTTCTCCGTCAAATCCCAGAGTTGAATCCAGTTGAATCCAGTCAAACGCCCTTCCTTCCCCAAATCAACAATTTTTGCCCGCTTTCGAGTTATCCAGGGATATGCATTTGATCATATTAACAGAACAAACATTAAAATAAGGTGATTTTCACTCTACGGCTCCTCAGGGAAATCAAATACAGGTGAAGATTGGAGCACTATTCCACAGATATGACATAGATGGTGTTGCATATTTTGTGGTTCCGAATTCTTATACCAGGAAGATCAGACAGAACCCGGATACAGGTTAGTTCTCAAAGAGACAGACTTCCGACATCCAGAAGGAACCTCATCTTCTTCCAGATTCTGCAATCACAAAGACGCTGGAACCATTTTTGTTTCAAGCGGCAATCGCTTGCCTGTGATCACATTTTTCCCTTATAGCCGCCTTAAGAAGGGTCTACGACCCCAAACGTTGCTGTTCGTCAAAATATCATTAACCGCATCTCGAGTTTCAACATCAACTCCAGCAATCCTTCATCAAATGAAGCTCAGGAATCAAGTAATATTGACAATCGGCAGAGCCTACAGGGTGATTTAAAATCATTGGCGCGCGAGTTGGCTCCTATTTCATGAGGGGTTTTGATATTCAAATTTTTAACATCTTAATTTCTCGGATTCCTTCGAGTCTCAGCTCTGTATTTCTCACCACTATTGTGTAGATATTGATTTTTAGGTTAGTATAGTCGAGGCTAATCCGAAGTGCGGCGCCATCATGATAACGCAAATTTCGACGCACTTGACGAGACACATCGCCAATCAGCTCAGACTTATCCTGAATGCCATTAGTCGTCTTCATCAGCTCAACACAATCTCTTAAATAGCTTGTAAAAGCATTAAGATCAGTACTGACATATCTAAGGTTGTCAAGAGGGTGAGTGCCTGAGTCAACCGCAATTCTCGTCTGTCGATGAGGTGGATAGCTAGAGAAAGGAACATGTTGTTGGGAGCCATCTAGAAACTTGTCGAAAAGAAGCAGAATCTTTGATCTCACCATTTAGAGCAGACCCGTCCGCTTTCCGCCGACAAGAAGCTGAAGTGAGATCGAAAGTTCAGGAAGCTCCTGCACCGTTGCACTGGAGTCAGACATTGCTTCATGGCGTTTTAAGATGGAACGAATTACCAGTATGAAATTGATAACGAAACGCGAGAACGACTGGATAGCAGTTGCATAGAAGAAACAATAAGGCCTTACTGCGAGAAAACATCACTGGTTGGACTGCTCATACGACTTCTGTTAGGAGGCATCGCTAGCGAGAGTGGAACTCCGCCGCTTTTCGTGGACTCTGACATGAAAAGCAACAAGTAAGTTAGCAGGGAAACCAGTCTAGGGATTGTTTTGATCCGCTGTTGAACTTTCCGATTCAGCAGCAGACTGCTGCCTTAGGCCCCGGTCAGACTTCGTCGAAAAACCTGCTGAGTCCGAATGAATCCGGGGTGGAAAAACCTGCTGAGTCCCACTGAGTCCGGTTGCCCCCAGCACCAACCAGTTCCTCTGCGAAACACGCAATTGATAGTGACGATTATCACCCCAGCTTTGAATCGGAACGTGTTTGGTGGCTGATTTTTCTTGTTTTCAACATGTCTGAATCTGATGCCCGTATCAGCAACAGGTGGGGCAGAGCGCAGACGACGAGAGTCGAGATGCGGCGGGGCACTCGAACGCTAACGTCGGACAGGGAACGAAATTCTCATGTCGTAAAATAGCGTGTTTCGGTATGTCGATTGCGTCCAACACTACTCATTCTACGACATCATGAAAAAAATTACAACAATGTTCTTCTAATTTGCCTGTACACACCGAAACTCACCTAAATTGGAAATGATTTGTCATTTGAATCTCCTTGTTCGTACATTATCATATAACTTAAGTTTTCTTCTAAAATAAAACAGGGAAATATAGGAATGAATCCCCCGGGGTAGCAAAAATTTCTATGATGTCGTAGAATGCGTAGTGTTGGACGCAATCGACACACCAAAACACGCTGTTTTGCGACATGAGAATTTCGTTCCTTGTCCGACGTTAGCGTTCGAGTCGGCGGGACTAGGCAGGTCGCAGTCTGCACCCAAATCACGTGAGAAACACCTATATCGACCGGTTGGGGTGAGGATGGTTTCGGTGGGACTCAGTGGGACTCAGTCGGTGCATTGGCCCCGCCCTTGTACGCATGAGAACCATCAGTATCGACGGGGGGGGGGATTGCGGTGGGCATCAGACGTTCGCAGTCGGACTCAGTGGGTTGATTTTTTTGCACGCGTCTTCCACGAATTCAATGCGTATCGACCCGGTGGGACTCAGTAGATCCACCGACTATGACGGGGGCCTTACACTAGTCCATAGATAAGCACACAAAGCGAAATCAATTCAAAGGTGGTGTCGAAGTGTTCTACCCTGAGTCAAACGCGCACGAAGAATTGCGGTCCTGCTCGTCGAACCTGCATCCAGTGGACTTCCTAGTGTGGTCCCTAATAGAGTCTGAGATTATCGACATGCAAAATTGGCCCACTGGAAAGCTGTATTCAAGAAAGCCTGGTTGAAATGAATGACGACTACCTCCGTGACTGCTGCGACGTCTTCCTGAGACTACTTCGAGCCGGTATTCGAACATATGGCGATCATTTCCAGATCTAGCCACTGTTCTGCGTTAACACTAGTATGAGTGAATGCATCCATCTCTATTATTCTTAAAATACAGCGTAGCGTTCGAAAAACACATCAATATCTGCGCGCCAATAATTATGGAACACCCTGTACAGCCAGCTATGTTGGATTACAGATTCGCTGCATTGTATAGAAGAGCTGTTGAAGTAAAGCCTCTGGTTACATCTTCAATATTGTCTCGTGTCAATAGATGTTTTTCACAATCAAGGGATGAAAAGGAAAACTGAAACGCACAAGCCATGCGTGGATTGGGTGTACAACTGAGTTTTGAGGGATTGGCAATACAAGCCAACCACGGAAATGAGTGATTATAGTCGATCACTGGATGGGGATAGCCGCGACGAGCACACGTGGTGTGCACGGAAGCGAGGAGTTAATGATAGTGATGAACATCGATCGTGTGATATCACGTTAGTTCGCTGCGCTGCGGCTTCCTACAAAGAGGAGGATCATATGCGCGACTAACGAAAGACGACTCTAATGGCAGCGTCCGCGCAGTAAACCAAATCTGTGGTTTTCTTCCCACTCCAATGTTTGGATCGAAATTGGCGAAGCGTGGGACCTCAATGTTGCGTATCCATATTGCTATAGGCTCGTGAAAACTTCTCCTTGGTCTGAAAAAGACGTTTTCCCGGTCAATCATCTAACACGAGGAACAAAAAACGCCACCCATGGTTCGACATGCCGCGGAAATCTGAAATTCTTTATTCCTCATTTCGAGAAATGCTCGCGTTCAAACGTGCGTATTTAAAGCTTCTTTTCTTTAGATGATCATTGACGGCAGAAAGGCGGAACAGATTGTGGAACCTAAAAAGTTGAGGCGGCTAAACCATTTGAGCCGTTTAAATTTCCGTTATTCAATTAATACACAAGACACACCGGACGGACGTGAGAAAAACGAAGCTGAATGCTCCGGGTTTTCCGAGCGAGTTTTTCTCAAGAACTTGAGTTTTCTGGGTGGCCTCTTTGCGATATATCGCAACCTGGTAAGCCTACCTGTGCAAAAGAGTGAAAAAAGTCAATACGATTTTTTGCGCGTACCCTGCCTTCAACGACTAATGGGTTCTTTGGGACTTACTTCGAGCGACTAAAGTAATGGAAAACGTTTTCATGAGGAATCCCAACACTCGTTGGGAAACCAATAGCCGTTTGAATCGCGCTCCAATCGACGGATTGCATCAGGAATGGATATTTCCCTGTTAACTGCTCGAGATGGGCGGTACGAAATAATCATAGGCTTCAGTATTTATAAATTCTGCTGACACAGCTTCGCGATTCTGGAGCCCCATATTATGACCCCTTACTAAACGGGGTCGGAAATTTTGACAGAACTTATTTTCACCCAATGCTTGAAAAAGCGCGATATCCGACTACAGTCGAAAAGTCGGATATCCGAAAAATAAACAATATCCCAGTATAGTCGAGAAGTCGGATAACTGAACAAAAAGTCTGAAGTCGGATGTTCGAAGGTGTGCGATAGCCAAAGATCAATGAATGATCTAGTTCTTTACAAGATATAGCCTAGGCCGCTCATTTTAAGCGGGTCGAAGCCAGGTTTATCAAGCTTATCATTTCAAAACCTTATCGCTGGCGTGTTTTGCCATCACCGACCGCTCAGCTGCTTACTCCGCCCGGACTCAGTTAGGTCCGTGGTTTGTTTCCTCCAGAAAGGACACTTAAATTCAAACCGCGGCTGGCGCGGCAGTTTAATTCTCAGCAGCGACTGGCTGGTAATTATTAGCCAGCTGCTGGTGAGGTATAAACCGCCACGCCCACCGTAATTTGAACTTAAATGTTTTTTCTTGAGGAAACAAGCCACGGACCTAACCATAAATGCAAACACCATTTTTTGAACATTTAGGCAATTTCAGGTGGAGAGAATCGATTATTCCCATAACGAGATTTTACTCACAAGATCTTTTTCGAGTACTCAATCAGATATTAGACGTTTTATATTGAAAATTGGCTCCTCAGGCACCACTTCGATTCGACCGATGGCCGCACCGCTTTTCTGTGCCGCGCCGGGACGAACGAGAGACTTTTCGGCATGGCTCCGCCTTCCCGTTTTATCCGAGAGAAACCGGAGACGTCGGGGGTTGGCGCAGAACTATTCAATCAACTCGATTGGACCGACAGCGAAACGGAAAATTGCGAAATTCGGGAAGAGTTGCCAGCATATTTTGAACAGATGCAGCTGTCATTGGCTTCTCTCGTCTCCTGCAATACGAAATGTACTCAATTCCTTCAAAAAAGAATTATTACCTAATTTCCTTCTCTATCGTTAGTCAGCCAGCCTCATTAAATCAGCCAATCTTTTAATCTTTTTGATTTTATAAAGAAAATCGAATCCGTTCGGTGAATGTAAACCCGCTCCTGGCGATATTATTTCAAGATCTTCTTTAAAGGCAGTGTTCACGATGAAAATCGTTTTTCTGTTTTTCCGCCTATCTTGAAAACGGCCCCATGCTGATTCCAATGGTGTTTCTGAAATCGCACAAGACCTTCAGGGAACGGAGTTATGGTCCCTCAAAGACTGAGCTAAGAAAACATGGGGGACGAGTTGTCCGAGGCTTGTAACTTCCGTCTTTTGCAGCCGATGTATGCGAGCTGACTTGAGTAAGGAGAGAAGCTGAGAATGAAGGGAAGAACGGGGCTAATGATTGAAAATCATCGCTCATCTCACGATCTCGATCATTCATTTGTTCACGTCGGTGGGCGTGTGATGCGCTTTTGGGGTTTTCAATGCGCTCGAAGTCGCAACTTCGGGCTCTTTTGGGGCTCTTCCTGGCTCGTTTTCATGCGTTCTTTCGACGTTATCGTTACAGAGTGTCCCTCCACTACCCAATCCCAGTGGAATTTCGAAAACTTTTTTCATCGTGAACACTGCCTTTAAACACACTCGTCACCTTCTGCTGCTCCTTGATTTAAGAAATCATGAAATAAGCGGAAAGTAATCGAACTTAAGGGTGCTAATCTACGGGGTGTGAAGCATGGCAATTTCGCTCGGACTCCCCATCAGGGCTGCGCGCTTACCGTTTACCGCCTCACCAATTTACTGGGAGTTTTCGGTAAATTTTGATTAACCCCGTTTACCGACTTAATCCCGAAACTTACCGACATTTTTACCGATCAAACTTAAGCAACTTTTTTTCGCTATATCGATCCATTTCTTGCCTTAATTGCATGAATGACCCTTATTTCGACCCGCATAAAACCACCTTTTCTTCTAGCATTCTCATGCTGCTAATTTCCGTGTCTTACTTTCATGGAACTTTTCACGTTTTCTTTTGGTGTTCTAGCGTTTTGCTTTTCCAACACAGATCTTTATCAGGGTTGTGCATTTACCGATTCACCGGTATTTTTCGATAAAATTTGATTTGCCGACTTAATCTCGGAATTTAACGAAATTTTTACTCAAGTCATACTCTCCTATCAGGATAATTCCTCTATTTTTTCGGTAAGAAAAAAGCAATATGGGAAACCGAGGAAACCTTTAGCTCTGTGCTTTTTTTCAGTGCAAAATTTGCCGTCCTGCGCTATTCGATATTATATGACATCTACCCCATGGTGAAAACGCAGAGAACAGCACCAATTTTGCAGTGGGGAAATGCAGTGGGAAAAATCCCATCATGGGGAAAAGGTCCAAAGAAATTAGGACCCAAGTAAAAATTTTACCCATCGAGAGGTCCCAGCATTTATCCCGTTAGTGCGCAGTTGTGGCCTTGAGGCACCGCTAAATATTATCGGAACAGGATAATATTTGAGCTGGGACTGCTTACAAGGGAACTATTATTAGTCAGCTTGGCTATTCCGGATAAAATGTACTTCTCTAAAACCGTTTTTGAAGTAGAATCCGATTGTAATCCTCGCAGCTGCCTAAGCCCACTCTGAAAAGAGTTATAGGCGTTTTTCGCGAAATTTTCGCACCTATTGCGCTTTCCAAAACACGCATTAGTCTCTGGAGAATCCGGTAACGGTCTTTGGAGCATTGAAAACCCGACACGCGTGGTGTTCGAGTCAGTATGAGGAGCGAGGACGAAAAGAAAGGCGCTACCAGCCGACCTGGCACTCTCTCGGCAGGCCTAAACATAATAAGGGAATACTCCCCGGGGAGGTGACGTCATAAAAAAAGTACTTCTGAAAATTTTGGGGAGTGGATATAGTAACATTACTTTATGTTGGGTTTCACCTAAGGACCATTCGGTAGAGCAAAAATTGGAAAAACATGAAAAATTAGCGAGCGCATCCTCTTCAAACGACCACCATGGCTGTGCTTTCGATTTTTCAAAAGCGAAAATTGGCTGGCCACTATATCTAACACCCATCTACCACAATCTGTTTTATTTGGATCAATATGAAAATTTTTTTTCGACTTTTTCTTCGTCATAATCGAAAAAAAAATTTCTGCGTGATCGAGCCAAGTTTAGTAGATTTTGATGAAGGGTCAGCAGATGTATAGGGCAATCAATTGTCGCCTTCTGAAAATGAAAACTGCTGCCATGATGATAATTTTTAAGAAAGGGTTCATCGCTTTGCTTCTTGCAATGGCAATGCTTTTTTCTCCGATGATTCGCAAACGACTTTTATGTGTTCAAGAAAGGTGCTCTCCTTTACTCGAGAAAAGTAATACAAAGTTACAAGATGTCGGCATTACAATATTTCTCAGTGAACCCGAAATGCTAGCACAAGAAGACGAGAAGGGTAATTTTTCGAATAAGGTGAGGAAATGCTCATATACTACAGGGATTCACGCGATAGAAATTGTAAATCCAGTCAGATTGGAAAAAGTAAGTTAAAATGTGAATGAGAAACCTCGTGGATGAACAATCGAATAAATGCAAAACAATTTTTCCAGATCGAACCCGCAACCCTCCGTAGTTTAGCATTCGCCATCGTTATCCTCTCGACCATCCCTGCACAGTGGCCTTGGCAACTTCAATCAAGTGATAAGAGGAATGGAATGCACAGTGAGCTCGAAAACGGCTTATATCTCACGAATGGGCCAGAATCAAACCGTCAAATCTTGTATAGGGCAATTTTATTGTAACGTCATGTGTGCCGAGCAATCTCTGCGTCTCCGTGAAGAGAGATGGCACAGCAGTGTAAAGCAGTGGTTGCACAGTCCGGAATACTGAGTGCCTCCCCCCCCAAACTAAGATGGCTCCCATCTACAGGGATGGGAGCCATCTTAGTTTGGGGGGGAGGCACTCAGTATTCCGGAAAAGTGAAAGGTGCAGCTTTCAGAAAAGGAAAGGATTTCCATGGAGTCTCTAGGGAAGTGATGACTGATAACGCTATCAGATATTGGAAGAAATTTGAGTTTTCATGAATTAATTTTGAGTGACCCTCAACAGAGTTTGCACTCAGGGATCTGAAGTGCCTAAATCAATCCCCTGAAAGGCGTTTTAGGGTGTGCTTTTTCAATGCGGTGGTACAGGAGAACAAGTTAGCAAGTTGGTTACTTATTACTAGTTATCAAGTGAATTGTTTTTCAAAAAGTCTAATTACGAAAGTGGAGAAAACATTTCCAAAATTTCACCATTGTTTATCAAATCAAATGATGTCGATTAGCTAATCGCGAAGATTTCTCATGGATTTTACATACTACGTAATACCAAGAAAAAGTTAACATTTCTAGCTAATCGGGGTTCTCCAAGCAAACGCGTTTTGGCGTTGGTAGAAATGCTCGAAAAAAAGAACATAAGGAAAGTGGAGTGGCCGAGCCTACAATGATTAAAAGATCTTTCCTTCTTTCCTGAGAACCGATTTCAGTGGACAAAATTTTCAAGTCCCCGAGATAAACCGTAGTGGTATTTCACATTGAGGAGACCAAGGCGTTACGAAGGAAGACGTCTACTCGATTAAAAAGTTCATGTGTTGGTAATTGCAATTGCTACTGCATTCTCACGGTTTACTTTTCTAAACAGCAAAATCAAACTGTATGTGTTTACCAGAATATACATCGAAACCTTAATCGCACGAGAGATGTCAGTCGACGGCACAATAGTAGGGTCTTTTTCTTTGGGTCTCCGGCACAGGAGGTGGGAGTGGAGAGCGCAGCAAGCGCGAGGGAAAGTGGGCGAGGCAAGCTTGGTTGTCAATGGTATCGCAACCTCCGGAAACGGACATCATGATTGTGTTGAGCGCTCAAAACTACACCCCTGAGCTAAGTTTGGTTGAAGGCACATTCTCTGAATTTTGCGCAGACTGATAGCGTTTTGGACGGATTTGCGTTTTGAAAGGTTGGATGTTTATTTATACCAATTACAAGGCTCTGGTATCGTTTAAAAAAAATGTTCCAGATTCGACTTAAATTCCTCCCAGGTGGGTGGCGCACTGATCCCACATCTGTGATTTATTTGTCGATTTTCCGGAGTTTTCGACTTGATTCGTTCAAAGATTCCCATCGAGGGAAAATTCAATGGTAAATCGCGACTTTTGACGATTTCCGGAGTGCTACGATAAATTTGATTCAAATCGTTTCTCTGAGGGCTATTTGGAGTGCTGAGCACGAATCTGAGGCCAGTTTCGATTTTCGGTAGATTACGGCAGATTACGAATGGGTGTACGTTTTTTCGGTCAAAGTCTCAAATTTGACTCAATTTTTGTATTCGGGGGTTATTCGGGGTGGTGATTACGAATTTAGTCTCCATTTGTCGATTTCTAAAATACTGAGGTAGGTTTTGCCCCCTAAATGGCATAGTACCTACCGTAACCTAGAATAAACTTCAGAATTTAAACAAACAGACTCCAGATTCGTGTTCTGCACCCTAAACTACCACTGCATACGAGCTTTCAGCCGAATCCGAAATTTTTTTCAGAACCCCAAAAATTCCATGGGACCGGCCCTTACCTTGCCTCCAGGCTTTGAAGAACGCGTATAACTTTTTTTCAGAGTAGTTTTAGGCAGTTGCGAAGATCGTAGTCGTATTCTACGTCAAAAACGGCTCTAGAGATGTACATTTCATGCGGAATGGCCATGCTGACTAAAAATAGTTTCCTTGTTAGTCCTGGCACGATTCACCTTTCTTCCAGCACGATTATCATTGTGTTGCATGATGCAAGGTAATCCGCAATTGGGGACCGGAATTTAGCTCAAAAACGACAGCATAAGAAGAAAAACAGGGCAAGAATGAACAAAAGCTCTGAACTATAAATCAGTGGAAACGAGTCGTTAGCAAACTGATTGTTGATTGTTAATAAATTTGAGTGTTTGTTGGGGTGTAGGATTCTCATGGTCAAAACCAGTATGATGACGTCAGCATCTTGTTAGCATCGATTCTACGCCCTGTATGCTTCATAGCGGTCACCGCGACGACGCCATCCTTGAAGGGCTCATTAGGGGTCGTTTATACTTCCGCTGCCAAGCGGCGCGGCGAAAAACGAGGTGGTGCGGCGCGCCGCACCGCTCAAGCAATCGCGCCGCCTCACTCTATAAACGGGCCGCGTCAAATGGGGGCGGAGGCGCACGACGGCTATCTTGGTCAAGTCGAATTCGAAGTAGATTTAGGCTCATCTTTCCACTCACACAGCATTTTGGTACAACCCTCGGCCTTTAAAATTAATATCCTAACTAACAATAAGTTTTATAGGTCGACGTTCCTCTAGGATTTGACTTTCTTTGCTTTCCTGAATAGTTCAGTCGCTGAATTTTTCAGCTCATCGAACATGTTTTAGACTCATTAACAAACGAGCTATTCGGTTTTTTAGATCTTCGGCCAATGCAGAAATATAAACATTAATACTGGATGGATTAAAAGGGACGATGCTCGAATAGGCGATTGCAAAAAATTCAACTGCTCTGGAGAAAAAAGAAAAAATAATTCCAGGGGAAATCCAATCATCTGACTAATATAATGAATATCTGGCTATTCAGCTGCAGCGATCATCGAACAGTGCTTCGAAACTGCCGAGTCACTTGAAAATCTGTTTTATAAACTCTCGAAAATTCTGTCAATATGACTCTTCAAACTGCTGTGTTCGGCTTATTGATTCATTCTGGATTAAGGGTCTAATGTCTAAAACTAAACTGCACAATCAGAACTAAAAAAACTGCGCCGAATCAGAACTTTCAAAAATATTATTAGGAGTATGTGATGAATTTATGGGCTTCCATTAGTTTTACCTGGATTAACTGTGCCTCCCTAGGCTCTATATTATAGAACATCAATTTGACATACTAGACTTAACTCTACTCACACCGACTTATCGTTGACGAGTTCATTTCTGGAAGATTTTCCTTGTTTATGACACCAACGCCGACGAGCGGCCGCCGCGCCGCCTGCTCATCTCAGGCGGCGCGGCAGCAACGGAGCGGCGGCCGCGTGCGGCGACTTTTACAAAACTTATGCAGATGAACTCTAAACGGCCTGAGGTGCCGCGGCGCGGCACCGCGTGATCTATGTGGTTGAAAAGCACTTCGCCGCGCCGCTCCGCGGCGGAAGTACAAACGACCCCTTATAGGCGGAAATCTGGTTTTCGCTCATTTTGTAGGGTTTTCTCAGCTCTATGCTATGCAAGTTAGGCTCCGGTTCACTTCAAGAGAGCTTCTCTTT
The DNA here is from genome assembly GCA_029168955.1 of Aplectana chamaeleonis. Lineage (NCBI taxonomy): Eukaryota > Metazoa > Nematoda > Chromadorea > Rhabditida > Cosmocercidae > Aplectana > Aplectana chamaeleonis. Next base: position 504,637 of record JAPDOI010000253.1, on the reverse strand, counting down.
TTGACTATTACAGTAAGAAGCGGTCGATCTTTTGGAATCTCCTCATCGCCAGTTAAATTTCGCTGAGGCCCACCGCTCCGCTGCTGGTGGTGATCGAAATTGGCAGCTCACTAGATCTGCTCCAGAGTTTGTATCTGCTATAAACTCGAAAACAGAATTCACAGCAATGGTTTATTGGCTTACCCCTAGTGCCTACATTACCGCAAGCATAGGCGGGGTTTCCTTCAATCTTTGCCGAGTTTTGCCTGAAAAACAACGAAATTTTCGGCAAACGATAAACGGCAAAAAAGACCCAAAAATGGCCGACAAATAACAAACGGCAATCGTCGCACATGCCCGCTCTTGAACCATGCAAGTCATTTTCAATTTTTTTTTGTGTAAAGTCGAACATTTCGTTTTAGCTGACGTCACTGACAAAACTTGATTCTCTGAAAATGCGCCTCTTGAAAGTAATGACCACCTGAGAACTGCTGTGGGGTCGATCATCTAGCCCTTTTTCATAGAATGTTGATGCGCCCGTCACACAATATCTAAAACAATCATGGTACGAACTCTTAATGCAGGAAAACTTTAAAAATGACAGCCACAAGGTCTAGAGGTGCGGAAAAACATCAAAAAAGGTTTTGGCGTCAAGATATATAGAAAACATTTGAAAATAATATATATTTTCTTGCGCAGGCGATGTTATTAAAGGCACAGGACACCATAAAAGTTATTTTTCAGGATTTATGCTTAGTTTGGAGAAAATGCAACGCCAGGCAACATGTTGCAAGAAATTTTTCGAGGAAATTCCGGAAGCTGGGTTGTCTTACCTCACCATCTGTGACGACTAGGCCTTGCTCCTTCAGATTAGCATTTGTTCCAGGAGATTGCTTTGGCCTGGCCCACTAGCGCATTACTACCTACAAAGAAGCCAGAAATCAGAGCATTTATGGATCGCCTCAATGGGTGAGGATTTTCATCGCAGAAATCGTATGCTACTTGACACATGCGAAAAGGTCGTGGCTAACGATGGACCGCAGCCTGAATCGATTGCATTTCATCATTTTCTCTAAATAAGGCTTCAAACTTATTTATAAAAGCCCTCAAAACGTTTTTGTAGACCTGATATCAATTTAGGTGCTCGAACTTCAAATATTTCGCTACTCGAGTTGTGTTGTATGAAAAGAATCAAAAAGGAAACCGGCATGTCTGCAGATAAAAACTGAATACTATTCTGTTGTTACTAGAATTTTTTGAACATGCTTAGTAAAATCTTTTTCAATATACAAAAACACGGTTCGAAATTGAGAACAAGAATTTGTTAAAAGTCAAACCCACCTGTCGAACAATCAGGGTAATGGAGCGATGAGTTGTTGTCCCTTGACGCGCCAATCCCAGACGAATTAGTTGCGACATTTTGGCAACGTATTCGGATGAGATTAGAGCGGCTAGGACTTCTATCAACTTCAGAATCGTAAGAAGTCGTGGAGCGTGGTGGGCAGAGATGGGGAATGATTGGCGACGAAATACATGCAATCATTCTTTGATCAAGGATGGAGCCACGATTTCACGTCAGAATACTGTGAATTGGTAAACGTCGTCGGTGAAGGCGCCGCGTAACCACGCAAAGACGCAACGCAAACACTACGTGGCGTGCCCCTATATGGGGCGGGCTGTGTTAAGGATTAGCGCGATGAGCACGACCAACACATTACGAGTCATCATTCAGTTCAAACAATGCATGTTCGATCTGTGGACACAGCAGGGAGATAAAGCGTTGGCTAGCAAGGGTCATAGCAGGTGACGGTGAGACAGCCGGCCAGGAATGAATGTTCTGCTGGTGTTGATCCTGTCTGAGTAATACAAAACCCATTCCTTATCACTTTCTGTTAGAAATGTTATCTTATGGTCAGAGAGGGCAATTGATTGCCGTTTTTCCTATCGATTAAATTCAACAGTTTGAAGAGAAGACCTCCGGCGACCGTCGTTCTATTCTCAGCGATCACTGCAAACACCCAGCGCTGTAACTTTAACGATCGGATGTTTCACAGAGTCAACAAAGTCTCTGCCATCGTCATCATTTTCTCCAGGTGACCCTTCCCTGTAGCAATCAACAAACAGTTAACCTTTAACTTTAAACAACAAAAACAACAACCGACATTTACAACAACCCTCACTACTTTAGCTAGCCACGTAGGAGAGAGAAGGTTAAGAAAAATAACACTTCGTTTTATTTGTTCTACGTAACACTGTGTTTTATTTGTTCTACGTAACACTGCACACAGATAAGGCAAGTGAAGAAAAGAGGACTTTCTCAGGACGAAACATTACAAGGTATGCGAACACTTTGAAAACGACTTAAAAACTGGCTCATTGCCTTGTGTGAATCCAGAACATTAGTCTCTTTACCTAGCAAAAAAAAAGACCAAACTGGTTCGTCTAGACTACCGTTACAACTTTTTCTGCTACCATCTTGAAAGAATTTATTACTCATCACATCAAATGAAGCCGGAAGGTTGAAGATGACAGGCGCCATATCAGCGTTTCCTTGCCCACCACTCGGAGGATGCATAGCTGTGGCAGCGAAATGCGTGCCGTACTCGAAATTGTATATATCAGGTAGATAAATGCCTGCCTTCTGTGTAATGACAAATGAGAATCCTGTAACTCATGCATTTTCCAGGCATTTGCCGCCTAGACAAATGCTGCTTTTTGAAAAAAAAACGCTAAACCAGAACTGCTTTATACAGACACGCGTTGCCGTAGGCACGCTGACACGTGTCGCGCCTGGGTTGCCCAGCCTCCACTGGGCCCCCACCGGATGGGCAGAGCTTCTAGATGATGGGCGGAGCCAGCGTGTAAAATATGGGTGATTGAACCGGCTGCACTCTTGTCATTACAAGTATTCCTGGAAAAAGCGTCATATACTACCCTTTTATCTAGAGAACTCTAGCTGTGCAATCGTCCAAATCATAACTTGTGGCCACGACCCCGCCGAATATCGGCACATTGGCCAGGGGTGACTCATGGTAGGAAGATCAATCTGTTGTCGACAAGAGAACTCAGATATTATGGCATTTCTAACGCGCACTGAACCGTCCCATTTCGACCTGTGCGGGGCAAACGGCAGAGTTCCCGCATGGCCATTCCGGTGTGCGTTCAGCGCCTGCCAAACCTCGGATTCCGCCGTTTGGCTGGCGATGACGTCACTGCCGCAGAGAGGCTCGGTGGTGCGTTCGTACACGATTTGACAGGGCATGAACTTGTTTGATCTGCCAAACCACAATTGACCAGGTCCATATCAGCAGCAGAGCACGTATATAATGGGCCTCGTCCCAGAGAGAGCGCAGTCCTTTCGGGGCCGCTCCTGGAAAGTGGCTACGAGTCACTCTCTGGACGAATTTTGACCGCTGAGTGGGTACCCCCACGGTCCTCAGCGAGGAAACCTCCCTCGCTGTCGACCGCGGCGAGGATGATGTCCCTTTCGCGGACCGCGGTGGGGATGACTCCCTCTAGCCTAGTTTTGACTGCATCGCTGCTGTTTTTCATCGCAGCGATTTCACACCCGCTGCTGCAGCGATGTAGCAGCGGCAGCGATTCTGTTCACAGTGCATACTCTGATGAACTCTTGGGACGATCCCCAACCCAAACTCATTCTATCCCCACCGACAGCTGGGGACGATCCCCTAAAGTGGGCGGAGTTGGTCCCTCCTAAGTTTGCTATTGGGAGGGACAGGGTTGAGTTTTGCAGGGACTTGGTTGGCCGTGGTTGGTCCCTCCTTAGTTTGCTATTGGGAGGGACCAAGGTTGAACTTTGCAGGGACTTGGTTGGCTGCGGTTGGTCCCTCCTAAGTTTGCTATTGGGAGGGACAAAAGTTGAGTTTTGCAGGGACTTAGTTGGCTCTGCGAGGCCTTTCTTAGGGAGACGGCTCTCAAAATGCTTGCCATACTGCTTACCCTTCAGCTAGCTTCCTTGATCGGTACGTGTGTGCTCTGCTAAAACTGCTAAATAGACTTGGCACGCTTCTTCTTACCTTACTAGCACGAATCGCAACAGTATCAAAGCGTTAATCAACACAAAGTCCAACAAAAATTTATTTCCAATTTAATTCCTTTCAAAGTCAACGCAAAATCCAAAACCAAAAAACATTAAAAATGTCAAAAACACAGTACGAATCACATAGAGTTCGCGCAATCATTTTAGTCTGAGGAATGGACGGGGCCGCGACGGTAGATCACCCCGCGCGAATCGAAACGCCATTCTCCAGTGAGGCCGCCAACCCAGCACGGCCAGCCGCCTGGTCCATGCGTCAGACTAGAACGAAAACGGAAACCATACATAACATTCCTTTCCGAGCTACTCGCAGTCGTATTATCACTATCGTAGATGCGAAGCGGTTGTTTTTTCGAAAAAAACCGACTATGAAAATGAAGAAATCATTCTCAGAACCGCACCGCTCCTATGATAGCGATGCCCAACCCTGCGAATAGCGGGGAAATGGAAGATAAATTGAATGAGGTCTTCTCGCAAGCTGCAAGCAACTATCTCCGCCAACGCGTAGCTAAATGCCTCACACGGAAACCAGAGATGCCCAAGGTTTCGGAGGCATCTAGTCTATTTTTGACCCGAGATTTTACGTAAATTACGGAAAGTTTAGCCTCAGTTGGTGAAATTTTAGCTACAGCGCCCGCATATTCTACGTAAATTCTCGCTACAGCACCCGCATATTCTACGTAAATTCTCGCTACGGCACCCCCATATTCTACGCTTATTCTCGTTGCAGCACACGGTCGATCGACCCACCCAGTCTTGATCTGTACTAGAAAGACGATCTCTGCTGCGATCGAGCGCATCGCCGTTTCTTCCCCACGGCCTGCAGCATCCCAGCGGCCAAAATTGTCTCTAGCAAGGTCTTCCAGAGAGCGACACCGGGTCACCCTCCACGACCACCCCCCACAGAGTGTCAAGTTATTCGTGGGTTGACTGGGCCAGGACTGAGAGAACGGCATCCCTGCGTTCCGCGTAGCCAACGCGGGTTAAGATTGCATTTCAACACAGCCTGCCGCTAAATTCGTAGATTCTCGCTACAAAATTATAGCGAGAATATACGGGTTTAGCGTCAGAAAGAACAATGGTTCGAACGACACAAGAATATGCGGGTTTTGGCTATCGTAGCTAAAACCCTTAAATTCTCGCTACATGGAATGGGGCGGCGTTTCAGGCCGCGCCCTCGGAGGCATCTAGCTACGCATTGGCAGAGATGATACAAGATTAACATATACAGGATTGACATTATACAAAAATAATAGTTCATAATTTCCCTCCGAGGAAACCAACGACTACGGATAGAAAATCTTCAAATGAAAGGCGAGCGATCCTGGGCCGAATGCTGCTTTTGATGCATGTCCCACAAAATGAGACAGAGAAGGCTAAAAACTTGCTCAAAAAGAGAACACACATGAAAATGTTTACACAAGGTGCTGAGTTGATCGCAAAACGCTTGGCTCCGGGCGTGATCGAACCAGCATATTTCCTTTCCGGGGAAGCGCCTTATCGCACTGCACCACCGAAGCCCCAGTGCCGCTCTCACTCAACTGCTCGGTAAATCTTCACCGAAGCAATACCGAGGGATAGGGGCTCTCTACACACCGAGAGAGGAGTTGTCCCGTTTTTGCAGTTCGAAACGCCACGCTATCCAATGCAAGTGAAATGGTCCCGAAAGGAATTAGCGGCGCAAATGGCCAGACAGCTCCTCCCTCGGTGTGTAGAGAGCCCCTATCCCCAATACCGACCAGTTGAGTGAGAGCGGTGCTGGGGCTTCGGTGGTGCAGTGCGATAAGGCGCTCCCCCGGAAAGGGAATATGCCGGTTCAATCTCGCCCGAATCCAAGCGTTTTGCGGTCAACTCAGCACCTTGTGTAAACATACCATAACGTGCACTGCGACGTTGAACTGCAGTTACGGAAAAAAAACCTCCAAAAATCGTGTAATACATGGAAATAATCAAGAATATAAACCAAATTGTAAAGATTTTGGCTAAGATGAGCTTCGTCTTTGACGTACACTTATCATCACTGCGCAGTTGTAGACGGCTCAGTCGCGAGTGCTCCCCTCTTCTGAAATGTCTATTGTTACACGAAAAACAACTCTGAGTTTTGACCGAGAAATATGTCGCGTAATAGCCGCGTAATAGCCGGCAAATAATGCTTGCCGCGGAGTAGCCGCCAAAAAACCGCTAAGTAATGCTGGCCGCGGATTAGCCGCGAAATGTGGTCTGCTTGGGTCTGCTGAGCCGTGTCCTATGTACTCCGGAAAGCTACGGGCGAAATCGGGTATCTGTATCACCTATTATTACTGCTTCCCCTTACACGAGCGTATTTTAGTTATGAACGACGGTATCGTTGTCTGTAATTGTGAATAAAGGTAAGACCAGCAATAAAAGTTCGCTGCACCATTTGCCAGGAAGTAGTCGAGAAAAATAGGCCCCTGGCAGCGGCTCCTGGTGGGCTATTTCTCGGCTATAGCGCGGAAAACGTGTTCTCGGCCGAGCATTGGTCACGAAATAGCCGAGATATAGCCCACCAGGAGCAGCTGCGGAGCATGGTGAGCTATTTCGCGGACAACTTGGTCTCAGCCGTGCAGTGGCCGCGTAATAAACGAGAAATAATCGAGAAATAGCTGCAAAATAGCCGAGAAATACAATACCGCTCGTAGGATTTGGTCAGAAGGCGCGCGAAGTCGGCTTTAGCGTCTTTTTCGTCTTTTCCTTATAACTCACTTCAAAATCATGTCTGAGCGAAACTATGGTGATATTCGTGATCATGGTGTCAAGGGCTACCAAATGGTATAGCCCTTGTTGTGGTTTCGTTTTGAACTAACGAAGTTTGACAGGCAGGGTATACTGTATATTACCATTTGATGGAAGAGGGAGGCTCGGCGTCCTGTGTCTGCGTCCTCGCGGCTCCCACCACACCATCTGCAACGCACTGGTCGTCTGTGGCCTCGCCCGCTCGCGTGCTGCCTTTCCCCTACACACGTTCGGCCTTGCACACTCCCTATTCATGCTTTCTCTCCCACCTAGGTCAGCAGCGCTGATTTTCGCCGGTCCCTCAACCAGCAACTCAGAGTGGGTACGTTCATTACCCAATGCGCCCGGCAGTAATCGACGTATGTTACGTAAACATACCTCGCCTCCGTTTGTGGCGCGCGCGCTCGCGTCGCGGCTTCGCATTGGAGCGCTCTTTCTCACAACACAATGCAGTGGCACACCCACACACTATTCAAGCTCGGTGACTTGCGATATTTAGTGTATGTGAGGAGTACAAAGGCCTCTGTACAGCGTTGATAACTATTGATAACTACAGTATGGAGAATACGTCGCTCAAAAACGCGATTCTCGCGAAAAATACTAACCTGAGTTCACAATTACTGAGAAACCCTGCAGAGAGTCAATCGTGCAGTAACTGTATCGTAGGAGCTAGAAACTTTGAGCAGGAGCTGTAAAATTACCCCCTTCTTTTCGGCTTCCACGTGATAGCACGGGATTATAATTTGCCACCATCATAAAATTCTCACGGAAGTGAAGTAGTTTTCCTTGCCAGAGTTTTCCATGAGTAGGCCCCAATATCGTGTTATCTTTATCACCGGTGAGGCTGTTTCCTTAGTTCCTAGTGTGTTCAGCTTCAGCCGCTCACCTCCGGAGAATGACGGTGTGTGAATGAAAACACACCGCTCTCAAGTCTTCTCCTCACAATTTTGGAGAATAGGGGTGGGTGATGCTGAAGGATTTGCGTGGGAACTTGACCGATTTGGCACAATGCTATGTATCATATTGTTACCACGATCACAGCTGATAATTTTGTGAGGGGCGAACCGTCGAACTGTTCCTTCGCCGCGCGCGTCACCATCCCTGTCGCTTACCCTCGAGATTTCCCAACGGTTCACACCAAGTGGAATGATGGTGGGGAACCGCCGAAAATTTCTGACCCGGAGAGGCAGCACGCGAGTCGGCGAGGCCACAGACGGCCAGCGCGTTGCAGACGGTGTGGTAGGAGCCACGAGGACGCAGACACAGGACGCCGAGCCCCCTCTATCATCAAATGGTAATGTACAGTATACCCTGCCTGTCAAACTCCGTTAGTTCAAAACGAAACCCCAACAAGGGCTATACCATTTGGTAGCCCTTGACACCAGGATCTGGAATATCACAATAGTTTTGCTCAGAGTTGATTTTGAAGTGAGTTATAAGAAAAAGACGAAAAAGACGCTAAAACCCGACCTCGCGCGCCTTCTGACCAAATCCTACGAGCGGTATTGTAGCCCACCGGGAGCCGCTGCGGAGTCTGTTGGGCTATTTCTCGGGTATATCTTTCAGAGAAAGAAGAAAATAAAAACAAATTAGCTCACATGCTGAGCAATGAGATGATTGCTGCTAAGGGTGAATTGGCGTGCCTCAGTTTTCCAAAAAAAAAAGCATATGCTCTAAATCTTTGAACCATACTCGTTGAAATGACTATGATTTTTTCCTTTCAAAAATCTTTCGATATATGTGTCCACCCTCTGTCCGCTGGGGTTTCCCCATCCTTGATCACACCGCAGCAATATGTAATCAGCGACAGTTTGTCACCGCCGCAACCCCCCCCCCCCCTTCCTCAACACCAACTCTATCTCCAGATTTTCAATCTATCCGTTTTCTACGCAGCTTCTTTTGAGATCTAACAGCTTTCTACGGCTCATTTCAGCTTCTTTCCTAACCCCTTCACTCATTGAGACATCTATCGCACCACTTCGACAGCCCATGCTGTCCTGTCAGCTCTCACGACGTCCTGCGAACCCCTTTTAAAGCTCTGTGAGGCATATTGCACGCTCCCTTAGGAAAAAACCTTCCGTCATCCCTTACATTTTTCAACTTCTTTCTAGAGCCCTGAAAACATTACATGAACTCCCTGACCTAGGCCTATTTACATCAGAATTATGGAATGATTACACCCTAAGAGTATTTTTCACCAGTTAGACAGTGCGCTAATATTCCTCCGCCACAAAAAGTGTTTGGAAAGAGTTTCAACTAGAGCTGAGATCGACTAATGTTAAAATTGTATCAATCGAATGCTCGTCCATCCGATTTTTTGACTTATAAGTATTTCAATAGCCGAATGTCTCAGAAAATCCGCATTCAATGCGTGTCGAATATGCATTCAACTCGAGTTAGTACACCCAGCAAAAGGCTCTATCGCAGGAGCAAGTGCTGCAAAATTCCATCGCGAGGAGCACGTGCTGCAAGAAAGTCCAACCCTACTGTAGCAGCACACAGACACACAACGCGGACACGTGCGACTCGGCCAACTCGCCGAAAACCATTTGGAGCAATCAGCGGCTGGGCGGGCCAAGTATCTCAAACCTGGGTATTTGAACCGGCAAAGCTACCGACATCTGCATCCCGCGTCAACAGGGCGTCGTATGCTTTCCTTTTTTTGAAAATCGTGCTGTTATCGAGTTGAATGTGTATCACGCACGCATTGAGGGGTTTATTTGTTGGGGTACGTGCTTTGATTTGAAACACAATTGGAGCACGTGCTCCTCTAGCAGCACGTACCCTAACTGTGCTCGAAACCGCCTTGTCTTCGAGTTGAATGCATATCAAACGATCGCTGAATGCGGCGATTTTCTGACATATTGGCAGAAGCGATTCGCGATTGCTTTTAATTACTTTATCAATCCATTATTCATGGTTTTAGGCAGTTTTCACGCAATCCTAGTTTTGAGATGATTTGCCTAATCCATTACTGGTCAACGGGCAGAACTGAGTTGCCGAGAAGATTGAGAAAAACGCAACAGAAATCCACGAAATATTGTACATACAGTCCACGGCAACGTAAAAAGGCGTTGCGTACTTCCACCAAGGATACTGTAGGTTGCGAATAAATCGACGGCAAAGGTGTAATTTTCTCTTAAATACCGAAGGAAAAATATCGGATACGTTGAGTTTCCCCCCACAGACAAACATCTTCAATATACCTGAAGCCTTTATCATGAATACACGTCGGAATAACAAGAAAAAAATAATTGCGCTCTGCTACATATCTCCCCTTTTTTGTATTTTCTCATTTTTCTCAATATTTTTGCGTGTATCTACTCTGCCAATTCGGGACTTGATGCCTCGGCAAAAGATCTTTGATTGTCACATGCTCAGGATTTCCGATATGGTTACATGCGAATTAAAGACTCTAAACATGTTATCTGCGACCTATGTTCAGTGGCTTTGAGCTACATGCGACCTTCAACAAGGTAAGCATGTTGCGCGGTGCGAGTTGACTCATACGTGACATAAAGTACTGACGTGTAACCTAAAGGCAGTGTTCACGATAATATTCGATTTTGAGATTAATTGACTCGCCGTTTCTTCGTAATTTTGGTAACATTTGGTAGCCAACGCATTGTTTTGAGTGGAGAACTCGGGAACGAGAATCATCGTGAACACTGCCTTTAAATGTGTTATTCTATCGCACATGTAACTTAACTCGGGCCGGGTTGTTTCCTAGGGAGGTACACGACGTACTCTCGAGGCAGGACTCAGATGTCGATAGCGTCGTCGGTTCAATTACCTAAGTTTAAGGTACTTCAACCTGAACACCGGCTGGAGGATCCGCCCTGGTCGCTGGCGGCCCCGGGCATGCTCGGTGAGCATGCTGCGTGTCGGTGTGCTGACCGCGTCCCGTGACGGTGCCGGTCGCGTCGCGTGTTGGTGCCGGTCGCGCCGCGTGTCGGTGTCAGGTACCTAACATGCAGCAACGGTGCAAGTTGCTCGTAATATTGTGTATTATCAGCGCAGCTACATGATTGAAAACCTGGTCGAGTTAGACGTAACAAAGCTTCAAGTTACTTCTAAATTTGAGTAGTATGTTTATTATTATTATTATTATTATTATTATTATTATTATTATTATTATTATTATTACTATTATTATTATTGTTATTATTATTAATATTCCTTCTCCCTCCCTAACAAGTTGTAAAGTTAAAGTAAGTCGCGTGGAACCATCATGCAACTTGCGTCAAAGTCTCAGGTAAATTGTTCATAAATTTCCTGTGTGTGAGCATCAAGCTCTATTTTTTCGCTTCAAATTTAATGTTTGGGTGAGATTGCTGCTATAGTAGGTGAGAATAGTGTGAATATGCCGCAAATACAGGGTGAACGTGACGCGAAATGATGTGAGTTTACTGGGAAATCAGGACAAATCGCATGCAGAACTTCGGCGATTCTTCCCGGCCTCGGAACCTAGTTGGGTGAAGACACCACGGCCCACTATGTGGTGGCGAGGCCCCGCTGGGACAACCACTTTACAGGGTCGTTATTTCAGGAGCAGCGTATCCAACGCGGGTTTTCTGAACTCATTCATCACGTGCAAATACATACCGCACTTCTCGTTCAAGATTGCTAATGATAGGCAGGGGCTGTGCGGAAATCTTTTTCAAGATTTTCGGAAACGGAAGAAAATGGCCAAAAACGCTGGAAACGGAAATTCAGAACGGAAGAGATCAAAAGAAACCAAGGGTTGTCTCATCCCTCACATTTCGTCGCTGCCCATTTTTTGCAGTTCTCACTGGATAACCTAAGGTTTCAGTCAATAAACTATAATTATTCAAAGTAAATAAAATCACTGTGAGGCTGACACAATTTCGTATGTCTTCAAAGTATAACCGTTGGCTGTTTAGACTTTAGTCTGAACCTTAATTGCTTAATGGAGCTAATAACACACTATTAAAGGCAGTGTTCACGATAAAAGTCGTTTTTCTGTTTTCCGCCTATCTTGAAAACGGTCCCATGCTGATTTCAATGATGTCCCTGGAATCGTACAAGGCCCCCTGGAAACGGAGTTATGGCCCCTCAAAATTCAGCAAGGGAAAATTGTGGACGAGTTGTCCGAGGCTTGTAACTCCCGTTTTTCTGCAGCCGATGTGTGCGAGCTGACCTGAGGAAGGAGAGATGTTGAGAATGAAGGTAAGAACGGGGCTTTTGATCGGAAACCATCGCTCATCTCACCACGAATTCATGGAAACTGTTATAGGACGTGGGCGGAGTGGCCCAATGGGTTGACTAGCCCACGAGATTTTCACCCACTTAACGGCCGTTTTTCGTCGCGCTTCCGTTCTTAATCTTCTTAGAGGGGCCCAAAGCTTACGTTTTTACCAAAAAAACGTGAAACTTTTTCTTCGTGAACACTGCCTTTAAAGGAAGCAGACACGCTCAAAAATTATATCGATTTTATGACATAAATCGAAGGTCTTAAGCTGTTAGTATGAGAAACTAACAAAAAACCGGCGAAAGTTGTATGCAAGTACAGTAATAATGGCTGTTTTTGTTATGGAGTAAAATTGGACGAGTTATGCCCGCGCGGTTGAAATAGCTAATATTAACGATAAAACGGTTGGGATAACGAAGCCGATAGACTCTTACAGCCTGTACTAGAACGCTCACCTCGTTGGAAGCTTCAAAAACCAGCAGAAGTGACCGTATTCGTATACTGAGGGGGGCGGGGTCGAAAACTCATGGGCGTGGCTGACGAAGATTTTCGACTCAATTTTAGTAATTTTTGACTAGTTTTTGACGCTTCCAACGGCGTGCGCGTTCTACAAGGCCCTCCGACCCAAATAGCGTTGGTATCTCAACAACGTTTTTTTGAGCGTGTCTGCTGCCTTTAAGTAAAAAAATAAAAGAAAGCTCATCGGCGAGTATAGGAACATTCAACAGTGATCCGCCTCTAACGCGGAGTACCGCTGCCCATGACCACCTCCACCTGCCTCCGCCAGGACTTTTCCTGAAGGACAGGCTGTACGTGCGAGGAAACGCATCTCGATTCTTATTGCTGTTGTGAAGGTTGACAAACAAGTAAGAAGACTTTAGCGGCAAGCTCCAGAAAAATCATCTGATCTTGGAGAAAAAGCTGTTTGAAAAGAATTCAACAAAAAGTGGTCAGATTTATGGACGCCTATTTTGTGTCATCGTTCTGAAGCGGGGAGGGGCATTTTCAGGACACCCAACTTTGTCGAGGATTTCAGCCAGGCTCAGATACATATTCGGTGGAACACAAGAGTTTGAAAGAGAATCTCGGACCCTCATTATGACTTCAAACATCCTTACATAGACCCACTACCATTACCCATACAGCACCATTTTCTTCCGTTTCCGAACCCAATAAGTCGGAAACGGAACGGATCAGCCCAAAAAAACACCGGAAACACGGAAACGGAATCCGAAAAACAGTTCCGCACAGCCCTGATGATAGGTCACTATGACTCGCGCCAAGTTCACCCTGAGCCCGAACAAGCTTCGATGGCGGCGCTAATGATTCATTTCCTGGCTTATGATAAAAGAGGGCGTAAAAGGACGCTTGTGTGGTGGGGGGAAAACTCACCGTTTTCAACGTTCCAGATGTTTTTCTTCAAAACTTAGGGAAAATAACAACTTTGTCGCCGATTATGTCTCAACGTGCAGTATGCTTAGTGCAAATACGCAAACGCACAACCGCCTTTTTCCTTGCCGTGGCTGTACTCTCACTGCGTCTCCATACTTCAAGTGGAACTGCTTGCTGTGAAGACGGAATTCTTTCGAAAACTTCACAACGCTGTTGCTCCATTCTGACCGTTGGACCCTACCTAATGCTGTTTCGCATAATGTGTCCCTCCACCTCCGCTTGACCCCATCATTCAGCGGTCGCGACCACCGAGAATTCATTCATCTTATCGGACAACTGGTCCAGGCCAGAAAATTCTTTCACTGAAATGAGGCGTTTTAGTGCGTTTTTCGTAGTTTCTACGTGGTTCTTGCAACATCAACCCTTTTTTCGAGTGGGAAACTCGAAATCGAAATTTTCCCGCTTTCAAGCGCAACGCAACACGAACAATGTACAGTCAGTTCGAATGAGACCGTCCGCCCATGCGGTTGGTGTGGGTGTTAAAGGCAGTGTTCACGATAATCTTCGATTTTGAGGTTAGTCGTTAAATCGATTGTTTGGCTGAGTAAGAACTGAAATGACGAAGAAACCGAGAAAAACACCAGAATGGCACGAAATCCTCAAGTAGCCAGCCCGCCTCTCAAGTATCAATGGGACTGTTCGTTTGTGACAATGAAATCTTTGTGGACCGCCTTTTGCGATTCTCCTTTCTGGGTTGCTCCGTTCTTTCCTTCGGGCCCTAACTAATGTTTTTGCCCAAAATATTCTTCCATTTTCGATTAGTCCCATTTTTTACAGGTGACAACCACCGTGAACATGTTCATCCAACCAGACAACTAGTCCAGGCCATAGAATAATGCCACTGAAATAAGACGAATTAGTGCGTTTCTCGCCGTTTCTTCGTGATTTTGGTAACACTCGGTTGCCAACGCATTGTTTTGAGTGGAAAACTTGGAAACGAGAATCATCGTGAACACTGTCTTTAAGCGGCCGAAGGCATTTTTTGAACAAGCCTTCACACACGAACAGCTAACTGGGATTTTAATCTCTATCTGTCTAATACTTCCTTTAATCGATTTACAGGTCCGAAAAACGTCTTCGCGCCCGCCGCTCAATACGCACGCTGACCACATGGGCGGACAGTATCATTGGGACAGAAGCGCTACCTATTATAGTTGTACACTAAAGAATTTTTCAAAAGTTCTTCAAAAAAATTTTCGAATTTTTTTTTGCTCGTTTTCGTTTGTTGAAGTTGTTGTCGAACGATTTTTTTTAAATTGCGTTCCTTCGAAATTCTTCGAACGATTTTTTTTCGATTTTCGTTCGTTCTAATGTGTTTCGAACAAAATTGTTTCAATTTTCGTTCTTTCGAGACTTGATTTTTCAAAAATTCTTTCGATTTTGAAAACGCTCCTCGAACTCTAGGTTACGCTGTTCCGTTATTCCACGGGCTGAGTTGTCGTGTGCATGAGCGAACAGCTCGCCTGCTCGGATAAGCTGTGCTTGGGACCGGGGAATATAAAGCCTTTCTTGCTTTAGTGAGTGGACCAGGCGAAGCAAGCTGCGGAGCGTTCGGTTATGGCGAAATATAACACTGATTCGGAGACCTCGACATTGGCCCGATAAACATTACTTCGAATTGCTAGAAATAGGGGAGAAAGGTAATATATGCTTGCGACTTGAGTAGAAATCGAACACTTGTGGACTATTCATTCTCTGACTAAGCATTCTAAATAAAGCGAGTCCGGTCTCAAAAAAAAGATCCGAAATCTTGAAGGAGTATCGAAAAAATCCTAAACTTCGAACGAAATTCGAAAAAATCCAAAATTCCGAACGACTTTCCAAAGAAATCGAGTTTTGGCTAGTTTCGAAATTTGTTTGTTCGACCTCTGAAATTTCGAAAGATTTTCGAAATTTTGTTCGTTCAAAATTTTTCTCGAACGAGTTTTTTTTTCATTTTTCGTTCGTTCGATACCTCATCGAACGATTTTTTCTCAAATTTCGTTCGTTGCCGATTTTTTCGAACGAACAAATTTCGAAAGAATCGAAATTTCGATAAGTTTCAAAATTGGTTCAAACTCCGGAATTTCGGAAGTTTTTCAAAATTGGTTCGTTCGAAGTTTTTTTGAACGAAAAAATTTCAAATTTGGTTCGTTCGCCATTTTTTTCGACATTGTACAACTATCCTACAGAATCTCTAGCAGGTTCCTTATGCAGCCCTGCTCTAGAAGAAAATGTGTGGAAGCCACCAGGAATCCACCGCGAACCGGGGCTTCACCGAAAATACGGTGAAAAGAAAGCCATCATTGCGACGAGGGTGCCCTAGTGCACCATGAATGGAAAAAAAACTTAAAAAATGATACCTGATCACTTGTATCAGTCCTTTTGTGCTCAAGAATGATGCTGCCAAAACCGGTTGCCACTTCTTGCTTTTCTGCCATCAATGGTTTTCCTAAAAATGGTGATTGGAAGAATAAGCTAAAAGTTCTCCCAGACGGGAAGCTACGCGAGAATTCCAGATAAACCTCAAAAGTACAAAATGGACAAGCAAGAAGTTCAAAGGTTTTCAATTTCAAAACAAAAACAAACATGAGCAATCATCAAAAAAAATGAAGAATTCCAATCGATGTTTCAGCGATCCACGTGATTGCTCCACGTGTCAGTTTGGGGATGCTCCCCCGAGTTCACTGGGCGTTTGAGTGAGCCCGTAGGTTTGGGGACGCTCCCCCGCAATCGATTGGACACATCCAGCAAAGGAGGGACGGATACCCTACCAAGTCCCTCCCAAAGGGGCGGGGCTAGAGGATGCATGTCGGCGGCCAACCAAGGTTGTGTTTAGTCCCTAGTGACGTGGCCACGGCTGTCGGGTTGGGGACGATCACCCGAGCACATCAGAGTAGCCTCACGGATGATCGAAGAATTTCAATCAATCAGTGAAATTAATGGCTGGTAGTTATCAATAACACGTTTCGACCCGTAAACACTGACCTTGTCATGTGAAAGGGTCAACGTTCACTAGACGAAACGTGTCAATCGCTCCATCGCTGCCATTTTGGCCGCGATGGAGCGACGGTGAGCGACCCTTGAAAATCGCTCTTCAAGCAGCGATGCAGTAAAACATAGGATTTCGTCGCCGCGACCCAGCGATGTAGGACGTTTGCCACGAAACGATCACAATTGGAGCAGCTTTCCATTACGCGCGATGAAAAAGGAACAGTTGTCCCTCGCATCCCCGCAGCGACCACCTGCAGTTAAAACTAGGCTTCACGCGGGCCGCGACGTGGACCGTGTTCTTGTTGGGAGAGACCCACTCCTATAGAAATGATGGGACGCCGCCCCTAGCGCCACGTGCTTCTATAATAGGACGACGACCTCCTTCGCCGTTGTAAATCTAATCTAGCATGGTCGAAACCTGCAAACGGCAGTGAATCGCCGGATATAACGGGGCAAACGGTGGATATGGGGCACCCGCTTTGCCCATTTTTTCGTTTTTAACGGGAGCGGTTCAGATTATGACCCGCGTTTGCTGCGCGTTACAAACCCCACAATGCCTGAGAAGTAATGTGAAAGTCTCAATGCTATCGATTTCGTGGGACACGCCATCCGATTATACACGTTCCGTAAAAACTGGGAAATGAGTTTATGTGACTCTTCCCACTTGAAACGATGCGTTGGCCACTCCGGAAGGTTGAATCTGTTCTTGGTGGTTGTGACCGGCAAATTATGGGGTCAATCGAGAATGGAAGATTATGTTATGCAGAACAGTATTGGCTAGGGTACAAATGAAAGAACAGGGGTCGTATTCGCCAACAACCCGCCGAGGGAAGTGGAAGGGAAGCGGAAGGGATGATACCGCGCGCGGCAGAGGAGCGGATCAACCCATCTTACACCATGTAAGATGGAAATGCAAACTGTGTTACGTATCGATATCACTGCAAAAGATAAAGATTCCATCGCAAAGCGGCCATTCTTCAGCTATGCGATTCTGAAAATTCCGGCGGTCGCGAGGAAGCCAAGGAGGCGAGAGGTGGCCGTGGAGCGCGCGTTTTGTACTGAAATTTCACCTCATTTACCCTTCGACTACCTGGCGGGTACCCGGCGGGTTATTGGCGAATACGACCCCAGAGCAACAAAGAGCTTAGAATCTGAAAGGATGGGTTTAAAAAGATGCCAGTGTCACAACAAAGACTTGCTCTGGGAGTATGCAGGGGGTGAGAGTACGGTTTTCTCAACTTCTTCGTAATGTCAGCTCTACCCGGGGACCAAGCAATCACTTTAGCAAATGATCAGGGGTAGGATTCGCCACCAACCCGCCGGGTGGGCCAAGGGTAAATGAGGTGAAATTTCAGTACAAAGTGCGCTCCCACGGCCACCTCTCGCCTCCCCTGGCTTCCTCGCGACCGCCGGAATTTTTCGAATCGCATATCTGAAAGAATGGCCGCTTCGCGATGGAATCTTTATCTTTCGCAATGATATCGATACGTAACACAGTTTGCATTTCCATCTAACCTGGTGTAAGACGGGTTGATCTTACCTGCCGCGCGCGGTATCATCCCTTCCGCTTCCCTTCGACTACCCTCGGCGGGTTGTTGGCGAATACGACCCCAGGTATTCAAAGATTATCGTGAACACTGCCTTCAGGTTGATTTCGTTATCAATATCAGCACAAGCAATATTTTCAGCGGTTTTCGAGAAGTAGGCCGTATTTTATACTCGATTCGTCTTCAAAGTGCTCGTTGGCTATGACAGCAGTCCGTCTGGTGGCGTTCTCTTATACCTACGCTGTTGACGATAGAGAGTGAGTCTGCATGTATAGTGAAGTTCACCAAGAGTGTCTCATTAACTTATCAATGAGAAGCGGTCGGCTGGGGATCAATATGCATAAATCCCATACCAGCACGCTCGATACCGATTGAGCGAGAGCGGTTGCGCTGCAATGAGTTTCATGTTCATTGATCTCCAATCGACCGCTTCTCATTGATAAGTAAATGAGACACTCTTGGTGAGATCCACTATATGCGTACCGGCCGACGAGTTTCGGTCTGAACAGTAACATTGAAGACATATTCCAAAACACTATTTTTCCATGGATGTGTGACCATAACTCGAACGCTAACATCGGACAGGGAACGAAATTCTCATGCCGTAAAATAGCGTGTTTCGGTGTGTGGATTGCGTCCAACACTACTCACTCTACGGCATCATGGAAAAAAATTTACAACAATGTTCTTGTAATTTGCCTGTGCACACCGAAACTCAGCCTAAATTGGAAATGCTTTGTCGTTTTGATCTCCTTATACGTACATTATCATATAATTTAGGTTTTCTTCTAAAATAAAACATGGAAATCTAGGAATGATTCCCCCGAGAATCGAGATAGCAAAAATTTCCATGTCGTAGAATGGGTAGTGCTGGACGCAATCGACACATCAAAACACGCTGTTTTACGGCTTGAGAATTTCGTTCCCTGTCCGACGTTAGCGTTTGAGTGTGACCATAAACCAGACATTGTCTTCATTACTCCTAAAGGCTGTGTTCGCGATAAGAATCGTTTTTGTGCATTCTCGCCTATCTTGAAGACGGTCCTATGCTGATTCCAATGATGTTTTTGAAATCGCACAAGACCTTTTGGGAACGGAGTTATGGTCCCTCAAAGATTGAGCCAAGGAAACGTGGTGGACGAGTTGTCCGAGGCTTGTAACTTCCGTCTTTTGCAGCCGATGTATGCGAGCTGACCTGAGTAAAGAGATAAGTTGAGAATGAAGGGAAAAACGGAGCTATTACTCGAAAACCATCGCTCATCTCACAATTTCGAGCATTCATTTGTTCACGTCGGTGGGCGTGGAAAGCGCATCTGGGTGTGACAAGTTGACGGGTGTCCAACTTTGGAGCCGTAGGGGACCGTTCCGACCTAATTTTTCTTAGTTTTTTCAACGTTAGGGTTGCGCTAGGCCCCGCAGCTGCCGATCTCCACCAACAAATCAGACATGGTTTTTATCGTGGACACTGCCTTTAATATCCCGTAAATAATTTTTTTGGGATTATAGTGAGGCTATCGGTGAGATTGCACCTGATATAGAGAAGCAAGCGCAAGATGCCAAGCGTCGTGCCGAAGTATTCGCTCCAACTCCGGTTCCTATAGAAGATCGAGTTTCGAAAAAAGGTGCGTTTTTTTGTCTGATACTTATCACTAGCTCAGGTACTCAGGGCGACGCTCGGCGGACCTCTATGCCGAAAACGACGGCCGGCGCCCCATATTTCGAGGGTGCTCAGCATTTTTGACTGCTGAGGGGATAGGGGTATCTCCACGGCTGGGGGGGGGCGGTTTTCGCCGCAATCCACGGGGAGGGTGGTTCCTCACCGCAGACTGCGGCGGACCGAGGCGGGGCGTTTATCCGCCGTAGGGCTGGGGTGACATGCTCGAGGTAAACAATAACACAAATAATGATCGCGGGCCATCTGGTAAAGGACGGCGGGCCATCGACATGAAACTGGCCGGCGAACCAAAAGCGGGCGGCCGGAGGACGGAGACACAGGATTATAATTTGCCACCGGCACAAAATTCTCACGGAAAAGAAGTAGTTTTTCTTTCTAGAGTTTTCCATGAGTAGCCCCCAAAATCGTGTTATCTTTATCACCGGTGAGGCTGTTTCCCTAATTCCTAGTGTGTTCAGCTTCAGCCGCTCACCTCCGGAGAATGACGGTGTGTGAATGAAAACACACCGCTCTCAATTTCTTTTATACCCTACCCTTTATCAATTGGGGAGTGCGAGTATGGAGCTTCGGGGAACCGCTCTGCGCCTGAACAAATCATACGTATCGATCAAACGTGTTCATACAGGTAATTTCAGGTAAACATGTTTTGTCACTTCGAATGTTTTAACGTTAGGAGCCGATTGGTTTCCCGAAGCTCTATACCGCTATTCTCAATTGGATATCATCAATTTTGTTTACCGTGAGAATTTTGTGCCGGTGGCAATTTATAATCGTCTGACAGAAACCGCGGGCCAGCTGGGAAAGGTTCGCCGGCCGTCGTCTTGAGTACCTGAGAGTGTGCACACCAGGGGTGTGCGCTAATGAAATTTTTTTTTTCGTTAACCGTTAATCGCTAATTTTTGAAAAAAAAACCGCGTTAATCCGTTAATGCGTTAACACCTTAATTTTGCATTTCGTTAACAATTTTGAAAACATTACCTGACCACCACGAAAATCGATAAATAACTAGACGTCCCAAAAAAAAACATGAAACACGTTCCATACCGAACACCGCAGTCAGTACACTCCAAGCTTGGAAATCATCTTCATGGATGATTAATACTATCAGCCAGAACAATAAACGAATACTCTTCAAGAATAGGAATCCTGACATGCAAAAAAGCATAGATGGATGGAACATTAACGAAATAAAAATTAACGTGATTTCGGGACTTTTTCGTTAACCGTTAATCGTTAATTTTTGAAAAAAAAAACTGCGGTAACCCGTTAATGCGTTAACACGTTAACGTTATTAACGCACAGCCCTGGTGCACACCCATGCCGCTACGCGGCGTAATTGTGGGTATTTACAAATTGAAACGAAAGAGCGTCTACCCTCCACAGGCTGCATATATGGACAGTGGGTGAGATAGCCGGGTGCCTTCTGTTCACGGCAGGCCGACTGAAATTCCGTCCATTTCGCCTCCTATATTCTACGGCAATTTCCCCGTTTTGAATTTCCAACGCTATGACATGTGAAAAAGACTTTATCGACTCATTATTCACAGAGAGATCCGTTTCAGATTCGCAACAATAAATGCATATCAAGGCTAACCTATGTTAGAGCAACGATATAAAACCGTAGGGAACCCATGGGCTGCATGATCAAATAATACTTAGCTAAGGAGCGCAATAATCAACGTCCAATACTCTGCATCCAGGAGCAATTGAAATTCCGACGAGAAATAGTCACAGAAGCTCCAAGAAGGCTAGACGAACAAGGATAAAAACTAAACGTCTCGTGACCTAATATATAAAATAGGGAACCGATCAGGATAAAAATTAGAAATGGTACAGGGAGACGAGGACCTATACCCAGAGATTGAAATCCAGCAACTCAAAAGCCCATCAAAATAGAAGCCCATATACGGCAGACCGAGACATGAACGATAGGTGCTCTGGAAAGGAGAAGGCCACCGAACATCGACCTATCCATCAAATGACACAAGCACGCTCATGCCGATCATTTTTTCCGCAGGGCTACCGTAACCCTCCTTTAAAATTTTTCCAAGTGTCAGCATGGTTATGAGCACATTCTAATAGCCAACAAACATGTTTGCACAATTTCGACCTCCTCAGCCACTCCCCAGTGGCTTCTCGAGGAGAGCGGTGTGTGAATGAATACATACCGCTCCTCCGCTCTTTTATACCCCGCATGTTATGAGCGTGTGTTTACACTCGTTATCATGTTTTGTTCAAGAATGGTTACGGTAGCCCTGAGGAAAAAGTGATCGGCATGGGCGTGCTTTTATTTTTCCATGGATGTGTGACCATAAACCAGACATTGTCTTCATTACTCCTAAAGGCTGTGTCCACTGCAAGATAGTAGTTTGTGTATTCCGAAACCGCCGACTTCTTGTAGAGAGGCGTCCTGAAGACGAACATGACACCTGAAATGAACGAGAGACCTGGGCCCGTAGTAAACCCCTAGTCCGGCTGATTGAATCAGCCGGACTGTTGACCTGACAGCCGGCTGTCAGCATGCGGACACGCACGTTGAATGATAGCAGGCGAGGGCACCGGCGCAATACCTGGCCGGGTCCACAATGCAGACAGAGGTCAGATGGACTGGAAAAATCAGCCGGAGAGCAAATTAGCACTGGAAATTCAGCCCAAGTCGTAAGTTACAAATTAGCAACTCACGACTTGAGCTGAAATTTGGCAAGAGAAGCAAAGTTGCGACGCACGGGATCCAAACCTTTCCACGACGTCAGCAAGATCTGTAGGACTTCAGATTGTGTCGTCAGGACGTCGTGAAAAGGCGTTACGGCTTCAGATGACATCAGCAGCACGCCGTGGAAATCTGTAGAACTTCAGATGACGTGGTCAGGATGTCATGGCAAGTAGGTAGGGCTTCAGATGTCGTCATCAGGACATCGTGGAAAATAGATAGGGCTTCAGGTGACGTCAGCAGGATATCGTGGAAATCTGTAGGACTTCATATGACGTCGTCAGAATGTAATGGAAAGTAGGTAGGGCTTCAGATAACGTGATCCAGGACTTCGCGAAGGTGATGACGCGTACGCTGGTTGCGATAGTCGTTGAAGTAATCGCGTCTAGAGAGACGCCCATCGCAGCGTCGCGGCCTGTCAGGAACTGTTGAGGAGAACGCAAGCATCTTCTGTTTTTCGACCGGATTTTTTGGCGTAACTATCAACATAATTATGCCTACGCTCGCGTGCGTAGGTATGTGTATACGGGTGCGTGTTAGCGTTAGTGTGCATGCGCATGCGATGGTAAGTGCGCGTGCACATATGTGAACGACGTTGCTTTTGTGTGCTTGTACGCGCGCGCTTGCCCGCGCGTTTTGCGAGCGCTTGCCTATGCGCAACTGCGCTCTTAAGTGTGCGCAAGATGTGTCTATGTGTGTGTTCACACGGGTGTTTATTCAAATGCGGGTAATGTGTTTGCATAAACACGCAGTACTACACGCATGTGTTTGAAAAGTTGACCAGGATTACATAAATACTTGGTGTCTTCATTGTGCGCTGGCGCGATTATAACATATGTGCATCAAACATGCGCCAACGAACAGTAAAAAACGCAAACCAACAGTGCGATCCCTGCTGACTGTACGTAATAGTGCGCGTGAATTTCTGAATACGAATGTGATTATGCGGGCGTGTCACTGCATAGACAGTGTCTGCGCAATCATCAGCATGCGCGTGCGTTCTCGTGCGCAGAACTGAGTGTGCGCATATGATCGTCCGTGAACGGAAGTGATGATTGCGTTTGCGTTCATGTGAACGCGTGCGTGTGTGTGCATTCAATCACCGCGCGCATGAATGCAATTGTGTACACGTAAGGACGCAAGGATGTGCTCGTTTTTGTGTACGCGTATGAGCCACTGTACATGCGCGCATGAGCACCCATAAACGCGCATAAATCTCCGTGAGTTTTGTGTGCTTGCGTATACGAGGCAGGTGTGCGCATATATACATAAAAGCACATGTGCCCGTGCGCGTATACACACGCAGGTGCTTGCATGCATTTTCGCGAATGCGCGTGAGTGTGCGTGTGGTGCGCGCATGCGGGTAAGTGTGGACCGATACGGCGGCGTTGCCACATTGCGCTACACGTGACCGTAACCATGCATATCAGCCTCATCGATTTTCGCAGAAGTGGATGAAAAACACTATGTAGCGTCGCCAGTCGCGCTTTGCTGGGAATCGGCCTTAGCGCGAGTAGGTCCGCGCGCGCAATTGTTGGATGAAGCGTTCGTATATGCGCTTCCGGCGTCACATTTGATCGATTTTGGAGGTGACTAGTCCAAGGAGAATCTTCTTGTACTGTGCTTATCTGGGCCAAATTCCGGTCCGCAATTGAGTCTCGACACGCTTTGCGGCCGCACGCTCCAGAGTCGGAAGAGTTTACAATGCCACAGCCGCCGATCTACTGACTCTAGATGGATTTCGGAAACTGGAAACTAAGCTAAATTGGAGAAAGTTGTATAAACCCGCATCGAGTCGGCTTTGGCGCTGAAACCCGACTCACTCGAGCACGTGCGGTCGCAAAGCGTGTCGAGACGCAAATATGGACCGGAATTCGGCCCAGATAAGCACAGTATATATCTGATAATTTAACAGAGTAAACAAAACCGAAAATTACTGGAAATTCTCAAGTTGATTCTCGTAAAAGAAAGATAATTGCACGTCTGCCAGAGATTACAGGGAAGCTTCTGGTGAAGTTCTGGTACATATCGGACCTGAGACAGGCCATACTTTCTGGCGAAGGGTCAATATGATGAGTTCTCTAAAAAATCAAGCCCCTGGCGGAACACTCCAACCCTGAATTCGTTGCACTCATCCGGCATCATTACGACTAACCACAGCCCTCGATCGTTATTGCTTGCTACAGCCAGCCGTGTGCCGCCAACCGTCTTCGCTCGGCTGACTTGGAATTACTACGGGCCCTGATCCTATCTGAAAGCGAGAAAATGAGGGAAAAACTCTTCAAGCTACCTTTCTTAGCTACCGACAGGGAGGTGTTGGGACAAGAGCGGTGAAGAGTCAACATAGGATTTCTGAAAATTTAGCTTCCTGGCAAAAGTAACGATTTGGTAATGGTGAAAAAAAGTTTCAAAAATATAATAAAAAACGATTTGGCGTAAAATAGCCTGGAAAAATAAAAAAGCTAGGAAATGAAGTGAAATAACCAAAAATGCGATTTGGTGGTCGATCATTTCACAAGCTTCTCCGTTAAACTTATCAGAACGAAATCAAGCACGATATGAAATGGAGTTCGCCTAACTTGACCTATGCTGATTTCCTTATTACAGCTCTAAAAAATGGCTTCATGTTTCCGTTGCGCGCTTGATTTCGTTTTGATAAGTTTAAAGGCTGTGTTCACGATAAATTTCACTTGCGATATCTCCACGGTTTACGGAAGGTCTGGTGCCCTATATAGCGAGGCATGCTTAAAAAGGACACGAAAGACGCGTTTTTGAGCCAAAAGAGGCTCTCCCTTGTTTACGTTGATTTTGAGCGTGGAGGAATTGACCGCTAGATGGATGATACCTGAGAGTGCAATGAAGCGAACAGCTCACTTATCAACACTTCCTTGACTTGATCATTCCTGTAATCTGAGTCTTCATTTGTTCCTTTCAAGGGGAGGATCTGGGGCACGGGGCGTGTCTGGGGCACCAAAACGCTTGTTTGCAGCCGTTATTTTGCCACTCCTGGCTCGTTTTCTACTGTTCCTTTGGCACTGGGAGCCTAGGATCCTTCTCCCCTATCATTTTACTGTGGAAAGTGAATGAGGATTTTCATCGTGAACACTGCCTTTAACGGAGAAGCTTCTGAAATGATCGACCACGAAATCGCATTTTTGGTTATTTCACTTCATTTCCTAGCTTTTTATTTTTCCAGGCTATTTTACGCCAAATCATTTTTTATGATGTTTCAAGATATTTTTGAAACTTTTTTTCACCATTACCAAATCGTTAATATTTGCCAGGAAGCTAAATTTTCAGAAATTTTACATATTTTTCGCAAAGGTTCCCTTTCTGACTTCACTTTGCTCAGAAATTCCCATTTTGGAATGATGAAACATCTAACAGACGATATTGTCGTATGAGTACAATTTTTAAAACTTATGACCCAAAACCATAAAAAATACCACTCATTCCCACATTTTGGCAACATGTGAGAACTTGATATTATTGATCATTAATATTTGATCTTGCGTGACGAGGAAATTTCCCAAACAAGTGAACAATAAAAAATCATTGCGGCATTTTGTGCAACATTCGAAAAAATCAATATTATTGATTGATATTTATCGATAATGACTGATGAGCGAAATTCCTCAACCAAGAAAACCAATCCCACCAACAATCACCACTCCTCGCAGCATTTTGTGCAAAAAGCGCGAAAATCGATAATATTGATTATCGATCCATGACGTGTCATGAGTACGAATTCTGACACGTTCAGTACTTACCTCCGACGACTTTTTTGTTGATTGGCTACAGAATCACTAACGCACCCCGGTCTCCACAGTCGTAGCAGAAGGAAACAGTTTTCGCGCTCCACGGCTAATTTAGTATGTAAACCCACGATTTTGAGGTACCCTTCAAAGCTAAGGTATCGAGTTCAAAATGGAATAGGAGCGATCTGCATCCATTTCCAGACTCCTATCCAAGAATGAGCTTCCTAGCTCAATTTTAAGTGTACCCGCAAGATCGTGAACGCCGTCTGAAAAAAAGGAGATTAACAACAAAAACGAGCGGATTTTCACTTTTTACTCGGAAACCAGTAAACCATTCCAAACCATTTTTGGCCTACTACACCAACTTTTTGCGCTCTTTTTAATGCAATTTAGAGCTAATTTCTGCGTTCATCTTGAATTGAGATTTCGAAAAACGGGTTGCGCGCGTGGCCAATTCAAAACCAAATCTGGTGCGCGCTTCGCAAGCACCTTAATTCGAATGCCTCAAAGGGCTTCCACCGGCCAGCCAGCATAACCGCTCCGGAAACCCTTCCCTGCTGGATTGCGTGGTTAGCTGACGCTGCGATAAATTCCATCCCCGTTGCCTACTGCTGGCGTAGCGAAGTAGGAAATGCTTCAAAACGCGGAATGAAAGGTGACCTCTGGTTAAAAATGTTTGGGTGGGACGGGTGCTCGCTGAGTCGAATGAGCCCTTTGAGGAACATTTAAAAAACACTTTCTTCTTCTCAAATTTTCCTACGATAATGAAAACATCAAGAATTTGATTCCCAGCAACAGCTTCAAAAAACTATTTGACATGCATATTATCGCAAATGAAATACAGTCTTTGTCGGAACAAATTCCCGGTCCGCAGTTGCGGACAACCGTTCTTTCAGCACATAACACGGTGATAATCGTGCTGGGACAAAGGTTGATCGTGTAGGGTTCCAGCACGATTATTATAGTGTCGCGTACTGCTACAGTGGTTGTATGCAATGCGGAGCGGAATTTCGCTCCGATGAGGAGGGCATATCCCTGAAACATTTACCGAGATGCGGATTTCCGGGTATTTTTGACAACTGACAAGAAAATTATGGGAAATAGAATTCAGTTTAAATTTTTTTCTTACGACCACGAAGTGGAAAAAAACTAAACTCACGCAATTGAAAAAAAATCGATTTTTTTTGATAACAACGGTTTTCAAAGACGTGGTTTTCCAAAACAAGGATACAAACACTGCACCAATCAGTGAAAAACCCCCATTCATAACAAACAAATCAAAAATACAAGAACATGAATGTTTGGTTCATTGGAGTAACCGCCTCCCACTGTTAAACCATCTCAATAGGAATCGAAACTCTACGCACTCACGCCCGTCGCATCGTCTGTCCTCTAGTAAAGACTAGTATCACCACAGTAACAAAGAATTACGTACTTTTGCCTAAAATCACTTTTTTGTCGCTTCCTAGGAGTGGACTGTTGTGCCCAACTGATAAGCGCTGGCGTACAAGCCAAAACCTCTACCACTATCGAAATCGTGGTTCTAGAAATACGCTAGGCGACAGTCCGCTGGACTCCACTTGCACAAGTGAAATACTTGATGTCTTGGATGTTAAGGCTGTTTAACAATCATAAATTGTTTCCTGGCTTTGTAAAGCACTGAAGCATGAGGATTTTCGAAAGCGTTTGACAATCAAAACTCTTGGTGTTTACACAAATTACCTTCAAACTAACTAATAATATGTGTACTCGTCCTCAGGTTCAGTGGTTAGACGCTTTGCCAGTGGTTGTTTTTAAAAGCGCCTCTGGTTCCGGCGCTGTCTCTGAAATGATTTTATGGGTAAAAGAAAAACTGAATGTTCCTGCTAATCAGCGGACGTTATGCGTTGTTTGCAGCAGTTTACTGGAATATTTGAATGAAGGTTATAAATATTTCCTCCTGCATTTTACTACCCTGTCTTGTGCGACTACCGAGAAATAAAAATATCTCACAAAAAAACATTCGAGGTCTTTCGCACGCGAAAACTTTCTTGCTCCTGCCCTTGTTGAGTTATTCAGAGCGCTTTCGTCGAATACAAATAATCAGCTTGAGGTATTTTGTCAGCCATACTCTACAGCAGTAGCTGTACATTAGTGAAATTTTCCGGGGTTGATCGCGTGCGTGCGCGCGCTTATGCTGCGTATCCTACTCCTCCACACTCCCAAGCTGTCCCTCCTCTCGCCACACACACGATGCGAAAGAACAAAGTGAATTTTGATTTCAACTAGAGAATTCACCTTTGATGCGCACACCATCACTCCAGAATGTGGAATCCCGCATGCTTTCAATACCATCTTTTCATACTTCAGCTGATCCAGCATTGGGATGCAGACCAATGTTATACACTTCGTGGCTAAAATTGCGCAATGAAACTTAATGCATTCAGCCTAATTGTCACAGGACACGAAGGCATCGTGCTGCGTGAACTACGCAATTAGCACGCTCTCGTCGAACACCGTCTAAGGCCCTAGTTATACATCGGCGATTCGGTGCCGCTGGTTTTCGCGGGACGTCGGCGATTGGTCAGATTTCGAAATTGACCAATAGCAGACATGCCGCGGAAGCCAGCGGCGGCGAAAAGCTGGTGTATAACTAGGGCCTAACGGCGCAATATTCGCAGAGGTACGGTCAACACGGATCGTGGTACTGGGCGAGTTTTTGCCACGGACATAGAGACTGCGTACGACTTACATACACGCAGAGACGCAGCCTACACCAGTACACCCTCATTTCACACCGATCCGCGCAGACAGCGTTTTTTGAGAGAAGTTTTCTTGGGAGATTTCTGAAACACCAATGAACAACATAGGAGTATTTGTTGTTCCATAGATCCCTTTTAATTAATAAATTAATGAATGACCCTGACACCCCTTCGCATAGCCTTTTCCCTAAGCTTTGGAGCACAGCTTCCACAATCGGAAAACCATGATAGAAGCTGAACCGTTCGTCGGGTCGATGTTCCCAGCCAAAGTCTTGGAGGCTGGGTGCCGTTCACATAAACATCCAGAGAGGAAGACTACACCCACCCAGGGCCAGGCGTGGTAATAGGATCGGTCGGTGGAGAGTGTTGCCCGAATATTCGTTTATTCGAATAATATTCAAAAAAAGTGGAATATTCCTTTATCCGAATATTCTGCATGAATAATTTGAATATTCGACAAGATCGCACTCCATTTTGCTCTGATTTTACATGTCAAACATTTTAGCGTAATGACTCCTAATTTCTCACAATTCTTCAGTACCTCATAAATTTATAATTATAGCAAGTATGTACAATATATTAAACTGCTCGTAGGATTCTGTCAAAGCGCTAGAAATGCCCGTGTAACCTTTTGTGATAGAGAAAAGTTTACATTCCGAGCGACGAATAAGTAAAGCAACACTTGAGGAGCATGAAAGTGTCTGGCAAAAACGGCCACATTGTATTCATGCGTATTTTTTATGGAAGTGGTTCAAGGTGATGCTATTCGTCCACTTTCCCGGTGGACCTCACTTGAACTCTTAGGCTGACAAAAGGTTTGAGTTGTCAAGAGGGTGCAGTTTATGAGATGACAACTTACCAACCTGTTGTCGACGCCCCAGTTTGCCTGAGTTGATTGAATGGGGTAATCCGCAATAGTGTTGCCCAAATATTGTTTATTCGAATAATTCGAATATTTAAAGAAGTGGATTATTCGTGTTATTCGAATAATCGAATATTCAAAGAAGCAGAATATTCGTTTATTCGAATAATCGAATATTCAAAGAAGTAGAGTATTCGTTTATTCGAATAATCGAATATTCAAAGGAGTGGATTATTTAAATTATTCGTTTATTCCAATATTCAAAAAAAAAATTATTCGTTTCAACACTAGTGGACAGTGCGGCCCCTCCCTCTCCCAGCGGGTGGCTCGTCACTGCGGCCCTCCTACGCAACAAAAGCTCTAATTTTTTCGATTCATTCTCTACTTTTTTTCGATTTTTTTTGAATAAATAAAAACTAATCAACATTTTCCTTGTTTGATGGCTAGTTCTCGGTTCAATCAAGAGCTAGGAGTCTCCGACTCGGGCTGTGAATTGTGGTGCGCGCGAAGCGCGCACCTGATTTGGTTTTGAATCGGCCACGCGCGCAACCCGTTTTTCGAAATCTAAGTTCAGGCTGAAGGTTTAGCTTTGAATTGCATTGAAAAGAGTTTGGTTTTGAATCGGCCACGCGCGCAACCCGTTTTTCAAAATCTAAGTTCAGGCTGAAGGTGGAAATTAGCTCTAATTTGCAATAAAAAGAGCGCAAAAAGTTGTATATAATGCCCAAAAATGGTTTAGAATGGTTTCCTAGGATTTGAGAAAATTTTGAAAAACCGCAAGTTTTCTCTCTTAAAGGCATCGTTCGCGCTGAAAACCAATTTCCATTTTTCAGGCTCAATTTCACGATTGGGCCCGGCGGACCACGTTGGTGAAGTTTTGCGCACTTCAAAAACATAAGGTTCTGAAGTTGGAGTGGTTCAAAATGACGATCCGCCACCAATTTTCACCAACCATCTAGCACGAGGAACAGAAGCGCCACCACATGCGCGGATGATTCAGCATTTGAAATTTTTAATTCGGGAAATTCTAACATCCAAACTTGCCCAATGGATACCTTATTTTTGAGAATAAGTTCCAGTGAACAAGAGGCAACAGGAATTCACCCACCTAATAAGTTTGAAGCAAAAAACACATCCGACGTTTGCGAAAAAAACTTCCGACGTATTGCACCAGACACACCGAAATCGACGGAGGGGTGGGATGTGAATAATTCGAGACATTTCAAGATGAGTTTTTTCGAAAAAGTCGATGGTTTTGTGGAGCCTTTCCACTCTTAGTCTGTATGTCAGAGAATTGCCTGTGCAAAAACATGAAAAAATGAGATACGGTTTTTTGCGCGTACGATGCCTTTAATCTCCTTTTTTTTCAGACGGCGTTCACGATCTTGTGCTACCATTTAAAATTGAGCTAGGGAGCTCATTTTCGGACAGGAGACTGAAAATGGATGCAGGTCGCTCCTATTCCAATTTGAACTCGATACCTTCACTTTGAAGGGTACCTCAAAATCGTGGGTTTACATACTAAATTAGCCGTGGAGCACGAAAACTGCTTTTATCTGCTGCGGCTGTGGAGACCGGGGTATGTGGGTGAATTTGCAGCCAATCAACACAGTTCGTCGGAGGTAAGTACTGAACTTGTCAGAATTCGTACTCATGACACGTCATCGATCGATAATCAATATTACCGATTTTCGTGCTTTTTGCACAAAATGCGGCAAACAGTGGTGATTGCTTTTGGGATTGGTTTTCTTGGTTGGGGAATTTTGCTCATCAGTCATTATCGATTAATACCGATCAATAATATTGATTTTTTCGCCTGTTGCACAAAATGCCGCAATGATTTTTGATTGTTGATGGCTCTAAGTCATTTGTCTGGGAAATTCTTCTAATCATGCAGGATCAAATATTCTATATCAATAATATAGATTTTTCGCATTTTGCACCAAATGCGGCAATGGGTTTTATTTTTTATGGTTGTAAGTCATAGGTTTCAAGAATTGTACTCATACGACAATATCGTCTGTTACATGTTTCATCATTCCAAAATGGAAATCGCTGAGCAAAATTGAACTCAGAAAGGGAACCTTCGGGAAAAATATGTGAAATTCCTGAAAATTTAGCTTCCTGGCGAAAGTAGCGATTTGGCAATGTCTTTTAGACGTCAAAAAAAGTGTCGAAAATGTCTCGAACTATCTTTAAAAAATGATTTGGCGTAAAATAGCCTGGGGTAATAAAAAAGTTAGGAAATGAAGTGAAATAACCAAAAATACAATTTGGTGGTCAATCATTCCGTTAAACTTATCAAAACGAAATCAAGCACGATATGTAATGGAACGTTGCGTTCACCTAGCTTGACCTATGCTTATTACAGCTTTCAAAAATGGCTTCATGTTTCCGTTGCGCGCTTGATTTCGTTTTGATAAGTTTAACGGAGAAGCTTGTAGAATGATTGACCACCAAATTGTATTTTTGGTTATTTCACTTCATTTCCTAACTTTTTTATTACCCCAGGCTATTATACGCCAAATCATTTTTTAAAGATATTTCAAGACATTTTCGAAACTTTTTTTGACTTCTAAAAGACATTGCCAAATCGCTACTTTTGCCAGGAAGCTAGATAGTACTAGTGAAAAGCTTCGGAATAGACCCCACATGAACAGGATCTACCAAAAAAAGATTTTTCTCATAGCTTGATCTGCTCCTACTCGGCTCATATGAGGTGACAAGTTGTTCTCCACAAAAAGTTGTAATAGAAAATGTCGCACAGTCCCTTCCAGGAGGGTTTCCCGAAAAATTTCCTCAATGGGATAGTAGCGGTTTTAGAGGTCCAAATCTCACTGAACGAGTTTAATTATCCCAGTGGCTCGTTCTGGGTTCAAGCAAGAGCTAGGAGTCTCAAACTCGGGCTGTGAATAGTACTAGCGGAAAGCCTCAAAATAAACTCCACATGGACAGGATCTACGAAAAAAAGTTTTTTTTATCTTTTTTTACTATTGCAAGCCCAGAAAAAAGCAGGGAAAAAATTTTGGTACCAAAAAAGTAGGTTCCAAAGTGTTGCAAATGTTCCAAAAATCATTTCTGTTTAGGTAGAAAAACGATATTTTCTTTGACCTTCACCACCTCTGATCACCTGAGAAAAAAATGTTTTTTACCAAAAATGTATGTCCCAAAATGCTGCAAAAGTTTCAAAAACCATTTCTGTATAGGTAAGCAAACGACTTTTTTTCGACCTTGACCACCTCTGGAATCGGAACATTTTTGAATCCTGGTAGGGTGAAGCACCTTCACACAACACTTTGGGAATGAGATTTTGCGAGCAGCCACACAGTAGGATAGAAAACGGTTTTATCTTAATCGCACATGTCGCACCTTTATGTCACACTCACACTTTTTTCTACGAGTGAGGTGAATACGTGAACATTCTTGAAAATTCACTACACCAAATCATTTTAAAACAAGTTTCAAGGGGTTTTTAGAGGTAAGCACATTGCCCACTCTACTCACGCGATTATCGGCCACGAGGCGCCTGACAGTTCGGCTCGTTTTTCCAATCTGCGTGTCGGCTCCTGTTGCTGTCCGGGCCACTGCTATTGCTTTCCGGGCCACTGCTGTCGCTGTCCGGACTATTCCGGTTGGCCCGAACAGCAACAGCAGCAGCCCGGAGCTTGGGAGAACGAGCCGAACTGTCAGGCGGCTCCGATTCCTATTCGGTGCGGCTCGGGGCCGAGAACCGCCTGAGTACGATTAGCCAGTTTACAAGCAGTATTGGCTTTCTAATTCCCACAACGATAGATCATTCGTTATTTCTTGGTTTCTTTTCAAAAGAAAATTGTTCGCTAGGTGTACTAACAATAGAAACAAAATGACTTCAGAAACATTGTAAAAAATCTTTAAAGGTAAGCACATTGCCCACTCTATGTCTTGGGATTCGTTATTTCTCCTGTTTCCACTTCTTGTTGATATTTATCCATATTGCATCACTTCAGCATTTAAACAATCACACGCAAAGTGCATGGCTATTTACACTCGACAACAAATTTCTGAATGAAATTTTTCATTTGTTTTTCTTTCACATTTCGGGGGCCAAAAATGAAAAAAATAATAGAAAACTGAAATGAAGGCAAATCGAAGCTTGAGATCTTAAAAAGAAACATGGGAAACAGAACATTCTTGTGAGCGGAGCAGATAATGATTTTTACTAGTACACGACCCAATTCTGCACCCCCCCCCCCTGCGAGAACTGCCAAACCGCGGCCCTCCCTGCTTTCATACTGGGATCATCCCAGTGTTGGCTTGACCCTGCACCCGCCTGTCAAACCATTCCGCGTTGACAGTATACGCTCCAAGGTAAATTCCTCAGCTATGATCAAACACCATGGACTGACACTACGATTCAAATAAAGGTGGTGCTGGTTTCTCAGTTGGGCTAAGTCCTCAATCCAAAATTGCGAAGTATTTTTCAAGCTGATTCCCATCCACTTTTTGCTGGGATTTGAAACCTAATTGATGCCGAAATCAAAGAGTTAATATAAGGGAAGAAAACAAAGCGGGAAATGCAACTTTTATCACCTATCAAAAAGCATGATTAAATAACAGATACAAAATTAATCGCATCAGGCGTTCCTTCAGGAAATTCTGCTGGGTATATTCGTTGAGAAGGGAACTGAGTTTCCAGCAGTATACCTTGCTAGAGTCTTGTCCGTAATTGTTCCAGGGACAATCTGAAGAAAAGGTGAAGTCGCTTCAACTGTTGACCCGAACATCTCAAAGTTTACTTCAATTGTTCAC
Source organism: Aplectana chamaeleonis (assembly GCA_029168955.1). Classification (NCBI taxonomy): domain Eukaryota; kingdom Metazoa; phylum Nematoda; class Chromadorea; order Rhabditida; family Cosmocercidae; genus Aplectana; species Aplectana chamaeleonis. The sequence goes on along the minus strand of JAPDOI010000253.1, from coordinate 470,129 downwards.
ATAATCGTATGTATCCTCAGTGTACAAACAGAATTCCTGTCACTGTTCGCGCGTGCAAGCGTTGTGACGTTTCCGCCGTCTCCCTCCACTTTCTCGCCGTCTTCAATATTCGCTCCGCACACGCACACGAAAGAATCATGAAAATTCCGTTTTCTCACAGCCTATATGCTGTAGTCTGTTTAAATAATAAAGGGCTGCAGCTTATACTTTGTGCTGAACGAGTCGGCAATCGAGGATCCTGAAAAACAACGCGGCGGGTGAGGGAAACAGCAAAAATAATGGGGAAAAACCCTCGTCATGAAATAGCGATACAAAAAGAGGAGAGAGGGTAACTCACATTAGGACAGCCATTCATACTTCGAGCCGCACGCAACGAACGTTTCTGCCAGAGGTGGTCGTCTAGAGATGATTCTGTCTCTGGCAGCGGACCTGAAAAAAATTGTGAAATAGCCGAAGCGCGCAAATATTTCCCTTTATGTCATTTTTGGTGGGACTTCGCACTTCAGCTCACATTTACGCAATGGGGAATCCATGCGTATTACAAAACTCTGAATCTCATCGGTCAACGCTAGCAGTGCGATGGTTATTTCCATCTACGGTAAGAAAGCAGAGGCGAAACGGAAATTTTAGAGGTTGTCGAAGGTCCTCTATCGATTGAATCCACTTTCACAGTTTTTTATTGATTTTTGCGAACAATCAATAAAATCAATAATTCCAGAAAATCGATAAAATTCTACGGCAGTGAGCTAAATTGATAGAGGACCCTCAAACACTCATAACTGTCAAGTTTGACCGCTGATTTTGTTCGATAAAGTGAGATACCATCACACTGACAGCGTTGACCGATGAGATTCAGAGGTTTGTGTGCGTATTTGCACATCAATACGGACAGGATCAAAGGGTGATGCCACGAGCAAGTGTGCTGCGAGCTGTCAATACCAAGGCAGTTACTCACGGACAAAGCGATGCGTTTGCGTGTTTGAATACAAGTTGACGGCAAACAGGAGTTTCGCTAAGAACCCCCCCCCCCCTCGCCCGTCATGATGCCACGAATTGATTCCTTTTGAAAACCGTGCTCGAATCTCCTCCAACATTAACACCTTTGACCGGATGTGACCAATACTGAAGAGGGCTGGCACTAATTTTCTGCCACAGACTTCCCCTTTCTGTCAGAACTTGAACGTCTTTGGCGCTGTCGTGGACGAAATTAAAGGCACTGGAATATGTTACAGATAAGCTCAACTCAAAAACACGATTACAAAACCAACTATAAGCTAAAATTTGGGTGCTATTGCAGCCGGGGGCACTATTGCATCGCACGTGGCCACGCCCGTTTTCCGCACTGCAACGATGTCTGATTTTTGAAGGGGACGTAAGCTCCGGGTTGGCGTTCAAATTGCGTTGCGGCATGGAAAAACGGGAGTGGCCAAGTGCGAGGCCATGGCGCCCCCCCCCCTACTGCAATAGCGCCTAAATTTAGCTCTACCGCATTATCCAAGGGTCTCTGAAGTGCAATTTTGAATCCGTGAATACATACTAGCATCACATGCATTCGCAGCCATGAGCTAACGGTAGGATCTTTGATTCTACACATACTGGTTATAATTTTGGGTCTCATACTTCTCATAGACTAAGATAGCTTGAATAACAGGATGTTTCAAGCCTAAAACTGCAAAATCTGGAGTCCTCAAAGCAGTGAGGGTGAAACTTAGAAGCCGAAGCTATTCGAAGTTTTGTCGTTATCGGAACGAAATCCCGGTTCGCATTTGCGAACAACAGCTGTTGCAGCACGCAACAACATTATAACTGCGCGGGTGGTGGCCATCGTGTTTTCCGACCACTGAAGAGGCGGGAGAGACGAGGGAGGAGAGTGGGAGGAGCGAGGTTCCTGATTGGACGCAACACGACGCTAGCGACAACCCACTCACTGGCTGCGTCTCTCCCGTTTCTCCCGCCTCTTCAAGGTTTGGAATACACGATGGCGACCACCCTAACTGTGCTGGGACAGCGGCTAATCGTGCCGGCACTACGTGGTCCTAGTGTGATTATCTTCGTATTGCGTGCTGCGTCAGCGGTTGTCTGCAATCGCGTACCAGAATTTCGCTCCGATAAGGACAGTAGGCAGCAACACTCTATCCTTAGAGTTAAAACTTCTTTGAAAAAAGCCATTATTGCGATCATTAAACGTATTCAAGCAGAAATAACAGTGGGGAACAATTCACTTTCACTTAAGGTAGAACGCTTTTGCAACTAGGTATACATGGGTGTGCATTACTTTTGCACTTCGAAAAAAATTCCAAATAACATAACGTCGGCATGGATCGTGAAGAGACTTCGCGTTCCCTGGTGAAGGTTGGCGCAAACTCGGTGTCATGTGCTATAACATAGGTGCACCGAGATGGCGCCAACCTTCAACAGTGCAAGCGAAGTCTCTTCCCGATCCATGCCGACGTTAGCACGCTTTCTTTTGAAAAATGGACATTTCAAAAACCAAATAGCACATTTTTAAATACAGGTTTCACACTATTTATGGACAGATCACAGGATACTGTGCTTATCTGGGCCAAGTTCCGATCCGCATTTGCGTCTCGACACGCTTTGCGGCCGCACGCTCCCGAGTCAGAAGAGCTTCCAGCGCCGCAGCCGCCGATCTGCTGACTCTAGGTGGGTTTTGGAAACTGGAAACTAAGAAAAGCTAAAGATAATTGTATAAAAAAGCCACATCGAGTCGGCATTGGCGCTGGAAACCCCACTGACTCGAGCGCGTGCGGCTGCGAAGCGTTTCGAGACGCAATTGCGGACCGGAGTTCGGCCCAGATAAGCACAGTATGTTGTACCTTCAGCGCAACTCCCAATACTGAAAACACTCTAAGGTTTCATGATTTACCACAAAACCTGATTATAAAACTGATTCAAGTACCAACGAAAAAAGGCATGCCCTAAGAAAAGGTACAGCAAAATCTAGGAAAAATTGGCCAATTTGTTTTAAATACTTTTGGTGGATTACCAATGGTTACAGACACTTGCAATATATAGATTTATTAACAAGTACCTGCTTAGTGAACAGACGAACCCAATATCAACATTGCATCGCCTTTTATACAGATTGGGGAGCGGCCCCACAAACAAATATCATACAAAGTTGTAATTACACATATATTCACAGGGTGCACCCAGCCTCAAGCAATATCTCATCTATCAATTGTAGCGGCACCTATGAGGCACACCCGCGTGTAATAAGCCTACCAGACACCACCCTCTGGATACGATGCCTAACGGCAGAGTTGTAAATGATGTCTGGGCTATGGATGTACTATACAATGTTTTATGACCGTTCTGATTCTTAGTACCCAATACAATTTGCCCTAATCTATATATGTTATATTAGATTTAGATTCACAAGGTTGTGTATCCACAACACTGGGGCGGCCGGCAATAAGCGGTAGCTAAAATGTTGTACAGATGTCAGGCCAGTACTCATATGCACATTTGGAAGTTGAAAACAGTGTACAATAGATTAACTTTATATGATTTGGTTGTTCACAACACTGGGGCGGCTGGCAATGAGCGGTAGCGATTGAAATTAATAGAATTCAATATCTACAAAAGCCCCTATCACAAGTCGGACTGCACAACTCACAACAACACGACTAATATAAGAAAACAAAATGAAATAGAAATTACTATGTACGATTCAAACTGGCGATATTCTTCTGAAACGGCAGTTTATTCCTGGATCTCCTTGAATCGTACTTGATTCGTCGAGGTGCGTGTGATCGTACATGACTGCGTTGTCTGTGATCCTCGTTGCGGTCGTTTCGGACACTCAAGCGATTGTAGGTGTCGCCTTGTTGTCGAAATTGTATTGTAGGTCCCCTGTCGCGTTGCGGCTCACTGTACTGTTCTCCAACTGGTTTGATGCCGGAATAAATGCCTTTTGCACGTTTACGTTGCCGTTTTCTTTTGGAGAGGCGACACTTCCTGTGCAGCGGCTGTTGAAATGGGTCATGCAGAATTCCTTGATATGGCTCCTTGAAGTGATCTTCACTAGTTTTGGCGCCGATATGACGTGGTTCTAGTCCGCTTGGGTTCTTGAGGCCCTTCATGTAGCCGCTCAGTGAAGATGTAATCGACGTTGCCACGATGATGGAGCTGATTTGATGATTTCTCTTGGTTTTGGAGCTACAGGAACATTGTGCTCGATGATGTCGCTCAGGAGGTATTGTCCAATCAGAATCTCTGGGGACACTTCTGTACATGAGCGCTTAGGCTGGGAAACTGCTATACTCCTTTTCTTTATGAAGTTATTGTCTGCCGCCGTCAATTCAGCAGCTGTCGTGGGGAAATTCGGTCTCTCCTCTGTTGACAGTGACACGTTTCGTAACTTTTTCGAGCAGAATCGACTTCTCAGAGTTATGCATGTTTCATTGAGACTGGGTTTTTCTTGCGATTTTCCAATTCCAGCAGTTGTGGGCATCGTTGAGCTTGTTACAGGAAGCTTCAGCCTATTTGCGATCTCCTTTTTCACGACACTTCTTTGAGATCCAGAATCCAACACTAGAGTGACAGGCTCATATTCCATTTCTGCTTCATTGAAAATCAGTGCCGATGCTATAGGCAGTACTTGCTGTCTGACTTGCTTACGGTTTTCTGAAACGTTGCAGTGGAGAGCCTGAGCTGTCTGGTTGGCCAACATGCTGTGCTTGCGAGGGCGTGTTGGAACTGTTGCTGCCAAACCGACGACTTTTGTATGTATGCTTCTGATGCGTGATATGAGACTGCTGATTTTCTTTATGGATATTTTTCTGTCGACAGTAGTCATTGTCAAACATTGTCTTCATTGAAAGTTCTGTCGTCTCTTGAAGTGCTATTATTTCATCAATTGTTTCCATAATATCGTTCACTCCATATGAGAAGCCGGCTTCATTCTCCTTCTTGATCACTTTGCTGCAAATTCCCTCCGTGAATTTTGAGAGGATTAGACGTCTCCACACTCTGTCGGCGTTCATTGGCACACCAGTGTGCTCGAGGTGTGTGATGCGAGACGAAATGGCTGAGAGAGTTTCACGACAGCTTCTTGGACTCTCTCGCGCTTGAGGTAGACGCTCGATTTCATTAATTAACACATCGGCAATACTTGATGACCTGTCGAACTGCTTTTCGAGAAGGTTCACAGCAATGTAGTATTTTTCTCCTAAGACAGGAATGCTGCTAATTGACGCTGCGGCCTTTCCTTTCAGCGCCTGTTTCAGGAATAGGAGCTTCTCTCGGTCGCTCAGTTCTGTATCGCTGCCAATTAGGGACTCGAAGACCGAGCAGAATGTGTTGAATTCTCGGAAGTTACCAGGAAATGTTGGCACTTCAAGCTGTGGTCGTCTTACTCTTACGTGGCGATTGCTTATTACTACACTGCCGCTATCGTAGTCATCAGCATTGTGGCTGTTAGTGCTGCTGCCAGCTTGTTGCCTACCTTAATTAGTCGCTTTTGTGAGGAGGATCGATTGTTGAGTTAATTCTTCTTTTCTGAACTCAATTTTGTTTAGCCATTGGATGACTTCTATATCCAAGTTGTTTGCCTCAGATTCCAGGTGCTTGTTAAGATTGCGCATCAGTTTATCACTCTCTTTCTGTTCCGACCGTGATTCAATCCTTACGATGGCGTCTTGAACACATTTGTCCTAGAATTCCTTGGCTTTTGTAATGGATCTTGCCAGGTGGTTTAATTCCACAGTGCGTTCCCGTATGAAGGCTTCACAATCTGTTTTTTTCAGTAGGGAATGTGAATGGTGTTTCCAATTTCTTCATACCGTCTTCGTTGGATTTGATCAGCGTACAAGCATTTGTGATCTTTGTTTTGAAGACTTGAATTCCAGCCATTTTCACTTTTTTTCTGGCTTGTTTCAAGTTTCAAGGTTCTTTGGATTTTTTTACTGCTTCGGTTGATTCCGCAGTAGGTAACTTCCTGCCTCGCGGGACTTCTTTTTTTGTTTGCCTCAAGGAGGATTTGCTTCGCCTGTCAGATTTCCCCGGTTAATTAGGAAACTGCTTCGCTTTCTGATTTTCTCACTTGAGGAGACGAAAGCTTTGACACAGTCCTCTTGGCTTCTTGCTGAGAAAGCTCAAATTGAGAACTTGCTGCGGGACTTTTTCCTGATTGCAGGAAAAAGCTTATTACTTCACCGGTTCCTCGTGAGAGGACGCACAAGATGAAGGTTTTGAAGCACGCCTTGCCGGTTCCCCTTCTGGAGACTCACAAGACAAGACGATTTCGAGGTTAGACTCTGCCGGTTCCCCTTTCGGAGACGCAAAAGACAGAGTTCACGCTCTTGGTAGAGATTAGAAGTTGTGCACTGCCGGCTCCCCTTGCGGAGACGCACAAGACAGGCACTTTTGAGGTTTACTCTGCCGGTTCCCCTTGCGGAGACGCACAAGACAGGCACTTTTGAGGTTTACTCTGCCGGTTCCCCTTGCGGAGACGCACAAGACAGATACTCGGTTGAGGTAAAATTCTGCCCGTTCCCCTTGCGGAGACGCGCAAGACAAAGGCTACGCTCTTTCTTCTCGTTCCTCCAATGAGGAACACTAAGTGAGAAGATAAGTCGTTGAGAGGCTTACTCTGCCGGTTCCCCTTGCGGAGACGCACAAGACAGAGTTTCCCGCTCTTGCTTCTCGTTCCTCCAATGAGGAATACTAGGTGAGAAGATTGGGTAGGTGAGGCTAACTTTTCTCTCGTTTCCTCAGGGAGGAACACACTAGCTGAGAGTTGAAGCGAGGGATCGTTCACTGGCCGATGCACCAATTTGGTGGATTTCCAATGGTTACAGACACTTGCAATATATAGATTTATTAACAAGTACCTGCTCAGTGAACAGACGAACCCAATATCAACATTGCATCGCCTTTTTTACAGATTGGGGAGCGGCCCACAAACAAATATCATACAAAGTTGTAATTACACATATATTCACAGGGTGCACCCAGCCTCAAGCAATATCTCATCTATCAATTGTAGCGGCACCTACAGGCCATAAAACGGCCAATGTCTCACCGTCGACTGCGTACCACGCGCTGCTCGACCGCACGCGCGTCGGAAGCGAACGAGTTTTGGCCGCCGCGCGACGAGTTTTAGCCGCCGCGCGACGAGTCGCCGCCGCGACGTTTCGGCCGCGCGGCGGCCAAAACTCGTTCCCTTCCGAAGCGCGTGCGGTCGCGCAGCGCGTGGTACGCAGTCGACGGTGAGACATTGGCCGTTTTATGGCCTGTATAAGGCACACCCGCGTGTAATTAGCCTACCAGACACCACCCTTTGGATACGATGCCTAACGGCAGAGTTGTAAATAAGCTATGGATGTACTATATAATGTTTTATGACCGTTCTGATTCTTAGTACCCAATACCATTTGCCCTAATCTATATATGTTGTAATAGATTTAGATTCACAAGGTTGTGTATCCACAACACTGGGGCGGCCGGCAATAAGCGGTAGCTAAAATGTTGTACAGATGTCAGGCCAATATTCATATGCACATTCGAAGGTTGAAAAATAGTGTACAATAAATCGACTTTATATGAGATTTGGTTGTTCACAACAATACTAGTGATAAGTGGAAAAGCATAGTTCTTTTAGATTAATAGAACAACTTCTTAGCAAACAAGAGTTCACTTTTCTTCCTGTTCATGATAGAAAAGCCAATTCAATTGGTTGGAGAGGGCAACCAGTCATAATGATATTTTAACTAGAAAAAAAGATAACACAAAACTATGTAAGTTAAATGAAAAAAATGACATACCTCGCAACTGTCGAGCCGGGTAGTTTCGTCAAGCGGCGCCATAACTCTATCTGGTAAAAGGGATTAAACAAGTTAAAGGCATCGTACACGATGAAAACCGAATTCCAGCTTTTGCGTTCAGTCGGACTAGTGGGTCATAATAATGTCACTCAGAAAGTTTGGAGTTTCAAAATCGCCTCTGAATGGAGATTCGCTTACCTCAAAAGGGCTTCCTGGGTTTTGGGGGCCGGCATTGGGGTCGATACGTTGTTACAAGGAAGGAAACTCCGTTGTCGCTGCCGGCGATCGTGCGTTGACGCGTCGTATGGCGCAATTCACACGCCACTCGATTTCACGTTCGGCATCGATCGAAAGCAGCTGACAGCAATGGACGCAGCATGTTGGTAACCCTTTTTAGTTTCGTTCAAAAAAAAAAGATCGCTCGTCTGAATGGCGTCCTCGGTGAATTGCTTCCAACGTTGCGCCAAGGAACGAATCGTAAAAGTGTTCCTAGTGTTCTTCGCGCAACTATCCCAAATTGATTTTGGCGGGAACTTCAAATTTGTACTAAGCTTTCCTGATATGGGTTTTTCCTGAAAAGTTGACGTTTTTGAGGGGGCATTTTGCAACCTTCAGTCACTATAGGCATATAACCACACTAAAAACTCAAAAACCCAAGTATGGTTTTCATCGTGTACGATGCCTTTAAACGGTAAGAAAGGACGGCCATAATTGTACAAACGTGAAGACACAAAAGGAAAAAAAAACAAATTGATTAGCACGAAAGCGTGCCACAATGCCGACTGCATCGCGGGAAGAAACTCGTCCACGAGTAGAGGGAGAACTCACCCATCGTGGCGAATTCGCAGAAAAATTAAAACAAGTTACTTGTAACATAAAAGGCCGAAAACAAGTTACTTGTAACATATCTGAGCCGATGCAAGTTACTTCCAACTTATCTCAGGTGATTTAAGTTACATGTAACATATCGGCGGTAATCTGCCTGCGGTGCACCTCCGATGTGTTACATGCATCTTGAATGACTTGAGCTAAGTCGCAGGTAACTTACATCAGCTTAGATATGTTACAAGTAACTTGTTTTCGGTTTCTGAGAGGATCCTGCGTGCAGTGCGCCTCCGATATGTTACATGTAACTTAAATGGCACAATATAAGTCGCAAGTAACTTAAATTGGCCAAGAAGATATTTCCAAGGTTGATGTACGACGCACTCGCGGAGTCAGCCATACGACTGGCGTTGCTGTTGGGTCAATTACCCAAGTTTGAGGTACTTCACCCCACACCAGCAGGGAAGGCCCAGTACAGCATTTTTCTGCGTAGTGTGTGGTCTGGGAGACGCCCTCTGCGTTGCGTGTCGTTTGCGTCACGTGATGGCCACCCATAGTGAAAATTCCAATGTAAGTTACATGTAACATAAGTGTAACTTACATGTAATATAAATTTAAGTTGCATGTAATATAAATGTATCTTACATGTAATATAAATGTAAGTTACTTGAGACATTCAAGTAAGTTACATTTATATTACAGGTAACTTGTTTTGATTTTTCTGAGTTCTCCGGAAAAAGGGTAGAGTCTCCGACCTTCGAGGGTGCCGAATCAGGGCATTTCCGGAAATTTTTTTTCGAGTTTTTTTCTTCACGAATGGGTCACTGGCAATAACACCATTAGTTCTATGCAGCGAAAACGCTGACCTTTCCTAACGCGAACGCAGCTTTTAAGTAGGCACTTGATGAAAACAGATAGGTCCAGAATTAGCACTAGTTCCTTACCAATAGCTACGGATAGCGAGTTGCACCTGACACGATGAAATGGGAGGAAGAACCTTTGCCTGAGGCGAACAACCTCTCAATTCCAGAATCTACAAAAGAAAATTCTCATACGCTGATTTCCTTCCCGTTATCTCTACAAAAATCCAAGCATCGTTGGCTGTGGCTAAACAGCATGACGCCAAAGGAAATGACCGAACACACGAAATGTTAAAAGACCCAACCTGTGCCAAACCTCGTGCTTGGAATGACTAAAACCAGGCCAAAACTCGACGTTTTCTCGACACTCGTGGCTAAAGTGTCCGATTTTCACGCAATTATAACACGGCAAAGGGCGGGGGTCTTGACTGAGTCTGACGGATAGACCGCTGGGAGAAGCATGGGCGCCGAAATTTGACGACTGGCTTCTGAAGCTAGAGCGGAATTCGCAAGGGCATGAGAGAATTCTGTCGGAGGAGTGAATGCCGTATACCCTCCTCCAAAGCGAACGGGCTGCAATCTGGAGCAAGGGTGCGATTCCCTCCGAACCACCGTTGTGCTCTTTTTTTTGCGGAGAAACGAGTCTATGATCGGATCACTAGCCTCGAAGTTATCGGCCGTGCTGTGCTTATTAAAATAGTCCCGAACATCTGGATTTTTATCAGCGACGCACAGCAGCTCAATGCGCAGCGAAAGCACGGCTTAGAAGAGATATCAGCTTCGTTCCATCAGTGGTGAGCGTAGAAGCAGAAGATAGCAGCTGGAGTACATCGCTGTTGAAATCATTTTGCTTTTCGAGCCGGTATTCGCAAATGTCGTTTTCGATTTCATGACGGCATTCGATGAAGGGTGAGAGAGAGGCACGGGATCCACGGCACTAGCGAAACGGTCGTCGATTGGTAGGCTCCGTGCTAGTAAGTCTTCATACTCCCCCTTTGACAGCTGCAAAACTTCTTGCATCGCTTGAGGAGTCCCATCATTGAGCGGACTCATGCTCATAATCAGTGGAAGCAAGGGCGAACGCTCGAAATATTGAAACCAATGAAAACGGGAAACAGACTTCCGCTGTGATGAAAAGGAAGAGAAGCGAACAACAACGTTCGCTGGCAAACAGAGCGGAAGCGAGTACCGTCGCTCGGTGAGTCGAATAAGCCGGAATAAGGAAGGAAAGCGAGCGCGTTCCCCCAAGCGCCGAACCGACGCTGCCCGCATTCCACTCGGGACCCCTCCCCCACCATTCCTAGACCACGCGGGAAATTCAAAATTCCATTTCTGACAAACACTACCCACGCACAAACGGGTGCACCGCGGGGAATACTGGAGGAAGAGCTATTGGAAGCTTCATAATTTAAGTGATACTCCACCGTCATTCTACCGATACACTATAAAACACACCTGGAACCCCAACAAGTGCGTTCCCTTTTAGGCTCCGTCCATAGCAGACGACCTAGCGCCAAGTGACGCTAAGGGTTTGCATCTTTAACAGCTGTTATTGATCTGACTCCCCAGCGACCACTGCAGCCGGCCTGTCGCTCACGGTGGAGGCGTAGCGACTAAAGCGGCTGTCACTAATATTATCGATACCATCGTTAACCACGTGCCGTCCTCGGACACGTTACATGCGCCAGCCTTCGAGCGTTATGCGCCAGCGTTTGAGCAACGACTTGACGCCTGCTGCTGGTCGCTGACGCCTGCCGCTTGTCGTCTGCTATGGACCTAACCTTAGGGGACGCTCGGGCCCACCGCAAACACTGGAACACCGAGAATGTTTCGAAAAACCAGTCTATTTTGAGTTAAAGAAGTTAGTGATTTGGCACCACAGTGAATCGCTGGAATCTCAATATGTTCACTTTTTCTTGCGTGTTTTTCACACGTTCGTTGAGTTTTTATCGCAGAGAACGGCTGCAAAATACTGTGCCAACGTGTGAAAAGGGGAACCAGGTGCGATTGTGCAGAAGATTTCTTCACAGTCCTTATTGGTAATATTGATTTTCACCTAAATCCTAAGTGGTCCCCGATAAGGTTTGTGCCCTCTTGCGTTCCTGATTTTTTTTTGCTTTTCAGATAAATCTCAGTCTGTGGCACTGCAGGATATTGAGCGCCTTTTGCCTATATATTTGAGAGTGTACTACAGAGAAGAGGAAAAAGTTTGTTCTTTTCTTATTATTGCGGTTCACAGGATTTCTTCAATTTCTCTGACAGAGCTCCCCACTATCGTGCACGTCTAGAATTACCTCGGTTCCTGGCAGGCGACGCGAGCGCGACGCTATCGCGAAACAAACGCGAGGTTACCGCAGTCTCAAACCGAGAGCGCATCAATGCCCCCGGGATGTCCCAGCGCCTAACCACAAAGACTGCGTCGGCGCAATCACGCCTAGACACTGCTGGACACACCGTGCACGCGATGCTGTGGTAAATTAAAGGCAGTGTTCACGATGATTTTCGTTCCCGAGTTTTTCACATAAAACAATGCGTTGCCCTCCAAGTATTACCAAAATTACGAAGAAACGGCGATAAACGCATTAAAACGTCGTATTTCAGTGACATTATTTCAAAGCATGGACTAGTTGTCCGACTGGATGAACATGTTCACGGTGGTTGTCACCGGGAAAAAAATGGAGCTAATCAAAAATGGAAGAATATTTCAGGCAAAACAGGATTAGTTAGGGCCCTAAGGAGAGAACGGAGCAATAGGTAGTAGAGATTTGCAAAAGACGGGTCCACAAAACATTTCATTGTCGCAACAAACACATCCTGTGATACTTGAGAGGCGGGCTGATACTTAAGGATTTCGAGCACTTCTGGTGCGTTTTTCTCAGTTTCAACGTCATTTTAGTTGTACCCGGGGGCCACTTAATCAATATAGCGAATAATCTCAAAATTGCAGATTATCGTGAACACTGCCTTTAATGCGAATGCCGTACCCCTCACTGCCGAGGCCGCCGTGCTTGCGATGGTTCCGGCCTTGAAACTCTGGGCTCCACATGACGAGAAGTGCACAGGGTCGCCAAAAGCAGTGTCAAAATGAGTGATACGATCGGCAAATATTCTAGAGCAATTTTTAATATATGCCTTATCAGAAAGCAAGTATAATACAAAACACGCACGGCATTAAGAGCTGTGTTCCCTTAATTAGACCGTTCCCCCGGACGAGCGTTCATGAGAATCAAATAAGCGAGAAACAAATTCGTCCCAAAAGGGTTACTGCACTCGTTTGCTAAGTATGCGGTCTAGTTCAGAGCGAAAACTACTGAGCTTCCTGGTTCGAGTACGGAGAGAGGAGATGAGGGATTATGTGGGAAAGACAGAGTAGGGTCTACTTTCGAATAAGTAGACCCACTTTTCGTTTTGATACAGTGAGCTGCAAAGCTACATGACATGTCCCGATTTTTGCGGTTCTGAAATTCGCGAGAATTCGTGGGACAAACGGTGAATGCCTATCGTTGCAGCGCGCAAATCTGTGAACGTATAGGTCGATCGGGAAGCTATCATCGGACGTGCACGGGTCGCGGGACGAAAGGGAAACGGACGCGTTAGCGGTGCGGAGCGCGGAAGCGTCATGATGGCAGCCCGAATTTTTTTCTCAGAAGTGAGGGTTCCATACCTGCTTCCAGACAAAGAGATCTCTTGTTGAATATGAGGTGAAAAATAATGAGACTGTCTACGATATGCTTGTTGTTATGCTCCGTAAGCTGAAAGTGTGTAAGGGGTGAGATCATTTGTTTCATTTCATGGTCATTTCAGTTACTGAATACGACATTCCATAGCTGTGGTTTCAGAAAAGACGAAGTGTCCGGACGGTTGTATTATACTCAGCGCAAATTTCGAAATCCCGCAGAGTTGGATTTCAAGTGGGTATAAAATGAAACTCATTTATAATGAGCGCCAACTCTTTTTTTGCAGTACCTACGCCAAAACTGTCATTGAAGATCTCGCTGAAATGGGAAAAAGCTTATTCCTCGTGTTCGACATGGCTGGCAGACTCGATCCGGTAGAACACTTTGTGTTCTTCCTACACTGAAAAGCTCTGAGATCCCAAAAAACCAAATGCCTTGATGTCGATAGAGGGTTTTAGGAAACACGTGATTCTTGTTTTGTTACCATCTACATACATCATCTACCCAAACCCTTAGTAAGCCCTGATAGCATTTCAGCCTTGCTTGCTCCTTCAAAGTCATAGGTTCACATCTAAATTGGGACACGGGGAACTCAAGAATTATTCATAAAAATGGGATTTTGCGATATTGGATATCTGATAGCTAATCAGTCATTGTTGCTTTACATCGCGCTCACTGTTGTCCGGAAAAAAGTTCAAGGCCATCTGTGGCCGCTCGTTCGATACGTATTAAAAGCATGGACAAAAGAGGTGAGAAAAAGAAAAAACCGGTTCTAGCCTGCTGTGGCCGCATCACAGTCCGCCGGACGACGCCATCCCGCTCTTCATGGGAAAGCGCTGCGACATCGTTCAGTGTCGCAATGCAACATCGGATGACAGGCGTCGCACTGCGGCGCTCAGCTCCGATGTGAATTTTTCATTGATGATGGAGTGATCTATATTATCAATTGCTGTATCGCAGGCCTGGTGGACACCGCGCGGGACGTCGGACGGCAAAAAAATTATGAAAGAGGCTAAAAGCCTATTTCAGAGTTCGACCGTCATGTGATGCGATAGCATGGTGATCATGAGTATATGTAGATCAGGATTGCGTCACACACCTATTCTCATTCGCAGCATGCTGTCGCTGAGATTGGCGGTGGAACACTACTGGAGGCCTGAGACAGTACCCCGATAGTGTTGTTAGTGAGATACTCAGAGACGGTTTCATTGTAGATATACTTCGATTTCTAGAAGCGATATCATTACTTCTTAACTTGATTTCGCAGTGACCTTTTAACTAGATTCGTAAAGCCTAGCTTGCAAGGATGAGTCCGGGCGGAGCAAGTTGTGGAGCGGTCGATCATGGCGAAATATAACAGTGATAAGGAGGTTTTGACATGATAAGCCCGATAAGCCTTTCTCTGACTGGCTCAAAATGAGGGAGACAGGTTATACAAATGCTAGCGTCGAGAAAAACGTTTCCTAATTTCCGCCTGACAAAACAAAGGACTCGCTAAATTCCTATGTGGGTACAAATCTTCTTTTACTATTTTAACCTCCAAATACAGGAGCCTTGCACCCAGCCTCTGATTACAATCCCTCCCCCGGAGTCTATGGTAATTTTTATTTACAATAAAAACGCTCAGTAATGTAACATAAATAGTGGGGTGGATAGAGATCTCACATTGGAGCTTCGGAAGCTAGATGGAGTTCTGAATAAAGGTAAATTCATGGTTGTGGAAGACTTCAAAACGAACTACTTTGAGGTTTCGATTTTCACCGAACGCACCAAGGTAGATAAAAACTGTCAAAATGTGAAAGAGGCTGTTACTCCCGAATAAATTAAAGTAGAGCAAATATAACCTGTACATGAACCTCATGTAGTCTGAAAATGTTCTCTAGAAAATATGGAGACTATACCTAATCTGGATCCAAAGCAATAACTTGTTTTCTGATCGCTCAAGTGATGCCACTTGCAGGCAACCTTGCGATCAATGGAATGAGTCGCTCCTAGCTATCACTTTGCGATGGCTCAGCTCGTATAGCGGCGGACTACAAAACGGAAGATTTGTGAGTGCTGGAGCTTTGAATTCTGCTATACTAGCCAATAATGCCAGTTCTGCTTGCACAGGGCAAAGTTTTGCACCGATTCCAGCGACAACAGTATTGCTTGCCTTTGTTCAACGGTCAAATACTCCGTGATAGCCATTCAAATATTTTACGCTGGAGAGAATGATAACACCACGAAAACTTCATGCTGAGCTTGTGCTTCTGCCCTATGACTGGAACTTCACCTAACAGAAATTGTTTTTGATTAACAAAAATGGTTTTACTAGAACCTTTTTCAACAGCTAGCATCTGTGGTGGCGCTAAGTGGTGTAACAAAGGTAAAGTTACGGGCAGAACTGGTCATGGAGCAGACGAAATGGGAATGCCGACCAAATTCCCAGCGCGGGTGAGGCAAAGGAACAGTTTGGCTGGCACATGTGACGCGCGCGATGGAAAGCCGCTGTGTTCACGTCGTCGTTGGGGCGCGTTAACTGTGGGACCCCTGAAAAAAAGCTCGTTGGCGCTCGGTTACGCGCCTTAAAGGCTGTGTTTACGATAAATTTCACTTCCGATATCTCCACGGGTTACGGAAGGTCTGGTTTCCTATATAGCGAGGCATGCTTAAAAAGGACACGAAAATGGCGTTTTTGAGCGAAAATAGGCCCTCTCTTGTTTACGTTGATTTTTGAGCGTGGAGGAATTGACCGCTAGAAAGATGATACCTATCAGTGCAATGAAGCGATCAGCTAGCTCACTTACCGGCACTTCCTTGACTTGATCATTCCTGTAATCTGAGTCTTCATTTGTTCATTCCGAGGGGGCGGATCTGGGGCACCAGGCGCGTCTGGGGCACCAAAAACGCTTGTTTGCAGCAGTCATTTTGCCGGTCCTGGCTCGTTTTCTACCGTTCTTTCGACACTGGGAGCCTAGGATCCTTTTCGCCTATCATTTCACTGTGGTAAGTCAACGAAGACGATCATCGTGAACGTTGCCTTTAACGACGACGTGATCTCCGCAGTTTGCCGTCGCGCGCGCGTCACGTGAACCAGCCGCACTGCTCCGTAGCCCCACCCGCGCTGTGAGTTCGATCAAAATCCCGACAAAATGCTCAATATGAGGTTTTTGCAAATCTTTCCGTAGACAAACAAAAATGGCACTATTGGCAGCGGCAAAACCGATGTAGCGTAGCAGGATTCGAAACTTCAGCACTCATCAATCCATGTTTTCGTAGTCCGCCGAGTTACCAACTGAGCCAGCGCCAACTGAGATCTGCGAAAGTCTCTCATTTCATCGCTGGGTTGCTTGCAACCAGTATCACTTGAGAGACCAGAAAACAAGTCAGTACTTTAGACCCAGACTAGGCTTTGTCTCCAAGCTCTCCAGCGAACAAATTCAGGCCATTTCGGGGCCCACGCACAGGTTATCTTCATTGTACTCCACTCGTTCGGAGGTTTTATCCTCTTTCCTTTTTTGAGCGATTTCAATCTACCCAGGTGCATTCAGTGAGATTTGAGAAGTTGGAGTAGTTTCTTTTCATGTTCACATTAACCTCGACTGAGCGTTTCTAGAACTACTTTTAGCGCTCAGAGCTTCCTTAGTCAGAAATAAGCGTGCTCGAGTCTCAAAGTCAATGCGTCAAACCGGATATCAGCCGGAGAACCCTACTCGGGAGGTGGAGGGGCTGGAGGCTGCGTGTATTGCACTCATATCAGCTTCATTCAAAGTCACTCGCACCCTAAAAAGCTATGCGTTTTCAGAAGCAAACGTCCGAGGAGAAACCACTGCTATGGGTGATAGATCTTAGAAAGAAGAAGGATAGCACTCATTGACCTTTCAGTATTGTTTCTTTGCTTTGTCAGTATCGTTACTCAATACAAGAATAAAACAATTGTTGTCGCATTTCTATAGATCATTGAGTGTGGACACTTTCTTAAGCGTAGGCTTCATTTTCCCACAGGGGACAAGGAACACCGCGGTCCGAATCTACCGGAGCACGGCGGTAAAATCCTGGTTAGTGGCTGGCAAAATTCAAGGCAACAGTGACTTTAGACTCACGTGGAGTGTTGCGCGCGTGTTTGATGCTCAGCGGTCAGTGTTTAAATATTGATTGCAAGTATTCGCGATATCGTCCAGATGGAAGTAGGAACTGGTGAGGTTGTGGACTCGTCCTAGAAAACGGTTGTTTGTTAGTGATATCACTCACTTTTCCGGAACAGTTGTGATATATCGGTGAATCTGTGTTTTCAATGATAGGACTACATGTGTGGAAGCAATGTATACAGGTGAAAATGTGAGAGTGGAAACAAAAACCCACCGACCAATCTCAGGCCCCGGTCAGAGTTGGTGTTAATTGCATCTGCACTTGCGCTCGATCACTCCTCGCGTGCGGCTCTCGTTGCTCGACTCTTCTATTCTGATTTTTCGCCTGATGACTGCCAGAAAGACTAAGCCAGCCAGCCAACCACCGTGTGACGACTCTCAACCTCCAAAATGGATGGAGCTCGTTCTCGAACGCTGGGACAACTATTTTATGAGGTTGGATAAATTTCTTGGTTTTTTCTCGCATATACAGGAAACTCAGAATTTGATTCTTTCGTCGCTTAAATCCTTGGAGGACCGTTATCTGAGTCAAAACAAGGATGATTTTTCAGGTCCTGCTCTCTATAATGCCCTCATCAAATTCCATGCCGACTCCGATAATATCACTGCCAAGTCTTGTGGAATTGCGTGGGTGGGGATCAAAGAACAGGCTGATGCATCTGCTACAGCAGCCTTTGATAGGGAGGCAGTTAAGGAGATTATTGATGCGTCTGGTGACGAAGACCTCGAAAGTGAATGGCGCGATCGCAAGGTCGAAATTTTTCGCCATCCACAGAGTGTCAAAACGTCAGACAGCTCTCGCCCACGCATAATCAAAATTAAAATGCGAAATCAGGATTTGCGAGACAGGCTATTAGCACAGATGAGAAGGGGAAGGCTGTCACTCACAAAAAACTTTGTTCACTCCTATGCGCGCCAAGACTATACGCGTGAGCAACTCGATTTCGATCGAGCTCTTAGGAGGAAGGCAGGTCTATTGAACCAGCAGGAGGGAAAACTCGTGTACGTGGTTCGAGACCTGACCATACAAAAGTTAAAAACACCGCGTGACCTGCCGAGAGTCTTTTCGAGGACAATGTCGAATGAGAGTGGCGATCAGGTCACAAACAGTCAATACTCGCCTTCCCCTGCTCAGCTACAGTGTAGTCAGCGGTCTCCCCCAATAGCGCCACTCAGCGGCAGCCGCTAGGTACGGTATTAGTGGATGTTTGCATCGGTTTCTCAAGTGTTTTCTAACAAATCGTTTTCAATCTGTAATCATAAATAGTGCGCAATCACGATACTACCCCACCCCAAGTGGAGTCCCTCAGGGAACCTGCATGGGTCCCCTAATGTTTCCCAACTTTATAAACGACCTTCCAAAAGCTTTGCCCTCAGGGACTCACTGCTCCATGTATGCAGATGATGCTAAGATATATACTATGAATGACAGCAACGGTTTGCAGATTGCAATCGACGAGCTGGCGTGTTGGTCAAGCACGTGGGAGCTGGAGATATCGCTCGAGAAGACAGTTATTATGACTTTCGGTAGAAGCCACCCCGAAGTGGTATTCTCCCTGGGAGCAACGGCTTTGAGTCGAGCCGAGAGTGTCCGTGACTTAGGCATAAGTTACACCAACGCGTTTAGTTATGATGGTTACATAGCCGACATAGCGAGCAAAGCCAAGGCCAGGTCTTACTTTATTTTGAAGGCCTTCAGAACCCGAAGCCCTATCATTCTTTCCAAGATTTTTGTGGCTCACGTTAGGCCGTTGCTTGAATACTGCTCACCTATATGGTCGCCGTACAAAGCCGCCCTGATCAAGGAAATTGAGAACGTTCAGAGATCCTTCACCTATAGATGTTTTGCAAGAAAAGGAATATTTCGACTTGAATATGAGCAAAGACTGAGTAGGCTAGGGGCTTTGTCGCTTCTCGATCGTAGAAAAATAGCAGACTTAGCTTTAATGTACAAACTCACGACACCTGAACTTGATATGACACTTTGGGACCTATTTGAAGCCTCGCCTTCAGCCTCTCGTACCCGAGGTCACCCCTTCAGGGTGCGCTTACCTGCTCCCAAGACTACAGCTGGTAGCAATTCTTTTCTTTTCAGAATTTAACCCCATGGACCAATTTAGGCACAGAAGCGTTCAGGTATCGATGGGCAAGTGGTTTCCAGGATTACCTTATCAGGATGATCAATCAAGATGCGACCTAGAACCACTATGCGGTGTTTTTGAGATCGTCCAATTTGATGCCTTTGATCTGATTTATTTCAAATTTTTTTGTGTGTGATCGTATGATTTAGATTCCTGTTTGAATGAGTTTTTTTTTGCGTATACATGATCAAAAACCGTTTTTTTATCAACAGCAAAAATTATGGATGTTCCGTGTTCTTGGGTTTTTGTCTTTTTTTTTCGACTTAATTCCCACATATACATGGTTTTTTATGTCATCAAAAACTGTCTGGTTCGAGACTAGCTGTTCGCAGATTCTTTTTCGTTTTCCTCAGAGCGGATCGGCCCAAACAATCGCCTGGGGTTCCTATAAAGATCAAAGAGGCTTAGGTAGGCCCGCCCCGGTACGGCTTGGCCAGTTGCGTGATTGGGGCGATAATATTCAGCTTAGCTCTTACGCTCCAGTAGGTATAGGCTAAGCAATCGCCCGGGGTTCGTGTTTAGATCAAAGAGGTCCCTATGGGCCCGCCCCGGTATGGCCACCGCCAGTTGCGTGCTTGAGCGAGAATATATCTCAGACTGTGTACGGTTGTTTCCATCCAAAACCGAACAGTTTGCATCCCGAACTAAACGGAAAATCCACTCTGAGTATCTCAACCCGAATTCTTAGATCTATTCAGTCAACTGCAAGTACATGGAACGTCCTCAGCTCACATGTGAGCACTTTGTCCGTCTAAGAGTAGCAGGTTATACCAGTAGATTTTTCCACCTCTTGTATTTCAGTCAGGTTTCCTCCCAATCAGTTCCTAATTTTTAGAAGATTTTTTTTTGACTGAATAAATTTTGAATGAATGAATCCCCCCCGCACCCCCAACACCCCTCCCGCACCCCCCAACACCCCCCAACACCCACCCGGTCGATACGTATGTTTAAAATGATGGAGTGAGGTTGAGAAAATCACTCGGTGCATCCAACTAGATATGACGATGATTACGTGGCCAACAGGATTGCACCTGTTCAGAGAAATAGTGGAGGCGAGTATGGTGAAGTAACGGAGGTAGCAGCAAGGTTAGCTTTCTAGTGATACGCAATGTTTTATCATAGGCCATAGGCCCCACCCGGTGATTTTCTCATCCGCCGTCATCCACGTATTGCATGGATATCGACCGCGTGGGATACACTGAGTGATTTTCTCAACTTCACTCCATCATTTTAAACATACGTATCGACCGCGGGGGGGGGGTGTTGGGGTGCGGGGATACACTGAGTGATTTTGCCTCCCATTTTCACTGCATTCTGTGTGTATCAACCGGGCTGGAGACGTCGGCTCATCCAACTATGACCGGGGCCTCAGTAATTCCGGAAAAATGGGTGATAAGACTACAGTATGTTAGGAAGAGTCCTCATCCTCACTAGGCCCTACTTCCATTGCTGTAGACTATAACAATCAATGCGGATTCGTTGCCTTCTGTGGGACTACCGATGCTATCCACGCCGCAAGACTACTAGTTGAGAAGCATCGCGAAAAACAAAATTTACTACATTTTGCTCTCCTGGACTTGGAGAAGGCCTGCGACCGCATCCCGCATGATGTCATCTGGTATGCTCTGCGATCTCACCCCCTACCTGAAGACCTTATCAATTAGGTCCGAATCCTGTACACCGATCCGAAAAGCCGAGTGCGGGCGGCCGCTGGAACGTCAAGGAATTTCCCGATATCTGTCGCCGTCCATCAAGGTTCGTCTCTATCCCCGCTCCTCTTCATCGTTGTTATGGATGCTGTCACAAGTGATCTGCAGTTGCCTGCGCCATGGACTTTACTCTATGCAGACGATGTATTGTTAGCGACCGATAGCAAAGACAAACTCGAGAAGCGAGTGCAAGCTTGGAGTGATCACTTGGCCCAGTTTCGCCTCCGTTTGATTATTAGGAAAACCGAGTACTTGAGAACCGATGCGAATGATCCTGGGACCATCAGGATCGACGGTTTTCAGCTACCCCGAGCTGATGCTTTCAAGTACCTTAGATGAACAGTTTCATCTGACGGCAGCTTCAATCAAGAAATCCTTGCTCGCGTAAACGCGTGGTTGAAATGACGTTTTACGACGGGCGTCATGTGCGACAAGAGCATACCGGACCATCTAAAATCGAAGGTTTACCGAATTATCATTCGACTGGTGGCGCTCTACGGTGCCGAGTGCTGGCGTGCAACAAAGGAGGCGGAGCGCGGATTCTGTGTGATGGAACCGAAGATCTTGAGATGGACGGCTGGCCTAACGCGAATGGATCGCGTGAAGAACGATGACATTCGAGAAAGGTTCGGTGTCGCCGCGATCAGAGACAAGCTATGTGAAGCTCGCTTGAGATGGTATGACCACACTCTCCAAGGTAGCAGCGATTGCGTTTGCAGCTCTCCTCTCCAGCGCGACCTATTGGTTCTAATCGTATCGAGAAAGTCCGGAAAACTTCACTAAAACCCCGTCTTGGGAAAGTTCTTTCACCATGCGATAACGAGTGGATTCGCGTGCGGCGGTTAGCGGAAATAAACCACTGCGGCGAATTTACACGTTATCGCATAACGAAACAACTTTGCCCAGAAAGGGATTTTCCAATCAAGTTTTACGCCAATGCTCGACCGAGACTACTTTGTCCACGAAATAGCCGCGATAAAGCTGAGAAATAGCCTACCAGGAGCAGCGGCAAAGCATGGTGGGCTATTTCTCGGCTGATTCCCGGCAACTGGTGCTCTTCACACAGCCATACATCTGAAAATGAAGCTGCAATTTTTTATTGCCCGTCCTACCTTCATTCACAATTACAGGGAACGATACCGTCAATCATAACTATTGTCATGGGTTCCGTAAGAAGACTTCCAGAGACAATATTGAGGTCTCTCTGCCTCGGTTTCCCAAACCCAAAAAATGCCGAATACGAGAAGACATTTCTGCTTGAACCGCAGAGCAGGGCTTATGTTAATCATGGCTACTGTTCCAGGCGGAAGATTACCTGTGAACATGATAAAGATGTTGGAACTAATCTTAGGGAACTAACCATTCCATACCTTGTTTGGGAATTGAATGTGACACCATCAATACTGATACTGGCTTGAATCTTCACTACATGCACGCCGGATTAAACTGATGACTGCATGTTACGATGTCAAGAAACATTCTAGAAGTCAGAGTAGAGAAGAAAAAAACTGTGAGGCACACGTACTATAATATACGCCGATGTCCTGTTATCATCCGAGCTTCTGAGCGCCCCATAGTGAATAGATTCGTGATGCTTCAGTATCTCATCGAATCGCGTATCGAGCAGTTCTTTCAGCTAACCCAATACGTCGTATGTCACTAGAAAGCGCCGTTCTGCCATGGTTGATCCCCCCCCCCCCTTGATGCCCGGTATGCCTACAAGAATACGCTCATGTTTGGGGATGCAGTAATAAGGGGTAACCAGGAAACTCGATTTTACCGGTAGCATTGCGGAGTGGGGCACGGCTCAGCAGCAGGAGGAAGTTCGCCATCGCGTGAACCGCACATAAAAAAAAAACTCTACTAAACGAAACTAAACTAGACCCAAGTAGAACACATACTTGGCGGCTATTTCGCGGCTATCATAATTTGGCGGCTGGTTCGTGGCTATTACT
The DNA here is from genome assembly GCA_029168955.1 of Aplectana chamaeleonis. NCBI lineage: Eukaryota > Metazoa > Nematoda > Chromadorea > Rhabditida > Cosmocercidae > Aplectana > Aplectana chamaeleonis. The sequence continues at coordinate 447,042 of JAPDOI010000253.1, read as the reverse complement.
CGGCAAGCAGGCATTTATTTATTTATCTATTTATTCAAACCTGGGAATACTTAACGCTTTAAAACACGAACACAAACCAAGAAATGACATAAAACTGTTATAACACCTAACGGCAACACAATACAAAACCAAGGTAAACCAATTAGTTAGTCTCTGAGGATCTTGTCTGTGAGCATTTCGCGGCTATTTCTCGGCCAAAACTCTCAGAGGAGCAAAAACCTCTGGCAGCGACTAAGGCCCTTTTGCCGATGTCCTTTTCGCGACGCTTCAGAAAATGCTCATAACCCACAGCCCGTCTATAATAATTCACAAAGCATTTGAACTCAGAATCGCATTCCTGTGTAGTTATATGTACCCATCAGGGCTGTGCGTAACTGAATATTGTGATTTCATAAATCGTAAATCGTAATTTTTTAAATTCCTCGTAATTCGTAAATCGTAATTCGTAACTGATAATGAGTCATAAGCCCAAACATAGCCCAAACCTCACTCGATGTGGAACACATCAGCACTTGAGTGATGAGTTGTTACCATTACGGAGGTAGAGTCTGAGGTTTGTTTTCAAAATAGCACTGTTCTGAGCAGTACTTGAAGAAATTTTCAGCGTACATGCGTGGTAACGACTTAAATATACAGAAGTAAAATTTTAAGCTTGACCCAGTACTAAACCTGTGCCACGTTTTGCCTTAAACTTGAATATGAAGAACCGTCGCTTTGTCAAACACAATTGAAACGACTCGTCCGACGTCGGTCGGGCAACTGTGAAAGGGCCTTAAAGGCAGGGTCCGGGCAAAATTTCGATTCTGAGATTTTCCAGTGAATCTGTGCTCATGGTACAGGTAGTCCGAGGGAACATGCGAAAACTGCGTTAAAACCGGTCTTCTTTAAGTTATTGAAGCCACTTCCGTGATACAGAAAAGTCGGAAAAGTGTGGCCATCGTCCATATTTTAGCCGTTGTCCACGCATTCTTCAAAAGTGCTGTGTAATTATCGGTCATTCCAGCCATGATTATCACGCTGTGAATACCGTAATCCCTGACTTTCAAGATGTTTTCTCCAGAATTACGGACTTAGAGTTTGTGAAAATTTTGGACGGTGTTCGGCTAGACCAGACCAATCTATCTAACCCGAATTTCGGTGGTGTCAAAATCTGACCGGACCTTGCCTTTAAAACGTTAGAAAGAGCTATTAGGGCAAGAAGTTATCGTATACTCTCAATAGAAGAATTGAAGTCCAATTAAAAGTTCATTATATCATAATATCATATTTATAATATCATATTTATATCATATCATATTATTCTAGACAGTCTCGAACACACGATACCGTATATTCGACCCGTCCAGAGCAAGGACCTAGTACGTTATGCTTTTTACCAATTGTGTTATACTTTTCTTATCATCTCTCAGGTTAAACTTATATGCTATCATTTTTTGTTTATAGATGCATTTTATTACATTCACTTCTACGATTTCTGGTGTACATATATATATTTCAAATTAAAACTGTCTCCATTTCTTTGAGTTTTTCCGTAGATTAATCCAAATTTGAACAGATATTAGCCAATCTCAAGGTTTCCGTATAAATTGTAGATGCTTTTTTCACTTTTATAGAGATATCAGAGTAAGCATGAGGGAATCTTTTAACTCTGAAATTAAAATCATCTGTCTTATCATACAATTTTATGTGTATTCTATTATTAATTATTTCTATACTAATGTCTGAATAATTGCATTTACAGGGATTATGATGCGTCTTTTTGAGTTCCAATACATTCTTGTATATTAGGGAAATTTGACTATCCACAAATGTTTCATCTTTATTATGTATTATGAGCAAGTCATCCATATACCTGAAAGGTTTAAAAAGTACGTTATTTTCAATATTCGTGTTAATAGAGTACATGGAAACTGTAATATCGGCTAACAATGGGCTGAAGTTACCTCCCTGAGGAACTCCTTTCATCTGTTGGAGCACAAGTTCTCCGAAACGACAGTAACTGTTGCGTAAAAGATAGTCAGTGTGATATATCAAGTCTGTGATGGTATAATACCTATAACCGCCTTTATCTAGCTAAAAATCTCGATAAAATACTCTGTACCCAGTAACTATCCATTTTTTATTAGCATTTTTGAAGCGAAATTTCAAAAATTCTTTAATGTTATACAGAATAAAGTTTTGTGGAAGGTTAGTCAACATATCCGTAAAATAAGCAGAATAAACTTGAACGCCATTGGTACTCAATCCACATAATACAGCTGCTATGTTAATGTTGGAGACAGACCACAGGTCTTAAGTCCACCCTTCCTTTGGTGTCCCACATTGGTATAATTAATGAAATATGTCTTGAGAAACGAGAAAATTCTTTTCAGTTCAAATTTAAGTCCGGCCTTCATATTGAAAAACTTATGCTTTAAAATGGTTGATTGTCTGTTGGCATTTTGAATCATCTTATATGTGTTATTCTGGTACATATGAGGCTGTCAGGGTAAGAATCGAGATAGATCAGTACACAATTGTGGTGAGCGCGAAGCGCTCACCAGGATTTGGCTTTGATCTCTTCCCGCGCGGATGCCCTACAATGAGATCACCTATTCATACCGTCAACAGAGGTATGAGCTGTACACTATTCGACGCGCTGCAAGAAATTACATATGTGTGCAACTTTTCATCTCAACTGGTCCCCGCTTTCTAAAGTTATGACCTCTCAAAGTACGCAAAAACGTTCTCCACCACCGCCTCCGCCACCGCCTCCGCCTCCGCCTCCACCTCCGTCCGTCGAAAACCATTTTTTTGGAAGGCGTGGACCAAATCGCTCGAAAATTCGTGACTAGAGGTAATCGGCCACGGGAATGACGAAAATAATTGTCAGAACTCACCATAATGACTTCTGGGCCTAATGGGCGTTTGAAACTCGAAACCGGCCTCTCAAGAATAGTTTATGAAAATGGTGGGTTTTTGTTATCAGTCATTGTTTTCTTAGACTCCATATAAACACCTTGCTCTCAGGGGTGGTGTACTTTGAACGTCCGGCTCGGAAGAGGACGCTGTGCGGGTTGATGTACTTGACCGCGGCGCGTGTTCGTTCAAAGCGCACCATCGATAAAGAAGGCGTCGCAGGATGTGCTGAAGTGTCGGTTGACTATGTGAGACCTCAGTAGGGGTGTGCAGGACGTCGTAGAATGTGGGCAGGGCCTCAGTAGGAGTATGCAGGACATCATCGAACGTGTGCAGGACCTTAGTAGGAGTGTGCAGGACATCATGGAACGTGTGCAGGACCCCAGTAGGGGTGTGCAGGACGTCGTAGAATGTGTGCAGGACCTCAGTAGGAGTGGGCAGGACATCATGGAACGTGTGCAAGACCTCAGTAGGAGTGTGCAGGACATCATGGAACGTGTGCAAGACCTTAGTAGGAGTGTGCAGGACATCACGGGACCTGTGCAGGACCTCAGTAGGAGTGTGCAGGACATCATTGTACCTGCGCAGGACCTCAATAGGAGTGTGCAGGACATCATTGTACCTGCGCAGGACCTCAGTAGGAGTGTGCAGGACATCATGGAACGTGTGGAAGACCTTAGTAGGAGTGTGCAGGACATCATGGGACCTGTGCAGGACCTCAGTAGGAGTGTGCAGGACATCATGGAACGTGTGCAGGACCGTAGTAAAAGTGGGCAGGACATCATGGGACGTGTGCAAGACCTTAGTAGGAGTGGGCAGGACATCATGGGACGTGTGCAGCACCCCAGTAGGGGTGTGCAGGACGTCGTAGAATGTGTGCAAGACCTTAGTAGGAGTGTGCAGGACATCATGGGACCTGTGCAGAACCTCTGTAGGAGTGTGCAGGACATCATTGGACCTGTGCAGGACCTCAGTAGGAGTGTGCAGGACATCATGGAACGTGTGCAGGACCGTAGTAGGAGTGCGCAGGACATCATGGGACGTGTGCAAGACCATAGTAGGAGTGTGCAGGACATCTCGGAGCGTGTGCAGGACCGTAGTAGGAGTGGGCAGGACATCATGGGACGTGTGCAAGACCTTAGTAGGAGTGTGCAAGACATCATGGGACCTGTGCAGCACCTCAGTAGGAGTGTGCAGGATATCATGAAATGTGTGCAGGACCGTAGTAGGAGTGGGCAGGACATCATTGGACGTGTGCAGGACCCTAGTAGGGGTGTGTAGGACGTCGTAGAATGTGTGCAGGACCTCAGTAGGAGTGTGCAGGACATCATGGAACGTGTGCAGGACCTCAGTAGGAGTGTGCAGGAAATCATTGTACCTGCGCAGGACCTCAGTAGGAGTGTGCAGGACATCATTGTACCTGCGCAGGACCTCAGTAGGAGTGTGCAGGACATCATGGAACGTGTGGAAGACCTTAGTAGGAGTGTGCAGGACATCATGGTACCTGTGCAGGACCTCAGTAGGAGTGTGCAGGACATCATGGAACGTGTGCAGGACCGTAGTAGGAGTGGGCAGGACATCATGGGACGTGTGCAAGACCTTAGTAGGAGTGGGCAGGACATCATGGGACGTGTGCAGCACCCCAGTAGAGAGAGTGTGCAGGACGTCGTAGAATGTGCAAGACCTTAGTAGGAGTGTGCAGGACATCATGGGACCTGTGCAGAACCTCTGTAGGAGTGTGCAGGACATCATTGGACCTGTGCAGGACCTCAGTAGGAGTGTGCAGGACATCATGGAACGTGTGCAGGACCGTAGTAGGAGTGTGCAGGACATCTTGGAACGTGTGCAGGACCGTAGTAGGAGTGGGCAGGACATCATGGGACGTGTGCAAGACCTTAGTAGGAGTGTGCAGGAGATCATGGAACCTGTGCAGGATCTCTGTAGGAGTGTGCAGGACATCATTGGACCTGTGAACGACTTCAGTAGGAGTGTGCAGGACATCATTGTACCTGCGCAGGACCTCAGTAGGAGTGTGCAGGACATCATTGTACGTGTAATAGCGCACCTGCGCCCTCCAACATGGGTCCGCCCACTTTCTATGGCGTGTATCCTACACTAACATGGGTGTGCAGGACTTTCTATGGCGTTCGGCGCACTCCCAAGTGGACCGGTACACGAGTGTGCAGAACCTGGCGCCCGCACACTTTCTATGGTGTCTTTCTATCGCGTCCGTGGGCCTATCATGGGTCTACTTTCTATGGCGTCTGGCGCATAAGGTGCCGCTGCACACTTTCTATGCGTCCTGCGCCTCCATAGGGTGTGCAACACTTTCCTGCTCCACTTTCTATGTGCGTCAAGCCCTGCCTCGCACGAGGTGTCCCTGCACACTTTTTTCGTTATGGCGTTCGGCGCACTCTAAATGGATTCAAGACACTTTCTATGGCGTACGCTCATCTCCCTACATGGGTCCTCCAGTTAATTTGTTACGGCATCCGGCGCACCTCATCGTAAGATGGTATGGCGTCGGCGCACTCTATCATGGCACGTGTGCAGAGCAAATGTGCGTTTCCGAGCTATGCATTCGGAGATCCGACTCTATAATCTATGTGCATCGGATCCGCCCTCACACATGTGGGTCATTTCATTGATCCGAAATCCGATCAGACGAAAACGATATCCGAATTATCCGATATCCGGAAAAGTGAAATCGAAGGATCCGATCAGAAAACCGGATAATCGGATAAAAACGGATAATCGATCGGATAAAAATCGGATAATTTCGGATAAATATCGGATGATTTCGGATGAAAAACGGATAGAATTGCGCCCGCCGTAACAGCCAGTTCCAAATGCGGTCGCATGGAGGTCGCGCGAATTCGCAGTAGATCGCGCTATTGACGGTTGCGGAATCGCTGATTAAGCATGTGTGAGGAATGGATTTTGACACTTCACTACATGCATATTGAACAAATACAAATATTACATGATGAAGGGGTCATAATATCACAAAATAACTGCATAACATGTGATAGGGGTATTTCGTGAAGTGGATAGGCCTTATTTCGTTTTGCAAGTCCTTATAGTGCTCCTGATGATGACACACGAATGATTTTGAGCTCTCAGGAGACAAACAAGTGTTGTATTTGCAATTTTATGGACAGGTTTCGGAGGAATGTCTTTGTTTGGACGCTTTATTACAACGCGAATCTGTGTTCATAACTCTGGTGACGTTCTGCACTTGACTTAGACATGCTGACGGTTGTTCAGCGGGTAAAAGGCTTTGTCGGTGCGACGGCGGGAGCAAAACGGGAGGAGTCGAATTATTGGTTGCACCGCACATGGAGAGAAATTCAATACACGGAGACGGTTATTTGGCGGTGGAAAACGGGTTGACGGTGCAACGGCGGGGACGCGCTCTACCGTCAAATATGTGGCACGTTCCGCAACCCGTAGTTTTGTGTTAAAACTAATTGATGTTGTGTCCTTCAGTTATGTTGAAGATAACAGAGGAAGTGTGCAAAAAGAACTAGCCTTGATTCGGTTTCGCACTTGTCCCTACCCATTTTTCCGTGTCGTAATCAAACGACTTGAATTCTGGAGGGTAGGGAAACCCTCGGTTGGTGTACTCATGATGCGGCGGCACGGGAAAATGGGCGTGGCTATGTACGATTGCACGGTGCCCCCCCCTTTCTGCGACAGCGCTAATTCTGCAGGGATCATATAATTTCTAAGCTCAATTTAACCCAGAAGGGGAAGTTCGTAACGAATTCAGATTTTTTTCCAAGGTTTCGTTTAACAAGGTAAGGGGTCGTAGCCCTACCGAGATTATCGCCACGCCCCGCTAAACCATGATTCTGTGGCAGATCTTCTTGTTGGTCAGTTACGAGCTCTCACCGGTTGCAGGGGAGGGCGACGTTTCTCACCCATGAGTGCCGCGTCGCGGTTAGCGAGCGTCGCGCGCGACGAGTTGCGCGGCGACGCGACATCCCTGCTTTAAATTGACATATCCAGGGGCATAATTTGCTTTCCTGCGTTCATTTCTCGCCACAGATGATAGCCATTTACTCCTTTAAAGCGCTGAAGACTACTCGAAACGGTGGGGTTTCAGTGTTCGCCGCGAGCGCGACATTCACCGGACCGCGACGCGTAGTGGCTACAGAATGCATTTTCTTGAATACACGGAGTTGAATCCTCGGTACTACTAAAAAAAATTTTCTTATCAGTTTTTTCATCCGAATTATCCGGTGGATCCGATTTTATCCGATCGGATATCCGATATCTGATCCGATCAAAAATTCTGGTTTCGGATAAGATCAGTTATCCGAAATTCTCGTTTGGGACAGTATCCGATTTATCCGTTGAGTCGGTTTTGCAAAATCGGCAATATCCGAAAATCCGATCCGACGCCATTTTGGCGCACCCCAGCATGGTCCCTGCACACTTTCTTACGGTTAGCCGCGCCTAAATGGCCTGGTACACTTTATGACGTCCGGCACTGGCCATGGGTCCTGCACATTTTCTATGGCGTCCGGCGCACTCTAAATGGATTCCGTACATTTTCTATGGCGTCCGGCGCACTCAACAGGTCCCATTTCATGTCCGGCGCACACCAACAGGGTCCCGCATACTACTGGCGTGGCGCACCAGTCATGGGTCGGAATTGCGCATTCCTAAGATTTCTATGAAAGTCGTCTTCCGGCGCACTGCAACTATCGGGTCTCGCTGGAAATCAATTTCTTTTCATGGGCGTCCGGCGCCCCCAACCATGGGTTCCACGACTCCGTGCCCCGGTCGGACCCACCGTTTCACATGGGTCCTGCAAAAACGTTCTGGACGCCGGCATGGTGCGGTCATGCAAGTCTGACCTAAATGGATCTCGGAGATCTATATGCCTGCAACTCAGCCCAACATGTCCTGCCTCCAGGGTTTATTCGGCGCAACAACTCCGTCCGGCGTACCCTCACATGGGTAGTCCTGCACACTTTTAAATGAGGTGGAAATTTCAGCATAAAAACGCGCGTTCCCAAATGGCCACCCTCTCGACTACTATGGCGTTCGGCGCAGCTCGGAAATGGGTTCCGTGCAGTACAGCTGGGAAGGAACGGCGTCCGGCGCACATCTAACATGCAGTCCCGCATACTTGGCGGAACACATACGCCATCTTACATGGTGTAAGATGGGTTGCATCTGCTCCTCTGCCGCGCGTATCATCGCTCCGCTTCCCTTCGACTACCCTCGGCGGGTTGTTGGCGAATACGACCCCAGGGGTACGTTAGCCCGGTAGCATCAAGTGACATACCTCCATTTTTCTGGGTTAGTGGTAGTCTTCAAGTCAGAAACAATGACTGCGGGTAACTTTTCAATATCACACCGATATCAGACCGATAAACTTAAGTTCTCTAATAAGTGGTATAAATCTTTCCATATCTTTCTTGGTATCGACAATACGTACTAGTTTTTGTCTTTTCGGGTTTCAAGCGCACGAAAGAGAGAACTTCGCCGATATAGTGGTGATAGCGTTATCATTCATTGTGAACCTACAGATTTCATTTTAAATAGGCTCGATTTTGGAATCGGTACCACTCAGTCTTCTCGTCTGTAAGGGTTTCAAGGTGCGCTTTGATACCTCTCGTTTTTCAAGGTAAGCTTTGAAACCTTCTCGCGCGGATATCCTACACAGAGATGACCTTCTTAGACACCCGAAAGTACCAAGACACCGCCGACGCGCGGAACTTGGTCGTTCTCTTAGCCACGTCTTGCCTGGAGGAAGGTCGCTCACCAGCCACATGCAGCAGCCTCGGACGCCGGTCTGCAAATTTTTAACGCGAGCGTATGTTCACGCAATTTTAGGCCGTCGATTTTCCGTGTTGCCTCATAACCAAGCCCGAAAGCTGTTAGGAAACAAGTCGAAAGGCCTGTTTCCTACTAAATTCTTCGGAGGGCTTTAGTCCCTCAGACCTTCCTTCTTTTTCGGGTTATTCGGGAAGTGCGAAGATCTTGCGTTGCCTTTGACTAACATGAATCGGCCGACCACCTAACCCCACGCGTCTTGTATACAGCGCGAGTTTGCACGAATCATTCAACATCTACCTTCGTGTTGGTCGTTCGACGACTGGTGGTCTGCGTCTAGGAAATCGACATGGCCATCTCACTAGGCGAGCGACCGGTCTGCATCTCTCGTCCCTTTCACTCCAAGACGATTATAAAAATTGCCATCGGCACAAAATTCTCACGGTAAACAAAATTGATGATACCCATTTGATAAGGGGTAGGGTATAGAAGAAATTGAGAACGGTATGTTTTTATTCACACACCGTCTTTGTCCGCAAGTGAGCGGCTGGTGCTGAACAGACTAGGGATTAGAGAAACAGCCTCACCGGTGATAAAAATATCACGATATCGGCGCCTAAACATGGTAAACTCGGGTATGTAAAACTACTACTCCTGTGATAGTGAAGCTCAACCCTACGAGTAGCGGGGAAATGGAGGATACATATCTGAGCAAATTTTCATTTGAACTGGTCCCCGCTTTTTAAAGGTATCCCCGGTCAAACTAAGCATAACCCTTGGAGCGAATATCAAACGGTTGAATTATGAAAAAAAAACTCCTGGGTGAGATGGAAGAATTCACTTATGACCACCCTCGCAGGAGCCACACTGCTGCCGGGGTCACCTCCACCTGTCTCCGCCGAGGCTTCTTTCTGGAAGACAGAGTGTATGTACAAAACAACTATCTCAATTTTAGTTCATGTTGTGCGTTAACCAAACGAAAAACCAGAATCAAATGGGGAAATATTCACGAAATCGTTGAATCTCAGTGAAAAAGCTACGAATTTTCAAAATCAATCTTAAAAAGGTGTTTATATTCCTGCCACGCCCATTTGGGTCATTATTTTATAGGTTTAAACTGCAGGCCCCTAAACATCGTGAAGGATCTCAGCTAAGCTAAGATATTCGCTTGAGCACAATAGTTCGGATGTAATTTTCAGCGTGTCATTGAAAATTCAAAAATCATTGCTAAGACCCACAATCATAGGTGGGTGCTGCCCTAACTTTTTCCGTTTCCGGCCCCCAAAAAAATCGTAATTGGGAGCGTTACGGAATATTCCTAAAAACACCAGAATTACGTGAACGGAATCCGAAACGGAACAGCTCCGCACAGCCCTGGGGCACACTCAGTCTTCACCTGCATTTTTTTGTGACCACCGAACTCAGTTGGCACCACTACTGCCATATCAGTTTGCTATGATTGTCGCGCTGTTGTTAACCGCTATCATGACTCAATTCTTTTAGAAGCTGCTATGGATTTCTCAAACCTAGAGGCTGATGCACAGCAAAGTGACCCAAAAATCCATATGCAAGAGATGTGTGGTTCTTACTCAGACGGTTTGGGAAGTGAGTTCTGTTTTTTTCTCCGTTTTTTCTTTTCGCGCGGTGGCTAGCCACTGGGTTCCTGCACACTTTCTATGACGTCTGTCACACTCCTCAATAGCTAGAGATTCTGTACGGCGTCCCATCCACTCTTACTGGAAACCTGGCCCTCAGACATATACAGACATGCCCTCAGACATAGACAGTATACTGGCTGTGCACGTGATAAGCAGGTTACGACGTGATCATTCGTAACCATTATCAATTGTCTTTCCAACCGGCTGAATTGAAGATCGTGAGGCGTGTTTTGTGGCTCGTGGGCGAGCCAATATCCGCGCTGCGTGTGCGTCGCATGGGGTCGTCATCTTGTGGCGCCAGACAGTGAGAAGGGCGGGCAGATCAGTGGAAAGGGCTGGACAGCGCTCATGATTCCAAAAGTGATTTCCTACCAGCAATAGGTGTCCTTCCACTGATCTGCCCGCCCTCCTCCACAGATCTTGCACGCCACGAGACGACCATCCCGTCACTTTATGCGAGCATGGTTTCGTACTTTTAGAGATTGACGTGCGGGACCTCAGTGCAGAGTGGGGCAGGACCTTAGTAGGAGTGTACCAGGGACAATCATGGGACCTGTGCAGGACCCCAGTAGGAGTGTGTGCAGAGACATCATGGGACCTGTGTTTACAGGACCCCAGCAAGGTGTGCAGGGACCTCAGTAGGAGTGGGCAGGACCTTAGTAGGAGTGTGGGACATCATGGGACCTGTGCAGGACCCCCAGTAAGTGTGCAGGACATCATGGGGACCTGTGCAGGACCCCCAGTAGGGGTGTGCAGGACACTCAGTAGGAGTGGGCAGGACCTTGGCCCAGGAGGTGTACCGGGACATGTAGTAAAGTGCAGAGGACATCCTTGGTTCATGCAGGGACCCCAGTAAGAGTGTGCAGGTTATCCATGGGACCTGTGCCAGGACCCCAGTAAGAGAGTGTGCCCCCAGGACCTCAGTTGATGAGTGGTGCAGGACCTTAGTAGAGTGTTTGCCCAGGACATCATGGGACCTGTGCAGGACCCCAGTAGGGGTGTGCAGGACCTCAGTAGGGTGGAGCAGGACCTTAGTAGGAGTGTGCAGGACACTTGGCTGGGAGTGTGCAGGACATCATGGGACCTCTTGTGCCAGGGTTTGAGTAGGAGTGTGCAGGACATCATGGGACATAATGCAGGACCCAGCCAGTAAAGAGTGTGCAGGACCAGCCTCAGTAGGGCTATTTGGCAGGACCTTGGTAGGAGTGTGCAGGACATCATGGGACCTGTGCAGGACCCCAGCTGGAAGGTGTGCAAGGGACATGCCCATGGGACCTTTGCAGGACCTGTGCAGGACCCCAGTAAGGTGTGCAGGACCTCAGTAAGATGTAAGTGGGCAGGACATAGCCAGTAGTGTGTGAGACACCAGTAGGAGTGTGCAGGACATCATGGGACCTGTGCAGGACCCCCAGTGGAGTGTGCACAGGACATCATGGGACCTGTCTGGGATTTGATGAGGGAGGTGCAGGACCTCAGTAGGAGTGAGGCAGGACCTTAGTAAGAGTGTGCAGGACATCTGTGGGACCTGTGCAGGACCCCCAGTAGGGGTGTGCAGGACACTCAGTAGGAGTGGGCACCTGGGACCTTAGTAGGAGTGTGCAGGACCTTAGTAGGCCAAGTGTGCAGGGACATCATGGGACCTGTGCAGGACCCAATGTAGATGGTGTGCAGAGACACATCCCATGGGACCTGTGCAGGACCCCCAGTGAAAATTATTTTCAGGATCCCGGTAAGAGGTGTGCACCCAGGACCTCAGTAGGAGTGTGCAGGACATCATGGGATCTGTGCAGATCACAACTTTTTCCAAGGGTTTCCCTTCTACAACATCGTCAATCTCTAAAAGTACGAACCATGCTGCATGCGACGGGATGGTCGTCTCGTGGCCCTTTCTGGGACTGTGAGGAGGGCGGGCAGATCCAGTGGAAGGGCCTGGACAGCGCTCATGATTCCCAAGTGACCTCAACCAATAGGTGTCCTTCCCACTGATCTGCCCGCCCTCCTCACAGTCTTGCGCCACGAGACGACCATCCCGTCGCATGCAGCATGGTTCGTACTTTTAGAGATTGACGTGCAGGACCTCAGTAGGAGTGGGCAGGACCTTAGTAGGAGTGTGCAGGACATCATGGGACCTGTGCAGGACCCCAGTAGGAGTGTGCAGGACATCATGGGACCTGTGCAGGACCCCAGTAGGGGTGTGCAGGACCTCAGTAGGAGTGGGCAGGACCTTAGTAGGAGTGTGCAGGACATCATGGGACCTGTGCAGGACCCCAGTAGGAGTGTGCAGGACATCATGGGACCTGTGCAGGACCCCAGGTAAAGGTGTGCAGGACACTCCCAGTAGGAGTGGGCAGGACCTTATGTAGCGAGTGTGCAGGACCTTAGTAGGAGTGTGTGCAGGACAGTCATGCAGGACACTGTGCAGGACCCCCGGACTAGGGAGTGTGCAGGACATCATGGGGACCTGTGCCGGAGGACCCCCAGTAGGAGTGTGCAGGACCTCAGGTAGGAGGTGGGCAGGATGCCTTAGTGCAGGGGTGTGCCCACGGGACCATCATTGGGACCTGTGCAGGACCCCAGTAGAAGTGTGCAGGACCTCCCAGTAGGGTGGAGGCAGGACCTTGGTAGGGAAGATGTGCAGGACCTTCAAGTAGGAAGTGTGCAGGACATCATGAGACCTGTGCAGGACTGGCCAGTGAGAGAGTGTGCAGGACATCATGGGGACCTGTGCTAGGACCCCAGTGAGGTAAGTGTTGCAGGATCCCAGTGAGGGGTGTTGCAGGACCTCCCAGTCAGGAGTGTGCAGGGACATCCCATGGGGATCTTTCTGTGCAGATCACAACTTTTTCCAAGGGTTTCCCTTCTACAACATCGTCAATCTCTAAAAGTACGAACCATGCTGCATGCGACGGGATGGTCGTCTCGTGGCGCAAGACTGTGAGGAGGGCGGGCAGATCAGTGGAAAGGGCTGGACAGCGCTCATGATTCCAAAAGTGACCTCAACCAATAGGTGTCCTTCCCACTGATCTGCCCGCCCTCCTCACAGTCTTGCGCCACGAGACGACCATCCCGTCGCATGCAGCATGGTTCGTACTTTTAGAGATTGACGATGTTGTAGAAGGGAAACCCTTGGAAAAAGTTGTGAAATTTCTGAAAGTTGGGCTCCGCAGAAAAGGTCAAGGATTTGGCATTGCTCTAAAATGTAGTGAAATTGTTGAATCGATTTGGCTGTTGTTGGTATATGCAGACAACATAATCATTAAATGTAGTGAAATTGTTGCAAACGGATTTGGCAGGAGCTCTATGAATTATCACAGCCAAATCACGCGTCAGAAGGTCCTCTGGCGAGCGAATGAAGACAAAAAGAAAAAGCTGTTAATCAATTAACAATGCTGAACGAAATGTGGCCTTAAGCCTCTTTCACACTTGCCCGACCGACGTCGGACGACTCGTTATCGAATGTGTAATATCTATCTACCCTATCCTACCCATCTTATCTATCTTAACCTATCAAATTTGATAATGAGTCGTCCGACGTCGGCCGGCAAACTATGAATGAGGCATTATGGGCTAGAAATAAGGTTTTCGAATGTTATTCTGCCTTTTCAGTGTTGCCCCCACTAAGGTACTAGACCTTTCCCCACCGATTAGATAAAAATCATGAAAACTGAATCTAACGCATTTTATTAGCTACTGACGCTATGTCTTCGTGTCCTCAACGCTGTCAAGGTTCACATTGTATGGAAACGCTTTTACTGTTAGACTTATTTTTGTTCTCATTTGATTCAATATGCGCTCCTAGAAAAACCCCTTCTAACGCGTGATTTGACTGTGATAATTCATAGAGCTCCTGCCAAATCCGTTTGCAACAATTTCACTACATTTAATGATTATGTTGTCTGCATATACCAACAACAGCCAAATCGATTCAACAATTTCACTACATTTTAGAGCAATGCCAAATCCTTGACCTTTTCTGCGGAGCCCAACTTTCAGAAATTTTTTAGTCGTTTTTATATTTTGTTTCGCTAGAGCACCCCAAAAAACTCAGGTGCTCGCTTCTAGAAATTTTTGAAAACATTGTTAAAAATTGTGATGAAATTCCAAAGTTGGGCATTTTCTGAACATTCCTTTGCATAGATCTTTAATGTAAACGAATTCTTCTTATGAAAAAAACTTATGAGATATAATCAACTATGAGAATTCGATTGGCGTTATTTGGCGTTTCCATTTTTTCGCGCGTTGGAGTGCATGAGCGGCCCCTTGCACGGAATTTTTTTTCCTGCGAGCGTCATTCGATCAAAAAAAATGAGGTTGTTTGTGTCTTTCGATTTTTGATTTTATATTTTTGATGAACCAAAACGACAACGGCACATCTTTTGAAAATAGTCTCTATCTGCAGGATCTGGGCTCAGAGAAAATAAAAAAAATATTTTTTTAACAAGGCATGATTTTCAAAATTCTGATAACGCCAATCGATTTCTTATAGTTCACTATGTCTTACATTTTTTTTATCACAAGAATCCAATTACATTAAGAATCTATGCGAAGGAATGTTAAAAAAAATGCCCAAATGTGAAATTTTATGACAATTTTTAGAAAAGTTTTCAGAAATTTCTAGAAGCGAGCACCTAAGTTTTTTGTGGTGCTCTAGCGATACAAAATATGAAAGCTTTTTTTGTGTGCCAATCTATCTCGATTCTTGCGTGGACAGCCTCATATGTATCTATCCTACAGGAAGCATACATGCTTGTATAAGGTGACCCTTTCAAATGCAATACATCTGCAAAACGACTTTTCGATGCAGAAGTCAAGTTTGCCCACTAAATTTGTTAATAGTTACTCTTAAAGGCTGTGGTCACGATGAAAAACGTTATAGAAAAACCTAAAAAAATCAGCTCAGATCAAAAACAGCTGAAAAAACTATGAAGGTAGAGCGGTGAAAAACGGGCTAGAATTGGAGTTTTAGGGCCCAAGAAGCTGTTCGTGCACACGTGCACAGCGATGACAGATCGCCGTCTCATGCCGAGCAGTCAAAAATCATCGACATTCAGAGGACGAACTAAATGCAAATTTAACGAATAAAAACAGTTGAACAATGAAAGCATCACTTCAGTCAATGTTTTTGACTAGATGTGCACATAAATCCAAAGCTTCATTGATTGAAATTCAATTTCAAGCCAACTGATGTTCTTGATATAAGAGGTCACCGATGCCGATGATGTGGAGTGGGCTCGTCTTTTTCGCGATTTTTTCTTATAGGTCCTACTACTCGAGACCCAGAAAAGGGTTTAGAGAAGAAAAGACGGCAAGCATATTTGATCGCGACCACTGCCTTTAACGACATTCCTCCCCATGAACATAGGGTTGTTAGGGTGGAGACAGCGATCCGACAGATGAAGGTTGTTTATGATTCTGGAATGCAAAGAGATGAAGGTTCCCTCCAAGTCTCTGATTTCGAGCATTAGAACAATGGAACAATAAGCGAAACAACAAAAAGCCTCAGCATTTATTCCCGCAGATCCATATTCTAGGAAATCAAAGAAAAGCATTGGCAAACCATCTGTCTGATCCGCTACACAAATTTTCCTCATCTTATTGTCTTTTGCATTTAGAATTTGCTTGAATTCTCAATTTTAAAACTTTTACAAATCTTTTGGTAAAGATAGGCGACTTTACAGCCATATTTTTTGTGGAAATATTCCGAAGTTTTGTTAAATCGGGGAGCATCTGGCAAACTTGGCAAAAAAGCGTCCGATGCATGTAACTTTTTTGAATGAGGACTTTTTTTAAATCTGAAAACGCTATCATACTAACAGAACAAATTGCTACCTAATTATGTGACGTACGGGCCAAAGTTTCCTAAAATCGCTTTGTTTTTGAAGGAAATAGTTTTTGCAATAGTTTTTCAAAAGCGTCGCTCGCGGCGAAGTGCGGCGAAACTTTGAGCAGTATTTGTACAAGTATTGGAAGAGCAATCTGTATGTTTTCTAAATAAATTAGGTGCAGGTGAGAGAATCTCAAGGTTTGTGTTGGTAGGGTTTTCGAAATCCTTAATTAAACACGTCTGAGAACTACCTGAAATGTTGGAGTTTTGTTGCGAAAGCCCCGGACTCTTGAATGAAGGATTTAAAAAATTCAGCCTAAGCAAACCTTGAGATGCTCTTACCTGCAACTAATTTATGAAGAAAGCATACATATTGCTCCTCCATTACTTGTACAATTACTGCTCAAAGTTTCGCCGCACTTCGCCGCGCGCGACGCTTTTGAAAACCGATGGCAAAAACTGTTTCCTTCAAAAACAAAGCGAATTTGGGTAACTTTGGCCCGTACGTCACATAATTATGTTTTCAATATTTTATTTATTTTCTATTTTATTTATAAATATTTTTCCAATATTTTATTTATTTATTTATTCAATATTTTATTTATTATTTTATTTATTTATTTTATTTATATTTATTTATTTAATATTATTTTCGATAGCGTTTTCAAAATTTGAAAAAGTCTTCATTCAAAAAAGTTACATGCATCGGACGCTTTTTTTGCCAAGTTTGTCAGATGCTCCCCGTTTTTACAAAACTTAGCGCGGGTATTGTATCACCAGTTTTTTTTTGTTGGTAACTTTTTAACCGCTCAAGATTGTTGCGTAGTGAGGGTTCTTTCTAAATTTTCTCTTAAATTTGGCAAAGACATGTAAGGTTTCCGTATTATACTAAGTCTGACGCATGGACCAGGTCGTGCGGTAATGGCGGCTTCACCGCCCAACGAGGCTTCGATCTCGCACAGCGATCTACCGTCGCAGCCCCGTCTATTAACCAGATAAAATTGATAACGTGGACTCTATATTGGGCTCCAAGCTATTTACCGACCTGGCTCGTTTATGGAACAAGAAAAGGTTGGAACCCAATAATAGGTTTGTGAGAAGCGGAGCAGTCGCTCACATAGGAAACATAGGAATCTCGTTATAAACATTTATATTTAGCTATAACCGACCCCTCTGCTGTTAACTACGCCCAGCTGGGAATGCCGGGGAAAGGTTGACCAAAAATTTAAATTGGAAAAAATAATGAATGCAAAAAAGTGTAGACTAAACTATGCTCTAGACAGCAAATTTACATTCTCAGGCGGTTCTCGGCCCCGATAAGTACGTAACGGAATTGGGGCCGCTTGGCCGTTTGGCTCAATCTCTGAGCCACTGCTGTTGCTGTTTGGGCGAACTGCAGGAGCCCGGACAGCAACAACAGTGGCCCGGAAAGCAACGACAACCGAAGTCGATTCGCAGTTTGGGGGAACCAGCCGAACTGTCAGGCGGCTTGAGGTTGAGAATCGCCTGAAGTGTTCCCCCAATCACATTTTCACGATTTGTTACGATTTGTTACGATTCGTTACGATTTCAGGTCGGAATTTCGTAAATTGTGAATCGTAAAAGAATTGCCAAAAACGCCCATATTTCGTAAATCGTAAACCGTAATTCGTAATTACGCACAGCCCTGGTACCCATGTTATACGACATGATAACGCCCTCTGTAACCGCGTTGACTCATTCATACATTCATACTGTTGCCAAAAACTATTCCACGGCCGTGAAGCGTCTCACTGATTGCACGTGTTCTAGCTCATTTTTGCCCTTGTTTTACGATGTTGGTAGCAGTTATGAGATGTTTTGTTTAAAAAAGAAACTCTTGTGCGGATCCCGTCGCGAACTCTCTTTTGTGCTCCGAACGTGTTTCTTTTCCGTTAGAACAGACGATACCGTGATAGTGTTCATAATCTTTGCTAGCATAACAAAATGTTTACGCACCATATGCGGAGAGATGTTCAGTTTACATTTGGTGCATCCCAATATACTCGTCAATCATGGCTACTGTCCGGCTTGTAGCTTTCTCTTATACATACGCCATTAATGAAGCAGAGTGAGTTCAGTGGAGCTGGGCTGGATCGGTGCAATGTGCACTAGACATGCTGAAGTGGCTAACTAAAGCTTACGCGCGAGAACATTTCTGATGCACGTGGTAACTGCCCCGGGTTCGTCTACGAGGCAGATGCCTTACCTAAACCTGGGCCAACCGTGTTGTCCTACCTTTACAGGAAAACCTAGATCCTGCTTTCAGTGAGCCTGTTGTTGGAGCTCTGCCCGATATGGAACAATTGGCAGCTGATGAGAAGCGCCGTGCAGAAGTGTTCGCTCCCACACCGGTCCCGGCTTCACATAAAGAGAAAGGTCTGTATCCGACCTCAAATTCTTGCCAACTAGAGAAGTTAAAACGCGAAAAAACGAATTGGACATAATGCCAATGCGGCATGATACCAACTCGAACGCTAACATCGGACAGGGAACGAGATTTTCACTGCTGAAAATAACGTATTTGATCCTGCAGAATGCAGATTCTGTCATCCATTTCACTCCATCAAGGAAAATATCTACATTTCAATCCTAGAAACCACACATATAGCCGGAAATTCCATCTCTGACAATGGAACCACAATAGGTCATAGTGACCATTCCAAATGAAATGCACTTTTTTAGAACCATTTTCAGACGAAAAGTCCGGATATGCCCATCGCAGCTGCCTAGATCCACTCTGAAAAAAGTTATGAGCGTTTTTTAAAGCTTTGCGGCAAGGTGAGGGTACCCCCCATGGAATTTTTAGGGTGTTTTTGAATTTTTTCCCTGATTTTGCTAAAAAACATGTATGTAGGGGTAATCTGGGGTGCTGAACACGAATCTGGGGTTTGCTTGTCCAAATTTTAAGGTTTACTGTAGGTTACGGTAGATAACATGCCACTTAGGAGGCAAAACCTACCTTATTCATCCGAGAATCGACAAATGAACATCGAATTCGTATTGAGCACCCCAAATAACCCCCACATAGAAACTTTGAGACAAATCTGAGACTTTGACCAAACTACCGTATACCCACCGTAATCTACCGTAAGCTGTCACAAATCGATAAACCGACATCAGATTCATGCTCAGCACTCCAAATAACCCCAGAGAAATAACTTGAGCATATTCTGTAGAAGCACTTTGGAAATCGTCAAAAGTCGCGATTTGCCATCAAATTCTCCCCGATGGGAATCTGTGGACGAATACTGTGGAAAACTTCGGGAAATCGATAAATGAACCTCAGATTCGTGATCAGCACCCCAAATAACCCCCCCCCCCAGAGCGAATTTTTATCCAAATCTGGAATATTTTTCTAAAACGCTCCGAGAGCCCTTGTGCGGCTAAGAAGGCAGTAGCGAGAACGAGAGGTCAACGATACGAAGCTCTATATCGCAAGCTTGACACGAGAGAGGGCGAGCGCGATCTCTACCGGCTCGTCAGGTCACGAAACCGAAAGACGGAGGATATGGAG
Organism: Aplectana chamaeleonis; assembly: GCA_029168955.1. Lineage (NCBI taxonomy): Eukaryota > Metazoa > Nematoda > Chromadorea > Rhabditida > Cosmocercidae > Aplectana > Aplectana chamaeleonis. The sequence goes on along the minus strand of JAPDOI010000253.1, from coordinate 427,337 downwards.
AAGTTTGTTGGGATAAACGATGGACATGGTCGGCTGCTATCGAATGCTGGGCAGGCGAAGGAAATGTGGCGGCAGTACTTCGAAGCGGTTTCGACAGAAGAGTTCCCGCATTCCCCGTTACCTCATGCTCTTCCGGTTTATGGGGCGGTGTCGCCTATCACAGCGAGCGAAGTAGCAGAGGCTTTGAAAGCGATGAAGAATGGCAAAGCTACCGGACCTGATGATATTGCCGCCGAGTTATGGAAGAGTCGACGTTGGAACCCAACTGCCTGGCTTGCATTGTTATTCAACCGCATTGTGACTGAGCGCAAGGTTCCCTCAGATTGGAAGTCAAGCACCACAGTCCCGATTTTCAAGAAGAAAGGGAGTCCTGCTGACTGTTGCAACTACCGGCCCATCCGACTTCTTAGCCATACAATGAAGATTTTCGAGAGGATTCTGGATAGAAGAATTAATGATGTCGTTGAGCTGAGCGTAAATCAGTGTGGTTTTGTCAGGAACTGCGGCACCGTCGATGCTATCCATGCGACCCGACTTCTTGTGGAAAAGCATCGTGAAAAAGGAGAAGCTGTTCACCTCGCCTTTCTTGATCTTGAGAAAGCGTTCGACAGAGTCCCTCACGAAGTAATATGGTACGCTCTGCGTAGCCGAGATGTCCCCGAAGAATTGATCGATTGGATGAAGCTTTTGTACGTGGACACGTCAAGTTCTCCTTGCTGGGAGAGTCGACGTTGGAACCCAACTCCAACGTCGACTCTTCCATAGTTCTCTCCTTGCTGGGCTACCGCCTGGTAGGTAGTAGAACGCCAAAGCAGGTCAATGGGCTTGTGGTACTTGTGATACACATTTGTCCAACATGTGGAGCCGCATACGTTAACATTACCATCTCAGACAAGACTTCTGTGCACAGCGCAATGTTCCCGTGACAAATGGGCGTCAATCACTATTCACTCTATTGCTTTTCTATAAGGCCAATCACACTTTTTCATTTGTTGTTCACCTTGGTTTCCGAAACTGTAATTGTCCACAATAAATAAATAAAGTTGCATACGATGCGCGGCAGGAACATCAAGGCCTTTTCGAATCACTGTTGGAGTTCATCAAGGCTCCGCCCTCTCCCCGCTGCTTTTCAGCATCGTCATGGATGTCATCACGCGAGATTTGCAGAGTTCAGCACCTTGGACCCTGTTGTATGCTGACGACGTGATGCTCGCCTCAGACAGCAAAGGAAACCTCCAAGCACAAGTTCAAGCTTGGCACGACAGACTGGCAGCATTCGGCTTACGACTCAATAAAAAGAAAACCGAATACATGACAAATGCGAGTTGTGACGGTTCCATCCAAGTCGACAACACAGTCTTGCCAAAAGCGCATACGTTTCGATATCTTGGATCAACGCTTTGCGATGATGGGACGCTGACGGCTGAAGTCGACGCACGCATCAATGCTGCTTGGTTGAAGTGGCGTACTGCGAGTGGAGTGCTCTGTGATAGAAAGGTTTGCGACAGGCTCAAGTCAAAGATTTATCGTTCGGTTGTGAGGCCCGTCGCACTGTATGGCACAGAGTGTTATCCAATGACCAAGGAAGCAGAACGACGGCTAGGCGTGATGGAAACGAAGATGCTCAGGTGTAGTGTTGGATTGACCCGATTGGACCAAGTTCGGAATGAAGATGTGCGTGAACGATTCGGTGTCGCGCCCATTTCGGACAAACTTCGCGAAAATCACCTAAGATGGTATGGGCACGTTCTGCGAGCTGGAGAACACTCGATAGCGAAAGCGGCTATGCAGCTCCAAGTGACGGGCCAGCGACCAAGAGGACGACCTAAGCAGAGATGGCTGGATGTTTTGCACAACGATATGAAAATTGCAGGCCTCCATCCTGACAATGCGAATAACAAGGTCAAATGGCGGCAACGTTCGAGAAAAGCGGACCCTGCTACAATGTGGGACAAACGCTGAAGAAGAAGAAGAAGAAGAAGAAGAAGCTCCGAGAGCCCTTTAATTGGTATAAATAAACGCCCAACCGAAAATCCGTACAAGTCCAAAACGCTGTTAGTCTGCGCAAAGTTTGGAAAATGTTCCTTCAATTTAACTTTGCTTAGTGGGGTAGTTTTGGGCGCTGAACACGTATATGAGGTCCGTTTCCGGATTTTCATAAAAATAATGCGTGCGCTTTTTGGGTGGTACAAAAAGTACGAAAATTAGACAAACAATGCCTATAACTTCTTTTCAGAGTGGGTCTAGGCAACTGCGATTCGGACTTTTCGTCTGAAAATGGTTCTAGAAAAGTGCATTTCATTTGGAATGGTCACTATGACTTATTGTGGTTCCCTTCTGAGATACTGATTTCATGAAAGGTAAGTTAATTGGGCGACGGATCACAAGGAGTACGAAGATCGAGACAAATTAGGTAGATAAACTTCTTGCTCCTTGAGAATGAACGATAGCTTTCATGCTAACATGTCAGCTACATGACCAAACGCGTTATTTTACGGAGGGATGATCTCGTTGCCTGTCCGACTTTAGCGTTTGAGTATGATACCATGGCATAACCCATTGATTGAACGTGATCAACGTTTGGGTTGGTCATATCAACTAGCAGCCGACAGCTCGGGGTTTCCCTCCCTTTAGGGACGGTGCAGCCGCCAAATAGGGTGGTGCTCTTTTGGAATAGACGACACACTAAGGACTACAATGAAATTAGTAAGTGTTTAGGCTTGATCGACCTCTCGGTTGGTCACATCAAACAGTTCAGTGTGTTTGAAAAAGACTGAATCATTAGAGGTCTCTAGTGGGTCAGGTACTCAGGGCGACGCTCGGCGGACCTCTATGCCAAAAACGACGGCCGGCGCCCCATATTTCGAGGGTGCCGGCCAGCGGCGAACCATGCTGCATGCGACGCACACGCAGCGCGTATATTGGCTCGCCCGCGAACCACAAAACACGCCATGCCATCTTCAATTCAAGCCGGTTGGAAAGGCAATTGATAGTTCCCAACTTCTCTCGTCTTGGAACCTCGGCATTGGAATTATGTTTTTTCTGATACTTGAGCCTTGCGAGGTTGTTACGATGGAACTTTATTCAGCGGCCTGACGTTTCGACGTCACCGTCGTCTTCAGAGGACTGAGCGCGGTGCAAGATTAGAATATACACTTCCCGACCAAGCGTCCAAACCACCGAGGCATTTTCGATGTGCTCTCAGAGCCACGCCGAAAAAACCCCTCAATCTGTTAGAGGCACTCACTCCTTGCTCCACCGGCGATGGGGTAAACCACTCTCGACTGACCAAGTAGGAATGAAATTTCTTTCATTTACCATTCATTCCTACTTGGTCAGTCGAGAGTGGTTTACCCCATCGCCGGTGGAGCAAGGAGTGAGTGCCTCTAACAGATTGAGGGGTTTTTTCGGCGTGGCTCTGAGAGCACATCGAAAATGCCTCGGTGGTTTGGACGCTTGGTCGGGTAGTGTATATTCTAATCTTGCACCGCGCTCAGGCCTCTGAAGACGACGGTGACGTCGAAACGTCAGGCCGCTGAATAAAGTTCCATCGTAACAACCTCGCAAGGCTCAAGTATCAGAAAAAACGCAATTGATAGTGATCACGAATGATCACGTCGTAACAAGCTAATCACGTGCACAGCCGGTATAAAAGGCGCCTCATCTCACTACAGTCTTCAATCGGCAATCTAATGCCGGCCCTGGAAGGTGACTTCGAGTCACTCTCCGGAGGCCAGCATATTTTTGACCGCTGAGGGTATGGGGTATCTCCACGGCGGAGGGGGGCGGTTTTCGCCGTGATCCGCGGGGAGGGTGGTTCCTCACCGCAGACTGAGGCGAACCGAGGCGGGCGTTTCTCCGCCGTGGGGCCGGGGTGACATGCTTGAGGTAAACAATTATACAAAAGAATGATTGCGGGCCATCAGGTCCGTCGTCCTGGGGTGCGTTCCAAGAACATTTCCATGGCAAAACCATTTCATGGAAACGTAGGCACGGCAACGTGGGAGCAATTATCAGTTAAAATTCGTGGCCCTGGAGAACAAGTTTGGCCATGGAGAGGCTGTTTGCCCTCCCCCGGCATCGTGGAAACATTTTTGGAACGCACCCCTGAGTAACTGAGGAAAACTTCGACTTCTGGGGTCGTATTCGCCATCAACCCGCCGGGGAGCCGAAGGGTAGATGAGTTGAAATTTCAGTACAAAGTGCGCGCTCCACGGCCACCTCTCGCCTCCCTTGGCTTCCCTCGCGACCGCCGAAATTTTTCGAATCGCATAGCAGAAGAATGGCCGCTTCGCGATGGAATCTTTATCTTTTCGCAGTGATATCGATACGTAACACAGTTTGCATTTGCATCTTACATGGTGTAAGATGGGTGCAAGAACGTAAGTTAAGTGCTCCAGAACGGGGCTACCGTAATCTCACTCGAGTTTGCTTTAAAATTCTCTAAGTTTAGACTCCACTTTCGCACAAGCACGCCCATACCAATCATTTTTTCCGCAGGGCGTTCGTAACCATTCTTGAACAAAACATGATAACAAACGATAACACACCCTCATAACATGCGGGGTATAAAAGGGCAGAGGAGCGGTATGCATTCACTCACACACCGCTCTCTTTGAGAAGCCACTGGGAAGTGGCTGAGGAGGTTGAAATTGTGCAAACATGTTTGCTGGCTACTACGATGTGATCATAAATTTTCTCATGAAAAAAAGCTAAATTTTCCAAGTTGACACTTGGAAAATTTTCGAAGGAGGGTTACGGTAGTCCTGCGGAAAAAATGATCGGCATGAGCGTGTTTGTCACTTTCGCTACATCTTGACAACCGGTGGTGCTGCTTTCCTGCTTTGTAGTCCAGGCAGATCCTCAACTGCTGACTCCTGGAGAAGGACAGTGTGTGAATGAAGACACACCGCTCTCCACTTCTTTTATATTCTACCCTTTATATATTGGGTATCATCAATTTTGTTTACGAGAGCTGAATGGGGGCTGTATAACATTGTTCCTGAGATTACGGTAGCCCCGTTCTGGCGCACTTAAAGGCACCGTCCAACCTCAGAATCGATTTTTCGTTTTACTGATTAGCATGGAGAAAATTTCACGCTGATCACAATGGTGTCTCCGGAATCGCTCAGGACTCACTACAAACGGAGTTACGGAGTTACAGAGTAACAAACGGAGTTAGTAGTTCGATTTTGAAAAGCTAGAAGTTCTCGGACGAGTTGTCTCCAGCCTGTATTTTCTCGTTATTCGCAGCCATAGTTCTGGAGCATGCCACAATATAAAGCCAGGCCAAAAACAAATCGAAGAACATAGGTTTTGAATAAAATCATTCGCACGTCTCTTCCCTATTTAGGTCGGAAACCTGGCAGAGGGCGTTACCCATTTTTTCTTTAAAGGGGGCGTGGCCGACTTTTTCCTAGCTTTTACTCGCTTGTTCGAGGGAATTCAGATTTCGCGCTTGGCAGGGTTGCTACAGGCGGCGACCGGACCATAATATCGAAAATTACCTCTGAGGTTGGACTGTGCCTTTAACTAACGTTTTTGTTAAGATGCGTTGATCTGCTCCTCTGCCGCGCGCGGTATCATCCCTTCCGCTTCCCTTCGACTTCCCTCGGCGGGTTGTTGGCGAACACGACCCCTGAAAGCTGTATCATTCACTCTCCCACTGAATCCTGAGTGCCCCCCCCCCCAAACGGTGTCATACACAGATTTAGTCTCCAAGCAGGGGATTTACTTCCCTAAGCGACGGTGCAGTCGCAGGCTGCACCGTCCATTTAGGGTAAAACTGATTTCCACCCTCCCCGAAATACCCGATACACGTTGATATGACCAACCCACGCGTTGATAACGTCGAATCAATGGCTAATGCCATGGCATCATACCGCACTGGCAAAATGTCCGGTTCGGCATTTCTCCTCAAGTCCAGAAGGGGCATCAGTTCTATTTGCCAGAAAACTTCGTATCATATGATAAGAGGCCAAGAATACGCGTCTCGCTTTCAGATAAGAGCAGTTCCACGAAATCATCTCTTGCCATTCCACTTCAGGACATCGAACGAGTTTTACCTATATACCTCCGAGTTTACTACAGAGAGGAAGAAAAAGTTTGTTGAACTTCATGTGTTTTACATCACTCAGGATGATACTTTGATGAAATCGTGTCGTGGACGGAAATGACGAAGTGTTCTTGAGCCGTTTGGAGAAGTTCGGCTGTATGCATCTATACACCCTTGCAGAAACGTACAACTGTCAATTCCGGTTCTTCAGTACAAAAATGTGAAGAGAAAACAACACGTTTTAACCCGTCAAAACCTGATAACCACAGGTTCTAACTCGCCAAGATATGCTACACTATCTCAGACACAATCGACGGCCATCACGTTGACGGTCCCGTTCGCGATGGAGTGCTTACACAGCCGGACCATCAACGATAGAATGAACGGGCTGGTCGTCTCACGGGGAACGGGATGGTCAGCCTTCCAGGTAGCGCCATCACCAACGCTAAGTGGAACGGGATGGTCGTCGCACGGGGAACGGGATGAATAGTCGTCCACGCATCGCCATGGTCAACGCCAGAGCTAACGGGATGGCCACCACACGGGGACATCCCAATCGGGTTATCCCGTCTGGGAACCCCACCGGGGGGATGGGAGGTGATCCGACCAACAAGGTCCGCAGTGAACACCCCACCGTGGACCGTGGGGAGATGGCCCCACAGTTGGGTACCAACCCCCCCCCCCGAGCTGTGGGGAGCCCCCTCTCCTCGGCAACAAAAATTATCCTCCGGTATCCGGTGGATCTTCTGGGAAGTGACTCGAGGCCACCTCTCAGGTCCGTTCCTGAAGAGCCGACTGAGGCACACTCTCAGGCAGAAATGGGAACCCAACTGGGCAACGTCATAGTCACTCACCGATAGCATAGACGCGGGGATCAGTGACGCCGAGGTGCGAGGGTGCTCAGACCAGTGATGACGTGTCAACGCGCCCGGTTCTGCCCCCTCCTCTACTTGGATGCGCTCTATCGATTACCTAGAGTATGATTCGGGTCTATCACCCGGCAAGAGTGTGGGCACTCTCACAAACATTGGGCTATGGGTAGAGATCCAGCGTGTGTTCCTTCCATGTCTCATCGATTGACATGGAACCCCTCGCTTTCATGATCCAAGGACTTGAGCGAGTGCAAGTCCACTTGATCACTCCAGCCGGCGGCGCAGTTACTCTATGCAAGATTGTGCGCCGTATACGGCGCGGGTTTGTTTGAGGATTCAATGTGCCATGGCTAGAGGTTGCCCGGGTCATAAGGAACTGCGCTTCGAATCTCCATTATGCTGACCGGGTGGTGAAAACCGAGCTCCGCCCCCAATACTTGTCGGGGACACAACCGGTCGCTATGACTTGCACTGAATTGCACCCAAAAAGTGACCGGTTGAGCGACCATTTTCTGCCTGAGCTGTGAGATGAGAAGCCTTTTATACCAGCAACATTGCTAATACCTTTGTGTGAACATGTAAACGCCCCGTTTTTGGATAACGCGGTCGTCAGAATCGAGACACGCCCACCTTTCCCTGTGTTTCACCACCAACTTACACATCAATGCACCCAATGTACCCAAACTTTAACGGGATACTAAACGCAGTTCTGCCTGAGATTACAACTGTGTACGTTTCTGGAAGGGACCACCGATCGGCCACGCTATCAATCGAAGTTCTTCTATAGTTTTCATGACAACAATGATCGAAACCGGTATCAAGCATCTTTCATCAAAGTTTCTGTTCATTTCTATGCAGAAATCTTGGGTGCCCCCCGTCTAGGATAGACCCTCGCTCTCTCTAACCTCCGCTCCCTACCAGCATGCGTGGGAAACATGAGAATTTCGCTTTCCTAAAGCCCGTACATTCACACAATGGAGCGACTACCGTACTCGAAAAATAAATTTTGTACATGTTGCAGTTAAACAGATAAGTTTTCTTTTTTCAACTGTGTTGATTGTTACTTCTCATGCTAGAAACACAACTCTTATGCAATATTCCTAGTCCTAGTTCGCGCAAAGCCTGTTAAACGGTTTGCATTACTACAGCGACGCGGCTTCCCCAATCTAATGATTGACGATACAAACCATATTTGGGGCTTGTATTGTACCCTTCCTCGAACCCGCTCAAATGCTTCAGTCATTCTTGAGTCACAAAGCAATACTATTCGCGAACTCACGTAGTTACTACCACATTTAGACCAAGAGATCTTTAATCGAATATGAAGTGAAGAATAACGAAACACTGTATGACATGCTCGTTGTGATGCTACGAAAATTGAAGGCGATGAAAGGGTATGCCCTAAAGGCAGTGTTCACGATGATTCTCGTTTCCTTGTTTTCCACTCAAAACAATGCGTTGGCAACCAAGTGTTACCAAAATCACGAAGGAACGGCGAGAAATGCACTAATTCGTCTTATTTCAGTGACATTATTTTATGGCCTGGACTATGTAGTTGTCCGGCTGGATAAACATGTTCACGGTGGTTGTCACCGGTAATAAATGGGACTAATCGAAAATGGAAGAATATTTTGGGCAAAATAGTATTAGTTAGGGCCCGAAAAAAGAACGGAGCAACACAGAATGGAGAATTGCAAAAGACGGGTCCACAAAAGATTTGATTGTCGCAACGAACAGTTCCATTGATTGATTGATTGATTGATTGATTGATTTATTACACGGTAGAACCGTGTCAGAGACAACAACAGAAATAAATACCCAAACGGCAATTAGGAGACTAAACGCACTAAAGTCAGTCGAACAATAATAGACAGATGGACCAACTGATTAATAGGCATACACCGGCACCATGAAGAAAAGAGATCTTACAAACATTACTCCTGGGACAACAGATAACTCTCAAGTGTCTTTTTGAATTCACTGGGTTACCCCACTACAAAACCTGACCGAAGTGGTTTATTAAATTCAGACCCCGCCCTATTGACAAAGAAGTGCTGTCGTACATTCCGCGTGGCCCCAATGAGGCCCAATTTCACCGGTGCTCCCCTAGTGGTTGATGGTCTAAGGTTGAACAGTCGGCTAGCCTTGATACCAGCACTCCCATGAATGATCTTATACATCATTATCATATCAAACCTTCTTCTCCTTTGCTCTAAAGTGGTTAGGCCCAATTTAGCGTTCCTGGTGACATGGCACACGTTACCATCAGTCTAAAACCACGATGTCCTGAAGTAAACCTTACGTGTGAGAGTATTCTGGACTTTCTCCAGCGCATCGATAGATCCCTTTTTGTATGGATTGAATACCACCGTACCATACTCCATAAGTGGACGTACAATACCCGCGCTAAATTTTGTAAAAACGGGGAGCATCTGGCAAACTTGGCAAAAAAGCGTCCGATGCATGTAACTTTGTTGAATGAAGACTTTTTTGAATTCTGAAAACGCCATTATATTCACAGAATAAATTGCTACCTAATCATGTCCTTTGTGTGCCAAAGTTCCCTAAGAGCACTTCCTTTTTGAAGAAAATTGTTTGTACAATCGTTTTTCAAAAACTTCGCGCGCGGCGAAGTGCGGCGAAACTTTGAGCGGTATTTGTACAAGTAATGGAAGAGCAATCGGTATGTTTTCTTCAGAATTATGTGCAGGTGAGAGAATCTCAAGATTTGTTCAGGTTGAATTTCCGAAATCCTCAATTAAACACGTTTGAGAACTACCTGAAAAGTCGGAATTTTGTTGCGAAATCCCCGGACTCATAAATGAAGGATTTCAAAAATTCAACCTAAACAAACCTTGAGATTCTCCCACCTGCACCTAATTTATGAAGAAAGCATACAGATTGCTCTTCCATTACTTGTACAAATACTGCTGAAAGTTTCGCCGCATTGGCTGCGCGCGACGTTTTTTGAAAAACGATTGCAAAAACTATTTCCTTCAAAAACGAAGTGCTCTTAGGGAACTTTGGCACACAAGTGACATGAATAGGTAGCAATTTATTTTGTGAATATGATAGCGTTTTCAGAATTCAAAAAAGTCTTCATTCAAAAAAGTTGCATGCATCGGACGCTTTTTTGCCAAGTTTGCCAGATGCTACCCGTTTTTACAAAACTTAGCGCGGGTATTGTACGTACGTTTTTTACACCTCAGACCGGACGTTTGCGTTGGTAGTTGATAGTGCTCGAAACGCGCTGTGCATCATCCTATTAGCCGTGGACGCGACCTGGAGGCAGTGATCATCGAAATTAAGATCATCCTTGATAAGAAAACCAAGGTCCTTAATCTCGCTGACCTCGCTCAACTGCAAACCGTCGATAGTATAGAAGCCACTAACTCGCCTCTTACCAAGCTTCATCACTTTAGTCTTTTCGCTGGAAAGCGGCAATTTCCATTCATTTGACCATTTGGCTACATCATTAAGAGCTTTTTGCAAACACTCCGAGTCTTCCATTGTCAAGATAGGTTTATACAACTTAAAGTCATCAGCGAATGCCGAACAGCCAACATTGTTCAAGGATATAATCGAGGGAAGCTCATACGTATAAATATTGAAGAGTATTGGCGAAAGCACTCCCCCCTGGGAAACACCACTAAGAACTGTAAAGGGAGAGGAGGACGTACTCTTAAGCCTGACCCTGAAAGTTCTACCCGTGAGAAAAGCCCAAATCCAAGCCACTATACGCGGATGGATACCCACTATTTCTAGTTTGTTTACTAATTTGCGATGAGAAACTCTGTCAAATGCCTTGGAAAAATCAAGGTGAATAACATCCACACCTATATCTTTGTCCAGCGCACGCGTCCAATCATCAAGTGACTCCAGCATCGCCGAAATTGTGGATTTGCCCTTTTGAAAACCATGTTGATGTTCCGAGATGATGGAGTGCTCCTCATCTCGGAACATCCTCGATGGGCCATAATTCTTTTTTTCATTACTTTTTTAAAAAGCATCGCAAGGATAGACGTGATACTGATGGGCCGGTAATTGCTGGGATCAGAAAACGGCTTCTTCTTCGGTAGTAGTCACAAAGGATGTACGCCATCTGCTCGGAACATCTCCACGTATAAAACTCAAGTTGAAAATGTATGCTAGTGGCCCAACTATGGAATTAATGACCTTTTTAATGAAACACAATGGTAAGTGATCCGGCGTGTCGGAAAACGAATTAGGCCATTTGGCTAGTAGATCCGACAATTCACCCGGGAGAAACCAAACAGAGTCAGGCATAACAGGAAAAAGCGAAGGACTAACACGCTCATCCGAGCCAGTGTCATCAAGGAATGCCTTCATAAACACACTCGCCAGAAGTTGAGCCTTTTGGGCATCATCCACTACACTGGAACCATCTTCTCTCTCAAGACAACCCACATCAGACCTGCTTTTTAGCTTAGAGTTAAGGAACTTGTAGAATGAGTTCTTATTTTTGGATGCAATTACCTTTTTTTCCAACGCGCTATTGTACTTCTTCAAGCGTTTTTCAAAGATTGCCGTGATTCTTTTGTATTCGCACCAATCCTCCACAGAATTGCTATTGCTCGCTACGTTCCAAGCTCGAGTTTTCCTGAGAGAAAGGTTTTCCAAGTGCCTAGGGAGACACCCTTTTTTTTGAAGAGAATAAACAGATAGGCACGAACAAATCAATGGTGTGGTGCAGAATGGAAAGGAAGAGCTCATACTCAGCCTCCACGCCATTGATACTTAAGAGGCGGGCTGATACTTGAGGATTTCGTGCCCTTCTGGTGCGTTTTTCTCGGTTTCTTCGTCATTTCAGTTCTACTTGAGGGCCGAACAATCGATTCAGCGATTAACCTCAAAATCGAAGATTATCGTGAACACTGCCTTTAAAGCTTTCACTGCAGCAGGCTCAGTTCGTTTGGTTCACCTTGCAATTAAGCCTTTCAGTAAAACAGAAGTTGTCGGACGCATGTACTACACTCAGCGTAAATTCCGGAATCCAGCGGAGTTAGATTTCAAGTAAGTTCCATGCACAATGCAGTAACGGTCGAAATCTGGGGGGCCTGCACTCGACCTTTCTTCATGGGTGGACCAACATTGACTATGAATCCACGGTAGCGTGCACACGATATAAATCCATGGTTGCATTTGCGCCCTGATTCCTTGTTACTCAAACGCTAACGTCGGACAGGGAACGAGATTCTCATGCCGTAAAATAGCGTGTTTTGATGTGTCGATTGCGTCCAACACTACTCATTCTACGACATCATGGAAATTTTCGCTACCTCGGGGAATTCATTCCTGGACTTCTTTGTTTTAGTTTAGAAGAAAACATAAGTTACATGATAATGTACGTATAAGAAGATTATAATGACAGAGCATTTCCAATTTAGGCTTTTCGGTGTGTACAGGCAAATTAAAAGAACATTGTTGTAATTTTTTTCCATAATGTCGTAGAATGGGTAGTGTTGGACGCAATCGACATACCAAAACACGCTATTTTACGGCATGAGAATTTCGTTCCTTGTCCAAAGTTACCGCTCGAGTCTCCTTGTTGGCCCCGCCATGAACAGGGGTACTATAGATCGGTGCCAGGTCTGCAGATTCTGACCACTATGACATGTGACCAACGTCAGGATATTGTTGAGTCATCTATGTTAGACGAGAAAATATGCTTTTATTGAGGTGATGACGAGGACTCAGTGTTTGTCAAGGGCTGTCGCGATCACGAATGCACTTTCCGAGAAGAACTCAATGGCCAATCGATTCGGACACTCAAATCCTTCGAATTCGTTGAGTGTTTGAACCCGTTGGCCTATAAGTTCTTCTAGATGTGCTACACTACTACAACTTATTGACCAACCGGTTCGGAACCTCAAAGGGTTCGAAGCATTCGAGTGTCCAAACCAGTTGGCCAATAAGTTTTATTCATATTTTGTTGCCTGAAATGAGAAACTTATCCATGACGACTAGACGACAAGCATTCCAATCTGGTTTTGCAGTAGCTATTCGAAATCCGTGATTGAAGACCTTGCCGACACCGGCAAGAGCATGTTCTTCGTTTTCGATATGGCCGGCAGACTTGATCCAGTGAGCTCGTTGAAAAAATTATCCATGAAGTAGAAGCGTCCAGTTTGTTGCATAGTGCTCGTTTAGAAACAGAAGACCGACGACAAATCGTTGTACTGGGTCATAAATCTCAAAAGGAACAATCAGAGCAAGGATAACAAAAAAGAGACCAGTCAAGAGAACAGCAAGGAGAGCAGTCAACATAACAGCGCAGAAAACAACACTCAGAAATAATCCCTTTCTCGTCATGTTACAATCGTAAATCTATACATCAATGAAACATTCGTTGATGTGTGAAGTCTGAATGAGTCAATTCGAATTTTCTGGGCCTATAAGACCAATCGAACGCTAACGTCGGAAAGGGAACGAGCTTCTCATGCCGTAAAATAGCGTGTTTTAATGTGTCCATTGCGTCCAACGCTACTCATTCTACGACATCAACGATTTTCTCGTCACTGGCAGCGGACTCTTACAGGGGCGGCATGCATGAACGCAGCGAACTGTGTCAGGGAGCCGCTCTGCGTGCTATGAGCGCAGCGTCGAGCAACGGGGCGGCCCCGAATTTCGTGGCGTGTATTGATGTGCCTGATTCTCGGGGGCGCCCCCGTGCTCGACGCTGCGCACATGGCACGCGGAGCGGCTCCCTGACACCGTTCGCTGCGTTCATGCATGCCGCCCCAGGAGAACACGACGATCGCGGTCTCGTACAGGAGCTGTTTTGTCTTGTGGGAGACCGAACTAGAGCGAAGCGGTCTCCTACAGGACACGCTGCCGCATCGCTTCCACTGGGTCTAGTACAGGACAAAACAGCTCCGGTAGTTGGCCTGGAACGCGCACGTTGAACTATTGATCAAACCCGCGCGGTGTACGATACGCGTGTGCATCGGGTGGAGAGCCGATTCGCCCATACAGTTTCACAGAGACGCCCCTCTCATTGATTGATTGGGATGATTAGGAGCCAGATTTCCTCCTTCATGATAAGTGAGGGAGGAATGATAGTGGTGCTTCATGCCCGACATTAATTTACATCGTTGACAAATTTGTCAACGAGGAAGTGTGAAATTCATGCTCCGATATTAAACAATCCGAAAACTTACTATACGGACGCATCCTACTTGGCAAAACTTACTATACTCAGGCTGGGTGAGTTTCGCTGTTTTATCAACGTTTTCCCTCTACCCTGTGGTAAATGCGTCCTTTTACCACCGCATTACCAATGCATTACCACTAAATTCTGCTGTCCTTTGTTCAGCTCACATTTCTGCTCATTACCACAAAATCACCACAGAATTTTCTGAGCCGCCGACGGTTGTGCGAGGCCTCCAGAGGCTGAGCGAGGTCCAAGTACCTCAAACTTGGGTAACCCGACCGAAGGAGCTGTTGACATCTGAATAGTGCAATAAGATTGCGTCGTATACTTTCCTGGAGAGAATCATTTCTCGGCTATTTTGCGGCGAAAACTATTTGGCGGCTATTTCGCGGACAGCATTATTTAGCGGCTATTTCTTGGCAATTTGCGGGCAACCAGCTATTTACCGGCTGTTTCTCGGCTATTGCGCGGAGCGCAGGCATTTCGCAGCTATTTCTCAGACGAATCCTCGGAGTATGGTAGACTTCCGCGCGGCTTCAGATGACGCCATCCGAACGTCCTCAAGAATGCGTCGGGCTTTGGGAGACGTCATCTGCAGGACGTCGACAATGCATGGGGCTTCAGAAGACGTCATCTGCACGTGGTGAAAAGTGAGCAACGCTTCATGTAGGGCGCGCGTTGTGTCGTAGAATTTGGGCAGCGCTTCATTCGTTGAGTGCGCAACAAGTTGATTCCTTACCGATTATTCCATCAATCCACATTAATTAGAGACTATTCAAGATTTTTTTCAGGGGTATTACTACGTAATATCGGGAAAAAGTGAACAACTGTATCAAAAAGGGATCTTCCAGGCAAGAGTGAAATGGAATGGTTCGCGAAAAATTTTCTCATTGATACACATTTAAACAAAAAGAGAGCAACAGGAAAGCGGAGTGAAGAAAAAAAACAAAAAATACACAATATACAAAAAATGAGCTTTGTTTGTCGCCACTTCTAAACTTTGAAAACGAACCGTTTTGGTGTTTTATAAGGAAGAGTTTAATGATTTTTGAAATGAACTTCTAATCCTTTACGAGATTATATGAGAATGGTCTCATGTATTGTTCAATTTCTTCCAATAGCTGGGTCATTCAACATGCATTTCGAAGCCGTGAGATCACCGCTGCATGACCACCGTGAATTCACTGATAATCAACAATAATCAATCAGGATCTGACGGCGGTGGACGACATCTGTTTTCAATTTTCACAGTCACTATTATCACCATTTGCTACTTTTTGTCTGTAATTTCTCATGAAGTTCTCAGAAAACCTTCGAGAGAGTCCTGCGATAGTTATGGTTGTTTTTTCAATAATCAAGAAAAGCCCTCTATCGCCATTTTTCTCTTAGTTGTCTGTGGTGCGAGGTGCTATAAATAATTCTCACTTGAACTGCGCATAGATGAAAGTGTGTTTTGCGCGAACCATGAAGTTCTGCACAGGACCCGGCCTTTGGACCAAATGCGAGGGCGCCTTTGATACTGGTAGTGAGTCCCAAGCGTTTCCCTTGCCCAATCTTACACAACCAAGTTTTACTAGCTCAAAACTGTAGCTAATGCTCACAAAAAAGTCAAAAAATTCTTCAACGAAAGAACTACGTCGAGGATGGTTATTCCGGGTGCTGATCACGAATTCGAGGTTCGCTTTTGGTTCTTCTCTAGGTTGAGATCGGTTTAATGCCACTTTTCTACAGTAGGCTCCCGTCTTGAACTTGGCAGTTTTTGAGGTCTAAGTTTACGCAAGAAAAAGTTAAGCTCTGGTACAGCCGTAGTGACCTGTTGATTTTGATTATCAAAAGCAGCGAAGCGGTGGGTCTCGGTGAAATATAACTAGTGATAAGGAGGTTTCGACGGAAAAGCCACCGCTCCGCGCTGTGATAACCGATAACATGAGTTCACTTGGAAGGAAACAGAGTCTACAGTTTCAATTACTGGTATCTGGTACATCACTGCTAGGTGCTTCATTTTACTCAACTCGGACTTGGCTAAATTGTTCTATTATGTGAAACCAGGACTGCGCGTAAAAGAGTTTTAAACTTTGCAAAATGTAGTACTCAGTGATGCCACAAAAAGTAAATTTAATCGCTGGAACTACAACGCTTATTCCATGAAATCACAATATCACAGAATGTTAGATAATCCTTATACTTAAAGCAGTTATGTCCCGATGTGTGTGTGTGTGTGTGTGTATGTGTGTGCATGTGTCCCCGATATCTTTGGAATGGCCGATCAAAACTTGTATGAAATGGTACCAACATTTAGGTGGGTGCGACATTTATCGATTACCAAAAAATCAGCCCGAGTCACCTCTTACGTGCCTCGGGGCAACCGAGTTTGTCCGTGGAGCGCACTTTTGGCCGTGGGTCATGATAACTTCTGCGAGTCGTCTAGCGATGCAAAAAATGCAGGGCGTCATAAAAGGAGTGCAGGACCCCAGTGAGGGTGTGCAAGAAGTCATAGAAAGTGTGCAGGACCCTAATGGGAGTGTGCAGGACGTCATAGAAAGTGCGCAGGCCCTAAGTAGGAATGTGCAGGACCCCAGCGGAAGTGTGCAGGACGTCATAGAAAGTGTGGAGGACCCCAGTGGGAGTGTGCAGGGCGTCATGGAAAGTGTGCAGGACCCCAGCGGAAGTGTGCAGGACCCCAGTGGGAGTATGCACGACGTCATAGAATGTGTGCAGGACCCCGGTGGAAGTGTGCAGGACATCATAGAAAATGTGCAGGTCTCCAGCGGGAGTGTGCAGGACGTCATTGAAAGTGTACAGGACCCCAAAAGGAAGTGTGCAGGACGTCATAGAAATTGTGCAGGACCCCAGCGGGAGTGTGCAGGACATCGTAGAAAATGTGCAGGACCCCAGAGGAAGTGTGCAGGACGTCATAGAAAGTGTGCAGGACCCCGGTGGAAGTGCGCAGGACATCATAGAAAATGTGCAGGTCCCCAGCGGGAGAGTGCAGGACGTCATAGAAATTGTGCAGGACCCCAGCTGGGTGTGCAGGACATAACAGAAAATGTGCAGGTCCTGAGTAGGAGTGCGCAGGGACGTCATTGAATGTGTGCAGGACCCCAACGCGAGTGTGCAGCAGGTCACAGATAGTGTGCAGGACCCAAATGGTAGGGTGCAGGACGTCATAGAGGGTGCGCAGGTCCCCAGTGGGAGTGTGCAGGGCGTCATAGAAAATGCACAGAGTCACGAGTGGGAGTGTGCAGGTCATCAAAAAGTTAGCAGGACCGCAGTGGGAGTGTGCAGGACGTTACCAAGAGCGAAGAATTTGAAAAAGGTTTTTAAATTTTTTAATGCTAAATCTTAACCTTTTGTGGAGAAGAAAACAGATTAGAAAACATGAATTTTGAGAAGCGTGCGACGCGTTTCGAGATTGACGCAGAACTCCTGAGACATTTTCTTGCCAGTTTTAGGAAACAAGCAGCAGGTCCACTTCCGCACCTTCTCTGTTCGCCACTCATTGCAACCGCTCAGTCATTTCGACTCCCTAACTTCCAAAAACCAGTTTTTTATATGTTGCAAGTCTGAGCTTATCAAAATCTGCACCACAAAAACATAAACAACCACCTACTAATTTCATTCATTGGGAACAAGGGCATGACGATGGTGAACTAGGGAAACATCATATAAAATGAGAATGCGTTTGTCCTTATCATGATAGAGACGGTAAGGCGAGTGAACTCTACAAATTGGAAGAAAGGGCAGTGGGTAGCGACGTACTCTGCCAATTCGAGACTTGATGCTTCGGCGAAAGCGGCCTTTATCACGCTTTGTTATCATAAGGCATCAAATTCACCTTTAGCGCCGTCATGAAAGCTTATCCGCGCAAAGGGTGAATTTGCTGAGCGGTTGGATATCAGTCAGCGCAAAGCGTGAAAATACCGCCTGCGCTAACATGTTAATGCATATCAGTTGTTGAGCGGCTGGATCCCACTCAGCGCAAAGGGTGAAATGACCGCCGTTGCTGGCATCTCAGAAATTTCTAAACAAATGAAAACATCCCAGCGAAAACATGATAAAACGAATAATCACGTCTCAATGTGATCACGTCTCAATGTGTTTTACTATGAGCACCGCCGGTATAAAAACAGCCTCATCCCACCAGAGTCCCTCATTCGGCATTCTGCTGCCGGCCCTGAAAGGTGACTTCGGGTCACTCTCCGGAGGCCAGCATAATTTTGGTTGCTGGGAGGATACAGTGGGTATCCTCACGACAGGGGACGAGTTACGCCGGGGTCCGCAGAGGGTGGCTCCTCACCGCAGACCTCGGTGAAGATTACGCTCATGTTGCGGACAAGGGGGGGCTTCCTTGCTGTGGACCTTCAAATTCGTGAAATTTTCGGGGTAAATTCACCCATTTTTCGAGGTTAATTCACCTCATTTTCGGGTAAATTGGACCCTCTCTCGCTGCCAGTTCGCACCATTTTCACGGGAAATTCACCTCATTCTCACCTCTCCTAGCGGCAAATTCACCCATACAGTGAATTTAGCGCGGCAAATTAAGACTTCATGCCGACTTGTACATGAGCATCAAGTCTCTTTTGCTGCGGCATCAAGTCTCGAATTGGCAGAGTAAGGGAAGGAAGTGCAGAAGGGGTTGTGAATTTTATGCCGGTAGCAACCGACGATTTACTGCTGGCTTCTTATGTTTTGCTTTTTGATCCCACATTGTGATACCCCCACGGCCTGCTGTAAATGTACGGCACCCTGCTCTGCTCAGGAGAGTCCATACCTACGTACAGCAACTTTCGGTTAGACGGAAGTCAGTCACCACCGTTCTAACTAACTAATCCGTCTCAGGTAGTTGGCTCACGCAAAAGTTTCTGTGAGCGAAAACTTCGCTAGGTCTCGCTAGTCGCTGACCCTATTCTATACATGCTCATAAATTACTTCTTGTGATAGGATATGATATATGTATGTAATAATATAAGAAAAGCTAGGACGGTAGAAGAGTTTGGAACAAAACAGAAATCCAGAACCGGACGAGTAAAAAACCATAGTTGTCCAGTAGATATAGTCCTCTCGTAGAATACGGTCCAGTGAACGGACCGGGCTGCGAAATCAGATCTTTGCGCGCTATCGAAACGCCTCTGCGCTGGCTGATGGTGTCACAAACGCCTTTCGAAGTAACCGCCCTCGCCAATTCTAGACTAGATCTGACGAAGATGTCATACCTATGTAATACATCCCAGTGTGAGAATGCTAATGTCCATATTATTGGAGAGATGGGTAGGAAGTAGCAGCCGCTCGAAAATCTCACGAAATGAAGGTGATAGGGTTGATCACAGTGATTTTCCTCTTGCCCGGTTGTAGATTGGGACTGCCATCTGAGAAGTCAAGACTGCTTAATGTGAGAAGCTTCAAATTTAAGGATGAGCCTACCGAATAATAATCGCTCTCTCATTCTTTTCGGTTTTTCGGGCTGAGTAAATCAGCTTTTATTCAGATACCTCATTTTTATTTTCTTCTTAAGATTTAGTTCTCAAAATTAGAGATTTCACTTCAACTCTTTCTTTTTCTTCAGATCTCCTCAATCAGAATTAGAACGGAATCCACGATTTCCAGGAGGAGCAACTGCTCAGAATTTGTAGGCTTTACTACGAGTCTAAATGTTCGAGGTGTTATACAAAATCAGCTGCGTTTGAACTTCCTATATGTTTGGGGGCCGATACCAAATAATTTTTAAGTGCAAAAAACTGTGTTCAAGCTGTATTCAAGAGACCCTACGCTTTCTCGATGTCTCTTTCTGCCCGCGCTTCCTCGCTGTCTCTACCCTAGCTCCGTACAATCATGCAAAGGAACAAACTAAATTAGCTTCTTAAACAAGCAAGCAAGACGGCTCAAACAAGCACAAGTCCGCAACAGAAATTCACAACAGTTTATGCGTGAGAATCAGGCAGCTATGGGGAAGTTTGATCGAACTCGCGAACTGTTTCCAAGTCTTTGATTCAATATGTACCCTCTACACAGTTCGGAGTAAAATTTATTTGCGTCGGTCGCGAGCGTGCACGCATACGCTGCGTCTCCTTTTCCCCCATGTTCTCTTCCTGTCTTTCTCGTCGCTCCGCACGAACACGCGAAGGAACAGAGTACATTTCACTCCGAAACAGAGTATATATCGTAGTAAAAAAATAAAAATAAATAGTATCTATTTCGTAGTAAAATGTACTGCCCTGGATCGCGTGCGTGTGCGCGCATATGCTGTGTCTTCTTCTAACCACGCTTTCCCACTGTCTCTACCCTAGCTCTGCACAAGCATGCAAAGGAACAAACTGAATTAGCTTCCTAAACAGAGGACACATATGTTCACGCTAAAACATAAAGAGCTTCCTTTTTTTCATCAAGCACCAACTATTGAAAGACGAGGAAACCCGCATACAGAAAAGCAGCTTGGCACAAAGGACAAGAGTTGGGGGTAACGATGAGGACAGGGCACCGCAGAAGGGATCAGTGAAAGTAATGAAAGAATCATTCGATGCTACGGTGAAGATAAACTGTTTCGGCAGCGATTGGAGCAGTTACGGTCTCGAGCTATTGTGCTCTCGAAAATCGCCAGCCCATTGCCCAATTCTCTGATAGTCCGGTGACGCGTACTTTTTCGACCTCTACGGCTCATACCCGGCTATCCGATCACGAGCGCAAGACAAACGAACGTGCAACTGCTTTTTTCGTCAACTTGGTGTCTGTCTCAATTTGAGTAATTCTTCTAAATGTAGACTATGTGTATTCCTTTTTCAAAAAAAAGTGTGTATCAATCCAAATATGAATACAAATAGCCTAGCTTTAGTAAAATTACTCAAAAAGAGAGAAAGACGGCAAGTTGACGAAAGAAGGCACTGGCGCGTGCGTTTAACTTGCACTCGTAATCGGACAGCCGGTTATGAGTCGTACTGGTCGAAAAAAGTACGTTTCGCCAGAGTACCAACGAATTTCGACAAAAACCGGCAGATTTTCGAAGGCCAAAACACTGAAAAATTATGGCAAATTCCAGTAGAATTCCGAAGAATTCCGGAATTTTTACGTGTGAATTTCGTTTAATCTGTATCCGTTTTCTGGTAGACTTCATTGGTAAAGTAGTACCAAAATATTTTGGAAATCTACTAGATTTTTCTCGGCCTGAGTACCCACCGTAATCTACCGTAATTTGCAAAAAGTCGATAAACGGACTCCAGATTCGTGTTAAGCACTCCAAATAACCCCCGGAAGAACAATTTGAGCAATATCTACTGTAGCACTCCGAAAATCTCGAAAGTGGCGTTTTTCCCTCGAAATTTTCCCCGGTAGGGAATCTTTGAACGAAATTAGGCGAAAACTTTGGAAAATCGACTAATAAACTACAGATTCGTAATCAGCGCCCCAAAAAACCCCCCTGGGAGAAGTTAAAGTCAAATCTGGAACATTTTTCTAAAACGCTTCCAGAGCCCTCTAATCGGTATAATTATTCGCCCAACCGAAAATCCGTAAAGTCCAAAACGCAGTTAGTCTGGACAAAGTACGGAAAATGCGCCTTCACTCAAATTTTGCTCAGGGGGGTAGTTTTGGGAGCTGAACACATTTATGGGGTCCGTTTCCGAATTTTTGAAAGATTAATGCCGTCTTTGGAGGGAACAAAAAGCACAAAAAACGACTTTTTTAAGCTTGTAACTTCTTGGAACCTGCAGCTCGGGGCGGGATACTGCGCAGTTTTACTCTTGAGCCACTAGAGATACTAACCATACTAGTCGTTTTGGCAGATGCGTTTACTACTCTAAAAAACACTTCCCTTGTAAGAGGTATTCAGGGGCTGAATATATGCATTAATAACTTTGAAATTTGATCAACTGACAGGCATTGACAGACTCGCACCATTGAAGTTGTTGTTACATCCTATATTCCAGAAAGTAAGGCGGGTTGGCGGCCGCACCGCGCTATCGAAGCGCATCGCGAGCGAAATTTCCAAATTTCGCCGACGGCTTTTTAGTTTTTCTTTCGAACTTTCATAGTCTATCGGACCGAATGCTGGACGAAGAACTTAAAACATTTGAAGGAAAATGGTCGGCGAGAGTAGGAAATGCACTTATGATCTGCTTCAAGCCGCTCCATTCGGACTACTTTTTGGAGGATAGGCTGTACATTACGTGCGAATTGTGAGTACACAGTTTTCAAGTAATTATACTTTTTATAGAGGTAATACAACAAAGTAAGCGATGTTAACGAACTGCGAAGTCCGCGAAATAATGGGGTGGGGAAGGATTACTCAGAAATACATATACCCAGTATTCAGTGGCGTCCCACAAGTTGGGGTTTTATCCACAATGTTGTTTCTGCTTTACACATTCGAACTCCCTTCCATCATCTCATCGTTGAGCGTCAAGTGTTTGATGTATGCTGACGACGTCAAAATATAGAAAGTAATCGGTAACAGTGAAGACAAGGAAGTTCTACAGTGCGCAGTAGATGAAGTTAAGCTTTGGTGTATCAATCAGAGTTTACCGCTTGCTCCCGAAAAATTGCGTGTTCTCTCCATCGGGTCCGGTTTGGAAGCTTCATATAGCATAAGTGACATTTCCTTGGAGGGTGTAAAACTAATACTAAATTTAGGCTTTATAATCACTGATAAACTAAGTTTCCACTCACATTACAGGACCATATTCTTCAAGGCAATGCATAGGACCTATAACCTTTTCAAAGTGTTTAGGACAAAAAGCCCGCGAATCCTCATTAGAGCATACAAATCGTACGTTAGACCGCTTGTTGAAAATGTTACCGCGGTGTTTAATCCTTATTTAAAAATAATATAGCTGCTTCGGAGATTGTGCAGAATAATTTCACAAGGGAACCTGCTCTGCGTTGCAGTGGTGAAGATTATCTTTTCACTCCCAACGGTTCGGTCACTGCGGTGAGTTTTCGGGTTACGCAGTCTTGAAAGTAGGAGAGAATGAAATGATCTCGTTATGTCATACAAAATACTCACTTTCTCACTCCGATCATCTGATTTTTTCAAATTTGCAATTTCACGCACAAGAGGAAACTCACAAAAGCTCAGACCAAAAACATCCCGAACACAGGTCAGGTCAAAATTTTTGTGTAATGAAGTAGTTCCGACCTTAAATTTGTTGAATAACAGATGCACACTATGTTTGAATTTCAACTCCTTCAAAAATTAAGTTCACCACGTAATCTGCTCTGAATCGTCTAAGAGATCCGAATGTTTTATAGTATAACTTTTTTCCTGATATCTAATTTTATCCTATCTTTTATCCCTACTTGTTAATTTACATCCGTTTTTTTTGTTTTAGCATTCGTGAACGCTTCCGGCGGCTTTTCTTTGATGGAGTTATTGTTTTTTTCTGTTTTCCGTACACACGTGCACAATGTGCGCGTCCATAAATAAAACAAATAAAAATATATTTGGGACGCTGCCCATGATTGCTGAGCTCGTTTTCAGTTATTTGGAATATCAGTGCGCGTTACTGTACTGACAGTTGTACTGATCCTAGCTTAACACACCGTAATCGTCCAAAAACACCAGAAACAGACTTCGTGTATGTGCTCAACACCTGAAATAGCTCCATATCAAAAGTTTGAACAGGAAGATCTCAACTTTCGGAATTAGTTTCACGGTCTTAATCTTATTTCCGGACCTGAGAAATTTAATTTTGCGAGCATACGACCCGTGGTATGTGGTTTTCGGATTTCTAAAGGCAGGGTTTAAGATATATGTAATCTCCAATTTCGATATTATCTACTAGATCAATTGCTCGGACCAGAGTAAAGCGAAAATGCCGGAAATTTTAGGAAAAACGTATGGTAACATATGGTAACTTGGTAATTTTGGGAAGCTGGTCAGAAATCTAAAGTCCACTTTCTGACTTCAGGGGTCACTGTGGGTTAGAGTAACTCCAATGTTGCTTGGCCACTGTAAAAAGTCTTAATTCTTTGAAAATCGGATAACGAGCAACGGATCCGTGATCAGCACCCTTGAAGACAACCCTGGACAGTTTTAGTCAAATCGAAAACTTAGACCTGACTGCCGCAAATATACCATATTTTTCACAAAAATTAGGAAACGGTTTGTGATCCCCACCTTAATTAAGTAACCCCACAGTCGAAGTTGGCAGAAAAAAACCTAAAGCTCAGCTTGTTCGGATGAGTCCGGGCGCAGCAGGCAGCGGAGCGGTCGGTCAAGGCAAAATATACCACTGATAAGGAGATTTTGATACGATCAGCCCGAGAAGCCTTACTTCGACCGGCTCAAAATGAGGGAGCTAGGCTATACTTTCGAAGTCCTAAACGTGTAATACGGGCATATGGGTTATAGAAAATTTGGGTTTAAAACAGGATTCGTCAGGAACGGATTTGATTCGATCGAAAACGCAGAGATCAAATTGGACATCAAAGACGACGGGCGGCGAAAGTCCACGGAAAAAACCGCGATGAAAACCTTCCGTTCTAACTCAATCTTTCTTTTCTCCAGCATTTTTTCCAAACTTTCTTTTCGTCGATTTGAAATATCTTATTGCCTAGTGCCGATTGGGAAAGGAATAGCTGTTTTTCACTCATAGCTTATTATTAGCTTGAGTTGTCTCAAAAAAAAATTCTAAACAAGGTATAGTAGTGTATACTTAGCGTTAACTCTCGCTTACTTCCATTTAAACAGCCTGCGCAAATAAAATTATGGAGATTTTTTGACAGAACTTGAATCTGTGCAATTTTAAAGTAATCGAGCACAATTCCCACTATTATGCGAATATTCAGCTCAATATGAATCGATAAAATGGTTAGAATGAAGAAATGCTGTGACTAAATGACGAAAAAAGAAGAACAAAGGATCGGACGGAAGTTTTAAAGCTGCTCGCCAACTTTGAAATTGATTTGCGACAGCCTTGATTCAGGAATTATCAATTTCACCTTGAACCTTCCGACGGGTCAGATTGTTTTGAAAGCTTAGTGAACCTGAAGGGTAGGGAAGACCATAGATATGAATATAAATTCTCCGGCGAAAGAGGTGGAACAATTGATGTCATGCATGCACAATTGTACTATAGTGTAGAAGCCCGCTTCTGGGCTGTGCTGCTGTGGGCGACCGTCGGAGAGAAGTGATTTATTCACAAGTCCAGAATGCACACCGAGCTGACCCTTTTATAGGGTAGCGTTCATGATCATATCACACAATAACAAAACATAAATGATAATAGTATCACATTTAAGTAGTTTGTTCTTCCGTGATATCGCTTCATTGTGAAGGAGCCCGGTCTTGCCCGGTCTCCCCTAGGTCTTCTCCTTGTTGTTCTCGCGATAGCCGCGATACTCCGGGCGGGACTTTGATAGGTTCGCAATCTTTCTTTGCAACTTCTCGCGCACCAATGTCCTCTGTTGGTTGAGAGCTAATTCCCGATCGCTCCGATCGAGATCTTGTTTTTCTCGAGTTGTATCGTGGTGGAGGTTTGCACTCCGTTGAAGTCAGAAGAGCATCGTCTTGCCGACCTTCTTCCAACTCGAGTGGGATGAGGAGGTTGATCGGTCTTCTTATCACTCTTCCTTTTGATGATCTGAGCTCAACTTCGCTGGTCGAGTTGATTGCTGTAATTCTTCCCATACTCCATGCATTTCTCGGTAGGTTGGGGTCCATCATAAGAACGACTTGTCCGATCTTTGGGCTTTTCGAAGTTGACTTTCCTTGTTTAAGAGATTTTTGGTGAAATGCTCTCAGTTCTGTCAGATAGTTGGAATGCCACACCTTCCAGAATTTTCTTGTCAACTGATAAGAGCTTTCCAACGCTTCCACTGCTTGATATCTCGTTCGTAGGAGAATGAGATCCTCGGGCGGGCGGTAGTCAGGATCCTGCTGCGTAGCTTCATATTGCAATTCCAACGGGTGGGTTAGACAAATATCTCTTTGAATGAAGTCTATAGGCCTAATTGTCGGTGAGTCTTCCTCCCTGTCCGCTTCAACGTACGTCAAAGGACGGCTGTTGAGACAGGCTTCAATTTCAGTTAGGAGTGTCGTAGTGGTTTCGAAGTCTAACTTTTTGCGTCCGACGGCTTTGTACATGGCGTTCTTCACGGATTGAATTAGTCTTTCGTAAAACCCGCCTTTCCATGGGGCGTACGGCATGATATACTTCCACACGATTCCTTGTTGCATACCAAATCGAGCGCTCAACAAAGATTTCCAGCAGACAGACAAAGAAAATAGCATCATTTCTATGAGTTTCGGCAGAATGAGAGCGCCTTGGTGAAGAACATCGTTGAGACTTGGTTTCCCTCGATAATTCGCCGATGCGTCGAAAACGATGCGTTTCGGTGTCGTCTTTTTTACAGGTGTGATGACAGCGTGATGGAGCAGATAATGAATTATCCTGCCTTGATCGTCTTGTGCTTCTGAAGCTTCTTCCAGGATACCCTCCGATAGCTGATCCTTGAAATTTTCGTCGTATTCTTCAAGGAAACGGGAATTGGCACGATATGTGCGATAGAGTTCTTGCAGTCTTGCTTCGGCTATTTGTCTGTTGTCTGGGAGGGGTTCGTGCTTGTCCTTCCATGGCAGTCGGACGCGATATCCATCAGGCTTTTTGACGATCGTTTCGTTGAAGCGCTTCAGTACTGTCTCGTTGATTTGCTGTTCTTCCTGGTGATGAGGTCCAGAGAATTCTTCTGTTCTTGACGACTCGAAGGTCAGAAATTGTTCCCATTTGCTTTTCTCTTCGTCTTTGGGCATGGTAAGCATAACGTATGCGTTGTTTTGTGTTACGTTAGACTCCTTTCCAGACGTCATGTATCCAAAGGAAATGGAAATCAGATGGCGCCCTGACGGAAGCTTCATAATCCCATCTTTTATGACTTGCCAGAGTTGGTCGCAACCAAGTAAAATCTGAGAATCTGTTGCCTTTGCTGGCAACAGTGAGAGCCGAATTCCGTTCTCTCTGATGAAGTTTATATCCTCCATGTCATAGTATGGTGTCGCTACATGACTAGTTATGACGTCGCTCTTATAGAGTTTGAACACCAAGATTCGTCCTTGAATGTCTTTGAGCTTGACTGTTACGATGTCGTGATATGTTTCTCTTGTTTCGTTGGATCCGAAAGTGTTCAGGCGAAGAAGTTCACGTCCTACACGCGGCAGCTGTAGATCATCCACTATGGATGAGTGTATGAATGACAATTCTGAACCGGTATCAAGAAGATTCCTGGTATTCTGTGACTTGATCGAACCGATAATTTGTGCTGATCCAGTGAGAAGCTGAGCCCTTTGCGTAGATTGCTTGCTGATCTGCATCACGGCTTGACTGTTCTGTACTGGAAATGAGACTTCGTTGTCATCAGGATGACTTGAAACGAAGGTTTGCGTTGTGGTTCTAGCTTGCCTTGAGGTTGTGTAACTTTGTGTCCTTGAATTGTTGTCTCCGATTTGGTTGTCTCCAGGAGAACGTTGAGGATTGTGCAACGAAGTGTGGTGTTTCTGTCCACATATTCTGCATCCACGTTTGATGCACGCGTCGGCTATGTGATCTGAGCGTCCGCAGTTTCTGCATAACTTGTTCCGATTGAAGAATGCTGTGCGCTGATAAAGAGGTGTTGGGCAGTCGACAGAACGATGAGTTGCCTGCTTGCAGTACAGGCATTCCGAAGGTTGGAACTGTCGTCTGCTTGGACTCCGCAACTCTGTGGTAACTGTGGATCTTGCGTTGGTATTGTCAATGGTATTGCTTGATGATACCCGGGCTTCTTCGAAAAGCTCCTTTTTGGTTATTATGTCATCCACTTCACAGTAAAACCTGTTCCAAGTCCAGTCCTTGGGATTTCTTAGTTCTGATTTTCTCTCCAGGATTTTTAACTGAATCTGTTCATTAAACTTCCTGAAGATTTGGGTCAGAAGATGTCTTTGATTTACGTCTTCTTCTTTGGTCGCCAACTGTGCCATGGATGTGGCTAATTGGTCAAGAAGTTTCCGTTGCTGACGTGTGGACGGTCCTTCCGCTGTAATGTTCTCCAGTCGTCTATAGAGCCTGTCGATTATTGCTTCGTTATTTCCATAGCGCTTGTGCAGCCATTGAACAGCTTCCGCATAGTTGGCATCCGTGATTTGAAAACGCGCAATGGCTTCTTTCGCGTCTCCCTTGAGTGCTTTTATCGGGTAGTTGAACTTTATTAGAGGCGCGATTGGCTGATCATGGACGTTTGTTCTGAATATCTGCCAGAAATTGTCCCACTCCCAATTCTCACCAGAAAAATCGGGTATTGGCAGAGGTGGAAGTAGTGATTGTCCTCTCGATCGTTCCGTCGTTAGCAGTGGTGGTTCTTCTAGCAAGTCCTGGATTGCCATCTCTGTCTCGACTTCTTTTTCCAACAGAGCCAACTTGATTGATTCTGCTCTTTCCATCACTTCATCTGCTGCTCGTTGGTAACTCTGGATTGCAACAAGTTCTGTGGAGAGTTCCTTTCCTTCGAGCTCTTCGTAAGCCGCCTCTAGTTTGTCTACGGATTCCTCGACCGAGCGTTTGGCCGAGTCAAGAACTCGCATTGATTGCCTCACTCTGAGAAGTAGCTTCTTCAAGTGTTGTGGTGGGTCAGCAGTTCGCTCCGTAATCGGTGTTTCTACTAGCTGCTCTATGTCGTCGACCGTTTTCTCGAGGAGGTTCTGTGACCGAGTCAAATTCGCCTTTTGTGTTCGCAATGACATCGCGTCGTATTGGTTATCTGTTTATGATCACAGGACGATGTACCGGGCAGTCACTTGTGGATCACAGGAACAGACACTGACGGAGACACTGACGGAACTACATAGAGTAGATCACGCACCTCTTGCACTGCGTTTAGGTCACACAGCGATATCGATGGCTCCCCGCACGATCCGTTTACCAGGTTGACTAGCGCTTGTGCTAGTGAAGTGGGTTCAGTATTCGTTGAACCGATGCACCATGTAGAAGCCCGCTTCTGGGCTGTGCTGCTGTGGGCGACCGTCGGAGAGAAGTGATTTATTCACATGTCCGGAATGCACACCGAGCTGACTCTTTTATAGGGTAGCGTTCATGATCATATCACACAATAACAAAACATAAATGATAATAGTATCACATTTAAGTAGTTTGTTCTTCCGTGATATCGCTTCATTGTGAAGGAGCCCGGTCTTGCCCGGTCTCCCCTAGGTCTTCTCCTTGTTGTTCTCGCGATAGCCGCGATATATAGTATTTTATCTTATATTTAAGTTTTAATATTGAATAAAATTTCTGGGGAGTTTCATTTTTGTTTGCTTTTTTTATTTGCTGATGAAAACTTGTTATTAAATCGAAGATGCAGTTTTCGATTCACTAGTCATCCAAATACCCAGAGAAAAAAAAAACTAGAAAGGAGAACATGAAAGAGCGAAATTTCAAATAAAATTCTGCACTAAAAAAATCGAATTTCGATTTTTTCTTCATCACTTTAATTTTCATCAAACTGGAATTCCGACTAGCGCCGATGGTCCAATAAGCGAAAAATTCCAACTCAGACAATGGGAGCGGCGGACAGCTGGCGAAAATTCGCCATTTCCTCAGCAACTGGGTGATAACTGGCATTTAGCTGGCAATAGCAATCACACCTCATAAATACCGAGCGCAAGACAACGCACCTATCCACCAATCGGCACTCGGTTGGCGTCTAGACGCCCTGTGGCATTCGCTTGGCACCGAGTCGTGGCTGGCACTCTAGCGAGTTAGCGACTCCACACATTTCGACATGTTATGATTTGATCACTGATTTCATTGATAAGCCCGGCCGGTATATAAGGAAATTCACTTGAATGAGTGCTCACTCGGCACTTTCTCAGGCACTCGTGGGGGTCGACCCCGAGCCACATGGCAGTCGCGGTGCGACGCGACGTCATGGCATGTAAGGCGGCGTCTAGAGTTCATTCGCGGCGCGACGCGACGTTATGATTAGCCTACGTATCGATCAAGCGACGCCGCGTCGCGTCGTCGCTAGGTGTTCACAGTGAAGACGCACGATACATCGAATTTGACGCGCAAATTATAATCGCTCCGCGACCATCGCATCGCGTTGCAATGGAACGCGACGCGATGGTCGCGGAGCGATTGTCATAATTTTTCCTTCCATCATCGGAGACTCAAGGGGCGTTTTTAATTTTCTCAAGCCTTTTCAAAGACTAGGTTGATTGAAATTGTCATATTTATTGTATTGTTCTCAGATTATACTGCAAACAATTTTGTCTGCATATTTAAGGTCAGTGTGATGAGGGAGACGGTTTCAAAGAGTTGACGAGCTATAAAGTTTTTTTACGTTTTACAAACGACACAAGCATAATTTGGTCTCATTTCACCGAAACATCCCTAATCTGTACTATCAACTCCAAAAAAAATTCTAAGCATCATTTGCTCCCGATGTATTTGATTGCTTCGTCATTAAAGAAGCAAATTGTGGCAACGAAAACAAAAATGTGCCATAATACTACAGATAAAAGATAAAAAAGGTACATTACACTTAGAGGCAGTGTTCACGATGATTTTCGTTCCCGAGTTTTCCACTCAAAACAATTCGTTGGCCCCCAAGTGTTACCAAAATTACGAAGAAACGGCTTGAAACGCCCTCAACCGTCTTATTTCAGTGACATTATTCTCTGGCCTGGACTAGTTGTCCGATTGGATGAACATGTTCACGGTGGTTGTCACCAGTGAAAATCGGGACTAATAAAAAATGGAAGAATATTTCAGGCAAAACTGCATTAGTTGGGGTTCGAAGGAAAGGGCGGAGCAGTAAAGAGTAGAGAATCGCAAGGGACGGGTCCACAAAAGATTTCATTGTCACTACGAACAGTTCCAGTGAGAGTAAAAAGGTGGAGTGAGAGTGAAGAATTTGGTGCCTTTCTAGGACGTTTTTCTCGATTTCTTCGTCATTTCAGTGCTACCCGGACGCCAAACAATCTATTTAGCGGTTAATCTCAAAATCGAAGATTATCGTGAACACTGCCTTTAAATAGACAGAATAAGATCAAATATTGATTAGTTTTGCTTGGGTGCGGAAAATTGCGGAAATTACGCGATTGCGCGTAGTCGCCTAGCGTTCGCGCCGTTCACGCCTTGATTTCCGCGCGACGCGATTTTCGCGTCGCGCTGACATGTGCCATCGCGTCGCGCCGCGAAAACTCTGAACGCCGCCTAAGGATCGATCCGCGACGCGATAAGGGACCTACTGGATTGAAGTTGCTGCGTTGCTCACAACAGCTTGTATCATCATACCTAATGAGAAAAAAAGGCTGTTAACATAACTGTCAAAATCATGTGTTAGGTGGGGCATTCTTGAAGGGATCTCGCTCACCAGTTCAGACTTTTCATCGCGCACGCGTGGCTGAATTCTCTCTAATGAAAACAACGTCATGGGTTGTATGGGGCGGCTTTTACAGCTGCTGATTTTCTTCGTAGCACGAGAAGCAGGCCGCTGCTGCTGCTGCTATTCATTATGTGATGTGCCAAAAGTGGTCCGCTCTGGAACGTAAAAACACTTGCTCCATTCAATCTGAAGCAGCAGCAGCTTTTTAAAGGCATCGTCCACGATGAAATATGGTTGTCGAGAGTTCCGTTGAATATGGGAGGTCAGAGGCCTAGTGAGACAGTCGTGTCAGAAAGAGCAGCGAAAAATGCCCAAAACCGCTTTTCTCTACCACAACAGGATCGCTTTTGTGACGTTTCATTTCTGGCATTAGAAGAATTGACCGGTTCGGAGGAGTGAACTGTTCAGTGTAATAAACGTGATAAACGTGAAAAATTCTTCTGATAACCGGTTGTTTTCCTTTCTTGATTGTAACAAGGGATCAACCCAGTGGCCGGCCTCCAAATCCAGAAAGCCGTTTTGAGGTGGCGACAACTTCATTCGGAGGCAATTTGAGAACTCCAAAGTTTGTGAATGACTTTGTGAAGACCCATTAGTCCGATTAAACGCAAAAACTGGAAAGCGGATTTCATCCTGTACGATGCCTCTAAACACATTTTCTTTTCAGATTCTTCCATTTTCAACCTCCTCCCACCTCATACGTGTGCATAATCAGCACGCAACAGTTGAGGTGATTCTCTCTGAAACTCCGGATTTTTCATTTGAATGCTCGCTATATACTGTGCTTATCTGGGTCAAATTCCAGTCAGCAATTGCGTCTCGACACGCTTTGCGGCCGCACGCGCTCGGGTCAGTCGGGTTTCCAGCGCCAAAGCCGACTCGAGGTGGTTTTTTTTCTTACAATTTTCTCCAATTTTTCTTAGTTTCCAGTTTCCGAACCCACTTAGAGTCAGCAGATCGGCGGCTGCGGCGCTGGAAGCTCTTCTGACTTGGGAGCGTGCGGTCGCATAGCGTGTCAAGACGCAATTGCGGACCGGAATTCAGCCCAGATTAGCACAGTACCGAATTTCTCGTTTCACTGTTTGTAAATTTTCTTGAAAAAAATCCTAGGTTCGGAGTACATTGTTTTCTGGAAAAAAATTCTCGAAAGAAAGCTAATGGTCTAAAATGACTTAGAGCAGCTTCAGTAAAAGCCTCAGGCAGTGTTCGCAAAAAAACGGTCTTCGAGTTTCCACCGTATGTCAGAAATACCGGAGCCCATTGCAAAAATTATGTCGAAAAATAGGTCAAAAAGGAGCCATGAATAGTGGTGTTCGGCCCTTACACGTGAATGTGGTGCGCCCGCCCCGCCCACTTCCTCTGTCGCCAACATGGAAGAAGGCGGGGTGGGCTTAGCCTATCCAAGTTTTGGGGCAGTATAGGACTATTTTGGGCTCGTTTTTACCCATTTTTTTCGAAATTATTGTTGCGATGGAGCCCGGAGTTGCCTCTAAGATAATCCACTCCATCCAATTGAGAGACTGCGCCACTAACATTTATTTCAGAACAGCGGAACAGACATAAATTTTTGAATTTTGTAACAAAAATAATAAAAATATTAAAGTTGACTAGTTTATTTCATGTTTCCAACAAGGCTCAGAAATTTTAGAAATGAATGTGTGGGATGAGCGTTTTTATTACGCTAGTCTTGTATCCTCTGTTTCCGAGTGTGCGTCTGCGTGCGTATGCTGCGTCTCCTTCTTCCCACAACTTCTCTCTGTCTCTACCCTCGCTCCACACTAGGGAACAGAGTAAATCTGGCTTTGAGCATGTGAATATGGGTTCGACCTAAAACACAGTGTTGCGAAATAAATGTAATGCGGCGCGGCTGCGTAGCGCTATCTCCAATCTGTTACGATTCCCCAAAAGTTAATGTGTTAGAAAAGCTTCAGTTTACGGCAACGGAAAAAAGGCGATTATGCGGTTGCGTATTTCCACTAATCGTACTGTAGGTTGCGCCATAACCGACGGCAAAGTTGTAATTTTTTCCTGAATTTCGAAAAAAAAAACATCGGGAACGTCGAAAAGCGGTCGACAAACCTTGTCTTTATACCTAAAATCTTTCTCACGAAAAAAAATTCTCTATTATTTCCATTTTTTTTGTAATTTTTAGTTTTCTCTTGTTATTCCTGCGTGTTTCTATGATAAAGACCTTAGGCGCTATTCATAATACTCAGCGCCGGCGCGGAACGCTGGTCAAGCGCTGGTGGGAGCATGAATACTTTCTACGCGCGTCACGCGCGTGCCGCTCTTGCTGAGACTATGGATATTTCAGCGGCGACGACATTGCGGAGCGGAATAAAGCGGACCTTAACATTTTCAAACAAACAAAAACAAAAACTTTTCTTGTGAAATTTCTCTATATTTTTTCAATCTTGTTGATATCTCTTTTCCTGGGGTCGTATTCGCCAATAACCCGCCGGGTACCCGCCGGGTAGTCGAAGGGTAAATGAGGTGAAATTTCAGTACAAAACGCGCGCTCCACGGCCACCTCTCGCCTCCCTTGGCTTCCCTCGCGACCGCTGAAAGATTTTGCGTAGCTTCTCGGGAAAATTGGCCGCATCGCGGCGAAATTTATTGAAAATTGCACGGAAGAGACGTTAGATTCATTCCTTTTGATTTCTTAAACCCTCATTTTCTCAATTTCCGTGTGATTCTGTCTCTTGTTTCCTTTTCATTGGTGACTCAGATCCTTTTTTTCGTTACAATTATACATTTTTGACTGTGAATAATCATTTTTTGCTATTTTTTTCGCACGTTTCATTGAATTTTTACCAAAAAAAATTTTAAAGCGATTTATGTCACATCTTAATCATCCAGAAAGCTGCGGGCTCTCATCTTTTTGTCCAAGTACTATAGACAGTGTGCAAAATAACGATTCCGATCAAGGGGTTGGTCCTCACACGTACCGCGAAACCGTTGCTGGCCTACACAGAGTACGAGATCAGTTGAGGGTAAAATTATCAGACGGAAATCGGCTAGGTACCAATGACAACCCTATGCAGATGTTGCTGACTCCTATTCCGTTCCCACGTTCATTCTACAAAGAGCGCGACCCTTGCCCTGAAGCAGACATCAAGTTCAGGATCTTATCATCAGCAGTTTTTGGTGTTCTAAACAGGCACAGGAACGAGCGAAATCGAAATCTAACCAACTCGCAATGGGAAGGATTCAAAGAAATGCGTGACTTAATCAGTCGCAATGAAATCCGACTTTCTGTAAGCGACAAAGGAGGTGAATTCGTGGTTTCTCCATTGTCACTGGATCGCGAAATCACTGAGCTTCATCTTAGCGACACGAGTATTTATGCTCGCTCTACAGAAAGAGAATTCTTGGTCCAGTGTCATAAGCTGAATACGCTGTGGATGAAAGTTGGAAAGAATGCAGGGTTGAACGATAGGCTGCTTAGGAGACTCAAACTGGATACATCAACCTGCCCAGTTTTTTATAGCTTGCTAAAAACGCACAAGCTTTCTTCAGACGACATGCATTCTTTGACGGCCAGCACTTTCAAAATAAGACCTATAATAAGCTACGTGGGTGGACCCACTGATCGCATATCGTGGTTCCTGAATAAAATTGTTGGACAACTGCTCATCCACGTACCGTCACATCTGTCCACCAGACAGTTTCTGGATCGCCTACGAGCCTGCAGAATGGAGGAAAGCTGCGTGCTAGAATCTTTTGACGTCACCGCACTTTACACGAACGTAAACAATCAGGAAGCTCTCCAGGCACTGTCCGAGATGCTTGATGAGTATGGCAGAACGATAGTGACGTTTGGTCTGAGCAAGCAACAAATCATGGTTCTCGTGAAAGAATGCCTAAATTGCAGCATTTTTAAGTGGTGTAGAAGCAACTTCTCGCAATTAAGGGGCCTCGCCATGGGCCAACGCTTAGCTCCGGCTTTAGCGATTTGCTTCATGAGCAGGATAGAGAAACCGCTGCTGGAACGACTGCCCACTATGTACTGTCGCTACATCGACGATTGTTGTGTTATAACATCAACACAATCAGAAATGAACGAATTGTTCAATATTCTGAACCAACAATCCGAGTACATAAGATTCACACGAGAAACCCCTAGAAATCAATGGCTCCCCTTCCTCAATACACAGATAAGGCTCTCCAATGGTGTGTACAGCGTAAAGTGGTATCGGAAAATGAGTTCTAAGAATATCATACTTCACGCTAGGTCAGCGCACCCTCAAGCCGTCAAGCGAGCTATCGTACGCAATTTGTTTAGAACGGCTCTAGAGGTGTGTAGTGGCGCCACTGAATGTGAAGAATCGAGGAAACTAGCAAGTGATATCGCCACTTTAAACGGATATGCAACAGAACGACGCCAGGGGGGCCGACGAACACGCTCTTCGAACATCAACGATGGCAAGATCTCTCTCAACCTTCCTTTCATATCGGATAGGATCAGTGCTGAGCTTCGTCGATGCATAGCACGAGCTGACCTGGAAGATGATGTTGTTCTTGTTAACATTCCGCGAGATAATATCAAGCATCAGCTCGTCAGAAACAGGCTCTACGATCGATCTTGTATCACAACGAACTGCGTAACGTGCCCACATGGAAGAGAAGGGGATTGTGCCCAGAGTGGCGTTATATACCAACTCCAGTGTTTGGCTTGCAACGAAATATATATTGGAGAGACGGGAAGATTGCTGTGTGTCCGACTTAAGGAACATCTAGCCGGTAAAAGGCGCAAGTCTCTTCTTACCCCGCTTGGTAAGCACAGAGTTGAACACCACCACAACGACGACTACGAGATCATGTGTACTATTCTCCACCACGAAACTGATATCGCGGCCAGGAAAGCCCTTGAGGCGTTTTACATACTGAAGCGAAATTCAAAACAAAACAATCGCAGTGAGTGCATAACGACAACGAATGAATTTCTACCGTTCATCCCGCTATGTGGATTGTAAAATGGTTGTTTCTGCCCACTGTCTCCGCTCATTTTGACATTAGGAGCTTCAATGGTGTCTCACTTGCTCCTAGTCGTTCACGAAGTGTAGCGGAGCTTGGCTGCTGTGGAATCGAGACGGGTTAGTATCGGTGTTTGACCTGTTCAGTTTTTGAAGCTTTTGTGAAGCGTTGATACTCGCAATAGGCGAAGACGCGCTTGACCGTGTAACTCGTGAACAACCTGTTTCGATGAAATTTCAGGAGCTTGCCGAAACGTAAGGCCAATAGAAGTGAACAAATGAACGTGGATATAGACAGAGCAGACAGAAGAGAAAAATATGTGATCCTGTGGAAGTGGGAATGCAATCATCAAATCAATAATAAAAATGGGAGGTCAATTCAAAATAAAAGATCTAATATGGACGAGATACCGCATAACAAGATTGAATGAATCTTATTAAAAGTCCTAAAATTCCCAATTTTTACTATCAAACCTATCATCAGCGATCACGGAACGCAGGTATGTATATCCTTTTAAACGTTTCCCCATTAATCTCATATTTAAACAAATGTTAGATAAAAAAAATTGTTACAAAGAGATAGAAGCTACTAAAACTATCCTTAAGCCAATTAGGAAACAAATAGTATATCAGTAGTACGCAGGAATTTTGGAATGATACAAGAATGAAGTCCCAGATAGTAAGAAACTGTATAATGGAATTTTGAGTTATTACTAGTAATCAAAATGTACAAATCCCTTTCTCAGAAAAAAATTAACTATTATAGTAGTAAAAGTGATGGTATATTTTCTATTCTCCACAAGCCTGCCTTCGACAAGTCGAACAATGTTCAATCGCAAAAAAGTATCAAAGCACAGGAGTTCATAAACCGAAGGGTTTCATCGGAATACATAGAAATAATAGATTTCCCAAACCCAGATCGCAACGATATCAGAACACTGCTGGAAAAGTTCCTAAGAGAAGTGATACGGTACTTAATGTTGTGTATAAAGTATTCATTTTTAAAGAAATACAATCGAACCAAAATAATTGTTTCGTATGCAGAACATTTTTAGATACAACAACAAAAACGATCCATTTCCTTCAACCTGGATAGTAGGAACTGGTAGCAATGACAATCGAAGTTCATTCCGAGTGAGTTCCAGAAATTTTCATACATTATTATAAACGGTTTTGAACACTTATAATAATATCAATATAAAAAATTTTAATGTATATTTAGGTGAAAATGACTAGTCCGTTTTGGGATTTTTTCCTTGAAAAGGGAAAGCAACATCTTGGAGAGTATACCAGGAAGAATCGATCCAGGATAAGAGTCGCAAGAGACCAGACAGTCCAAGTAGGAGACCATGAAATCCAAGGACTTATGTTAGTACAAACTATGGAATTTTAATCAAAACTAATAATTATAGCTTGTACATCAGACGTCGCATTTGTCAGGAATTTGAAAAGAACAAATATCCGGCTCCCAAAATTCAAGTGAAAGGAGGATACCTATTAATAGGATGGGAATCTACTGGCATGCGGAAGGTACAGCCATGTTTTCAGTAGTAAATAATACTGTAAAAACCATGAACAAATGTCAAGGACTAACATATAGCAGAGACCAACTAAATTTAGAGGTATAGTGACAACTTGGGGCAGCCCGCATATCTTGCTAGCGGGCAGCCCTTTTCCCTGAAAGTTAGCGGGCAGCCCCCCATTCCGTCAACTGGGGGCAGCCCGCGCCTCGGGCTGCGATCAGTCCTCACCCTGACGATTACCGCGCAGCCCGAATGCAGTTGGTTGGTGTGCAGCCCTCAACCTGCCAACTTGGGGCAACCCGCATATCTTGCTAGCGGGCAGCCCTTTTCCCCGAAATTTAGCGGGCAGCCCTCCATTCTGTCAACAGGGGGCAGCCCGCGCCTCGGGCTGCGATCAGTCCTGACCGTGACGATTACCGCGCAGCCCGAATGCAGTTGGTTGGTGGGCAGCCCTCAACCGGCCAACTTGGGGCAGCCCGCATATCTCGCTAGCGGGCGGATTTTTCCCTGGAATTCAGCGGGCAGGCCCCCATTCTGTCAACTGGGGGCAGCCCGCGTCTCCGGCTGCGATCAGTCTGCATCCTGTCGATTACCGCGCAGCCCGAATGCAATTGGTTGGTGGGCAGCCCTCGACCGGCCAACTTGGGGCAGCCCGCATTTGTCGCTAGCGGGCAGCCCATTGCCCTGAAACTTAGCGAGCAGCCCCATTCTGTCAACTTGGGGCAGCCCAATTTTCTTGCTAGCGGGCAGCCCCTCCTCTGGAAATTAGCTGGCGGTTTCCATTGTGTCAATTAAGAGTAGCCCACGCATCAGGCTGCGATCAGTCCGCAATCGGACGATCGGCGTGCACCCCGAATGCGGTGAGTCGGTGAGCAGCTCACAACTCAAGCTACCGGGCAGCCGTGCCCAGTCAACTAGGGACCGCAATCCTCGCTAGCGAGCAGCCCTCGCGAGCCTTCGCGTTTTGAAAACCCGCCCAGCCAGGATTTGGAGTTGTAAAAGGAATCATTCACGCCACAGTCTACTGCGTTTACCCGGTCCCCTGCGCGGGTCGATTGCTTTTGTCGTATTAGATCCCCAGAAATTAGGATATGTCTACAGGCTCTTGGCTGAAGCTTTGGGTGGCTGTGTACAAGCCAGTGATCCTTTCGGAAATACTTTTTCGTGGTAGTCTTGCATAGTCAGAAACTGGAAGGCTGGAAGGCCTTCACAGATTTTGGTGGGGTGCCGTATGGTTCGCACAGGTTACTCAACATCCATTTCATGTTTTTTCTTCATTGTATAATTTGAACGATCAAAAATAAGATTTACTGTTAGCCATGATTCGATCATAGATACAAGAGAAGCACAGAAGGGAATAAAGCGACTCTGTGATCAAAACTTAATACTATGTCAGCTTATCCATTAGGTGCGACGCTATGCTATAGTAAACTCTAATACAACCGTAGTGGGCTACGCGATCGAGATTCCCGGGTTCCTGCGGCCGCGCCGCCTGCGCATTTCTGCTAGATAGCTGTGGAAACTATTCCTAAAATTCTTCGACTTCTGATTGGTTGTCCTATCTCAAACTACCTAGCAGAAGTGAGCATGCGGCGCGACTGAACGCAACCGATGAGACTCGGTTGCGCAGCCCACTACGGCGGTGTCAGAGTTTACATACTGTGGCATTCATTTATCTATTTCGTAGAGTATAGGTAAATGAAATGGCACCTATTCTGCGCAATAAGAAAATTGATATGAGGTTAATGACTCTAAATTGTGCCCACCTCCAGGCTTGAAATTGCAAAAATGCTGGTGAATTTGGGCAATTTTGTCTCAGAGTAGAGAATCTCGTGCAGCCAATACATGCCGTGTACCTTCTGTTGGATTTAAGTAGTATTACCACCGCTGCAGAACCATATGACCGAAGTTGAGTTTTAAACATTTTCTGGTGCACAGCTTAGTCCCCATACCACACGATTTCTACCTTGCCACCAGACAACTTGCGCTTGGTATCGTGAACGTTAACCATGGGGTACAGTTGGGTTTGTCTCCAATCATAGCGTGTTATTTCCAGTGCAAACCCAATTGTAGCCCTTGGTTTGCCGTTCATGAATCTCAGAACTGGGCGAGCTTGGCATGGGAGCGTCCTCATGTGTAAGACTCTCAATTCGAATTGTCCTGGGTAATACAGAACAGCTACGCATTCCCCTCAGAAAATTAGGCTGACAAACTGAACTAAGCTCTGGTAAATCATTAGTGACCTGTCGATTTAAATTATCACCAGCAGCGGAGCGGTGGGCCTCGGCGAAATATAACTAAAGATAAGGAGGTTCCGACGAAAAAGCCACCCTTCCGCGCTGTGATAAAGGAAAACAGGAGCTTACTTGAAATGGAACAGAGTCTATATAAAATAGACTAGGATTTTTCAAAGTGGATTCGTCATGAAAGAATAGATTCAGTAATGTAAGACATAGATTTTGCACCTGATTGGCATTTTGAGACCATGGTAGTTCGAATTTCGCACTTCAAATAGCAGTCAATAAATTTCAGTGCGAGTTAGACTGTCCGCCCACGCGGTCGGCGTCCGTGTTCAAGCGGCCGTCGTAAAGTCATTTTTCAGAGTTATGAATCGATTAACAGGTATATTAGATGAACAGGGAAAAGAATTCCAGTCAGCTGTCTGCAGTCGTGGAAAACTTCGTTTGAGAAAAAGCCTTTGCAACGGTCGCTCGGCACGTACACCGACCGGGGGGGCGGGTGGTCTCATTCGGGCAGACTCTACATCAAGAGAGTCGCTTGGCATGATGGCATTCGAGCAACCTGTTCACATTGTTCCTTTTCTCACATATTCGAATATGCGAATATTCTAGTGGTCGAAATTCGTCGAACTCGCTGCTTATGGCAGTTCGTACCGGATATGGCTAACTCGAACTGTAGCCTTTTGTGGAACTCGCATTGATTAGAACACTCTGAACATTCCTCAAAAAATATTTGGGGGAGGAAATTATTCTTGACGTCAGAGGAGTTCATGACCAGTTTGGAAAGAATATGCTTGCTCTCTATAACATAAAGTTGTTATGGAAAGGATTGTCCGCCTAGGCGGTTGGCGTGCCCGTCAAGCGGCCGTCGCGAAGGCGTGCTACGAATTGTGAATCGATTAGCAGCTTTCATACACGAGTAGTTAACAATATCGCAGTAAGCTGTCTGCAGCGGTAATGAGGCTCGTACGGAAAAATGCCTTTGCGACGGCCACTCGACACGCACACCGACCGCGTGGGCGGACAGTCTGATTCGCACACTTTACATGTGCGGGAAGAACTACTTACATGAAGCTGCAGCATCAGGTATTTGACTTCCAAAGTCCATCTTTTTGTTGCTCGGCGCATTTCATTGATTGTTTTTGATTTGTCTGGGATCATGTCACAGGCGGTTGTGGAGTGAGGATTCAGAGTCTAATTCATGGAAGAAACTTAGAAGAGCTAAATTTCTGACTTTTTATAAAAGGATAGGATTCTTATTGGTTTTAATTTAAGGCCTAGTTCAAATTTTTTGGGGCATTGAGCCCCATAGATCTTGTGCACGGCCGCGTAGCTGAAACAAGTAACAGTGTACTGCACAAGGGCAGGAGAAGGCCAGTTCTGAATTATTAGTTTCGGTTCTGAGAATGATCGAAAGCTAAAAACACTGTTCGCACATACTACCATTCTCCCAATATCTGTGTATGGGCCTGATTGTACATGAGATTTTACTCGGACACCTCCACCCGCTCAAGCGTTCTATCAGTGTGATTTTACCAATTTTCGGCACTTTTACCAGACCCCATCCACCCTACCGCAGGTCATGTGGACCACACCCCGCGACGAACCCTGACAAGTAAATGCGACGTTGAGAAGGTTTTGGCCTGTAATGCACGTCTATTGGATTACTGAAACCACTGGATCATACAATTCCGCTAAATTCCAGCGGGGGAAGAAGGGAAGAAGGAATGGTATTCATTTATCCTACTTGAAACTGTCCAGTTTTCCGGCATCAGTTATCCTTCTTTTTCGGATTCAAGGTTTTCTGTCGTTACTGATTCGATCTTCTTGAAACAATTATTTCAGAAAAAAAATTCGAATTAAACACTGAATCTCACAGTAGATTTTCGGCTGCTTTACTATGCACATATTTTGAAAAATTAGGCTTGAGGAAGGAGTCCGACCAGAAACATTCTTGACTGAAACGCTAAGAGGATGACTAGCAACCCAATGTTATCTGGGCCTTAGATTGCATGAGTGAAAAGCGTTTTCAATTTTTTCCACTACATATAGCTCTGAAGTAATCCTGCAATTGAAAGGTAGTTTTGCGCGTAGTGTCAATATATAATTCTCTGCCTCTCAAAGACGATTCCTCACCATCCCTAGCTCGGAACAAGGTCGCCTCCCGAGTTTAAAAGTAGCCCGTGTTCGATTGTTAGCGGTATCACAACAGTATTTTTTTTGAGAAGCAGTTCGCAAGAAAACACCACATGTAATTCCAGATGATGCCTTAGAGGAATTTCAAAGGCAGACAAGGGAGGCTTTCGTCGTAGTCGACAGAAAGCCGGACTGAGCCGTTCTCTTCCATCCTTAGTAGTTGGCTGTATGCCCATCGATAAGGAGGGTGCACTCGAGGGCACTGCGGACGGAGCAGGCCGGCGACAAGACGGATCAGGCTGGTTTAGTGCGGACACATCGTGGGTAATTTTCTACCTGAGTGAGCAATGTATTATACGCGTATCGACCGGGCTGGCTACGGCCGATCGAAGGACCAAGACGGGGGCATAACCGCACAATTTGCATGGTATGAGAGTTCATGAGGATTCTGACTTGCGCGCTTTTTCACCTTAGTCTCTTTTTTCTCCAAGATTTATCACTCATCAAAAGCTTCGCACATTTGAGAGAACGGAGAAGTTCTCCAATGACTTGGGTCAGGGATAAGGAGAGGGGGATGGGTGGGGCAGCCAATGGTCAGGTGAAGATTCCCCCGTCTTCTGAGGTTGCGCTTTGAAAACGCAAGAAAGGTTTGTTATGCATTTTTACAACGTTTTTCATTCGGCAAAGTAGATTAGTCTATAAGTGGAGGACA
This sequence comes from Aplectana chamaeleonis, assembly GCA_029168955.1. Lineage (NCBI taxonomy): Eukaryota > Metazoa > Nematoda > Chromadorea > Rhabditida > Cosmocercidae > Aplectana > Aplectana chamaeleonis. Next base: position 384,303 of record JAPDOI010000253.1, on the reverse strand, counting down.
ATGAATTCACAACAGTGAACAGTTTTTTCAATTACTATTCTTGTTCTTGCTATCTTGTGTCTATATACCTGTGTTTGTGTTTATTTTATTATACCTGTGTTTGTGTTCATTTTATATTCTTTTCTTTTTTTCAATGTGCTCGATTTTATGTTATGTATTTTTTGTATGTTTTTATGCTTTTGTGAATAAATAAATTATCACGCTGTTTTGGCATTTATTGAGGAGACTACCGAAAATAAAAGAACAGTATGAGACTTTAACTGTCGATCTCGGAGCCAAATTCTGGTCTGCAAATGCGGACTACGGCTGTTGCATCACGCAATAGGATGCTAATCGTGCTGGGACCACTTGGTCCCTGCACGATTCACCTCTCCCCCAGCACGATTATATTCGCGTCGCGTGATGGAACAGCCGTAGTCCGCATTTGCAGAACGGAATTTGGATCCGCGAGCGACAGTATGTACGAAATTCTACTCTAGGTTTTCAAACAGTTTCAGTGCGAAAAATCTAATCGATTGGTGAACAAACGCCGCCCAATTTGTGCTCGGTGCACCCCATCAGAGTGTTGAAAAAACGATATCTATAATCTGGTGTGGAATTTGAGCAAAATTAATCCTGTGCACGTTCGGTTGAAGGAAAAATAGGTCTGACTTCAAAAGGCGCTGTTGGCACTGAACCTACCAAACTTCTCAATATTGAGCTTAACTCTGACTAGGGAACTACTCTTTTCCCCGTGAATATGCCTGTCCAGAGCCATTCTAGACGTGGAATGCGCACGCGCTCTTTACAGCTGCCTAAAATCATTACGAAAGAAGTCATGAGCGTTTTCTGAGTTTCGCGAAAAGGTAAGGGTTCATCAGAGAATTTCCGAGGCATTTTGAATTTTTTTGTCGAATTTTACTCAAGACTTGTATGCGGGGGTATTCTAGGATGCTGAACGCGAATCCTGAACATGCTTATCGAAATTCTGAGGTCTACTGTAGGTCGCGTTAGGTGCCTTGCCATTTCGTGGGTAGAACCTACCTTAATAATTCAAAATCGACGAAAGAACATCAAACACGTTCTCAGCACCCCCCCCCATAACTCTCGCATAAAAAGTTTGGGTCTTCGATCAAACTACGGTATAACCAACGTAACTTACCGTGACCTCGGATTCGTGCCGAGCACTCCAAGTAACCCCCAGACAAGGACTTCGAGTCACATGTATCGTAGCATTCTGGAAATCGTTGAAAGACGCGTTTCGCCCTCAATTTTACCCAAATGGAAAGCTTCAAATAACTGAAATCGAAAAACCGACTAATTAATCCCAGATTTGTGATCAGCAACCCAAAGAACCCACATGGAAAGTTTTGAGTCAAAACTGAAATATTACAAAACCTAATTGATTTAACGCTCAACCAACAATCCGTACCAAACTACGTCCAGGGTCGTTATTTTGGAAGCTGAACACGAATGTGAGATCCGTTTTCAGGTTTTTGAAGGAATACTGCGCGTTTTGGAAGGTGCACGGGTACGAAGATCAATGGAAAAACGCCTATAACTTTTTTCATAGTGGTTTATGGCAGCTGACAAGGGCTTATTCGGACTCTACGTTCGAAACAATTACAGAAAAGTACAATACGACCCCTAGGGTGGTGGCCATCGTGTATCAACACCCCTGAGGAGGGGGGAGGAACGGGGGAGGAGCGAGGCTCCTGATTGGACGCAAAACGGGCTAGCCCCGGCCTGAGGCTGTTGCGTCCAATTAGGAACCTCGCTCCTCCCACCTCTCAGAGGTGTTATTACACGATAACCACCACCTATCAATGGAAAAAAAAATGTGCGAAATGGGCAGTGGGCAACTAAAGGGTCTTTCAACCACAACTCGCCTCAAAGTGCTCCTTTTTCAATTTCGAAAACACCGAAATATACAGCATGTCGTGATCTAGTCGATCGTGTGAAAATATTTTGCGAAATTCGAGACCAACATTATTTTTCAAGGCGGAATACATTTTCATTTTGACCATGCTAGAGATCGCGTACGGTTGTTTTCGATCGAATGAGCTCGTTATCTTGTGATAACATTATCAAATTCATAACCATCTCCATCTTAAAAAAGGGGTTTCATTTGTGAATTCCAATTTGCCCGATATATAGTGGAGTCCACCAAGAGTGTCTCATTTACTTATCAATAAGAAGCGGTCGGCTGGGATCAATGTGCATGAATCCCATACCAGCACGCTCGATACCGATTGAGCGAGAGCGGTTGTGCTGCAACAAGTTTCATGTTCATTGATCTCCAATCGACCGCTTCTCATTGATAAGTAAATGAGACACTCTTGGTGGACTCCACTATATTTAAATAGATTGTGACACGGTGAACATTTTGGTTTTTTGGAGATTGAAAACGGAGCACTTTGAGGCGTGTTGTGGTCGTAAGGAGTCTGCAGAGTTGCAGAGACCGGCGAGTGGTCGCCGAACGTCAGCCTTAACGCGGCGACAAAAATGTTCCGAAAAATTATCGTCGCGGCGTCGGTTGCCGCTCGCCAGCAGTGATGTAGAGCCGTCGCGGCGTCAATACACTCTGCGACACCACCTCGTCGCCCTTCACGCCTCGTCGGTCGCCATCTTCGCTGAATTTAATCCTTATACTTAAAGCAGTCATGTCCCGATGTTTGTATAGTTCAGTTCCGCAATCGCGTTCAGTACTCATTATCACAATCATGGAAGCGAAGCGGTTGTTTTCAAAAAATTTTACTATGAAAATGAAGAAATCATCCTCAAAACAAGCGCTTTGCTTCTACGATTGTGATAATGAGACTTTGCGGACTGAACGCTATTACGGAACTAGATCATATGTAAAGTCTGTCCGAAAGAGACTGTCAGCCCACGCGGTCGGCGTGATTGTCGAGCCACCGTTCCATCAATGTTTCTTAGACCTGTAAACCGGTTGGCAGGATTATCATACAAGGATTAGGTAATATCTGAGTCAGCTGTCTACAGCCGTGCGAAGGGTCGTCCAAAAATGTCCTTTGCAACGACCGATCGATACGCACGCCGACCTCATGGACGGACAGTTTCATTCGGACAGACTTTATGTATGTGTGTGTGTGTGTGCGTAATTGTGTTTTTCCGCGGATCTCCGGAATGGCCGATCAAAACAGGGATGAAATGGTACCAACATTCGGGGAGGTGGGACACCCCTCGATTACCAAAAAATCAGCCTGAATCTCCGATTCCGCGCCTCGGGGCAACCGGGTTTGTCCGTGGGGCGCACTTTTAGCCATGGATCATAGAAACTTCAATGAGGAATCTTGGGATAGGAGGGTCACCCTCTAATCAGAGCGGAAGATCTTCATTGGTTCGCGGGGGCCGTACTGAATTTTTAGGGTTCGCGGAGTGCGCAGGACATCATGGAAAGTGGACAGTACCCCAGTGTGAGTGTGCAAAACGTCACAGAAAGTGAGCAGGACCCCAGCGGGAGTGCGCAGGACGTCATAGGAAGTGAGCGGGACCCCATTCGAGTGTGCAGGACGTCCAGGAAGTGTGCAAGACCCCAATGGGAGCGTGCAGGACGTCATAGAAAATGTGCAAAACCACTGTGGGAGTGTGCAGGACGTCACAGAAAGTGAGCAGGACCCCAGCGGGAGTGCGCAGGACGTCATAGGAAGTGAGCGGGACCCCATTGGAGTGTGCAGCACGTCTAGGAAGTGTGCAGGCCCCCAATGGGAGTGTGTAGGACGTCATAGAAAATGTGCAGAACCACCGTGGGAGTGTGCAGGACGTCACAGAAAGTGAGCAGGAGGGAGTGCGCAGGACGTCATAGGAAGTGAGCGGGACCCCATTGGGAGCGTGCAGCACGTCTAGGAAGTGTGCAGGACCCCGATGGGAGTGTGCAGGACGTCATAGAAAACGTTCAGAACCACTGTTGGAGTGTGCAGGACGTATTGAAAAGTGTGCAGGACCCCTGTGGGAATGTGCGGGACGTAACAGAAAGTAAGCAGGACCCTATTCGGAGTGTGCAGGACGTCTTATAAAGTGTGCAGGACCCCTGTGCGAATGTGCAGGACGTCTTGGAAACTGTGCAGGACTCCTGTGGGAGTGTGCAGGGCCCCAGTGGAAGTATGCAGGACAACTAAGAAATAAAAGCAGGACCGCAGTGGTGGTGCGCAGGACGCTATAGAAAGTGCGCAGGACCCCAGTGGACGCTATAGAAAGTGTGCAGGACCCCAGTGGAAGGGTGCAGGTACGCCATAGAAAGTGTGCAGGACCCCAGTGAGGGTGTACAGGATCGCAGTGGGAGTGCGCAGGACGCCTTGAAAAGTCTGCAGAACCGCAGTGGGAGTGCGCAGGACGTCATAGAAAGCGTGCAGGACCCCAGTGGGAGTGCGCAGGACCACAGTGGGAAAGTGCACGACGTCACAGAAAGTGTGCAGGATCCCAGTGGGAGAGTGCAGGACGTCATGGAAAGTGTGCAGGACCGTATTCGGAGTGTGCAGGACGTCTTAGAAAGTGTGCAGTACCCCTGTGCGAATATGCAGGACGCCTTGAAAACAGTGCAGGAACCCTGTGGGAATGTGCAGGACAACTAAGAAATAAAAACAGGACCCTAGTGGGTGTGCGCAGGACGCCATAGAAAGTGTGGAATGGAGAGTGAAACGAGATTCCAGCAACTTATTTTTTGTCGAAACATAAGGCCCCGGTCATAGTTGGATGAGCCGACGTATCCAGCCTGGTCGATACACACAGAAAGTATTGAAAATGGGATGCTTAAATCACCCGGTGTATCCCTCCAACACCCCCAACACCCCCACCCGGTCGATTCGTATGATTAAAATGATGGGGTGAGGTTAAAGGCAGTGTCCACGATAAAATCAGTCTCCGAGTTTTCACCGGAAATCAAGAGGTCCGAGCCCAACTTCACTATTAATGTTGAAAAAACGGCTAGGAAAAAGCACAGGAGAGCCCTATACGGCCCTAAACTTGAGTGTTACGCTCACGCAACGCCCACTCCTTTCAACCTCTTCTGATCCGTAATTAACTAGAAAACCCATCTTTAAGAAACAGCATACTTTCAGTGGACTATAGTCCACTCCGCTTAACTAAAGCTACCCCATTTGATGATCGATTACCTTCTCAAACTGAAATTTTGAATTGGACAACCGGAGACTGATTTTATCGTAGACACTGCCTTTAAGGGGGGTGTGTATACAAGTCTGTTGGTACCTGCTCGTTGGTGCCCCTGCTTCTACTGAACCCAGCAGACGTTTGAGTGTACACAGGGAACGTTCGAGCGATATAGCGTGCACAACTATATCGCGAAAGTATCCCGCACATTGCATAAAGGTGTCGCCGTCCGGCACACTAAGGCCTCTGGTCCATAACACCTTAGGATCCGTACCTAGGGAGTCATGGAGTCTTTGGCCACAAGCCACAATTTCGCCACCCTGAACTGTCGATCGCTGTCGAGTGATATCCAAAAAACTGCGCTATCCAGACTTCTGAGCTATTTCCATGCACCGTTTGCTGCTTTGCAGGAAACCCGCCTCAAGGATAGACCCGTCATCAGCGTCGGAGAGTACACCATCTACTGCGGTAACGCTGACGATAGGAGAGTGGGAGGCTGTGCAATAGCTGTAAGGAAGGATTTCAATGGTATGGTCAAGGAGTTCGGCTCAACGTCGTGTCGGAATGCATTCGTACGACTGCGGGATCACAGAGGATTCAATCTGTGGATAGTGAGTGCTCATGCGCCCACTGAAACCGCCGAAGACAATTCGAAGGATGCGTTTTATGAGGAACTCAATACGTTGCTGGCCAGGATACCTTGTCAACATGCTGTTGTCGTGGGGATTGACACAAATGCGAAGATGGGACTTGATCAGGAATCCGAAGTACTCGGTAAATGGTTCTACCCAGTGGAGCAAACATCGGACAATGGCTACCGCCTTGTCGACTTTGTGAACGCAGTGGTCTGATTATTGCATCGACATTCAAGAGGAATCATCGCCGCCATCAGCTTACGTGGCAGGGACCAACCCGGCTATCTCCAGAAGAGCAGCGGAAGCGGAAGATGACAATTTTGAAACTACAGCTTGACTATGTCCTGACGAGGAATATTCCAGTATCGGACATTCGAAGATCTAGAGCTGTGTGGGATGTCGCATTCGATTCGGATCACCGTCCTGTTCTGTTGAACTTCACTGCGAGGATTCATAAGAGGAAGCGAGGGGCTCAGCCTCTCCAGAGGATTGACATGACAAGTCTCAGAGATGAAGAGTGCAGAAGGAATTTCCGACAACGCGTTTCTATTCACATCGGAGTACGGACTAAGAAGAAACTTTGCGACGCGGATTCTTTTTGTCAAATGCATCAGGACGCTTCGAAAGAGGCACTCCCGGTTGTACAGCCTGAGAAGAAGTTCGCCTACGTCTCAGAAGAAACAACATCTACCTAAAACAGAGTATGTGCTCTCCGAACTGCAGGAAACTTTGTGGAGGAGAAGCGTCTCAGGAGGAAGTTGCGTCGGCAGCTTCAAAGTGACCGCGAACGAGTGGACGTGTAGAGCTAAGGAGTTCGAGAAGGCTTGGGAGGAGAAGAATCCGAGGAAAGCCTACACGTTGCTGCGACAGTATAGCGGGAAGATGAAGACATGTTCTCCTGTCTTGAACACTACCAATGGAGTTGCAGTTGGTGATGCGACGCTGCCAATATGGAAGGATTACTTCAGTTCACTACTGAATCGTCCAGCGCCATCAGTACCTGAGCTCCCGCATGTTCAGAGAGCACATTACGATGTCAGTGAGGAACCGCCGACTGAGTCTGAAGTTTTGGATTGTGTCCGGAAAATGAAGAATGGAAAGGCAGGTGGAGATGACAACATCACTGCTGAAATGCTGAAAGCTCTTCCTCCGTCTGGGATTCGTGAAATGACCAACACCATCCGTGACATATGGATGAGCGAAAGGATACCCGATTCGTGGAGACATGCGATCATCGTACCTCTTCACAAGAAGCTATCCGTCACGGATCCTAAGAACTACAGAGGAATATCTCTACTTCGTGTCATGTACAAGGTTTTAGAACGTATCATTCTCGAGCGACTTATCAAACATCGTGAAGGAACGACCAGAGATGAGCAAGCCGGTTTTCGACCTGGAAGATCGACCATCGACCAAGTGTTCGTCGTGAGAAGAGTAATTGAATCGTGGCAGCGGTTTTCGAAGCCATTACAGCTTGCTTTTTTGGACTTTGAAGCCGCGTTCGACTCTCCTCATCGTGATCGATTGCTCAATGCTCTGCGAGCAGATGGAGTCCCGGAAAAGTATGTTCGGTTAATTGAGGACATGAACAAAGGAACAACAGCAGCAGTTCGTACGCCTGTCGGGTTTACGTCAGCTTTCGAGGTGAAAACAGGAGTAAGGCAAGGAGCCATTGCAGGACCTTTTCTTTTCAACTTCGCCGTTGATGACATCATGCGTAGAGTTGCAGAACAGTTTCCTGCGGATGTGATCCTAACACCATCAGGACGCTCCCTTGTCGACCTGGAGTACGCCGACGACATTGTGTTATTCGCTGAAAACAACGCAAAACTGCAAAGGATTGTGAACCTCGTTTCGAAGTATGCCGCAACCTATGGACTTCGTCTTCGTCCCGACAAATGCAAGCAGATGTGGGTCTCTCAGAGGCCTTCAACTGGAGTTTGTGTGGACGGACAACGTATCGAACTGGTGGACGATTTCTGTTATTTGGGCTGCTTGCTGAAGAACGATGGTAGTTATGCAGCGGATTTTCGACAACGATGTGCGAAAGCTACGTCTGCATTCAATTCTCTAACCAAGTGTTTGTGGTCTACCACCATCGCGAAGGAAGTCAAATTGCGCGTCTACCTATCCGCTATTCGCCCTATCATGATGTACGGATCAAAGACGTTGGCAGCACCGAAAACGCAGATGGAAAGGTTGGATTGCACGGAGAGGAAGCTTTTTAGGCGTTTGCTTGGATATTTCTGGCCGCGTGTATGCCATAACGAAGACCTTTACAAGGAAATCGACGCAGTACATCAACGCTTGACACGAGGGAGGTGCCAGCATCTCCTAACGCCATCTCAAGCAGCAATGGAAAGTCGACTTCGACTGCTCGGGCATATACTAAGAAGAACGCCGGATCGTCTCGTACAACACGCTTTAAAAATGCTTCCAAATCCTGTTTGGAAACGGCCACCTGGGCGTAGGCAAAAGTTCTGGACGGATGTGGTTAAAGAGGATTTAAAGTCACTCGGCATCGAAAGACAGTTCAGGCGCGATGTTTCGTTTTGCAGGAAATGGAATAGTGACAGCTGGATGGAATGTGTTCAAATTGTGGCTGAAGACCGTGAAAAATGGACACGGCTGACTACTAGGACGGCACACCTCGGTGAAGATGCGGAATGACCGCGTCAGGCGAAAGCCAACCGATTAAGTCAAGTAAGTCAAAACTGCCTTTAAGAAAATCACCCGGTGTATCCGACGCGGTCGATATCCATGCAATACGTTGATGACGGCGGATGAGAAAATCACCGGGTGGGCGGGCCGATGATAAAACATTGCGTATCACTAGAACGCTATGGTCACTGCTACCTCCGTTTCTTCACTATACTCTCCTTCACTATTTCTCTGAACAGGTGCAATCCTGTTGGCCACGTAATCATCGTCATATCTAGTTGGATACACTGAGTGATTTTCTTAACCTCACCCCATCATTTGAATCATACGTATCGACCGGGTGGGTGTTGGGGGGGGGGGGAGTTGGGGGGAGTTACAGATTCAAATAGCACCAACTCTAACTGGGGCCTAACTCTTCTGCAGCGAAGCAGACTTCCGCCCACTCCCTTCACTGTTCGCCACTCATTGCAAACGCTCAGTTATTTCTATTCAATAACCTCCCTGAATCGGTTTTATATATGTTGAAAGCCTGATCTTATCAAAATCTGCTTAACAAGAAAACAATAGTTCACACACTTCTTCTTCTTCTTCTTCAGCGTTTGTCCCGCATTGTAGCAGGGTCCGCTTTTCTCGAACATTGCCGCCATTTGACCTTGTCATTCGCGTTGTCAGGATGGAGGCCTGCAATTTTCATATCGTTGTGCAAAACATCCAGCCATCTCTGCTTAGGTCGTCCTCTTGGTCGCTGGCCCGTCACTTGGAGCTGCATAGCCGCTTTCGCTATCGAGTGTTCTCCAGCTCGCAGAACGTGCCCATACCATCTTAGGCGATTTTCGCGAAGTTTGTCCGAAATGGGCACGACACCGAATCTTTCACGCACATCTTCATTCCGAACTCGGTCCAATCGGGTCAATCCACCACTTCACCTGAGCATCTTCGTTTCCATCACGCCTAGCCGTCGTTCTGCTTCCTTGGTCATTGGATAACACTCTGTGCCATACAGCGCGACGGGCCTCACAACCGAACGATAAATCTTTGACTTGAGCCTGTCGCAAACCTGTTCATCACAGAGCACTCCACCCGCGGTACGCCACTTCAACCAGGCAGCATTGATGCGTGCGTCGACTTCAGCCGTCAGCGTCCCATCATCGCAAAGCGTTGATCCAAGTTATCGAAACGTATGCGCTTTTGGCAAGACTGTGTTGTCGACTTGGATGGAACCGTCACAACTCGCATTTGTCATGTATTCGGTTTTCTTTTTATTGAGTCGTAAGCCGAATGCTGCCAGTCTGTCGTGACAAGCTTGAACTTGTGCTTGGAGGTTTCCTTTGCTGTCTGAGGCGAGCATCACGTCGTCAGCATACAACAGGGTCCAAGGTGCTGAACTCTGCAAATCTCGCGTGATGACATCCATGACGATGGAAACAAAACAATAGTTCACACACATAGTTCATTTATTGAGAAGAAGGACATGGTGTCGGTCAATTAAGGAAACATCACATGAGCTGCAAGTGTGGTTGTCCTTGTAATGACAGAGATGGTCATGTGAGAAAAATAGCTTGCTCAGAAATTTGTGGGGAAGTTCCCGAGGACAATAGACCTGATTTGGTCATAATCACTCGGTCGAGGGGAGAGGAGCGAGACGTCCCCCCGGAGGGGACGTCTCGCCTCTCTCCCCTCGAATTATACACAACGATGAGGCGTTCGAAACAGTCAACTCGGGGGGAGAACAAGAGAAGTTCGCTTCACGGTTGTTCCCACGGCCTTTCCCCGAACGTGATGAACGCGAAAACAAAGCCGCATACGTAAGGCATCTCTGCCTGGTTTTCAGAGGAGCTAATGAGCTTCTCTATAACCATTAGTCAGAGGTGAATATTTTTGAACCGATCGCAGTTTCTCAGGAACAGGAGACTGTCGAAAACAGCGAGATCTAGCAAGCTGATTTTTTGATCAATCATTGAACAATGGGAAGATCAGCAGTCGGAAGGTGGCGGGAAGACCTGAAGTCGGGAGAACAAGAGAACTCCTGCTGTGGGAACTTCCCCCATTACTCTGCTGTCGAGACGTTCCCTTCGCCTCCCCCCCCCAATTCGGGGGAAGTTCCCCAGTTGTTTCGAGGGAAGTTCTGCTGTCGTTCTCGGGGACTTCCCCACGAATATCTGAGTGGGGACTCTACAAATCGATAGGAAGACTAGTGCGTTGCGACATAGGGGGAGAAGGGTTGAAAGGAGTCGTAAATCTGATGCCGGTAGCAACCGACAATCCACCGCTGGCTTCATATTTTTCGCTGTTTGGTTCCAAATTTTATATCCCTCTCCAAATTTCCGACATATTTTGATTTTCAATTCCGGAAAGTCCCGGCAGTTTTTGATTTTCAAAAATTGCCAGCGGCAATTTTTTCTGCTTGAAAAAGTCCATTTGGTCAGCAACTTTCGGGTAGACGAAAGTCAGTTTAAATCTTTTCGACAAGCTATTCTGCCTCAAGATGTTGGCGCGCCGGAAAGTTTTCTTGCGCGAAAACTTTGCTTGTTCTCGCTAGTAGATATTACATCACCCAGTGCTGTTCGTCGCTGCGAACAACGGCGCGACTTCAACTCTGCGGACTCCTATAATCACGCTCCGCAGCTCATAACAGGGTTACGCTAGCAGTGGCTCACAACAGCCGTTTTCCGTTCCGTGGAAAAAGCAGACCCAGGCTAGGGGCGCGCGTCGCAGAAGGGTAGCCGCTGCGTAGTTTTGTGGCCATAATGGTTCTGCAGAGTTGAATTTGCTGCTTTACTGGCAGCGATGAAAAACAGTGGGCGATACAATATCGATTGGGCTCGGCGACGGGGTCGACTGATGCGGCGTCATAGGGAACGACAAAGTGGTCGACGCCGCTACGGTCCTGCTTCAAAGCCAGTCGGCGGCATGCGACGCCACGGCAATATTGTTTGAGAACATTTTTGTCGCTACCGTCAACCGTGTCGCTCTCAAAACTACCCCAATAATTCGAAAACCGTTAAATGAAGGTCAAATTTGTATTTAGCGCCCCAAAAACCCCCGCATAGACTACGAGACTTTAACAGACGAGAGTTTAACCAAACTACCGTATACCCACCGTAATCTACCGCAATCTGGTAACAATCGACAAACTGACCACAGAATCTCAAGATACGCAATTTGGGCCCCACCTGTCGTAGAAATCTGGAAATCTGGAAAGTCGCGTTTTATACTCAAAGTTTTCCCCGCTCAGGATGACGCTCACGCCGTGATGATCACAGAGGGGGCCGCAGCCTTGGGCGGCGGTAGGAGGCAGCGGGTCGCAGCCTCCGCTGGTCATCAGGCGAAATTCACCTCTCATCACAGCGCTATGCGTTACCCTGGCGCCCCAAATAATGCACCTGAAGCCATGTTTTGACTGCACCTACTTTCGCAATATTTGAGCATAACGTCGTGTCGCTAAGTACAGGGCATGCCTCTGTACGATGACGCACCGTCGGACGAAAGTGGCATTATCGACTGGAAATTTCTCGTCACACAACGAGCGAGTGCTTCCAACGCTGCGCCAATTGACGAATTGTAGAACTGTTCCTTGCGCCCTCCGCCTAAATCCCGAGTCGATGCCGGCGCGAATTTCAAATGATTTTCAGAAGTTTATTTAAAATGTTTTTTCTTGAAAAGTTAACGTTTTTGAGCGGGCTTTTCGCTACCTTTAGTCACTATAGGGGGCTAACAACTCAGAAACGCTTAAAAACGAAACATGGTTTTCAGCGCGTACGATGCCTTTAAAGGCAGCATACACGCTCGTAAACGTGGTTGAGATAACTACGGAAATAGAATGGTATGGCCCAGGTTACAACGCCTACGCATTTTGAAGTGTCAAAAACGACCCACAATGCCGCTACATGAGTTAGAAGTTGGCCCCGCCATGTATTTTCACGCCCCCCCCCTGTATTTGCCCTTTTCCTGCAACGCAAGGTTGCTGGGCCATCATCACCATCGCTACTATTGGTGGAATGCCTAACAAATGAACCACACACGTCACTGACTGCGAAGATGGCCCAACAACCCTGCGTTGGAGGAAAAGGGCAAATACAGTGGGCGTGAAAATACAGGGCGGGGCCAACTTCTAACTCATGTAACAGCATTGTGGGTCGTTTTCGACACCTCAAAATGCGTAGACATTATGTTGTAAGCCATGCGTTTCGATTCACATTGTCATCCCAACCACGTTTACGAGCGTGTATGCTGCCTTTAATTGACCGACACCATGTCCTTCTTCTCAATAAATTAACTATGTGTGTGAACTATTGTTTTCTTGTTGAGCAGATTTTGATAAGGTCAGACTTTCAACATATATAAAACTGATTCAGGGAGGTTATTGACTGAGCGGTTGCAATGAGTGGCGAACAGTGAAGGGAGTGGACGGAAGTCTGCTTCGCTGCAGAAGAGTTAGGCCCCGGCCAGAGTTGGTGCTATTTGCATCTGTAACTCCCCCCAACTCTCCCCCCCCAACACCCACCCAGTCGACACGTATGATTCAAATGATGGGGTGAGGTTGAGAAAATCACTCAGTGTATCCAACTAAATATGACGATGATTACGTGGCCAACAGGATTGCACCAATTCAGAGAAATAGTGAAGGAGAGTATAGTGAAGAAACGGAGGTAGCAATGACGATAGCTTTCTAGTGATACGAAATGCTTTATCATCGGCCCGCCCATCCGGTGATTTTCTCATCCGCCGTCATCTACGTATTGCATGGATATCGACCGCGTCGGATACACCGAGTGATTTTCTTAAAGGCACAAGAAACCCAAAGAACTATTTTTTCAAGATTCCATTCTTATCTTGAAGAGTGTCACACGCTGATCACAGTGGTATCTCTGAAATCGTCCAAGACCCCCTTTGAACAGAGTTATGGCTCTTCAAAGATGCCTAGATTTTAAGGGTGAAAAATTGGTGGACGAGTGGTCTCAGGCCTGTATTTCTCTTCATTCGCAATCGTTGCGTTAGAGAAAGCCAGTATAAGGAGACAGGCCGCTAATGGACTAAAGAACGACGTCTTGTTGGACTTCATCCTTCCATCGAGCCGCTTTCGAGTTCGAAAATCTGATAGGGGGTCGGGCCTGTGGTGGTGAGCGAAGGGGTTCGTGCCTGTGGTGGTCGCTTATATCTCGCTTATTTGGAAGAACTGAGACCTCGCATTTGGCACGTGTTGTAAAGGGGGGTCTTCTACACAATTCCATGAAAATCTCAAAATTCATATCTGAGGGTGTACTGTGCCTTTAAAGGCAGTGTCCACGATAAAATCAGTCTCCGAGTTTTCAGCGGAAATCGAGAGGTTCGAGCCCTATTTAGCCAGGAACGTTGAAAAAACGGCTAAGAACGTGCTCGAACGAGCCCTATACGGCCCTAATTTGAGTGTTCCGCTCACGCAACGCCCACTTCCTCAACGGCTACCGATAAAGTTGTCCAATTCAAAATTTCAGTTTGAGAAGGTAATCGGTCATCAAATGGGGTAACTTTAGTAAAGCGGAGTGAACTATAGTCCACTGAAAGTATGCTGTTTCTTTAAGATGGGTTTTCTAGTTAATTACGGATCAGGAAAGGTTGAAAGGAGTGTGCGTTGCGTGAGCGGAAAACTCAAGTTTAGGGCCGTATAGGGCTCTTCTGTGCTTTTTCCTAGCCGTTTTCTCAACATTAATAGTGAAGTTGGGCTCGGACCTCTTCATTCCCGGTGAAAACTCGGAGACTGGTTTTATCGTGGACACTGCCTTTAACCTCACCTCATCATTTTAATCATATGAATCGACCGGGTGGGTATTGGGGGGTGTTGGGGGTGTTGGAGGGATAGACCGGGCGATTTCCGCATCCCATTTCCAATGCTTTCTGTGTGTGTCGACCAGGCTCGATACGTCGGCTCATCCAACTATGACCGGGGCCTTATGCTTTGACAAAAAATAAGTTGCTGGAATCTTGTTTCACTCTCCATTCCACACTTTCTATGGCATCCTGCGCACTCCCACTGCGGTCCTGCGCACTCCCACTGGGGTCCTGCACACGCTCCATGACGTCCCACACACCACTACTGGGATCCTGCACACTTTCTGTGACGTCATGCACTTTCCCACTGCGGCCCTGCGCACTCTCACTGGAGTCCTGCTCACTTTCTATGGCTTATCTGAACACTCCCACTGGGGTCCTGCACGCTTTCTGTGACGTTGTGCACACTCCCACTGCGGTCCTGCGCACTCCCACTGGGGTCCTGCACACTTTCTATGACGTCCTGCGCACTCCCACTGCGGTTCTGCAGACGTTCCAAGGCATCCTGCGCACTCCCACTGCCGTCCTGTACACCCCCCACTGGGGTTCTGTACACTTTTACTGAGGTCCTGCTTTTATTTCTTAGTTGTCCTGCATACTCCCACTGGGGTCCTGCACACTCCCACATGGGTCCTGCTTTTATTTCTTAGTTGTCCTGCATACTCCCACTGGGGTCCTGCACACTTTCTATGACGTCCTGCGCACTCCCACTGCGGTTCTGCAGACTTTCCAAGGCGTCCTGCGCACTCCCACTGCGGTCCTGTACACCCCCACTGGGGTCCTGCACACTCCTACTGGGGTCCTGCTTTTATTTCTTAGTTGTCCTGCATACTCCCACTGGGGTCCTGCACACTCTCACAGGGGTCCTGCACCTTTTCAAGACGTCCTGCACATTCGCACAGGGGTCCTGTACACTTTCTAAGACGTCCTGCACACTCCGAGTAGGGTCCTGCACACTTTCTATGACGTCCTGCACTCTCCCACTGGGGTCCTGCATACCCCTACTGGGGTCCTGCATACGCTCCATGGCGTCCTGCACACCACTACTGGGGTCCTGCACACTTTCTGTGACGTCATGCACTTTCCCACTGCGATTCTGCAGACTTTCCAAGGCGCCCTGCGCACTCTCACTGCGGTCCTGTACACCCCCACTGGGGTCCTGCACACTCCTACTGGGGTCCTGCACACGCTCCATGACGTCCTACACACCACTACTGGGGTCCTGCACACTTTCTGTGACGTCATGCACTTTCCCACTGCGGTCCTGCGCACTCCCACTGGAGTCCTGCTCACTTTCTATGGCTTATCTGAACACTCCCACTGGGGTCCTGCACGCTTTCTATGACGTCCTGGGCACTCCCAATGCGGTTCTGCAAAGTTACCAAGGCGTCCTCTGCACTCCCACTGCGGTCCTACACACTCCCACTGGGGTCCTGCACACTTTCTGTGACGTTGTGCACACTCCCACTGCGGTCCTGCGCACTCCCACTGGGCTCCTGCACACTTTCTGTGACGTTGTGCACACTCCCACTGCGGTCCTGCGGACTCCCACTGGGGTCCTGCGCACTTTCTGTGACGTCATGCACTTTCCCACTGGGGTCTTGCACACCCCTACTGGGGTCCTGCACACGCTCCATGACGTCCTGCACAGCACTACTGGGGTCCTGCACACTTTCTATGACGTCCTGGGCACTCCCACTGCGGTTCTGCAAAATTATCAAGGCTTCCTGCGCACTCCCACTGCGGTCCTACACACTCCCACTGGGATCCTGCACACTTTCTGTGACGTTGTGCACACTCCCACTGCGGTCCTGCGCACTCCCACTGGGGTCCTGCACACTTTCTGTGACGTCATGCACTTTCCCACTGGGGTCCTGCACACCCCTACTGGGGTCCTGCACACGCTCCATGACGTCCTGCACACCACTACTGGGGTCCTGCACACGCTCCATGACGTCCTGCACAGCACTACTGGGGTCCTGCACACTTTCTATGACGTCCTGGGCACTCCCACTGCGGTTCTGCAAAATTACCAAGGCTTCCTGCGCACTCCCACTGCGGTCCTACACACTCCCACTGGGATCCTGCACACTTTCTGTGACGTTGTGCACACTCCCACTGCGGTCCTGCGCACTCCCACTGGGGTCCTGCACACTTTCTGTGACGTAATGCACTTTCCCACTGGGGTCCTGCACACCCCTACTGGGGTCCTGCACACGCTCCATGACGTCCTGCACACCACTACTGGGGCCCTGCACACTTTCTGTGACGTCATGCACTTTCCCACTGCGGTCCTGCGCACTCCCACTGGAGTCCTGCTCACTTTCTATGGCTTATCTGAACACTCCCACTGGGGTCCTGCACGCTTTCTATGACGTCCTGGGCACTTCCACTGCGGTTCTGCAAAGTTACCAAGGCGTCCTGTGCACTCCCACTGCGGTCCTACACACTCCCTCTGGGGTCCTGCACACTTTCTGTGACGTTGTGCACACTCCCACTGCCGTCCTGCGCACTCCCACTGGGGTCCTGCACACTTTCTGTGACGTCATGCACTTTCCCACTGCGGTCTTGCGCACTCCCACTGGAGTCCTGCTCACTTTCTATGGCTTATCTGAACACTCCCACTGGGGTCCTGCACGCTTTCTATGACGTCCTTGGCACTCCCACTGCGGTTCTGCAAAATTACCAAGGCTTCCTGCGCACTCCCACTGCGGTCCTACACACTCCCACTGGGATCCTGCACACTTTCTGTGACGTTGTGCACACTCCCACTGCGGTCCTGCACCCTTCCACTGGGGTCCTGCACACTTTCTACAGCGTCCTGCTCACCAACACTGCGGTCCTGCGCACTCCCACTGGGGTCCTGCACACTCCCACAGGGGTTCTGCACACTTTCTAAGACGTCCTGCACACTCCGAATAGGGTCCTGCTTACTTTCTATTACGTCCCGCACATTCCCAAAGGGGTCCTGCACATTCCCACAGTGGTTCTGCACATTTTCTATGACGTCCTGCACACTCCCATTGGGGTCCTGCACACTTCCTAGACGTCCTGCACACTCCCAATGGAGTCCCGCTCACCTCCTACGACGTCATGCGCACTCACACTGGGGTACTGCTTACTTTCCATGATGTCCTGCGCACTCCGCGAACCCTAACAATTCAGTACGGCCCCCCACAAACCAATCTCTCGCTCTGATTAGAGGGTGACCCTTTTCGCTCAAGATTCCTCACATCAAAACACGCTTTTCTAGGAGAATCTCGTTTCCTGTCCGAGGTTAGCGTTTGAGTTTGTTACTCTAGTGAAATGCATAGACGCATCTGTTGAAATCAAATGACAACTGATTTGGTCTTACTAGCGATTCCATTCGATATCACCAGAACAGTTGTGAAGAAACACTCTCGTTCGTCGAATACGTCCCACATGAGAAAGTCAAACGAATGTATACCATAACGGTCATACTCTTTGCGTTGGGGTCGAAATTTAAGAAATGCAAAAAAACGGGAAAAACTGCCTTCAAGCTATTCCAGCCATTTCAGTGAAATACCGTGTCACAAAAGTGTGCCCATCGTCCATGTTTTGGTCATAACCCACTCATTCTTCAAAGCTGCCGTGTAGATATAGGTCATTCTGGCCATGGTTGTCATGCTGTAAATACCGTAGTCCCTGCCTTCAAAGCTGTTTTTTCCGTGAGTAAGGAATCCCAGTTTCACAAACCTGAAGGTGTTCAGCTCGGCCAACCTAACCTATCTAATCCGGGTTTTGATTTAATGATTTAAGCACCAGGTGCTGGTGGAGCCGGCAGCAGCCCGCAAGCTTCCCCTGGGTAAAATCTGTCGTAGGTTTTCGCTCACATTTCTGTCAGTGCACTGATGATGACGAGTGCCATTGCAGATGCGTGATAAACCCTTCCATCAGTCATCCTTGAAAGAGCGAGCAAATGCAAATACGAATGTATTGTTTGTTGCGACTCAGAGACTCATCCATCCGTACGAATAAAAATATTTTATGCATCCGTGAACATCACCTCAAAACCAGTAATTAGAACTGAGTGCGAAATCATTGAAAAGTCTGGATGATGCAACGTGTTCTTCCATTGTTGAATTGCCGCCACTGAACTTGAGAATTAAATCCACAGTACACCCTTAGAAATGAGTTTTGTGATTTTTGTTCTATTGTATAGTAGACCCCTCCTGTATAACACGTGCCAAGTACGAGATCTCAGTTCCTCCAAATAGGCGAGATATAAGCGACCACCAAGGGTCCGACCCTATTCGCTCACCACCACGGGCCTCACCCGTAACCAGATTCTCGAACTCAATAGGGGCTAGATGGATGAGTGATTTCCTAAGGAGTCTTCGTTCTTCAGTCCATTGCCGTACTGTCTCCCTGTCCTGTCTCGCTCTTGTGCAACGATTGCGAATGATGAGAAATACAAGCCTGAGACAACTTGTCCACCAATTTTTTACCCTCAAAATAAAGACATCTCTATGGAGATCTTAGATGGAGATGGAGATCTGGTCATAGGAGATCTTAGACAATCTCGGAGATACCACTGTGACCAGCGTGTGACTCTCTCCTAGCAGCTCCATACAGTCGATTAATGCAATTAGATCGATCTCTTTTCAAAGCTTGTATGCTGCCTCAGCTTCGCAGCAAGGAGCGACTCTTAGGAAAACTTTTAGTTGCCTTTCAACTCGTGTTTGGTGGACCGTCACAAAGCAGGTTCCCTCAAATTCGTATGCAGGAAAGTGATTTAAAGGCAGTGTTCACGATAAGAATCGTTTTTCTGCTTCTCCACCTATCTTAAAGACGGTCCCATGCTGATTCCGAAGATGTTTTTGGAATCGTACAAGACCTTCTAGGAACGGAGTTATGGTCCCTCAAGAATTGAGCTAGGGAAGCATGGTGGACGAGTTGGCCGAGGCTTGTAACTTCCGTCTTTTGCGGCCGACGTATGCCAGCTGACCTGAGTAAAGAGAGAAGTTGGGAATAAGGGGAAGAATAGGGCTATTGATCGGAAACCATCGCTCATCTCACAATCTCGAGCATTCATTTGTTCACGTCGGTGGGCGTGGAAAGTGCATCTGGGTGTGACGAGCTGACGGGTGTCCAACTTTGGGGCCGTAGGGGACCGTTCCGAGTTCATTTTTCATAGTTTTTTCAACGTTAGGGTTGCGCTAGGCTCCACAGCTGCCAATCTCCACCAAAAAATCAGACATGGTTTTCATCGTGGACACTGCCTTCAAAGATTGTTAACTCAAAGGTCAGCCCGTGTTCCCAGGTCTACATTGTTTTTTTGTAGATTGGATATACATATTCAGGCGAAATTCCATGCCAAATAGGACCAAAATTTAAGCTGGGCAGTTGTGAATGACAGGAACTGGATTCACTTGCGGTACAACACTAATATTTTCGGCCGACACAGCTTCGGTGAAATGCTTTTACTGGTCTTCTGAGCATTCTGTAGCGACGGCATTCTTCAATCGTTTTTTTTTATTTTGAAAGTTGGGCGACCGACTCAGCAGATAACAGAAAGTCCTCGACAGCCACCGTCTACGCATTCATACTCAGTAACTGTGGCCAAAATATAAAATTCTTGAGCGGTAACGCTATCCTTCATATCAGCCGGTCCACTTTTCGCTAACTTATCACCCACTCTGGCATTAATCCTATTGGAGTTATCTATGAAACCCTTGTTCTCGAAGGACACACCGATTCGAGGCAGTTCAACAAAGTGGTGTGTATTAAAAATGCTTGGGAAGCGGCACGAGAAGAGTCTGATTCCAACTAATTCTTCCTCCAAACCTTCCTTTTCTAAAATCAACAGAAAGAAAAGAATCAAACTCACAGTTAACACTCATTGTCAGACATGGATTCTGTGAATTTTAATTGTTTGTTTAGCAGACCCCTCCTGTATAACACGAGCCAAGTACGAGATCTCAATTCCTCCAAATAGGCGAGATATAAGCGACCACCACAGGCCCGACATCCTTCCTTCACCACCACGGGCCACACCCCCTTCCTGATTTTCGAACTCGATAGAGGCTGGATGGATGTATGAATTTTGCACAAGTCGTCTTTCTTCAGCCCACTGCCTGACTATCCCCTTATCCTGGCTCGCCCTCGCGCAACAATTACGAATGAAGAGAAATACAGGAAATCTTTGAGGAGCCATAACTCTGTTCATAGGGGGTCTTGTACGATTTTAGAAATAGCACTGCGATCAGCGTGTGACTCTCTCTCAGAGCAGCAAAAAATCTAAAGAATAATTCTCTAGGTGTTCTGTGCCTTTAACGGTAAACACACCGTCTTCTGAGTGCAGAGCAGCATGTATCCAAACTCGCCCAGAACCCACTGCGAACGGTGTTATGACTCCTGGACGATTCTGAATTTTCTTTCTTTTTCTTGTCATTCGCAGCCACTAGCCGCATTGGAGCAAGCCACACTTTGAAGCTATAAAACGAATCTACGAACACAGATTTTGATCGAAACCCATTGTGCGTCTCGCCCCTATTGAGCCAGAAAACCCTGAAGTGGGCGGAGGGAATGGTTGCTCGATGTTTTCTCGCTCATTCTTTGTTGCGACCTGAGATTCCGAAATTGACAGGGTTGCTACACCCAGCAGCTGAGCTATACATTATATCAAGTTCTGCCCTCGGTCCTGGACTGTGGCTATTATTTTTGTAGGACAACGAGGTAAATATTAAAATGCACGATGACTCAGGCATTGGGGAGCTCCTAGCCCACGACTATGGAGATTGGGGCGAAAATACCGCGAAGTGGCGCAAGCGACTTTGTCGCGGTATTCCTTGGCAAAGCTCGTGGGCCACTAGCGAAATGCTTCTTTCCAACTTTATAGTAGCCCACAAGTATACGGCTGTCCTTTATCGACGATTTGCTGTCGCTACTAGCCCACGGCAAAGCTGTTTTCGAAATTTGCACGTACGCCCGACACTGATCGGGTCAAGACAGATCGAAACGTGTCCAAACAATTTGCCACGTCATGGTTGGGCGTCATTCTTGATTTTTTTCTTCCTGTTCTTGTGATGCTGTCTTCTGACTGCAATTATCAAGTAAACTCCAAATACCGAGCGGTGCCTATTGTCACAAGGACACCGATTCCTAGTGGAAACTGAAACACATTTTCTATCGTGAACACTGCCTTCAAATCAAAGCTTTTCATGGCTTTGTGGCAATCGGCACCGCTCGGTATTTTTTGTCTAGATCGAAATGTACCGAACAATGTGGCACGATACATAATTTCTCTGAAATGAGTCTTGTGATCTGTACCATTACTTTGATCTCATTTTTAATGAAACCGAGTTTCCTATTTGCTTGTGACACTCCTGTGGAGCTGGAACATTTTCGTTTTTTTATTTGGTTTTGGTGCTCGATCTCTAGCTGCAATCGTTATTTTCTTATGTTGTATTACTAGGTGCACACCCACGCCGCTTCGCGGGGTACTTTTAGGCCCTTAATGTGATGCATAAAATATGCGAATCATTGCCAAATGAGAACTTAGTCATTAGTCTCGAAACCCACTCCGATCTCACACGCTTTCCCCGGCGCCTGGCGCGCCCCCAGTTGGGTCCCACAAACTTTCCTCGGCGCATGGCGCACCCTCAGTTGGATCTCACACGCTTTCTACGGCGCCTGGCGCACTCTCCCTTGGGTCCCACACAATTCCCCCGGCGCTCAGCGCACTCCCAAATGGGTCCCATATTCTTCCTCCGGCGCTCGGCGCCTTTTCAATTGAGTCCCACACATTTCCCCCGGTGCTCGCCGCACTCCCAGTTGGGTCCCGCACACTTCCCTCGGCACTCGGCGCACTCCTAGTTGGGTCCCGTACACTTCCTCCATCGCTCAGGGCACTTTCAGTTGGGTTCCGTACACTTCCTCCGGCGCTCGGTGCACTTTAAGTTGGGTCCCGTACACTTCCTCCGGCGCTCGGCGCACTTTCAGTTGGGTCCCGCACATTCTGCGGCCACCGGTCAACGGTCAACGGTCACCGGTCAACTCTTAGCCGTTTATTATTATGTATGATTTTTATTCTGCTATGCTTATTTGGATTTTGCGTATTTTTTGTAGCAGTGAATATGTTATTTGGTGAATTTCCGCGTTTGCGTGCAAATGAGTGCGCAAAGTGGCAATGAACCGCGTTTATTTGGGAGCGCTGAAAAACTCGGGGTGCGAAACTAGTTGGGGGGGGGGCACTCAGAGTTCAAGTGAGAAATGAATGATTCTGCTTTCGGAAATCGATCAAATTTCATGGAATTTTTAGGAAATTACGAGTGATAACGTTATCGAATATCTGATAACCAGAGAAATATTCATTTTCATGAATGATTCTTTTCATTTCTATGAGTAAGTCTTGGATGCCCCCCCCACTAGTTTTGCACCCTCATTTGCGCTTCTGTGATGATGGCGTATCGCGCAGTCGATTATGTGCACAATATGCATCTGCAGACATAACAGACACTCATGGGGACAAATGCACATCTCTCCCCGCACGTCCCCGTCCCCGCGAAGGCCATCCATGATTGGTCATGGCATCTATAAATGAAATAGTATTTCCTTTTCAGATACTTTGTCCAGCTTGGAAACGATAATGAGAAAAGACGCCAGGCCCTTGTTAGCGAAGAGAGAAAAGCGCGGAATGGACGGCCAACTGTCGACTCGCCATCACAAGGGCGTTGTAAGTTTTTTTTGAAGAGGATACATTTGGTTTGATGTTCTCCAGCCTTCCCTCACATATAATTTTGATTCTTTAGGAATGATGTTCGTCTTTATAATGAAACGAACGACGTTCCAACCCCAAGATCGCTAGGTTCTAACGAATATGCGTCTGAGCCGGCCCAGTTTACTCCGAAGATGGTATTTTCAGAAGAAAGGACGTAGAGACAGCGGCAGTCCTGGCGAGAATCTGGATGATGGAGTGGAAGAATGAATTTACTGGAGGAGCGTCACCCTTTCATATTGATCAGCTTCCCGGGTTGAAAAGTTTAACTTCTGCAAGGTCATGATTTCGTGAATTTTTTGGATCTTTATTATAGTAGCTCGTGATAACCGGTGTTCAAACTTTTCTTGTTGTGTTGTTGTTTATCTTACCTTGTTGAAGTATGTTTTTATTGCTATTTTTGAAGATCTTGTGAATCAGGGTCCCTAGGCCTTTGCTGCATCTCGTGATCTTGTGTATTTGGAGCCTTCGTTTTGGAACATGATCTGGTGAATTTCGGGTCCCCAGGCCTTTGTTATGAGAAATGACTGTGTGAATTAGGGTGCCTATGCGAGAATTAGGGTGCAAGGCGAGAAGAATTCTCATCTGCTTTTTTTGTGAAGTCTGAAATATTTTTGCGTTTAACTACATGTCATACAGCTTGAATTCCATTATGAATCTATGTTGTTGGTGTTCACGGAACAGCTTGAAAGAAAGCGGTACAAGTCTAGGTAAAAAGCTGTGTGATGGCGCATGAGCAGCACTCCAATCAGTGGCTTAGTTGAAGAGCGATTCAATACTTTTCGAGCGACAGTCAAAATCTGGGTTAGCAGCAGTAGAAGCGTGGTTGAACAGCTGTGCAATACCAAGTCGACAGCTCGTCAACACCACGAGGGCAGCACGTCAACTGCGGGACAATAGTTTGTCAATGGTTCGCAAATAGTGCGGCAGTAACGCGAGTATAGCACTTCAGCGCGATAGTAGTACGTCAATAGTGCGGTATCAACACGACAGAACTGCGGCAATAGGAGTACTATAACGCGTCGACAACGCGACGATAGCAAGACGAAACCGCGAAAATAACGCATCTAGACCGCCACAACAGCGTGAAAATAAACCGAAAATAACGCGTCTAAACCGCGCCAGTAGCATAACAAGACCGCCACAATCGCGTGACAAAACCGCAACAATAGCATGACAAAACCGCGATAATCGCATGACGAAACCACGTCATAGCATGGCGAAATCGCGACAAAACCGCGTCTTTGCGGCGGGAGTGGCGCTGCTTTTCCACGACAGTGACACATCAACACCGCGACTATCACGATTTGGGGCTCCTAGCCCAGTTGTCCGAGCGCTCGGAGCGGCTTTCTTGTGGGCTAGGAGCGTCCCAGTGCCAGAGGAATTTTCACCGCGGACTGCTGAACAGTTTCACTCTCCAAATAGATATCCTCTATAAAACGTAGTAATTCACATCACTCGAGGCGCAAGCGGCGCGCGCGACGCCTCGGCCTCCGTCTGCCCTACGCTCTCTCACTGTCTCTAACCTCTACTCCGCATCAGCACGCGTAAGAACCAAGTTAATTTCGCTGTTTTACAGCCTGTACCCATCTGAATTCACCAAGTGGTGGCTTTTTCTGAACTTACTGTACGTACACATAACATCGGCTTGGATACTGATAAGACTTTGCATTCTCCAATGGAGGTTGGCGCAAACTCGGTGCACCTATGTTATAGCATATGGCACCGAGTTTGCGCCAACCTTTACCAGTGAACGCGAAGTCTCTTCCGCATCCATGCCGACGTTACACATATAGCATCAAAGAAAAAAAAGTTTATATATCATGACCTGCTACTCAAATGCGGGCCCTTGCCATTAGTTACACTAACTACTACTTCGTTTCTGTCTCTTTTCATAAATATTCCTTTCAGTTCGCCACGCAGACTTGAACTGAACACGAGGATGAAGTACGGCTCGATGAGAATAGCAACGGAACTCAGCGGGAAGTACTGAAATCAAATTCTAAATCAAATTATCATTCTCATAGAATTTTTGTTCTGTTCTTATGGAAATGGTCGTTTAAAAGTACTATTCAAGGCTATTTGTTCTTTTGCTACACAAAGCGTGACTACAGGATGCAATAGGGCACTGTAGTTCTGCGCTCTACTCACAAGGGAGTGTCAACTGGAGAAAGCGCCCAATCCGAACGAAATGCACTTTTTCTGATCAATTTTACACAAAAATTTTGAAATTTACCTTGCCAGCTGCGATCCTATCTTCTGAGCGGAGCTATAAGCGTTTATTGGTAAAAAACTATGGTTAATTGTCATTATGACAATGCGTTAGCAACCGAATGTTCCCGAAATTACGAAGAAACAGCGAGAAACGCACTAAAACGTCTTATTTCAATGACATCATTCTCTGGCATGGACTAGTTGTCTGGCGGGATGAACATGTTCACGGTGTTTGCCACCGGTAAAAAACTAGGCTAATCAAAAATGGAACAATATTTTAGGCAAAATAGTATTAGTTTGGGTCTAAAAGAAAGTAAGAAGCAACAGAGGGTAGAGAATTGCAAAAGACGATCCCACAAAAGATATCATTTTCACAACAAATAGTTCCTTCGAGAGTAAGGAGGCGGAGTGAGAGTAAAGGAATTCGTGCCCCTCTGGTGCTTTTTTCTCGATTTCTTCGCCATTTCAGTTCCGCCCGGGGCCAAGCAATCGATGTAGCTATTAATCTCGAAATCGAAGATCATCGTGAACACTACCTTTATCGAGCTAATAGTGAATATCAAACTTCAATGATCCAGACACGTCATTTCTCATAAGAGAGCTCTCCCACATTAAATTTGATATCATCCACACATTTGACGATGAAAATGAAGCAAGGATTCGAACTCGTCATCTCATTTCTTCGAAAATGCCGCGCAGTCCCACTGCACCAAGCTGTCATCCCGGCTGTGGTATCTGAAGGCATCATCCGAGCGTGCCCCTTCGTCCACCATTGCAATAAATGTGTGCCTGGGTATAATCACATTGTAAGACGATTGCTGGTCCAAGGTTGAGATCGGTGTATCACAGGGTGCTCCAGAAATCCATAATTTGAACGCTGAGGATGCCCTGTGAGTCAACCGCTAAAAACGCCTATAACTCTGTTTAGAGAAACGGAGCGCAGCTCGTAAGGTCAAATTCGATTTTTTATTGAAAAATTGACCCGAAAAGGTGTTTTTCGTTCGAAATGCCACTTTCTCGAAGTGACCTTCCCTTGTCAGCTATATTGTGACACATGAAAATTACAGTGACAACGATCGATTGTTGGCTCACTACTTCGATCAAATATGTGAACTACTCCTATTTCCCACAATGCAATAATTGTGATGGATGCGCAGAAAGGAATGTTTTAAAGACGCCCCAATTCTTCAGAAAGCCATCTCAAAAGAATACCATTTGGACAATTCAGTCCTTTACTCCTGCGCGCTAGTGGCCCGCTTTGGCGGGGAGGGAGGTGAAGACTATGAATAGCCGCAGAGGAATTCTCATGAGTCTCTAAGCAGTACTGCTATGGATGCCGATGCTGTATGTTCATAAAACCCAGGCTGAGTACGCTGCGCTGAAAAAAAATGAAGTTGGCTGTTGTTATTGTGGGCTTCACCCAGGTAGGGTCCATGCCCGAGAAGGATCACCGAATTTCCGCCGCAATTTCACCCCATATTTGCTGTAAACTCACATCATTTCGGGTCACATTCACCCTATTCACGCCATTTTCCTCTACTCTAGCAGCAATCTCACCCATACACTGAATTTGACTCGAAAAATTAGACTTGATGCTCACATGTACAGAAGCATCTTCTGCCGAGGCATCAAGTTCCGAAATGGCAGAGTACTGTGCTTATCTGGGTCAAATTCCGGTCCGCAATTGCGTCTCGACACGCTTTGCGACCACGCGCTTTCGTGTCGGAAGAGTTTCCAGCGCCGCAGCCGCCGATCTGTTGGCTCTGGGTGGGTTTTGGAAACTGGAAACTAAACAAAATTGAAGAAAACTGTACAAAAAAGCCATATCGAGTCGGCTTTGGCGCTGGAAACCCGACTGACTCGGGCGCGTTCGGCCGCAAAGCGTGTCGAGACGCAATTGCGGACCGGAATTTGACCCAGATAAGTACAGCAAGTACTGGAAAGAACTCGCTGCCACTGCCAGATCGCTGCAGCGAGGGGTGTCGCCGTCGCTGCGCAGAAAAACAGCAGCGAGGAAGTACAAACAAGGCTCAGTGAATCTCATAGCTCCTGATAGAGAATAATTCGAATCTCACCAGGTCAAAGAGAATGTTAGCAAGAGATTGATTGCCGGAAAACATTACAGCATTTGCTATAATTTGCTGTGCACACAGAGCCGTAGAGAAGGCGATCGTCAATATGGAGAAGAAGAATAGATTTCTTTGCGTCATGTTGACGCTCCTCGAAACATTGTGCCTGAAAATTTGGTATTTCAAAGAAATATTGACGTCAGAGCTTTCTGCTGAGGGCGAAACATAAGAACTGAATTCTTTTTTTCACACATAATATTTCTACGCTGCTTGACGCAGTCATGAAAAAGCACTACGAACCCATCCACGAAATAACACGACTGTGTTTACCCGACATTGCAAAAACTAGAAACTCAAAGGTGCCCTATCTGAATGTTTAGCCATCGCCCTGTCAAAGACGTCACAGTCGTTGCGAATGGGATCATACCAGTCCGAAGTTTTCGGACCAGATCGGCTATGATGGTGGGGAAACAGCATTTTGATCTGGTCTCGAAAATCGAACGAAGACGTTTTTGACAGTAGACTGTGCACCATACAAAGGTCAATCAACCGGCGCATAGATTCCTGACTGAACACTTTTGGTCCCTATTTCTGGCAGCAGGAAAAGTTGGATACATTAACCTTACTCGATGTGCTTGTCTTTCTGATGAAATTGATCTGAGGTTTCACCTGGACTGATATACTTCCAGATGAAGCCAATGTTCGCGATGATTTTCGTTCACGAGTTTTCCACTCAAAACAATGCGCTGGCCACCTCGTGTTAGCAAAATTACAAAAAAAGCGAGAAATAAAAAAAGACGTCATATTTCAGTGATATTATTCTCTGGTCTGGACTAGTTGTCCTCTTGGATGAGCATTTCCGCTGTGGTTGTCACCGGGGAAAAATGGGGCTAACATAGAATGCAAGATTATTTTAGGTAGAACCAGATTAGTTAGGGAAAAACGGAGCAATAGGGCAACAGGGAAGAACTGTTGCTTTTGTGCTTGACTTGAGTGAGGAACTCGGAAAAGTGATTTTGAAATACCGCTCTCGTTCGCCATCTTTCAAAAAATGAGTCAATCCTCGACTTTTCGAATCCTTCCTATTACATTATACAGGCAATGCCGACGTTCTTAGAGTTTTCACCGGAAATCGGTAGTTTGGGATCAGGAATGAGCGGAAATTTTTTATGATTCGCGTAAATCGAAAATCGGAACGACCTTAAAAAATCCGGAAATCGGAATTCGGAAATCAGAACGCCAAAAACCATAGGAAATCAGAATTCGGAAACCGGAAATGGGTTCAGCGAATTTCCTAACCCTCCCTTCTTAACTGTGCCCACCAAAAAAAAACTTTGACTTGTCCTTCTTTATTGAACAATTTTTACGTAAATACCCTTTTGGCGCAGCTGGAGCCATACGATCCCCCATATTTTCACAATAATGCGTTGGTGACCCAAAAAACTCTACCTACGTTCTCAGGCGCGCCCAACCTATGATACAAACCCAGAAACGGTGAGTGTATTTCAGAGCGTACGAAGCCTTTAACGCGAGATCGGATACGATGACGCGTGTTCCTTGGGCTTGCTTTTGCTGAAGAGTGCTCAAGCCGTCGTGAAAAGCGTTCAGGGCGTTGACGAAGTGGCGCAGGACCTCAGTGGGAGTGTGCGAGATGTATTCCGGACCTCCGTGGGAGTGCGCAGGTGAGCGGAATCCCGAGGGAGCGTGCAGATTGTGTGCGGGATCACTGGGATAGTGAAGGGGTCATGGAATGTGCACAGGACATTTTTGGGAGTGGGCAAGGAGTCGGGGAATGTTTGCAAGACTTCACTGGGAGTGTAAAGGAGATCGAGCATTCCGTTCACGACTTCAGTGGGAGTATTCAGGACGTGGGGAATGTGTGCAGGACTTCACAGGAGGTGCGCAGGACGTTGAGGAAAGCGTGTAGGACTTTGCTGAGAAGTCCTGCTCACACCCTGCACATTTCCAGTGGGGTCCGGCACACATCCTGCAGCACACTCCCACCCGATTCCTGCACACACACTGCACACTCCCACTGGGGTCCTGCTCACATCCTGCACACTCCCACTGAGGTCCGGCACAGATCCTGCACTCTTCCACTGGGGTCCGCGCACATCTTGCACGATCTAATTGGGGTCCTGCACGCTTTCTACGGCGTCCTGGATGCCCTCCTTTGAATCGAAAGATTGGTAAGCTAGCACAAACCTGACGGTTTACTCGCGTAAGGTTGGTGGTAAATTCGCGTTCGAAAGTGGTTGGTAAACCTCGTCGAAAATCCATTTACTATCAACCCTGACTTTGCTAAAAGTGAAGACAAACCTCGAATTCGAATTCAGCGCCCGAACTAACCCCCTAGGAATTTTGTTAGGCAAAGTGTACAAAAAGTCTGATTTCATGGCAATTCCGATTTTTTCCGCATTTTTAGGCTTTTTTCGGAAATCGGAAATCGGAATTTGCTCATCCCTACTTGGGATCCATTGCAACATTAATGTCGAAGAAATGGCTCAAGCGAACCATGACTAGCCCCATATGTACGGCCCCAAAGTTGAATGTAGCAAGCTCACCCCACACATCTTCACAACGGCCACCGAGGGTTGTAAATCCGGTACACAAATCTACGGGACCGCTTCGCTTGAATGGAATAGCATAATGTTTTAAACTGCAAAAGGCGGCTATAACATTCGAGCGATCATTTCCCAAGTTGAATTCGAACTGCAATAGGCGGGTTAGCTCCTCCATTTTTTTTGTGACTACGACATTTATGACTCGCCCTTGGATCATTTCTATCCTTTCCGTATTAAATTTAGTCTGACGTATGGACCAGACGCCTGGCCATGCGGTGTTGCGGCATCACTGGCCGACGGGATTTCGATTCGCGCCCGGCGATCGACCGTCTCAGCTCGTCCATTAATCAGACCTAACTTATAACGTCAACTCTACAAAGAGGTCCTATAAT
Organism: Aplectana chamaeleonis; assembly: GCA_029168955.1. Classification (NCBI taxonomy): domain Eukaryota; kingdom Metazoa; phylum Nematoda; class Chromadorea; order Rhabditida; family Cosmocercidae; genus Aplectana; species Aplectana chamaeleonis. The sequence continues at coordinate 354,114 of JAPDOI010000253.1, read as the reverse complement.
TCCTGACATGCTTTGAGGCACTGTTCAGTTAAGCTTCTGGCAACCGGGTAGAACTGAAATGACGAAGAAATCGAGAAAAACGCACTAGAAGGCCACGAAATCCTCAAATCTCACTCCGCCTCTCAAGTCTCACTGGACCTATTTGTTGTGACAGTGAAATCTTTCGTGGAACCGTCTCTCACAATTTTCTACTCGCTGTTGCTTTTTACTTTCTTTCAGACTCTTACTATTACTGTTTTGCCTAAAATGTTCTACCATTTTTGCTTAGCCCCATTTATTATCCGTGACAACCACCGTGAAAATGTTCATCCAATCAGACAAATAAGCCAGGCCAGAGAATAATGTCGCTTAAAAAAGACGTTCGCTGCGTTTTTTGCTGTTTCTTTGAAATTTTGGTAACACTTGGCTGTTTGTTTTGAGTGGAAAACTCGGGAAAGATAATCATCGTGAACACTGACTTTAAGATATACTGCCTTTATTCGGGAGTGCACAAGCCCCCCTTTTCACCCGCACACGCTGCTACAGTAATGGACCACGTCAGCGCGGTCTGTGGTGAGCCCGTTCTCTCCCACCCCATGTGGCAGGCATCGACTTTCGCATGACCACCGTTCATTCGTCCGCATGACCGGCGATCATGCTGAGAGAAGGTGAGCTTTTGAGTTTTTTTTGTCGTCTTGTGTTGTTTCGGTGTGTAATTAAATGTTGCCGTTATAGGATGCGGGTAAATGACCCATGGATTTGAAACAGTAGACAAATGTTCAAGAGGAAAGCTTTTTTTTTGGTAAAAAAAAAGAGAACAGGTGTTTTCTCAATTTCTCGGTAGCGCGAAGGATTCTGCAAAGCTTCGTGTATACCGTGACTTTTAGTCAATACGATGACATTTGAATCATCACCAAAACAACTGAAAACGGCAGACAAAAAATGAAAAACTCACGGTCTCTGAGCATGATCGCCGGTCATACGGACAACTGGACGGTGATCATGCGAAAGTCGATGCCTGCCGCATGGGGTGGGAGAGAACGGGCTCACCACAGACCGCGCTGCAGTGGTCCACTACTGTAGCAGCGTGTGCGGGTGAATAGGGGTGCTTGTGCACTCCCGAATAAAGGCAGTAGTTGTTTAACAGTGGTGGTGGTGAGTTCCTACTATCACGCAATTCGGAGATTATTTGTCAGATGACATACTTGTGTTTGTTCCAACGTACAAATGTCCACAAGTTTATTATAAGGCTCCCAATAGTCACAAAGAAGCAGATTGACAGGGTAACCGCAAGCGAAATCTGAACAATTCACAAGACTATGATCAAAGTTGCTGCTAAGGGCACAAAGATTTAAGAAACAACAAAAAATTTTCAAGTTCAATTACCTGTACCAACCTTATGTATGGTGGGCGTATACCCAGTCCATCGGTATGTCTTGTAGTCTTCCAACCAACTCACATAAATTGGTGAGTTAATCCGATAGAAAACTGAGAAGACCGTCAGGGCCGTAATTACGGCTATATATGTGAAACATCTTCGGTTAGTCCACATCTGAAAATTTCGATGATTTGGTAGACTTTCGAAAGGGGGAAAAATCTAGATTTGTAAAAGCTTACCAGATTGAAGCTGAGTGGGAATACAATGCAAGAAAAACGGTTGAGCGATAAAAGCATATTACTAAGAAGATACCCGTGAAATGTTAGGCCGCTCATGAGAATATTAAAGCTCAGGTACGCTATAGATGTGTTTCCAATATAGCGTAACAATTGAAAGTTGACAGCCCATGACAACAGACCAAAGCATCCTGAATGAGCAACTCTTTATTTCTGCAGTTTCTTTATCCACCCATCCGTCCTATGCGCGCAGCGTCGAGCCACAGGACGGCCCCGAAGCGCAAGGCGTACGTTAGTGCATCGTGGACGTAAATTCACTTTCCACTGTAGCTCTACGCGCGAATTTTCTGCCATTCCAAACACGTTTGCTCCCAATTATGAGAGGCACGGGACGACAAAAGAGTGCCAGAAAGCGAATGGGACAATAAAAATACCGCTTGGCGTAGAGTTCGCTGTAGAAGGTGCATTTACGCCCGCAACACACCAATATACTCCATTCACTTCGGGGCCGTCCCGTGGCTCGACGCTGCGCTCATAGGACGCGAAGAGGCTCTCTGAATTTCCTCATAACGTTCATGCATGCCGCCCCTGAGGTTGGACTGTGCCTTTGAAGCCCTAGCTTACCCAACTCCACCATAGATGGAGCGCTGGAGTAAGAATATACTGCCCACGCGTTTGAAGGCAGCATACACGCTCGCAAAAGTTGTTGAGATAACTACATTGGTGGGGTCGGACGGGCCGTAGAAGAGCTCTCACGAAGTTGGAAGAGTTGAAAACGAGTTAAAATAACCGTATTTGAGCCGCGTCGAGTCACAATATCATCCTTTCTCCGCCCATCGATACGGGCTCCGCCCCTCAATACAAATGTTCAATGCTCGATTACGGTCATTTTGGCTCATGTTTTACGCTTCTAACGTCGTAGGCGTTCCAGAAAGGGCCGTACGAGTGCATTAGCGTCGTTATCCCAACAAATTTGTCGCTAGCTCCGCTGTTTCAGCCAATGCGGTACAACTCGTCCGCTTCTGGGCCAATATTGAACGAACCGTCATATCTTCATTTCAGTTGCCTTTTTTCCGGTTTTTTCGTTATCTCTGCATATTAGTAGCTTCCAACCTTCGATTCATTCCATAGAATTGATATCATTTTTGGGCGTGTATGCTGCCTTTAAGAAGTGTTTATATTCAGACACCGGGCAAATGCGGCACACGCTGTCGGCGTCGAGTTACCAGGTCTTTAGAGAACGATCGTGTTGGAATTTTCGCATCATGTGACTGCATCAAGTAGTAAGTGTCGTTTTCGAGGAAAAATTCCGGTCCGCATTGGCTGTTGCATCACGCGGCACGTGACAATCGTGATGGTACCGTCTGGTCCTAGCACGATTCACCTTTCTACCAGCACGATTACCACGTGTCGCATGATGCAACAGCCTTAGTCCGCATTTGCCGACCGGAATTTGGCTCCGAGAGCGGTAGTACCTCATTGCAAAGACGAAGTAAGGCTCATCAGACTTATCATGTTAAATCTCCATACCACTCTGTACACTCCAGTTGGGAGCACGACCCCATACGGTAAGTTGTTAGGGGGTTCCACCTACTAATACATTGTCAGTCGATTGTGCGACGCACTCTCTTCACAGTGGTCGAGAGCGCGACCCTTTCCTTTCGGGTGAAATAGAGTACGGTCACTTCCTTCCTACTCGGTGGGTACTGTGTCCTCTCTCCATTGCCGGAATTTACAGTCGGCACGAATCGCACCGTCACATTCTTGATTCTTTTATGGCGGCTTAGTTTGAGCTAGCGCAAAATCGGTACACTTTCTATTTACAAAGTCATTGGCAGATTTTGAGTTCAGCCAACGCACGTGAACGGCGCAAGTTTCGTAGCTGCGGTCCCCCATTCTTGCCGCATTTGTGGTGAGCGGGCAGCCACGAACAGCTCAACGTCTCTTAATTTGCATTTAGTTTTGTCCTTCCTTTTCTCATTCCTATTAATAAAGGTAAAATTGTGTCTTGTTGTTTCTACTGAGTTCCTAGTGCAGCACTTAAAGGCAGTGGTCGCGATCAAATATGCTTGTCGTCTTTTTCTCCCCAAATCCTTTCCTGGGTCTCGAGTAGTAGGACCTATAAGAAAAAATCGCGAAAAAACCACTGTTTTGGGCCGAATTTGAAACCTGAACTTTCTTGTCTTTTGATGGTGGACGAGCCCTCTCCACATCATCGGCACCGATGACCTCTTATATCAAGAACATCAGCTAGCTTGAAATTGAATGTCAATCAATGAACCTTCGAATTTATGTACACATCTAGTCAAAAACATTGACTGAAGTGATGCTTTCATTATTCAACTGTTTTTATTCGTTAAATTTGCATTTATTTCGTCCTCTGAATGTCGATGATTTTTGACTGCTCGGCATGAGACTGCGATCTGTTTCGTCATCGCTGTGCACGTGTGCACGAACTAGCTTCTTTGGGCCCTAGAAACTTTGTAGACCGTTTTTCACCGCGCTACCTTCATAGTTTTTCAGCTGTTTTTGATCTAAGCTGATTTTTGTAGTTTTTTCGATAGCGTTTTTCATCGTGACCACTGCCTTTAAAAAATCCTCGTTAAACCAACTGCCCCCAAATCTGTTTAAAATGGTTGGGATTTTGTCTTAAAGTGCATATTGTGAGTATTCCGGTGCATTACGCTTTATTTTGATTAGACTTGGGCGTCTTGCGCTGCTAAATGGAGGAGATTTCAGTGTTGTATTCTAATTCGGTCCGGTTATGGGGAGGGGATATGTTTAAAATCTCTCTGCATGATCCGAATATGATACAACGTACATGCTACCTTACACCTAAGTCTGGAATTAGTGTTTTGAATTGATGTAGTGCTACTTTTAAGGCAGTGTTCATGATAATCTTCGATCTCGGGATTACTCGCTATACCCCCGGGTAGAACCCAAATGACGTAGAAATGGAGAAAAACGCACCAGAAGTACACGAAACCCTTACTCAGACGTTCGCCGTTGTCTACAGGACGTCGATCCGCTGAGCAGGGGGCGACGGTCTGTTAAACAGCTCATCGACCAGCAATCCCGCCGACTGCTAAAAATCGACGCAGACCGAGTTGTTGTCCACAGGACGACAATTTGGGATGTCTACGGTGGTGCAGGTCGATGGGCTGTTCTACAGAACATTCGCGGGAGAGGCGGTGGCAGCGTTCATCAGTCGATGTATCACGAAGATTGTGCCGTCCGAGTTCTTACTTTTTATTATATGAGCTTTGCGAGTCGTTTTCTTTCTCGATGATGATGTGGACTTTTATAGTAACTCTTCTCATTTTACAATTATGTGAGATTCGCGATTCGTTTTTAATAACGTCTTTCCGTGGAAGGGGTGTTGGTGACATGCCGAGAGGTGCACCTCGCGGTGTTCCCCGTGATGGACCACAAGGTTTCCGTGGTCTACGGAGCTTTAGCAACTGCATTCGTTGGCAGATTTCGGTTTTTTCATCCGTTTTTGTGTGTCATTTGCTTCGTTTTTAGTTGTTTGTCGGGAATCTCTGATCATTCGGTGATGTTTATTTACCCTGATTTCCATCCATGTTGTCTATACTCGAGGAAAGGTAAATGTAGCGAGATGAAAAAATTGTAGATTCAAAAAACTAAGCGTAGTTAGCCGATATCACCTTTTCTGGTTAACAAGGGAAGCCATTTTAGCGTAGTCCGGGATCAGCGAAATGGAGTACCTTGCGAGCTCAAAGATTTGCCGCATTCAATGCGTGTCGAATTTGTATCCAACTCGAGTGACCACACCCATTGAAAGGGTCTATTGTAGGGACACGTGCTCCAAATAGCAGCACGTGCTGCAAAGATTTAACGTAGGAGCACGTGTTGCAAATTTTAATCGCAGGAGCACGTGCTGCAAGCTATTCCAGTGTTATCGTAGCAGCACGTCGACGCGATGCGGCCGGCACACCGACATGCACCTCGGCCAGCTCGCCGAGCACCATCTGAGGCCGCGACTTGTTGGACGAGGTCTCCAGCCGCTGTGCAAACAAAGCACCGCAAACTCGTGTAATTGAACCAGCGAGGCTGCTGGCATCTGTGTCCCGCCTCAAGAAAGTGTCGTGTTCTTTCCTTTTTTGAGAAATCCTTTCTTCATCGAGTTGAATGTGTATCATACGCGCATTGAAGGCTTCATTTGTTGGGGCACGTGCTGTAATTTGAAACACAATAAGAACACTTGCTCCCCTAGCAGCAAGTTCTCTGAGTGTGCTCGTAACCGCCTTGTCTTCGAGTTGAATGCATATTCGGCGCGCATTGAATGCGGCGATAATCTGGGAGGATATTCTTGCTACTAGTAGTTAAAAATGTGAGTGACTCCGGCATAGTCGTAGCCTGCCTTGACTAACTCTCAAAGAAGTCATGAGCGTTTTCAAAGCTTTGCGGCTAGTTAAGGGTACCCGCCATGGATTTTTTAAGGTGTTTTTTTATTTTTCTGCGGATACTGCTAAAAACATGTACTGCTGAACACGAATCAGGGGTTCGCTTGTCGAAATTTCAAGGTTTACTGTAGGTTACGGTAGGTAACATGGTATTTAGGAGGCAAAACTTAATAGCTCGAAAACAGACAAATGGATATCGAATTCGTATTCAGCACCCCAAATAACCCCCACATAGAAACTTCGAAACAAATCTGTGACATTGACCGAACTACCGTATACCCACCGTAATCTACCGTAAGCTGTCAAAAATCCATAAACTGACATCAGATTCGTGTTGAGCACTTTTAATAAACCCCAAAAGAACGATTTGAGCCACATCTGTTGTCACATTCCAGAAATCGTCGAAAGTCGATTTTGCTGCCAAATTTCTCTGCCGGTCTGAAGCTTTGAACAAATTTAGTCGAAAACTTAGGAAAAACCACAAATAAACCTCAGATTCGTGATCAGAACCCCAAATCTCTCCCCAGGGTGAATTTTAAGTCAAATGTAGAAAATTTCTCTTCAACGCTTTCTGTACCCTGTAATTGATATAATTGAACGCTGAGGTGAGGTATGAGGTCTGTTTCCGGATTTTGATAGAATTAATGCGCTTTTTCGAGGGAACAATAGGTACAAAAATCAGAGAAAAAAACTGCTATAACGTTTTCCAGAGTGACCCTAGGCAGCTGCAAAGGGCATATTTGGACTCTACGTCCGAAATTGGTTCTAGAGAAGAACGTTTTATTTGGAGTGGTTAGTATGACTTATAGTAGTCCCCTTGTAAGCAGTAGAGTGTTGTCCGCATAAGGATGTCATTATTAAAATAATGTAACGTCGGCATAGATCCTTATAAGGCATTGCGTTTCCTAACGAAGGCTGGCGCAAACTCGGTGCCATATGCTATTTCGTAGGTGCACCGGGTTTGCGCCAACCTCGAAAGAGGAACGAAAAGTCTTATTAGGATCCATGCCAATGTTAGTTTTTTTATTCTCTAGAAAATTTGATTGAGAGGTTCCAATTTCTCTGTTCCGGTTAGATTAGAACCAAAATAAAGAAAATCGAGCCTCGTTATCACGTTTCGAAAGAAGGCATACCGCCGTTTAAGGGGTGACGTCATATGGCAGCTGATGCTTCACTAAGATGGTAATATAAGGTCTACGTGATGTTGATAGGATGTGAACGCGGAATCGGGGATGGAGACCCTCCTCCGATGGGATGTCAACAGCAAAAGCGTTTCCGCGGATAGGTTGTCTACGGCACCAAGGAGGGGGGCGACGGGCAGTTCTCGAGGGGCGATCCCTGCCCTTTATGGATGTCCACAGGGAGCATTGCGTGAGGTTACATCTCATTCGTGTCCTGTGGACAACGACGAACGTCTGAGTAAGTATCACCCCGCCTCTTAGGTATCACAGGAAGTGTTTGTTGTGACAATGAAATCTTTTGTGTACCCACTCTTTGCAATTCTCTACTCTCTATTGCTCCGTTCTTTCCTTAGGGCCCTAACTAGTCCTGATTTGCACAAAATATTCTTTTAATTTCGATTGAGCCAATTTCTCGCCGGTGACAACCACTATGAACATGTCCGTTCAAAGGCAGTGTTCACGATGAATATCGCACTCGAGTTCGACCCAAAAATGGGATCGTTTGGTCGTGAGGTAACTAATAGTGAAGAAACAGGGAAGAAAAACGTCCAGAATAAGTCAAAATAGCGATTTCTAAATTCAGTGCGTCATGGGCCCTGCTGATTTCGGCAAGCGCGCGCTAATCGCGAAATCCGCGCGATTTGATAATGCTAACTGCGGCAGAGTTGCTTGGCAATTTGCCATCGAAACGTGTGCGGCGCCACAAGCTCGTCCGAGTGGGGGGCGGACCGGTATAGGTAGGCGCACCGGGAGAGCTTTCGAAGCCGTTTGTATTTATTTCTGGCCAGTTTTCGTTGCTTCCTTCAACCCCGTCCTCTATAGCACCTGCCAACTTAGGTTTTCACACCGAGACCTCGAGAACGAGATTTATTGTGAACACTGCCTTTAACCGGAGAACTACTCAAGGCCAGAGAATAATGTCACTGAAATACGACATTTTAATGCGTTACTCGCCGTTTCTTCGTAATTTTCGTAACACGGAATCTAACGCGTTGTTTTGTGTGAAAAAGTCGGGAACCAAAATCATCGTGAACACTGTCTTTAAATAGTTGTCCTCATTAGGCTGATCGTCGTGTTCTCGTTTGATATGAGCAGGTGTGAGAATCTGCTCCTATTCAACTCAGCCTCATATTTACAGCCTTCCGTACATGTGTTCCAACAACGAACCAAGAAAGATTAGCTCGAGAATGGCAACGGAATAGCACCACCGGTGAGTTGTTTTCTAGTTCGAAGAAGCGAGGTGTCGTAAGGGACCACCACAAAAGATTTTCTAAGCATTGGTGTTAGGAGGAGTACTCTGAGAGAATTCCCGCGATCGTTCACGGATAGAATCCCCATGATTTCTGGTAGGGGCCGAGAGGATACTAGCATGGGGCCATCGCGGAACGATCGCGAGATTCTGCCAGTCTCAAACCGAGAGCATAACGCGTTCGTCCATCGATGCTCCCACGATGTTCTATAGCGGAACCGCGTGGAATCGTGCCTGGGCCTATCATGGGAGGATCGCGAGATTCTACCAGCCTCCACCCCTGATCGTACCACATCCATGCCCTCTCGATGTTTCACCCGAGCGAGTGTTGCCTATCAGGTCAGCACAAATTTATAAGGTAATGCCCTTGCCGTATTCCGTGCTGCTTTACAGATCTGCACATCATGAGAACGCGGAACCGGGGGGAACAATCACGGTACCATCGCGGATCGCGAGTGCACCACGGTACTAGCGCGGTAAACCTCTCAACGATCGCGGTACCATCACGGTACGAGAACGAGAATTCCAACGATGAGTCAATTGGGTGACTATCGCAGAACGAATGCGGATCGCGGGACTAGAGGGAGACGAACAAGGTACTATCGCGGATCACGGGAGCATCACGGTACTAGCGCGAGAGATTCTCTCAGAGTAGGGCGCGGGGTTAACCCCAGCAACAGCTTATCGACTTCATTTGTGAAGTTGAGAAATCTTCGGCAATTTGCCGGTAATGTTAATGACCCTGCCTCGTACTCCTCCTTCACCAGTAAAGCAAATACATACGTTTCAAAAATAGTGAAAATCATTTCTTTCTTCTTTCTAGCTATGAAACTTTTTTCTAACATTTTTTTATGGTTATCCCAATCCAGCACGACAAGGATTCAGAAACAGATGCGTCTGCATGCTATATGCTAGGCACTACACAGACATGTGCTTCTAGCTGTGTAGTAGGACCCCGAGTATTTTCTTGGCTTTCTCGAGATTGTTTTCTGATCGGCGGTATAGAGTTAAACTCCACTCAGCTGTATTGTTTTTAAAAATGTGAACGATCAAATATTAATAGAATGATCGAGTTAATGAGGCCATAGGAATAGGCAAAATTGTTTTCGTGGTATGTCCAGTAGCGTGGGTGACAACTGCTTGTTCCACTCTTGCTTGATACTATGGTTTCCGTTTTCGATTAAGTCTGACGCATGGACCAGGCGTCTGGCCGTGCGGGGTTGGCGGCCTCATTGGAGAATCGGGTTTTGATTCGCGCTGGGTGATCTACCGTGGCAGCCCCGTTCATTCGTCAAACTAAATTAATTACGCGAACTCTATTTCGTCCTCCAGTGTTTGGTAGAATTTTCACTGAATCATTCTGATGACGCTGCTCATATTGTAGAGATCTATGTAAGAGAGTCTCCATTTTTCGTCGGAAAGTCGCCCTTTTCAAAATGCGACGTGAAGATTGCGCAGGTGGACTTGCAGGTGGTAGACATCAGAGAGAAAACATTCCACTTCAAGTTAAAAGTCATGTCACAGGTTCACTAACCGTAGAAAACAAAACATTTGAAGAACGAGTATTGCCGAGTTCTTTTGCATGCAAGTGGAATTGCTATAATCTCGAGCAAAAGAAGTGTAGCGGACACTATCTCCAGTGCTGTTGTCGCGTAGTTCACGTATGTCATCAATGACATGTTTGAGCTGAAGTTCACTATTATCTCAAGGGTTGACTATTTTTCAAATTAGAAGAGCATGCGGAAAACGAGAAATGGTTTACATTAGATACGATGGAGATCAGAGTAAGAAATCAAAAAACCTGCAATCCGCAAGTGAGAGCCTGAGAAGTTGCGAGTTAGGAAAATCTTTGTGGGGTAATGCCCCTCAAATCTTACTTTGTGTTCGCTGAAAGAGATCTATCACAGAGTGATGATGAGGGGCTCAGCATAAGAGTTGAGCAACCCAGCAATCTGCAAGTGAAAATATAAGACAATCATTTAGCAAAAGGCCAGTCGTCTAAACAAGAGAACAAGACAGTAATGACTAAACGACGTGAAAAAGGCCTCGTGCCAACAATTCCGGCTAGTTTATTAGACACACTTCATCCCAAATTGTATGTGCCACGCCCAGCGCCCTAATGAAGGCCACGCCCTTCACAGCAGAAAGCCTTACACATTTTTTAAAACCATTGATCACACCGCTGACGATGTACTGCTGATTGCGTTTAAAGCATTCTATACGGTAACTGTCCAGCCAGCTAAGTAAGTGACCAGTCGTCTAAACAAGAAAACAAGACATCAAGCTAACAAGCTCTGTTTGTCTAGGGTTTATTAGGCCAAAGAACTATGGAATGGAATCGATGAATCTCCCAGCTCTCTAAGACGATTTTCCGAGTGATCTAAAACCCACCCACTTTTTCCACCCACTTTCACGGTTTTTTGTGGGGATGTTGATTGAACTCACAGCGCGGGAGCAATTCGGCTGGCACACGTGACGCCCGCGGCGGAAAACCGCTGCGTGCACTTCATCGTTAAGGCGCGTTAACCGTGGGCGGTCAACGCGTTCCAACGTTGTCAAGCGCGCAGTGGTTTCTCAAAGCGCGCGTCACGTGCGCCAGCGAACTGCTCCCGCGTTGCTACTCCGATTAACACCCCTTTTTTGCGGGGTGAACTTTCCGCGAAATTCCTGTGAACCACTAGAAATTCTGGCTACTAGAGACTTTCTAAGTGCTCGTAGCAAAACGCCGTCAAAGGTCGATCGTACATCTGGTCAGATATGCAGGAAGACAGTCGGACAGATACACCACCACACCGATTGTTACATGTGAGCCAATTTTTATATGTGATCGGTGGTTTTATATTCCATTCCCACACGCCTTCCAATCAGTTTAACGCATGGCGTTGATGACTGTCATGCATGGCATCTACCCCAGTGTTAGTTCGGTATTACATTTTTTTTCAACTCTGACTCACGCGAACGTCTTCTGTCCATTGTTATTGGTAAATACTCGTACCGCCTTGTCTCTGTCGTTAGTTCGGACTTGTGCGCACCTAGTGCCGTTGAGTGGCGCCTCACTATTTCCACGTTGTCAAGTAGTACAAGTAAAGAATTCTTAGATCATGCGCTCTCTTTCCCTTCTGAGCAGTCGAAAGAGGAAATTTAGAAACGGTCAGAGCAGTGGCTCACGAGTTGAGCTTCTGATTGCTCTATTCCTGCATAATGAACGGCATTGTTGAAGTTTTAAGGTAACGTCACAAGGGTGAGGCTGATAGTGTCGCACGTCAAGAACAACAAATATAGATAACAGCAGAAACAGGGATTGCTTTGAAGGCAACGTTGGGATGGAAACCGTTTTTTAGGCACAGTTCCATTAACGGGAAAACCCACGTTAAAAATCGTTTCCCGGTTCTCACCAGAAATGTAAGTCTTGGGTCCCGCGTGACACATCACTGAAGAAAAAAACTACAAAAAAACGACGGAAATGCTCAAAACTGTGGTCCCCTCCTACGCGGGAGCTTCCGATGGTGGACGAGTTAGCGCGGCATGCAAATCACCTGACAGATTCGATACCGCTGAACCGTTCTAGCTATTTTTTTAGGTGATTCCTTTCTGCTTCTTCTGTAACTTGAGAATCAGGAATATGTGGATTTCGAGTACTTGCTAGTATTGCATCACATATTATGTGGTCTATTCACGAATGCTGTTGTATTTTCATTTTTAAAAATGTGGTTTGTGTTTGATAATATGAATTTCGCAAATATACTCACTCGCAACTACAAAATTATCTATGTATGTAGAGCACAGGGCACGAGAACCTATGCCATAAATTTCTGTATGTGTATCTCAATTTTTTCACTTATGCAGAAATTTGTCATGAAAAAAGATTTTCCAAATGGTTCCAGAGGAAACCAGTGAGAAGGAGAGGTAGAAGAGAGGAAGATAAACGGGCATCAATATACTATGAAGGAGCGATATATGAAAAGACCGGCAAAAGAGTGCAGGGCTTTAGAGAAATCCGTGTTTACAGGAAGTGTTAGTGTAAAGATGTGACCCACTGAAAAATCCCATAGCTCCCCGTTTTAGTCGAATATATTAAATCATTAGTATTTAGCGCGGTAGGGAAAATAGAAAATTCGGAAAATCGATTGCTTGCCACACTGTTCGTTTACGGTGACGGCGACTCATGTGTTCACCGTTTCGTGCGAATAAAGCACTTTTCTGTCGGTTTGGGCTCTTACTACAAATTAAGCCCGTTTCATAGTTTGCCGGCCGACGTCGGACGACTCGTTATCAAATTTGATAAATTAGGAGGGTAGGGTAAGGTAGATAAATATTACACATTCGATAACGAGTCGTCCGACGTCTGCCGGGCAAGTGTGAAAGAGGCTTAAAGACACAGTCCAACCTCAGAATCGTTCTACTGTTTTTTTTGCCTATCTTGAAAACGGTCTCACACTGATTCCAATGATGTCTCTGGAATCGTACAGGACCCCCTAAGAAGGGAGTTATGGCCCCTAAAAAATTCTGCTACAAAAGCATGGTGGACGAGTTGTCGGAGGCTCGTAACTTCCGTCATTTGCAACCGATGTATCCAAACCGACCTGAGTAAAAAGAGAGACTGAGATTGAAGGAAAGAGCGGGGCTACTGGTCGGAAACCATCGCTGATCTCGCCACTGTTTACCTCGAAAGATCGTAAAAGGGGCGTGCCAAAGTGGCTTTCTGGTATGGGCGCCCCAGGGTGGCTTCCCCCTATATCTCTCTTATTCGGAAGAGTTGATAGCTCGCATTAGGCAGGGGCTATATAGGGTGGGTCTGCTTCACAATTGTGTGAAAATCTCAAATTTCGTCCCTGAGCTTGGATTGTGCCTTTAAAGGCAGTGTCCACGATAAATGTCGTTCTCGGTTTTTGGCCGTAAATCGAAAGTTCAGGGTCTCATTGGAGCACTAGGGTCGAAAGAACGAACGAAAACGAGCCCGAAAGAGCTTTATACGGCTCCGAAGTCCGCTCTCACTAGCCCTTCCGCTCGCGGTCGAGTTTTCCGAGGAACAGTTTGGTCCGCTTCGACATTAGCATTGTAGCGCGAACGCGGCATTGGGGCGCATTTCCGCACACTGTCTACGTCAGGCCCATGCCCGCGCAACTCATTCACCGTTGAAATGTGGCTTTCAAGAAGAAGAGCTGATTTTGGATGTGTCGCAGCGTTTTTCATGATTTTTTCTTCACTGATGAAACAGTCTGACTCTAAACCTTCGTTTTCTGGTGGAAATTCGAAATCGATTTTTATCGTGGACACTGCCTTTGAAGGCAGTGTTCACGATGATTTTTGTTCGCGAGTTTTCTACTCAAAACAATGCCTTGGCCACCTAGTGTTACCAAATTTACGAAGAAACGGCGAGAAACGCACTGAAACGTCTTACTTCAGTGACAGCTTTAGTTAGGGTCCGAAGGAAGAAAAGGAGGAACTAAGAGTCGAGAATTGCAAAAGACGGATTGACATAAGATTTCATTGCCACAACCAACACTTTCTGTGAGAGTAAAAAGGTGGGGTGAGAGTGAAGGATTTCGTGCCCTTCTTGTGCGTTTTTCTCGATTTATTCGTCATTACTGTTCTACCCGGGGGCCAAGCAATCGATTTAGCCATTAATCTCAAAATTGAAAATTATCGTGAACACTGCCTTTAAGTCTAGTACTACGTACTGTGTGAGACCTGCGTATGGGACATTGTCAGCCATCTTTTGTTTGGGTCGCAGGTCACTTCGAGCGCGTTCAATGTACAGTCTGCATGGATCCTAGTGATACATCCGCAATTAAACCTTGGCACCAACTCGGTGCCATATGATATAACATGTGTTTGCGCCAACCTTCAATCGGGAACGCAAAGTGTCACAAGGATCTATGTCGACTTTATGTGAAACTTAAAGGCAGTGGTCGCGATCAAATATACTTGTCGTCTTTTTCTCTCCAAATCCTTTCCTGGGTCTCGAATAGTAGGACCTATAAGAAAAAATTGCGAAAAAACCACTGTTTTGGGCCGAATTTGAAACCTGAACTTTCTTGTCTTTTGATGGTAGACGAGCCCTCTCCACATCATCGGCATCGATGACCTCTTATATCAAGAACATCAGCTAGCTTGAAATTGAATGTCAATCAATGAACCTTCGAATTTATGTACACATCTAGTCAAAAACATTGACTGAAGTGATGCTTTCATTATTCAACTGTTTTTATTCGTTAAATTTGCATTTATTTCGTCCTCTGAATGTCGATGATTTTTGACTGCTCGGCATGAGACTGCGATCTGTTTCGTCATCGCTGTGCACGTGTGCACGAACTAGCTTCTTTGGGCCCTAGAAACTCTATTTGTAGACCGTTTTTCACCGCGCTACCTTCATAGTTTTTCAGCTGTTTTTGATCTAAGCTGATTTTTGTAGTTTTTTCGATAACGTTTTTCATCGTGACCACTGCCTTTAAAGGCACAGGACACCCAAAAAATTATTTTCAAGATTCCATGATTATCTTGGAGAGAGCCACTCTCTGATCAAAATGGTATTTCTGAAATCGTCCAAGACCCCCTACGAACGGAGATATGGCTCCTTGAAAATGCCTGCTTTTTGAGGGCGAAAATTCCGCGGACGAGTTGTCTCAGGCCTGTATTTCTCTTCATTCGCAATCGTTCCGCGAGAGCGAGCCAGGATAAGGGGGCAACCCAGTAATGAACTGAAGAACGACGACTTGTTTGAATTCATCCATCCATTTAGCCGCTATCGAGTTCGTAAATCTGGTAGGGGGCCGGGCTTGTGCTGGTGAGCGAAGGGGGTCGGGCCTGTGGTGGTCGCTTATATCTCGCTTATTCGAAGGAATTGAGATCTTACATTTGGCACGTGTTATACAGGAAGGGTCTTCTACACAATTACACGAAAATCTCAGAATTCATATCTGAGGGTGTACTGTGCCTTTAACAGGGCTACGCGATCGAGTCACACCGGCTGCGTACGATTGCACCGCATGCTCACTTCTGCTAGATGGCCTAGGATAGGATACATATCTTATTTCGGAGGCATTCTGTTTCAATTCCTGGTATTCATGGACGCATAATTATTTATCCTATGGCGGTATATTTAGCATAAATAAGCACGTTATGTGACCACACGCTGCCGGTGAGGCTCAATCGCGCAGCTCCCTACAGCGGTGCTACAATTTACGAGGTCTAGTCAGAAATAAAACGAACATTTTTGAACTCACAAATTCGCGGGCGTCGGTTGCCGGTCTAAACAGGGCGTTTTGGCCGCTTTCCCAAACAAATAAAGCCGATCGGCGGAGGTTTCTGTGTGATTCATAAATGTAGGAGTTCTTAGGGTAATGCCGACTTAGTGTTTACGGCTTTATGGTGCGGTGTCCCTATGCGAGAGCGGCACACTAGCGGACGTCGGTGGCAGGTTGGACGTTGACGTTGCCGCCTCTCAACCTGGTACCGGGGTCGCAAATGCAGGAGTGGTGAACGTTCTTCTCTGGGAAGGTGATGGCGAGCTCAGAAAGTTGGAAATCGCCACCTGCTAACCAAAAGTTCGGAGGCGCGCTGCACCTCGCGCCGTTCGCGAGCGGAACGGTAGCGGATGGCGAGCACTGGAATGCTGGCGCTCGCCACCCGCTCACCACATTACGGCGACGCGCTCGCTTAGCGCTGGTCGCCGACGGAAAGATAGCGGGAGGTGAGCTCTTGAATGTGGCTTCCACTTGAAATTCGGGCCATAATTGAACTTTCGTTTCGGTTATCAGGTGTCGTAGCCTGCAGGAGGGGGGCTATGGTGCAGCACTAGGACACACCCATTTTTCCGTGCCGCCGCGCAATTCAAACACCAACCCATGGTTTTCCTCCCATTTCAAAATGGGGAGAATCGTGTGGCATGGAAAAATGGGCGCGGCTAAGTGCAATTTCAAAGTGCCCCCCCCCTTCCGCTGCAATGGCACCGGTTATTTTTTCACAATAAGAGAACATATTTTTTGAAAGCAGTGGTCACGAAGAAAAAGTTGCAAGTTTTTTTGGCTAAAACGTAAGCTTTGGGTCCCTTAAGAAGATTAAGAACGGAAGTGCGACGAAAAAAGGGTAAAAAGCCAATCCATAGGGCCACTCCGCCCACGTCCTATCACAGTTGCTCTGAATTCGTGGTTAGTTGAGCGATAGTTTACGATCAAAAGCCCCGTTCTTCCCTTCATTCTCAACTTCTCTCTTTACTTAGATCAGCTCGCACACATCGGCTGCAAAAAAACGGGAGTTACAAGCCTCGAGCAACTCGTCCACAATGCTTCTCATGCTGAATTTCGAGGGGCCATAACTCCGTTTCCAGGGGCTCTTGTACGGTTCCAGGGACATCATTGAAATCAGCATGAGATCGTTTGCAAGAAAGGCGGAAAAACAGAAAAACGACTTTTATCGTCAACACCACTTTCAAAAAAAAACCGTGGTGTCCAGGACTGTCAAGAATGGTTTATTACAGTCAGTTTCAAACTATAATAATTAACAAATTCTTGATACTTCAAGTGTTTCTTCTGAATAAATCATAACAAATAGGCGCAATACTTCCTATTAACGAGATCACAATTTCCTTCGGTGTGCCTTTTCTCCCTCCCCCTCTTCTTTCGTCAGGCTCCGTCTAACGTGGCGAGAGCATGCGATTACGCAAAACCGATGCTCATCGTGGACATACGTTTCGCTAGCCGCTCACAGGCGCTCCTTCTCGCGCGCCCTTGCCTGCTCGCTCTGGCGCGCTTGCGCCAGCACTACGAAGCAGGCAGCAAGTTTCAAGCTTACTGCTCCTAGAGCAGGTGGCATTAGAATTGTATCAAAACTACTGCTCTTGTTTTTCATAATCCCACCACGGAATTCGAAAGCCGTGGGAAATCATCAGCCGTTGCGCCGACTCGAGCGATTGATCACCCGATCAAACGTTTTCAATCGAATCAACACGAGGTAGGGGGTGTTCGCCTGTGTTAATTTGTGGGCAACGTTGAGGAGCGTCGAGAGGCGCACAACAGCGGGAACGCCGGCTGTCGCGACGTATGGACGCTGCCTCACAGTGTTGACTTGACCCTGCATGCACCCCCTCCCTTTTGTCAAAGAGTGGGCTTGGCCCTACATCCCACTCACTTCTCTCATAAAAAAGTTCATGATAATCTGTTTATGATGATGTGGTATAAAATTAAAGAGCTGTGAAATTTTTTTCATAAACTATTCTTCTCCGGGATTCATTGGCACACTAGGAGTTGGGTAGGCAGTTTTGAGTATATACTCGCAGGTATCTATATCTGGAGTGTAGCTCGCCTAGTGCGTGGGCTGCTCGTGGATTTCGGGGAAGGGGTTTGAAACATCTGAAATAGCGAAACTTTTATGCGTCCAACAAAGAAATAACTGTTTCAAACCAAATGGGAATCCCAACTCAAGCTGCCTAGATAAGTTATTAATAGAGCTCAATGATCGAGTTGTACGTCAGGAGACCATCTCTTCTAAGGAAGACAACTAAACTGATGCACACTGGTTCATTTAGACGGCTTTTGACAAGGTCGGTCACGGAAAACTTTTATACGTACTCGAAAAGCTCGATTTTCACGAGAAAATTTGCAAATAGATCAATGAGTTTTTGTCTGGTAGGACTTTTCAAGTTCGTATAAGTTCCACTTTTCGGACGTTTTCAAGGTCTCCAGTGGAATAGCACAAGGTGGTGTTCTTTTGCCTATACTCATCAATATTTTCTCTGCTGAGCTGGGTAACTTATTGCAAGGGAACGAAATTGTTTGTAAACAGTATGCTGATGACTTGAAGTTGTACAGAAAAGTATCTTGTTCTCTTGACATTGAACTCTTGCAGGCAGCAGTCAACCGTTTACATGATTGGTCAGTGTCATAACAAATTCCAATTTCACCTGGAAAAACGTTCTGTATGCGTATGGCTCTTCCGCGCTGCTCGTTACCTACAGCATAGGTGCACAGGAAATTCGAAGGGTCAGCCAAATCAAGGATCTTGGTTTCCTTTACGGCGAGAAGCTGGATTGTCTATTTCTTTACAAAGAGCTGTACAAGAGGGCTTACCACCGCACTTATCAATTGTTCAAAGCACTGACTACAAAAGACAGTAGCGTTCTTCTGAAAGTGTGTCGTTGTCTTCTCTCCATACAAGAAAAAGGACATAACTCTTATGGAAAAATTTTAGAATAACTTTACTAGAAAGGTATTAATACGACGGGGCGGGTTTTTATACTCAAAAATTCCAAATTCACGGATCCGAAACCAGTATTTTAGTTTAGCAAGCCTCGAGTCACGGCGGGAGTTGATTGATATCTGTATGGTACACAAGCTTCTGAATGGGATGTCTGGTGCTAGTTTTTCACATTTCTTCAGAATAGTGTTATGCAAAACCCGAGGTGGGGCAAGAAAAATATCTTTCGCGAGTCCAAAAACCATGGTGAGATCCAATTTTTCGCTGTCAGGGCGGGGTCAGCGTATCTGCGGGTGGGGAAAACCTTCCTGACTGCCAGGTCCATGATGTCATTCAAACAGGGAATGGCTAAAATTTTGCTGAAGTCTTAGTGTGTTAGTAATTCGTATTGTTTTGGAATTTGTGCGATGTTTTTTCTAGCGTCTGTCTTATACGACGTACTCAATGAATGAATGAATGAATGAATGAATGAATGAATGAATGAATGAATGAATGAATGAATGAATGAATGAATGAATGTTTGAATGAATGAATGAATGAGTGAATGAATGAGTGAATGAATGAATGAATGAATGCATGAATGAATGAATGAATGAATGAATGAATGAATGAATGAATGAATGAATGAATGAATGAATGAATGAATGAATGAATGAATGAATGAAGGAAGGAAGGAATGAATGAAGGAAGGAATTTATGGATATGCGAGTGAACAAACTATGAGTTCGCTGTAGATCGATGTCTCCCAGACAGTAGGAAACCAATACCGGGTAAGCGTAGCTCTATAAGCCGGTTGTGGTGGCAGTGAATGCCGGGTGAGCGGACTACCATTTACCGGGTGAGCGGCAGCGGATACCGGGGCTCGCCGTTCAGTGTTTGGTCACCCGGCAACGCTGACCTCCTCACACGGTGTTATTGCCTTGAGTATTACTGACCTGCTTCCTCTCAAAAAGTTGGGGTCCTCGAGAGCTGCTGACGTGTCTGCGGACGCTCAATTGTCGGAAGGTTCTGATTTCTTAGGGGGAAATCAGGTCAGTACTAGATTATGACTTGCGTTTTTTCCGAACCTGACAACATTTTTGTAAAATCGGTCCTAAACAATGAGACGGATTGAGTGGTTTTCTTTCAGACTTTGAAAATTTCCACTCCAGACGAAGACGGCGTTATTGGCGCAATTTCACGACCCACAAATTCGTGGCCCCCTATTTACACCACTTCTTTTGCATCGGAATATATATAGAACTTTCCTTCTGATCATGAGAAAGTAGTCGAACTAAACTTCATTCGAACCATAACAAAAACGCTCAACTCGCTCATTGGCCTCAGTCAGAAACTAGTCTCTGCTGAACAAGCGAGAAGGCTAAGTGACGATCTCTTCACTTACTCTTGTAGTGTCACACGAACTACAAACATTATAGCAGCCTTCGCCTTAATGAACACTCAGGTGTTTAGCTTTGAACACATACGCTGTGAACTAATGATACTTTCGCTGACGCGCAAAGCTAAGCTCAAGAACTAGATGCAGGATTTCAACCCAAGTGTATAATTTTATTTGCCCTTTTGCGACTCACTTGCGCTTCTAGCAGCAATTTTCCCCACCTCTTCAGGAGCCTCGTACGAAAAAGGGAAAATCGCATGGGAACGAGAATTACAGCACCGTTTGGCAAAAAAGCATCTTTGGCGTTTTATGGCTTACAAAGCGCCGCCTCTTCATAACTCACTCTTGAATTGACGAAATGAGTTTTTTCTGGTAGTTTTCGTTACTCTTGAACAATACAGTGCACGTCACCAGTATGCATCCAACCCAATTTTCGCCTAAACGTGCCATGGAGCTGAGCTGAATTTTTCTGCATTATATTCATAGAATTAGCATCTTAAAAATGCCACAGCCTAGTTTTCAGAGTTCTTAGGGAATTGTTTTCAACACTTTTTTTTTGGTTTCTGTGCCGCGTCACTAGTATGCGCCCACCTTGAATAATAAACTATCTTCAGGAAAAACACAAAACTATGAGCAGAAATCTGTGATGAGTACTCAGAAAGATCAAAACAAGTTACTTGTATGTAGTATAAATGTAACTTACTTAAATGTCTCAAGTAAGTTACATTTATATTACATGTAGCATACATTTGGATTACATGTAACTAAAATCTATACTACATGTAATTTACACCTATGTTACATGTAACTTAGATTTGAATTCTCACTGTGGGTGGCCATCACGTGACGCAGACGACACGCGACGCAGAGGGCCCGTCCCAGATCACGCACTACGCAAAAAATGCTGTGCAGGGCGCTCCCTGCTGATGTGGGGTCAAGCACCTCAAACTAGGGTAATTGAACCAACAACAATGCCAGTCGTAAGCCTGACCCTGCGAGTGCGTCGTACATCAACCTTGGTACTGTGCGCAATATCCTCTCAGAAATCGAAAACAAGTTACTTGTAACATATCTGAGCCAATGTAAGTTACTTGCAACTTATCTCAAATTTAATTGAAGGCAGTGTTCACGATGATCATCCTCGTTGACTGTCCACAGTGAAATGATTGGCGAGAAGGATCCTAGGCTCCCAGTGTTGAAAGAACGGTAGAGAACGAGCCAGGAGCGGCAAAGTAACGGCTGCAAACAAGCCTTTTGGTGCCCCAGACACACCCGGCGCACCAGATCCGCCCCTCGAAATTAACAAATGAAGACTCAGATTACAGAAATAATCAAGTGAAGGAAGTGCTGATAAGTGAGCTGATTGCTTCATTGCACTGATAGGTATCATCCTTCTAGCGGTCAATTCCTCCACGCTCAAAAATCAACGTAAACAACGAAGGACCTATTTTGGGTCAAAAACGTGGCTTTCGTGTCCTTTTTGAGCATGCCTTGCTATATAGGGTACCAGACCTTTCGTAAACCGTGAAGATATCGGAAGCGAATTTATCGTGAACACTGTTTCCTTTTATGTTACAAGTAACGTGTTTTCATTTTTTTGAGTACTGTGCTTATCTGGGCCAAATTCCGGTCCGCAGTTGCGTCTCGACACGCTTTGCGGCCGCACGCGCTCGAGTCGGTCGAGTTTCCAGCGCCAAAGCCGACTCGATATGGCTTTTTTATACAGTTTTCTTCGATTTTGTTTAGTTTCCAGTTTCTAAAACCCACCTAGAGTCAACAGATCGGCGGCAGCGACGCTGGAAACTCTTCCGACTCGAAAGCGCGCGGCCGCAAAGCGTGTCGAGACGCAATTGCGCACCGGAATTTGACCCAGATAAGCACAGTAGGTGATCCTCGCTCGGTGGCTAGCTCGAAAAGCTGACTATGCATGTTGCTTAAAGGCAGCAGACACGCTCAAAAAGGTTTCGATTTTATGTTGTAAATCGAAGGTTTGAAGCTATTAGTGTGGAAAACAAATGGAAAAACCTATGAAAACTGCATGCAAATACAGGGAAAACGGCTGTTTTGTTATGGAGTGAAACTGGACGAGTTATGCCTGAGTGGTTGAAATAGCTAATAATAACGAAAAAACGGTTGGGATAGCGAGGCCGATAGGTTCTTACAGCCTGTTCTAGAATGCTCACCTCGTTTGAAGCTTCAAAGACCAGTCGAAGTGACCGTATTCGTATATTGAGGGGCGGGGTTGAAAGCTCATGAGCGTGGCTGACGAAAAATTTCGACTCAAATTTAGTATTTGTCACTCGTTCTTGACGCTTCCATCGGTGTGAGCGTTCTACTAGGGGCCATACGACCCAAGTAGCGTAGTTATCTCAACAACTTTTTAAAGCGTTTCTGCTGCCTTTAATCAGCTGTTCATAACTACCTCGATACTGTCCTATGCGTTGATGATAGCTCTTCTCAGCTGTTTTGTGGAATAAATTGTCTGCAGTCCGCTTGCAAGAATTTCGCTCCATTGGATTTTACTCTGAATTGCGCGCGGGTCATTCCAAAAAGCAGTATTCTGCTGCCAGAACCACGTGGTAGTTGACCTGCTCGCGTGAGCATTGGCGTTGTCCTGTTCGAAAACCAGACGTCGGTGTCGCTGACATGTCATGAATGACAGGAGACAGAGGAAGAGAACCTGCTGATGCTCTTCCGAATTAATTCTGAAAGAAACGATGGCCAGTAGACTCTGGTTCACTCCAAAGAACTGCTGTTTTCGGTTATCACAGCGCGGAGCGGTGGCTTTTGGACCTGCTTATCAGTAGTTACATATATTTCGCCGAGGCCAACCGCTCCGCTGCTGGTGATAATCGAAATCGACAGGTCACTAGGGATTTACCAGAGCTTAGAAGTCTTGTGCTGCCACAGAACTTTTCCACACCATCAGCGAAACCCCTCCCCACAGTTTCGTTTACTAAACCGCAGATTCTCTCCTAAGAAGGCTAGAGATCTGAAATCTAAGCTGTGGCAGTTGTTTTAGGTGCAAACGCAGAAAACCCCACCTTAGCTGTATAGGCGGAAATTAGAGGTGGAAGTTCATCGGTGACGCGCAATGTGAAGTGTATCCGAACGAGACTGGCCAACCATGCGGCTGGGGTACGTGCCAGGCGGCTGTCGCGTGCGCCATTCTCGGACTAGCATGAGGAACGACAGTGAGCCTTCCCCCGCAGCCATTGACTAGGAGAGCGGCCGGCTGCAGCTGGGAGCAAGCAATTAGGCAGCTCTGCAGCCGAGGGGGGTCGACAGCCGTGTGAACACTCGTCAAATGGGACTGCCGCATGACACGCACGACTTCGGACACACTTTATTAGATCTGAGTCAATGACGAATTCTGTGGTTCATCAAGATCTGTGAATTGTATAGCCGAACCACCGGGTAACGGTGACATATCTCGTGTATACCCTTTAGCAGTTAGTTCGACGGCTTCGAGCAGGTGAAATTTAAACTTCCTGAGTTTGTGAGTACAATACCCACCAGGGGTGTGCGTTAATCAAAAATAATTTTTTCGTTAAGCGTTAATTTTTGAGAAAAAAACCGCGGTAACCCGTTAATGCATTAACACGTTAATTTTGCACTTTTTTTAATTTCTGTTTATTACTTGACCACAAGGAAAATCCATAAATCACCAGAGGTTCCAGGGAAAAATAGAATAGACCTTCCATTGACGTCAGCAGGACGTCGTGGACTGCACGTAGGGCTCCAGGAACCGTAGGCACATCCTCGTGGGAAGTACCGTATTTCCTGTTATTGAACACCCACCTCTATTTCAACCCCTCCCTCCAATCGAACCCTCTTTCGGTGGAGGTTGAAAAACAGAACAACCTCCTCTTTTAGAGCTCCCCTTCAGCTGCAAAGACATTGGAGACTCATTCTTAGCGGACGTGGGCTTCAGGTGATACGGCCAGGATTTCGTTGAAAATGGGTAGGCCTTCAGATGATGTCATGGAAAGTAGGTAGGGCTTCAGATGGCGTCAGCAGCACGTCATGAAAATGTCGCAGGGCTTCAGATGGCGACGTCAGGACGTCGTGAAACGTGGGCCAGCGCTCATATAGCGTCAGCAGGACGTAGGGTGCGTCGCGTACTAGAAAATAGGGTGCGTCGCGTACTAGAAAATAGCGCTTTATGCAGAGCATGCGACGCATGGTAGAAACTGAGTAGCGCCTCATGTGGAGTGTACGCCGCGTGGTGCACTCCTTAGAGAGCGTGCGCCGCTTGCTAGAAAGTGAGTGGCCTTCAACCCCCGCTCCCAACCCTCATTTCATTGCTTACTCAACTGTAAAGAGGTAGATTAGGCCTCAAATTTCCTTTTCGAAACACGAAGTCGAATTCTTCGATATTAAGAAGAAATAACTAAAATAGTTGAACAATGGAATGGGAAACATTGGGGTCAGCGATACATTTCACAAAAAGCGAAAATCGACGCCACAAGCCGACGCGACGTGCACGGCCCTAGTTTCTAAATCTGTCTTTGAAGCAGGTCAATTAGCGCCATGATTCCACTGCAATTAACGAACTCATATTAACGTGATTTTAGAAGTTTTTCGTTAAGCGTTAATCGTTAATTTTCTAAAATCAACCGCGTTAGCCCGTTAATGCGTTAACACGTTAACGTTATAACGCACAGCCCTGATACCCACCCTCGAACTTGGCAAATCAGCCAAAAAAACGCGTTTTCGCGTTTTCTTCTGCCCCTTCGGAATAACTCTGTCAGATTTGTGTTTTCGGGGACGAGAAAGATAATGCTAGAATCGTCTCCTCAAAGCCTACGAGATGATGTTAAAATTTCATTCATATCTCTAGCCATGCCTTAATTATAGGTATGCTGCTCATTAAAAAATGAAAGTGCCAGCCGAGCGTCCTGAGGAGTCAAAACGTGTTATGGAGAGAGCAACATACCTATGATTAAGGTATAGTTTAAGATATCAATAAAACTTGGACACCATTCCCTAGATCTTGATGAGACGAATCTAGCAGTATCTTTCTCACCTCCGAAACCCCAAATTTCACAGAGTTATGACGAAGGGGCGCAAAAAACACGCTCTTAGCGAAGTTCGAGTTGGGTATTGTAGCGTGGGAAGTGAAGTAATTACCATACCGCTTGTAGGATTTGGTTAGAATGCGCGCGCGAACACGTTTCCAGGTCTTCGGCCCCCGTCATAGTCGGCCAATAGGCTGTAGTCACCCCGGTCGATTTGCATGCAATGAATTGCTCACTCAGGTCAAAAATCTCCCCGCAATGTCCGGAGTAATCCCGCCTCTCTCCTCAGTGGCCGTCCGGTCGATACTAGAGTGTTGGAACGAATAATTTTTTTTGAATATTCGAATAAACGAATAATTCGAATAATCCACTACTTCGAATATTCGATTATTCGAATAAACCGAATATTCCACTTCTTTGAATATTCGATTATTCGAATAACTCGAATAATCCACTTCTTTGAATATTCGAATAATCGAATTAATCGAATATTCGAATAATATTCGAATAAGCGAATATTCGGGCAACACTCTATTGCGTGCTATCCCATCCAATCCACTCAGGCAAACTGGGGAATCGACAACAGGTTGATAAGTTAATATTTCATAAACTGCACTCTCTTGACAACTCAAATCGTTCGCATTGTAAGCCTGAAACCCGCCCGTTGCCCAGCGACGTCCGCCTGTTGTCGCGCTGTTGACATTTGGAAGTGTCGCGTTCAGCCGCCTATTTAGCAGCGGTTCACATCCTGCAAGACTTTTATCTGGCTTAGGAGCTACTTTGCACCGACACGCATCGCGGTCGGCGCATCGACACGCGTCGCGGTCGGCGCATCGACACGCGTCGCGGTCGGCGCATCGACACGCGTCGCGGTCGGCGCATCGACACGCGTCGCGGTCGGCGCATCGACACGCGTCGCGGTCGGAGCATCGACACGCGTCGCGGTCGGCGCATCGACACGCGTCGCGGCTGGGTCGCCCAACCTCCACTGAGGCCGCCCCGGATGGGCAGAGCTTCCAGATGCTGGGCGGGGCCAATGTACCGCATACTTGGGTAATTGAACCGGCTGCACTCTTGTCACTTAAATTCAGCATACACGCTCGTGAACGTGGTTGAGATACTAACTACGGAAATTGAATGGTATAGCTCAGAACACAACGCCTACGCATTCTGAAGCGTCGAAAACGACCCAAAGTGACGCTACGCGACTGAGAAGTCGGCCCCGCACCTGTATCCACCCGCCCCCTAAATTTGCGTCCTGCTAAACAGGGAAGCTGGTCAATTTCCACCGTCGGCAACGTTTGTGGTCTATCTATTGTACCTATTGTACCACCCACAAATATCACCGATGGTGACAATTACCCAGCACCCCTGTTTTGAAGGAGAACACAAACACAAAGGGCGGGTAGATACAGGGGTGGTGCCAACTTCTCAGTCGTGTAGCGTCATTTTGGGTCGTTTTCGACGCTTCAAAATGCGTCGGCGTTGTGTTCTGAGCCATACCATTATATTTCCGTAGTCATCTCAACCACGTTTACGAGCGTGTACTCTGAGTTTTGGCCGAGAAATAGCCGCGAAGCAGACGCAAAATACCTTTTTCCTGAGTAATAGTCGCGAAATAGCCGCTAAATAATGCTGGCCTCGAAATAGCCGCCAAATAATGCTCGCCGTGAAATAGCCGCTAAATTGCCGCCAAAAATGTGGTCTGCTTCGATCTAGTTTGGTTTATCTGAGTTGAGTTCAGATGACTTATGTGCGGTTTATGCGATGGCGAACTTCCTAGTGCTGCTTAGCCGTGCCCTACTCCGGAATCTCAGCAACAATGAGAAAAAACTCAGAGACATTTCGTAGTTAGTAGTTGAGATCGACACCATGTCCCTGGGAACACACCGTGTAATGTTCCGCTTCCCAGCTCCATGAGACGTCTGGGCGACAACAGACGGGTCTGGCACGAACTTGAAACTATATCCAGCCGGTCGTTTTAGGTGGCTGGAAACCATCGACTTCCAAGTCCAGCATTATGGAAGGAGAGAACTTAGGCTTTACCGTCAGAATTGAGGTGAAGTCCACCGGGAAAGCAGACAAATAGCATCACCTCGAACCAGTTTGATGAAAATACACATGAAAATGGCTCATTCTAGCCATCATTGTGAGAAATTGCCATTTTGCTCAAATGTTGCTATCTATACTTATGCGTCGCTCGAGATTTAAACTTTTCTCTATAAAAGGTTTATTGCGAAATTATTTAAAATGAGACTCCAAAAATCAGAACGACTGCAAAAAATTGCCGGTTAGCTTTCGGTGCTTAACACTTCGGTCAGATCTGAAAGCAAGCATGTCAATTTCAAAAAATTAAAGCACAAATGCGCTTTGTTACGAACCAATATTACTTTTCTCTATAACTGAAAGTGAAACAGACATTTCTAGTGTTTTGACAAAATCCTACGAGCGATTTAATATATTGTAAATACTTGCTATAACTATATATTTATGAGGTACTAAAGAACTGTGAGAAATTAGGAGTAATTACGCTAAGATGTTTGAAATGTAAAATCAGGGCAAAATGGAGTGCGATCTTGTCGAGTATTCAAACTATTCGTGACTAATATTCGAATTAACCGAATATTTCACTTCTTTGAATATTCGAATATCCGAATCAACGAATATTCCATTTCTTTGAATATTCGATTATTCGAATAACCCGAATAATCCACTTCTTTGAATATTCGAATTATTCGAATATTATTCTAATAAACGAATATTCGGGCAACACTCTAGTCGATACGTATGCTTATTCACTCAGGCACCGGTTCGATTCGAGCGCCGTCTGAACGAGGTTGGACCGTTGAACCGCTCTGGCTCGAAACGAAAAAAGAGGCGGGGTCAACCCGAAACTTGGCTCGTTCGTTTCGTGAATGACATCGGTCCACCTCTCAAAGCCGGGATTGCAGTCCCAATGATTTCGTAACTACTCCGTGGATCGTGTGTCGGTCCACCTGTCATAGCCGGGACTGCAGTCTCGGTGATGACGTCACGCCTTCGTGGATCGTGGCTCGGTCCACCTTTCATAGAAGGGATTCTAATAAGATGATGACGTCATCATCTTGGTATAATCGATTCTACGCCCTATACCCTTCATACATAGCTGTCATCGCAATGACGTCATCTTGATTTTTGGAGCATGGGGGCTACATGCCTTTGTCGCCATGCTCGAAAAATCAAGCATGACGTCGTCGCGGTGACCGCTATGAAGGGCGTAGGGCGTAGAATCGATGGTAACAAGATGACGTCATCATCCTGGTCTTGACCATGAGAATCCTACACTATGAGAAATACTTGAATTTATCAACACTCAACAATCAGTTTTCTAGTGAATCGTTTCCACTGATTTATAGTTCAGAGCTCTTGTTCATTCATGCCCTGCTTTTCTTCTCATATTGTCATTTTCGGAGCTTAATTCCGGTCCGCAAATGCGGATTACCGCTCTTGCATCACGCAAAACTGTGATAATCGTGCTGGAAAAAAGTGAATCGTGCCGAGAAAACTATTTTTAGTCAGCCTGGCAATTCCGGATGAAATGTACATTTCCAGATTCGTTTTTGACTTAGAATCCGAGCTGCCTAAAATCACTCCGAAAACAGTTATACGCGTTCGTCAAAGCCTGGCACCAAGGTAAGTGGCGGTCCATGAAATTTTCAGTGTTTTGAAAAAATTTCGGATTCGTCTTAAAGCTTATATGTAGGGCTAGTCTAGGGTGCTAAACACGAATCTGGAGACCGTTTATCTAAGTTCTGACGTTTGTTGTAGATTACGGTAGGTACCATGCCATTTAGGAGGCAAAACCTACCTTAGTATTTCGGAAATCGAGAAAGGGACAGTAAATCTGTATTCACCACCCCGAATAACCCTCGCATACAAACTTTTAGTCAAATCTGAGACTTTGACCGAACTACCGTACACCCATACGTAATCTACCGTAATCTGCCGAAAATCAATAAACGAGCCTCAGATTCGTGCTCAGGACTCCAAATAACCCTCAGAGAAACAATTTGGGCCAAATCTATCGTAGCACTCCGGAAATCGTCAAAAGTCGTGATTTGCCATAAAATTTTCCCATGATGGGAATCTTTGAAGGAATCACGTCGAAAACTTCGGTAACGCGACAAATAAACCACAGATGTGTGATCAGCGCCCCAAATAACCCACCTGGGAGGATTTTAAGTTAAATCTGGAACATTTTCGGAAACGATACCAGAGCCTTGTAATTGGAATAGATAAACATCCAACCGAAAATCCGTCCAGGTCCAAAACGCTATCAGTTCTTCCGACCTTTTCCCCATGATGGGAACGAGCTTAAAGCGACGCGGTCAACACGCGACGCTGAGCAAAGAACAATTAGGACAAAATTAGTGCAGTTCACTGCGTTGACACCAGGGAGTAGATCTCTTATAACATCAAATAGCCCAGAACGGAAAATTTTGTACTGAAAAAAAGCGAAGAGCTCGATGCTTTCTTGCTTTCCCATATTGCTTCTTTTCTCACCGAAAAAAAGGACAAAACTCGACTGACACACACTCTCGGGTAGCGGGCTTTCATTCATATTTTTATTTATGTACTGTTCTTCTCGCAACCATATTCCGGCCCGCACGATGATAATCGTGTTGAGACCACTTGGTCCCGGCGTGATTTAACTTCTTTCCTTATTTTTCTCGGAAGTACCGCAGAATGCGTGAGCAAAAAAGGCCGGAAAGCAAAAAAATAACAGAAAAAGAAATTTTTCGACAGATTCCTGGTACCGTCAATCTCTGGATGTGGGGAAACCGCCTCGCAACCAGGGATGAGCGGAATTCCGATTTCCGATTTCCAAATTCCGATTTCCGATGGTTTTTGGCCTTCCGATTTCCGATTTCCGATTTCCGAAAAAAACCTAAAAATGCGGAAAAAATCGGAAATATCGGAGTTTAGGCTTTTGAACCCTTTTCCTCGCCAAGTTCTTAGGGATATCTGGGGCGCTGAATTCGAATTCGAGGCCCGTCTTCACTTTTCGAAAAGCTAAGGTTGAGTGCATTTACAGGAAAGTTATTCAATAACATCCTACTGTCTACATATGTTTGCCTAACTATGTGTGTGTCTGTGTGTGTTTGTGAGAATGAACGGGAATTCGGTGGTTTTTTTTCAACAATGAAGATATTCGGTTTGTTGTTATTATGGTGTGATGGCGTGTACTGATAACACGATCAGTTCCCTATATAAAAGCTTGCTGAAAGAGTTCATGAACGGTTTCATTTGAGATTTAAGGCCCGCTGTGAGTTTCTCGAGGGGAGTGTGCGGGACTTCACTGGTAAGTAATTTCTGACAGAGTTACATGCTAATGCTCTCGGCTTTAGATGTGCTCTCGGCAACCTGCCTTAACAACTTTAAGTTACATTTGACCTTAAACATTGGATATATGCTCCACGGTGCGAGTTGAGTTACACGTGACATAAAGCACTGGCGTGTAACCTAAATGTATTATGTATGTTATCGCACATGTAACTTATCTACGCGGCGTGCCGTTCCCTAGGGAGGTATACGTTGCACCCTGGAGGCATGACTCAGATGCAGGCAGCCTCGTCCATTCAGTTACACTAGTTTTTAGGTTCTTGGCCCCGCACACCGGCTGGAGGCCCGCCTGACAGACCGCTGCCGGCCCAGTCGTGCTCGCCGAGCAGTCTCCTTCGCGTGACGGTATGCTGGCCTCGTCGCTTGTCAGTGTGCCGGCCACGTCGCTGGTACATGTCAAGTAACATGTACCAGCAGTACGAGTTACTCGCAATGTTGTGTATTTATTATAAGCGTATGTTACATTAATCAAAAATCTCGTACAATTACACGTAACATCGCTTCAAGTTACTTGTTAACTCAAAGTAAGTTGCGTGAGGCCATCTTGCAACTTGCGTTGAAGTCTCAGGTAACTTGCCCAGCATTTTCTGAGTGGAAGTGCGTCAAGCGTCAAAACAGTGGGCTGGGCTTCACTTAGAGTGCGCACACCGCTGGAAAAGGTGTGCGAAGTCTAACTGGGAGTACGCCGAGCGTCGGAGGAACTGTCTGTGTTGCGCTCAATTTGGAGGGCACCAAGCGCCGGCGAAAGTGTGTAGCACCCCAACTAGGAGTACGTGAAGCGCCGAGAAAAGTGTGTTGCACCCAACTAGGAGCGCGCCATGTGCCGGGAAAAAAAGTTTGCGGGACTCTAATAAAAGTGTACCGCTCGCCGGAGAGACTGTGTTGAACCGACTTGAAGTGCTGCAGGCGCCTGGAAAAGTGTGTGGGACCTAACTGATTCTGCAATGATTCTGAGCGTCACGATACAAGCCTACAAGTACGTGTGGGCATACACCTTACCAATAAAGTAGGATAAGCCCAAGTGTTTTGGCAGGAACAATCACCAGGGGAGGGTTGAGAATTTCGCTGACCATTTCCGATTTCCGATTTCCGAATTCCGAATTCCGATTTCCGATGGTTTTTGCCGTTCCGATTTCCGAATTCCGATTTCCGCATTTTAGAGAGTCCTTCCGATTTCCGATTTCCGATTTCCGCAATTCAGGAAAAAATTTCCGCTCATCCCTGCTCGCAACTGAGAGCGCGCGTATCGTGCGTGTAGGGTGGCCCTGTTACGGGTTTAAAAAAATCGATATCTCCCGCCGCTATTTTTCCGAAGGTCAACATTCTCTAATTTTTGGTAAAACGATAAATTGGGTAAAGCTTCTGGATCAGGGGTTCTCTTCATATTCCACGCAACCAAAAGAATCTTCAAAGAACCTTCATGCAAGGACGAGTGTAGAATCACATATGTACAATCGGCATGGATCCTAGTGATACTTTGTGTTCCCTAATGAAGGTTGGTGCAAACACGGTGCGACATGCTACCACATAGGTGCACCGAACTTGCCCCGACCTTCAAAAGGAACGCAAAGTTCCACTAGTGTCCATGCCGACAGACCTCTTAATCACTGACTCCTAACAACGGAATGCAAAATTAATGACGTCCCAAAATGCTCAGTTT
Organism: Aplectana chamaeleonis; assembly: GCA_029168955.1. Taxonomy (NCBI): domain Eukaryota; kingdom Metazoa; phylum Nematoda; class Chromadorea; order Rhabditida; family Cosmocercidae; genus Aplectana; species Aplectana chamaeleonis. The sequence continues at coordinate 322,029 of JAPDOI010000253.1, read as the reverse complement.
TCAAAAATTCATTGGTTTTTGAGACCGCGTTCGCTGTGGGAAGTTTTAAGTTCGCCGGATAGAGGATCATTTTGATTTATCTTCTTAACAGCAGTATTGGGAAAAATCAGCTAGAAACTGGTGAGAAAAATATGAAAGGTCTCATTTTGAGAGTGATAGAGCTCACAGCTATTTCGAAACACGGCCTCTCTTTTGCGCCCATTGCCTACCATTCGAAGTGCAAGTAGCATTCACGAAAACTTGCCATTTGGTTGTGGAGTACCAGTTTATAAAGGTGTAATGCCAGAATTAACAGGACGTTTTAATTAGTTTTGACGCTTCACAGCAATCCTCTTCAAATTTTCGCTACACTAAGGATCAGATCTGGATCTTCCTTCAGAAAAAAAAACTCAGGAATTTTTTTATCGCAGCCCCCCCCCTGCCTTAAACCGAGTGAGGAGAACTTTCTTTCCGCTTCTCTGATGCACAAAAGTAGACTTTTTTGCTGGAATGAATTTGACTCGAATCATACTCTCAAACGCCCTGATAGAAGAGAATGACTTCGCACTAATGAAGGCATCAAGATATATTTTTGAAAAGCGAATAGCTAGAACACCAAAAGGAAACATGAAAAGTTCCATGAAAGAAAGACACGGAAATCAGTAGCGTGAGAATGCTAAAAAAAGGTGGTTTTATGCGGGTCGACATAGAATTCATTTATGCAATTAAGGCGAGAAATGGTTCGATTTAGCGAAAAAAAGTTGCTCAAGTTTGATCGGCAAAAATTTCGATAGATTTGAGATCAAGTCGGTAAATGGGTAAATCAAAATTCACCAAAAACTCCCGGTAAATCAGTAAGGCGGTAAACGGTAAGTGCACACCCCTGGTGGGGTGTCCGAGCGAAATTGTCATGCTTCACACCCCGTAGACCTGCACCCTGGTGTTCGATTACTTTTCGCTTATTTCATGATTTCTTACATCAAGGAGCAACAGATGTTGATAAACATGTTTCAAGAAGGCCTTGAAATAATATCGCCCGGAAATACATTCACCAAACGAATCCAATTTTCTTATTTTCGGCGGAAAATCAAAAATAGATAAAGATGGGCCGATTCGATGAGGCTGACTAATGGTAGAGAAAGAAAAAAGTGAACAATTCTTTTTTAAGGGTTTTAGCACATTTCGTATTGCAGGAGACAAGAGAAACCAATGACAGCTGCAACTGTTCGAAATTTGTTAGCAATCTTTCACAAATTTCGCAATGATCCGTTTCGCTGTCGGTCCAATCGAGCTGATTGATTAGTACGGCGCCAACCCCTGACGTCTCCCGTTTCTCTCCTGGAAAACGGGAAGGCGGAGCTTTGCCGAAACGTCTCTCGTTCGCCTCGACGTGGCAGAAAAAAGCGGTTCGGCCATCGGTCGAATCGAACTGGTGCCTGAGCAGGTGGGTAGTCCCGCTGTGGCCGGACATGGGCAGTGCGCTCGAGTGCGTCAGCCTAATCGATAGGCATACAGCCGAACACTACGGACGGCGGAGGGCGGCACTGGATCAGTAGGGACGGGAGAGAACGGCGCGGGATCACTAGGGACGGCAGGGGATGGCGCAGTCTGGTCTTTGACCGACTATGACGGGGGCCTTTGGCGTCCTTTTTTGATGACATGCTTCGAATTGAACGCTTTTCAAATCTGAAAAACTACTTAAGATTCTGGTCAAAAGCACTAGCACCGAACAACAAAGTTTAGACTGAAGGTATTAGTGGGCCATACATACACAAATACAGTAAGCCGCTGCAAGGCGCTATATGTGCTGTATAACGATCTAGAAATCTAATTCCGGACATTTTTTTCGAGTCTTAACCATAGTATGCACTATATTTTGGATACATAGCTCTCACCAGTTGGATCCTAAGCAAGTTTTCAGATCTGGAAAAGTTGGTTTCAAAGCAAGATATTAATAGGGACACTAGGGACGCAAAACCGCATCCCCTTCAGACCAAATCCTACGAGCGGTATTGTAGGCCATGATACCAGGACATCCGAAGCTTGAGAAAATGCAAACTCTGTGCAGTCATTAATCAACTGCTGTGGACGAGTGTTTTAGATACGGCAGCTGCCCTAATGTGGACCAGAACTTCCGAACCGACTGTTAAAATGTAGACGTACTTTATACGTCCCAGTGTTCCTCCTTAGTGCAAATAACTTACAACCAACACACATGAGATGTTTCAGCGATTGGGCCTCCTCTGCAGTAGCAAAACTTTCAGGAACTTATGAGAAAGGTGGACCGGAAATGAATTCCTCATTCGATGTGGGTTCAAATGCCTCTGACTTCACTTCAAGACCCACTACAAAATCATTGGAAAGTTCATTTTTTAAAATAGCACTCACAGTCTTGTACGTGACTTTCCGAAGACACATTCACAATTACTTAACGCTGGCAAAACAAAGCACCCTCGAAGTGTTTAAATCACACAATTTCCCTAGCAAAATATACGAGTAACTGACGTCAAGGGGAGGATGCAATCACCTACATTATCATAAAAATGCAGTACTGGTGAATCGACGTTCGTTATCCTCTTGAATCATAAGGCGTTTGCTTACGTTGTAATTATTGTTCAATTAAACTGCTTCTCAAAAGTGTGCCCTTTCAACACGTCTACGTAACCCTCGCATATGCAAGAAAGTATTTCTGGAAGAACAGAAGTTTATTAAACGAATACTACTCTCTGATTTTTGACGCATGATCGACGCGGAAGCGTGCGGCGTGTTAGCTCACACATCAGTAGGAAAGTTCCCGAGGAGAATAGACCTGAGCCCGTAGTAAGTCCAAGTCAGCCGAGTAAAAATGGTTTTCGGCACCCGGCTGGTTGTGGCACGTAGCAACGCTAGAGGGTTGTGGACTAGTCGTATTGATGTCGGACTCATGCCACGAATCCAGGGTTGAAGTCCCACCAGGACCTTGATTTTCGCAGAGAACTCATCATAGTCACCCTTCGCCTGAAAGTATGAACTGTCTCAGGTGCGAAATGTTCCAAAACTTCACTGGAAATTCCCCAACAATCTCTGGTTAACGTGCAATTATCTTTGATTTATGAGAATCAACTTAAGAAATCTCCGTAATTCTTCGGTTTTCTTTACTCTGTTGAATTATCAGAAATATACTACAAGATTCTCCTTAAACTGGTCACCTCTCGAAATTTATCAAAAAGTTTCACAGAAAGCGCATGTACGCACGCTTCTACGCTTTTCCCAGCAATCGCGCGCGCGAACCTTTCCGCGCTTGAGCCCATTTTCAGCTTCGCGCGACTGGCGACGCTATGGAGTGTTTTTCAACCACTTGCCGCCGTTTCGGTGCACACTCACCCACATGCGCGCACCACACGCACACTCACGCGCATTTGCGAAAACGCATGCATCTGCCTGCGTGTGTTTAGGGGCTGAGCAGAGAGCCACCGCGGCGCGGCGCGGCCTGATGATGGAGAGCCGTATTGATAGATCGCCGCGATCTATCAATACGGCTCTCCATTATCAGGCCGCGCCGCGCCGCGGTGGCACTCTGCTCAGCCCCTTACCCATGGACACGTGTGCCAGTATGTAAATGTGCACACACCTGCCTCGTATACACAAGCATGCAAAACCCACGGAGATCTAAGCGCGTTCATGGGTGCTCATGCGCGCATGTACAGTGGCTCACGCGCGCACACAAAACCAGCATATCCTTGTGTCCTTACGCGTGCACGTTAGCATTCATGCGCGTAGTGATTGAATGCACACACACGCACGCATTCATATGTACGCAACCACAATCTCCACTTCCGTTCACGAAAACACGCGCACGTATTCATATGTAAACTTGCGGACGCTCAGTTCTGCTCACAAGAGCGCATGCGCATGCTCAGATGATTGCGCGTACTCGGTCTATGCCGTGACATGCCCACTTAATCACATTCATATCCGCAAACACGCGCGCATACTCTCGCGCTTTATTACGTACAGTAGCATTGTTTCAATGCGTCCTTTATTGCGCGTTGTCGCATGCTCGGTGCACATATGGATGGTATAATTGCTCCAACGCACACTAAGGACACCAAGTAATATTGTGATCCTTGCCAAGTTTCAAGCACATGCGCGCGCATATGCAAATACACATGCGTATGTAGATGCGCATACAATTACCGGCGTTCAAATAAACACACCCATGTGAACGCACACATAGACACATTTACCGCCCACTTACTATACACTTAAATACCCGCTCGCACAAACGCGCGTGCAAGCGCGCGCGTACAAGCACACACACGCAAAGTAGTTCATATATGCACATGCGCACTTATCATCGCGTGCGCATGCACACATGCACTAACACGCACGCGTATACACATACCTACGCGCGCGAGCGTAGACATACCCGTAGTTATGGTGACGCCGAAAATTCCAGTCGACAAACAGAAGATGTTTGTGTTTTCCTCGACAGTTCCCGAATGTCCGCAACGCCGGGGTAGGAGTCGCTTTTGACGCGACTACTTCAACGACTATCGCACCAGCGTACGCGTGATCACCCTCACGATTTCCTGACGACATTATCTGAAGCCTTATTTACTTTCCACGACGTCCGGATGACATCATCTGAAGTCCTACCGACTTTCCGTGACATCCTGACGACGTCACCTGAAGTCCTACAGATTTCCACGACGCGCTGCTGACGTCGTGGAAAGATTTGGTTCTCGTGTGTCGCAACTTTGCTACTCTTCCCCGTTTCAGCTCAAGTCGTAAGTTTCTATTTTGTAACTTACGACCTGGGCTGATATTGCAATGCTAATTCGCTTTCCGGCTGATTTGTCTACCGCCTGAATTATCGAACCGGCCAGGTATTGCGCCGGTGCCCTAGCCTGCTATCCTTCAACATGCGTGCCGCTTGCTGACAGCCGACTGTCAGGTCAACAGTCCGGATGAATTAATCAGCCGTACTAGGGGTTTACTACGGGCCCTGATTTAGTCTCTATCACTCTCCGGAGGGGAGAACGGTAAGAAGTTCCCTAATAAGCGGACTCAGACATTGATGGGGATGCTCCCGAGAACGACGAAAGTACTTTCCTCGAAACAACTGGCGAACTTCTCCCAAATCGAGGGTGGGTGAAGGGGACTTCCGGCCAGCAGATCTTTCCTTGTTCTCCCGATCGCCGGTGTTGCCCATGTTGTCGCAAAAAGACATCCCTTGTTTATTGATTAATCAAAATTCAGTTTACCAAAGCTCGCAGTTTTCAGCAGTTTCCTGACATTGGAAAGTTGGAAAACGGTAAAATTCTTTTACCTTCGATGGCAGGTTACAGAGAAGCTTGTTATCTCTCCTGGAATCCGGACAGAGATGCCTTATACAGTCCTTGAGTGGCGAATCTGTCCCGTTAAAGGCAGTGTTCACGATAAATTTCACTTCCGATATCGCCACGGTTCACGAAAGTTCTGGTGCCCTATATAGCAAGGCATGCTTAAAAAGGACCCGAAAGACGCGTTTTTGAGCCAAAATAGGCCCCACCTTGTTTACGTTGATTTTTGAGCGTGGAGGAATTGACCGCTAGAAGGATGATACCTACCATTGCAATGAAGCGATCAGTTCACTTGTCAGCACTTCCTTCACTTGATCATTCCTGTAATCTGAATCTTCATTTGTTCATTACGAGGGGGGATCTGGGGCCCGGGTGTATCTGGGGCCCCAAAACGAAAGTGTGCAGCCGTCATTTTGCCGCTCCTGGCTCGTGTTCGACCGTTCTTTCGACACTGGAAGCCTAGAATCCTTCTAGCCTATCATTTCACTGTGGAAAGTCATCGAGTATGATCATCGTGAACGCTACCGTTACATTGCGAATTGCGAGACCACCCCGAGACTAGCCAGCTCGCATCACCGTATACACTGCGGCTTTGTCTTCTCGTTTATCGTGTGTATGGGGAGGACATGGGAACAACCCTAAAGTCAACTTCCCTTGTTCTCTCCCCCCCCCCCTCCCCTCAGTCGTCATTCGTTGTGTATAATTCGAGGGGAGAGGGGCGAGACGTCCCCCCCCGGAAGGGATCTATCGACCGAGCGATAACGACCAAATCAGGTCTATTATCCTCGTGAACTTCCCCACAAATATCTGAGGACGTCCCTCCGTTCTTACCTTAAACCAATCAGCACGAAAGACGTTTCAAGCCAATTTGTGGTCAATCTCTGAACAAGCGGTTTCGGGTTGGAGCAATCTGGGAAAGGGCTGCTATGGGGAGAAACAGGGTCATCATGTCATTCAAAATTCCCTAATATTCTGCTGTGCTCCGCCCCACAATACGAAAGGAACTTTCTAGGTCGTTTGTCTAAATGTTCTCTACTCGTTCTTAAGACTTTCCCTAAGCATATTGAGTGGCTGATAAGATTCTGAACTTTTAGAACTGCTGGCGTTACAGATTGTCAGTGTCACTTTCAAATAAACGAGTAATTCAAAGGGGAAGAAAAAGACGCAAAAACACGAAGGAATGAAAATTCCAGAACGACGAAGGAATTCCCTGGTTTTTTACCATGGTGTCGCGACCCAAAGCCGCGACCCAAATTCATCGAATTATGAGAAATTATCTGGCGAAAACACGTGGCTTTCCACAGTTTCTGTCTTGAAAAACCTAAGCAAGGGGTGAAACATATGACCTCTGATACGAGGTTACACAGAAGCCTATTACAAAGGGGACATTTGCTAAAATAAAATAAAATTTATACTCTCTATGCCCGAGAAGCTCGCAGGGAGGAGCTTGGCCGCCCGGTGCCTACGTTGCTGCTCGTTTTGATAAGAGGTGAACGCGTGGCTGTGTGGTGTTCCGGCCCCAGCCCGGGCACCAGGTAATCGATGAGGTTACGGCCATCTCAGATAAAAACAGCACACTTCCCGCCGGCCAAGTCGGGCTAGTCGACTTCGCGCGGCTCCAATTTTTTGGGCGTGGCACAGCGCCCCACTTCCCGCGGAGAGAGAGACTTTCCCATCTTCCCGCGGAGTGTCGGCCGGCAGTCGACTATTCCTGGGGGTCATCGAACACTCGCTCTTCGATTCCCACTTTGATATCATCATTGTACCACCCACTAGAGTGGAGCCAATGAACGATTGCTGAGCAGAGAACGCTCGCTGTGTTGAGACTCTTTCCAAAACCCGCGCTCTGTGCGACGCTGGTCTGGGGCAGGTGAACCGCTGTCCGTTAATTGCATCTGCGAATGGTATGACTGCAAGGTCCCGTGAGTGTAGGAAGCTTTCCCGTTTAGGCTCACGCCTTACTTGTCAATAGCAGTTCAAGATAAAATTCCCAGAAGCGGATTTTTGAAATTTTGTTCTAACAGACCTTAAAGGCATCGTGCGCGCTGAAAACCAAATTTTTGTTTTTGTGTTATATCGTTCAAGTGAACCTTGATAAGGCCACTCACAAAGTTTGCAGTCTCAAAATTTAACCAAAATGGAGCTTTTTCCAGTTGAAAACGTCTTTCTGGGTTTGGGGGTTGGCCCTTGGGTCGATCATCTGTTAGGTCCGTTCACCAAATGAGGAAGGAAATTAATTGATCAGCAAGTGATAAAGTACAAATGAGTGGAGGTTGATGGAATAAATCATATGATTATGTCATGAATGTCTTTTTTGCACATATCAGTTAGCCTTTAATCCCTTGAAAATCAGCTGAAAGAAAAGTGAACGGGATTTGATCGTGAGATCGTTGGTCAACTTCGCTGTTCCTAGCGACCGACTGTTCCTTCCTCATGCATCGATTGGTTGAATTGGGTCTGAAAACGAAGCGAAAGGGGTCCGGAAAAGCAGTTTTCAGTAACTTTTCCGCGGTTCTCTCAACGTGGCTGTTGTTTGGGATACCAGAGCTTCCATTATACATTGAAAACTCAAAAACGAATTTCATCGCGAACGATGCCTTTAAAGGCAGTGTTCGCGATAAAAAATGTGTTGCAGTTTCTACTAGGAATGGGTAGTGGAGGGGCTTACTGTAACGTTGACGTCGAAAGAACGCATGAAAACGAGTCAGGAAAGGCTCCAAAAGAGCCCAAAGTTGCCACTTCGAGCGCAAGCCAAACCCTAAAAGCGCAACACACGCCCACCGACGTGAAAAATGAATGCTCGAGAGCAAGAGATGAACGATAATTTCCAATCATTATACCCGTTCTTCCCTTCATTCTCAAATTCTCTCTTTACTCAGGTCAGCTCGCATACATTGGCTGCAAAAGACGGAAGTTAGAAGCCTCGGACGACTCGTCCACCATGTTTCTTCAGCTCAAATTTTGAGGGACCATAACTCTGTTTGCAGAAGGTCTTGTACGATTTCAGAGACATCATCGGAATCAGCATGGCGCTTTTTGCAAGATAGGCTGGAAAACAGAAAACGATTTTTAGCGTGAGCGCTGCCTTTAACTTAAAGGGTGATTTTTGAATGTACCGCGAACTGATTTTGGGCTGTCTTCTGTCAGTCATCAGATTAGCTATAAGGCGGTGGAAGAAGGGCCGCAGAGTGCTTGTTCGCCGTGTACGGGCAGCCAACGAAACGGCGCTGCCGACTGCGCGCGACCGATCTATTGGCCTTTCGCGGGAGGGGTTACGGGACGTCGGATAGTGGTACCGCGGGAAGTGTGATGTCTCTATCTGAGATCAGCGCATTTTTCTGCGTATACGATGCCTCTAAAGTCCATCGAGTTGGATCGAAAGAGAACTCTCGGCTTTTTCTGCTAACAGCACAGTCAAATTGTGATTGATGGATCGTAGCAGGGTGGACGCTCGCACCCTTATATATTCAAAATCTCTCTGAAGTGTCAGGGAACAGACAGTATCATCTATCACATCATCGAGTTCATAGCCTGGTGTGCTCTTGTGCGGTCGGTATATTTCAATCGTCTACCTCGCTGGTCATATCAGCCCGATTATCGCCGTATCAGCTCGCGTGCTGGTGTGCTCTTGTGCGCTCGACAATCTTTGACTGGATTGAACTCGAGCAACTATCAGTGGATTCGACTATCTACTTGTGGATCGTCGATATCACATCGGATAAGTGGTTCTCCGCTCAAGTGGTACTATCGACTAACGCTGTGTCTCCAGTGGCAAGGGGGCTTAATATCTCGTCAGTTTGTTGCCACCTTGAAAGGTCAATTGTCACGATTGAAGCTGATACTTGCGTACTGGAGATTCAGCTATGGTGCTTACTCGACTATCGTCTATTGCAGCTCCACAGTCTAAGCAGAATGGAAAGGATAGTGCTACTACAACTCCAGATGATCAACTAATGGCTATTCTTGCTGATGGTTCCGTTCCTGGATATGTCAGAGTTATTACCAACCTATTGCATGAGACTAAAGAAGAGATGAAAGAGCTGAAACGCACAAATAGCGATCTGGTACAAGAGGTATTTCAACTGAGAAATGAGAACTCTTCTCTGAAACTTGAATTGATCACTTCGAAATCTCAGCCCTCTCCAAATGTAATTCATGGTAGTGATTTGCCTCCGAATACGATTAGCGTTGTTGAGGATCCTGATCTTAAACGTTCTTATTGTGGTTTCGGGCATTCCTGAACTTACCTCTGCCAGTTCTATCGCTAAGGTTCATAATGACATCAATAGGACTGTTGACATCCTTGATTTCCTTAACGTTGAATGCTTGCCGATAACAGTCTATCGTATGGGGAAACCATCGCCGAACAGGCCGAGATTATTGAAAGTTGTGTTACCTACGTCACGTTTCCAGAATGATGTTTTAAGAAGAGCTCCACGCTTACGCTTTTTCTCCCGGAAGGGCATTTACATTCGCCCATCTCTTACTAAAGAGGACCGAAAACGTAGGCACGAAGAGTTTCTAAAGAGGAGAGGCGGACAAACTGAGATAGAGAATCAACAAAACCATGCATCTCCTTCTCAAATGTCCGACTCTAATCTTTTAGCAACACAGTCGAATACATCCTGCCTCAATACATCAGCACAGTCTCTAGCTAACCCTACGGGAAACCAGTAGGGCTTCATCGGGACACAGGCTCTAGTTTGAATTGTATGCTTTCAAACATTAGGTCGATTGTCAAAAACTCGGACTCACTCGTAGCTTCCCTTTGTCAATACAATTACGATCTGGCTTTTCTCACAGAATCGTGGTTGAAATCGAAAAACGATCTTGCTCCCTTGTTAGGACATGCGAATAGTCAATATGAAGGTGTGAGATGTGACAGAAGTCACAAAATGGGTGGTGGTGTTATTCTCGTGCTGAAAAAGTCATTCGGATACAATGTAATTTTCGTAGAGTCTGTTAAAGACTCATATGAAATTCTTGTTTGCGATCTTTTTTTATATGGAAAATGTGTTCGGTTTATTTTGGTTTACCGTGCCCCTGGCTGCACTGTGAACGGTTCAAATCAACTGATAAAAGTCATGAGTGATTTTTCCGCCTGCGAAAACCGATGCGTTCTCCTGGGAGACTTCAATCTTACTGATCTCTATGTCCATAGTGGCTCTCTACAGGGATTTCGAAGATCTCGCAAGATTTCTGCACTCCTGATAACTACACACAATTTCCAGTCTCTAATCCATAAGCCTACAAGGTGCAATCCTCACTTAGATTTGATGTTTTGCAACGATCCTTCTCTTATAAAAAATGTAAGCGTTGCATCTCCGATTGGAAACAGTGACCATGCCACTGTAAATTTTTGTTTAAATACCTCGGCACTGCCTGAAAGAACTTCGATGGAGAGCAGATTTTGACAGTGCTAATTACCGTGCAATCGAAGAATACTTGTGCAACATTGATTGGATTGGGAGCCTGAACTCAGTTTCTACTGTTAATGAGATGTACGAAATTTTCCTTGCTATTTTGCAACATGTGGTGGATTTGTTTTGTTCCTAGATGTAGAGTAGAGGTATCACGGAGAAATTTACCGGATTATTTAAGAAAATGATAAGTTATCGCTCAAAGCTATGGAGTGAAGCTGTTCTTTGGGAACACAGAAGAGCATTGGAATAAATACAAATTTTTGAACCACAAGACTGAAAAGGCTCTAAAAGATATTATGTATACTTAGAAAATAAGGCAATCGAATCTGATTATAAATCAAAGTTTTCACTTATATCAATAGTAGAAAGGATGGCAAGAATATAATACCTTGTCTGATTACGGAACTAGGGAACCTTTAATCCATGATGATTATAAAGCCGATCTTCTTGCAAAAAATATTTCAAAAAATCCTTTAGTAAGCCAAATGAAAACGAAAATCCTCTGTCAGAAACCTTCGCAAATGATACTGGGCCATTCCCGGTCATGGATGATACGTTGTGGTTCATGAAAGAAGACATAATTAAGCTTTTAGAACGATGGACAAGATCTCTATCAACTTCTTCGGATTTTCTTCCTCTTAAGTTTATCAAAAAGATCGTGCACATTATAGGTTTTCCGCTTGAGTGTATTTTTAATATGAGTTACATGCGAGCTGAAGTGCCTGATCGCTGGAAGCACGCTCTGATTACCCCAATTCCGAAAAAGGGGTCACTGATTGACCCAAAAAATTACCGTCCAGTCAGCATCACTTCAATCTTTGCGAGAACTTTGAGAAAATCATGAAAAAACATATTGTGAAGTATTTAGAGAGCCACCAAATTATTTCGGCAAATCAATATGGGTTCATGAAGGGTAGGTCAGTGGAAACCGCCGTACTTTCACGTCAATGAATGACTGGACAAAAGCCATGGAGTCTAAAGAAAGCGGTCGATGTGGTATTCTTCGATTTCACGAAGGCTTTCGGTAAGGTGCCACTTGCGAAATTAGTGGAGAAACTTAAACCCATTGGCATACATCCTATGATAGTATGTTGGATTCAAAGTTTTCTCAGAGACAGGACCTAACAGGTTCGAGTAGGCAACTCATATTCGCCTGTGTACAATGCTTACAGTGGCGCGCCACAGGGTGGCGTACTGTCCCCTATTTTATTTCTAATATACACATTTGAAATTCCTGAGAGGGTGGCCCGATTTGATGTTACGTGTAAGATGTATGCCGATGACATCCAAATTTATAGAACCATTGAGTCCTCAGAAGATGTAAACAAGTTGCAAGTAGCCATAGATTTCATCAACAAATGGTCAGATGAGTGGGATTTGCCACTAGCTATTGAAAAAACTTATGTACTTAGGATTGGAAACAGTTCATTGGAAAGCTTTTACTATGTTGGCGGAACGAGTCTAAAAATAGCGAAAGAAGTTAGAGATCTAGGTTTTTTGATAAATGATAAATTAGATTTTGAGTCTCATTATGAAATTATAGTAAAAAAGGCTATGGCTCGTACGTACAATCTCTTCCGGATACTCAAGACAAAAAACAAGAATGTACTCATCAAAGCCTATACGACCTATATTCGGCCTGTTGTTGAAAACGGGACAACAGTTTTTAATCCGTACAAACAGAAACACATTAAACAACTGGAAAAAGTTCAGAACAATTTCACGCGGAAGCTGCTGATGAGATGCTTCTCTTTAAGTTACACTATGATCCCAGATGGTGCCAGTAGATCCCAGCAACTTGGACTTCCTACCCTTAAAAGCCGGAGAACAAGATTTGATCTGATAATGATGTTCAAAATCCTAACAGGTAGAGTAGACCTCAATCCCTCGGAATTTTTCCATACTGAACAATCGAGAACGAGATTTGGAGGCTTAAGGATAGCTGAGCCTGTGGCTAAAAGTCAGATCAGATCTGAATTTTTCTCAAATAGAACGATCAAAATTTTCCGTCCATTAGTAAAGGAAAACGTCTTTACCATGACTACGAATGGGTTCAAAAACCTTCTTGACCTTCGACTTAATGTAAATCTTTCATGAAACTCTTTTTCAGAATATTGTGTTTTAAGTAATTTGTTCTTGTCTGTACTTCAATTAATGTTGAATGTAGTATTAACGTGGCTTGACCACGCCCCTAAATAAAAAAATAAAATAAAAAAAAATCTGATACATCGCTATTATTCCTCATGTATTAGCGATAATTACCTGCTTTTCATGCTGGCATTAGATTCGCGGAACTGAGCATTTTTTTCTGTTCTGGCACTCGGGTAGACATGGGCATGAGTGTCTTGTTAGTACACAGTGTAGAACCGTAGCAATTAGAACATGCCTATAAGGTGCGGAGTGGGCAAAAAGTTTTGATCAGGGATATTTTCTCGTACGACAAATAAGGGAAGCAGTCTGGCCAAACTGTCCTATATGTGAGTTCTGTGGGTTTTTTTTTTGACGTTGTAAGGAGGATGAGCGAGGGTCTCAACTTCGGAACTATATAATTAGGTGCAGAAATCGGCTAAGCACAGAAGCTCATTGGGTATGTAATCATGCGAACGCCAAGTGCGAACACAAATATAAAAGGATTCAAGTTCATTTATATTGTATAACTGAGAGTATTTCTTCATTATTCTATAAAGTGCACTGTGAGATAAATGTCGTTGTTTGGACTCTCTTCTTCTTGATCACGAGTTCCATCATTTCCTTCCGCAGCCCAGGACAGAAGATTAGGATGAAATACGGCTGGATGAGGGTTGCCAGCGCACTCAACGGGAAATACTAAAGTAAGATGAGATTAACGAATGAAAATTTCTCCACAGTGTAGCAACACTTCGCTACTGAAAACATTTTCACGACGTTCAAATTGGAAAGGGTGGGGGCGGCGAAGATCACCATCTCTTAGCTATTCGGGTTTCTATCGAGACTACTTAAAATCTAAAATTTTGAGTCACATACAACTTTAAAGGGCAGTTATGGAGTAGGAGTTTTGCTACTGTTCCCTTGCGATGATGTACATCTCCTTCCCGGAGCGATTCTAGGCCGATCGTTAAGGGCAGGGTTTGCGATAAAATTAATTTTTGAGCTATTTTCATGAGAATGTAGGTTTGTTCATCACAAAAGCTGAAAAAAACGCTCAAAAACAAGGCACTAGTCTAAATACGGGTGTCGGCCGGCTTCCTAATTAACGAGATTTTCATGAATGTTTCCTCGTCTTTTATTTTGCTTTTTAAGACACAGGACACCCAGAGAATTATTTTTTTGTTTTTATGCTGACCTTGGAGAGAGTCACACGCTGATCACGGTGGTACATATCTCTGAAGTCGTCCAAGACCTCCTACGAGCAGAGTTATGGCTCTTCAAAGATGCCTATACTTTGGGGGTGAAAAATTGGTGGACGAGTTTTCTCAGGCCCGTATTTCTCTTCATTTGCAATTTTTGCGCGAGAGCGAGCCAGAATGAAGAGACAACTCGGAAAGGAATTGAAGAACGACGACTTGTTGGGAATTCATCCATCCATTTAGCTGCTATCGAGTTTGAAATTCTGGTAGAAGGTATGGTCCGTGGTGGTGTGAGAAGGAGGTCGGGCCTTCGGTGGTCGCCTATATCTCGCTTACTTGGAAGAATTAAGATCTCGCACTTGGCACGTGTTATACAGGAGGGGTCTACTACACAATCAAATATCAGGCTCATCGAAAAGTCTTGGCAACTTTATTAAAGGCAGTGTTCACGATAAAAATCGTTTTTCTGCTTTTTTGCCTATCTTAAAGATGGTCCCATGCTGATTCCAATGATATTTTTGGAATCGTACGAGACCTTCTGGGAACGGAGTTATATCACCCTCAAAGATTGAGCTAAGGAAGCATGGTGGACGAGTTGTGCGAGGCTTGTAACTTCCGTCTTTTGCAGCCGATGTATGCGGGCCGTAGGGGACCGTTCCAAGCTCAATTTTCTTAGTTTTTTCAACGTTAGGGTTTTGCAAGGCCCCGCAGCTGCCGATCTCCACCAAAAAATCAGACATGGTTTTTATCGTGGACACTGCCTTCAGAGTTTTTCGAATTTATTAGTTCCTTTTTTTTAACATTACATTTCCATCAACAATATAGTCTCCCTCATTAGCTATGACAGTGCTCCACCTGTCAGGCAGGTCATTGATCACTTTCTCCCAGAAAGCAGAGGACTGGGAATCGAAGAAGTCACCAATAGCCTTCACAATGGCATCATAATCAGCGAAAGTATTTTTAGCCAGGAATGCCTTAAAGTCAGTGTTCACGATAAAAAATGTGTTTCAGTTTCCACTAGGAATAGGTAATGGAGGGGCACACCGTAACGTTGACGCCGAAAGAACGCATGAAAAAGAGCCAGGAAACGCTCCAAAAGAGCCCGAAGTTGCCACTTCGAGCGCAAGGCAAAGCCAAAAGCGCCACACACGCCCACCGACGTGAACAAATGAATGCTCGAGATTGTGATATGAGCGATGGTTTCCAATCAATAGCCCCGTTCTTCTATTTATTCCCAACTTCTCTCTTTACTCAGGTCAGTTCGCATAGATCGGCTGCAGAAGACTGAAGTTCAAAGCCTCGAACAACTCGTCCACCATGTTTCCTTAGCTCAATTTTCGAGGGACCATAACTCCGTTCCCAGAAGATCTTGTACGATTCCAGAGACATCGTTGGAATCAGCATGGGACCGTTCTCAAGATAGGAAGGTAAACAAAATGACGATTTATATGATGAACACTGCCTTAAAGGGGACGAAACAGGTGGAAGTCAGAAGGGGCAAGGCCAGGAGAGTAAGGCGGGTAGGGTAGCGTTTGCCAGTTCAGCTCCTGCAGTTTGGATTGAGTTTTCTTCGCGATGTGGGGTCGAGCATTGTCGTGATGGAGGTGTACCGTAGCTCGTCTGGGGCGCTCCTTTCGCAGGGCGGTGGCCAATTGCTCCAACTGACG
Source organism: Aplectana chamaeleonis (assembly GCA_029168955.1). NCBI lineage: Eukaryota > Metazoa > Nematoda > Chromadorea > Rhabditida > Cosmocercidae > Aplectana > Aplectana chamaeleonis. Next base: position 306,310 of record JAPDOI010000253.1, on the reverse strand, counting down.
TAAGTACACGGCAGCGCTGACCGTCTTTCCTTAAGGGAGCAACTCGTAGTAGAGCATCCCGCGCTTCTCCCAGAAGCAGCACGTACTGACATCGGTTTGCCTTCCAAGTCAGTATCTCCGTCCTTGAAGCGGGAGATCCAACGGGCCACCGTGAGGTGTCCTCCCGAGAGCGTGTTTATTCGGATTAATTGCCACCTAGCGGAAGATTTCAAGGTGCCAGTAAAGATACTGGGGCAGGAGGCCATGACAAGAGCGCGGGAAGCTCTTGAGGCGTTCTGGATCACTGCGAGGGACTCAAGGTCATCAGGAAACAGGAGGGTTGAATAACACGCGGGAACGTAAATCTTACGTCAGACTTGCCTTCTGACTTGGGCTCAAAACTGCTCCATTGGTGCCCCGCCATATTCTACTGATACGCGATTTCTGAGGAAATGACTAGGTATGATACTTGACCTACCTTTCTCTAGTTTACTAGGTTGGAAATTTGGATGTCGAATTTCTGTAGGGAGTTTACCGCAACGGCGTTTCAGCGTCAATTTTCATGAATTTATTTGGCTCTTTCAAGCTCTCAGAAAGGCGAAATCGCCGAAAAATCAGCCCAATATAGCCTCATACTATCTCGTGTATACAAATCTGTTGGTACCTGCTCGTTGGTGCTCCTGCTTCTACTGAACCCAGCAGACGCTTGAGTGTACACAGGGAACGTTCGAGCGATATAGCGTGCACAACTATATCGCGAAAGTATCCCGCACATTGCATAAAGGTGTCGCCGTCCGGCACACCAAGGCCTCTGGTCCATAACACCTTAGAATCCGTACCTAGGGAGTTCATGGAGTCTTTGGTCACAAGCCACAGTTTCGCCACCCTGAACTGTCGATCGCTGTCGAGTGATATCCAAAAAACTGCGCTATCCAGACTTCTGAGCTATTTCCATGCACCGTTTCCTGCTTTGCAGGAAACCCGCCTCAAGGATAGACCCGTCATCAGCGTCGGAGAGTACACCATCTACTGCGGTAACGCTGACGATAGGAGAGTGGGAGGCTGTGCAATAGCTGTAAGGAAGGATTTCAATGGTATGGTCAAGGAGTTCGGCTCAACATCGCGCCGGAATGCATTCGTACGACTGCAAGATCACAGAGGATTCAATCTGTGGATAGTGAGTGCTCATGCGCCCACTGAAACCGCCGAAGACAATTCGAAGGATGCGTTTTATGAGGAACTCAATACGTTGCTGGCCAGGATACCTTGTCAACATGTTGTTGTCATTGGGGATTGACGCAAATGCGAAGATGGGACTTGGTCAGGAATCCGAAGTACTCGGTAAATGGTTCTACCCAGTGGAGCAAACATCGGACAATGGCTACCGCCTTGTCGACTTTTGTGAACGCAGTGGTCTGATTATTGCATCGACATTCAAGAGGAATCATCACCGCCATCAGCTTACGTGGCAGGGACCAACCCGGCTATCTCCAGAAGAGCAGCGGAAGCGGAAGATGACAACTTTGAAAGTACAGCTTGACTATGTCCTGACGATGAATATTCCAGTATCGGACATTCGAAGATCTAGAGCTGTGTGGGATGTCGCATTCGATTCGGATCACCGTCCTGTTCTGTTTAACTTCACTGCAAGGATTCATAAGAGGAAGCGAGGGGCTCAGCCTCTCCAGAGGATTGACATGACAGGTCTCAGAGATGAATAGTGCAGAAGGAATTTTCGACAACGCGTTTCTATTCACATCGGAGTACGGACTGAGAAGAAACTTTGCGACGCGGATTCTTTTGTCAAGTGCATCCAGGACGTTTCGAAAGAGGCACTCCCGGTTTTACAGCCTAAGAAGAAGTTCGCCTACGCCTCAGAAGAAACAACATCTACCTACAACAGAGTATGTGCTCTCCGAACTGCAGGAAACTTCGTGGAGGAGAAAAGTCTGAGGAGGAAGTTGCGTCGGCAGCTTCAAAGTGACCGCGAACGAGAGTGTACGTGTAGAGCTAAGAAGTTCGAGAAGGTTTGGGAGGAGAAGAATCCGAGGAAAGCCTACACGTTGCTGCGACAGTATAGCGGGAAAATGAAGAGATGTTCTCCTGTCTTGAACACTGCCAATGGAGTTGCAGTTGGTGATGCGGCGCTGCCAATATGGAAGGATTACTTCAGTTCACTACTGAATCGTCCAGCGCCATCAGTACCTGAGCTCCCGCTTGTTCAGAGAGCACATTACGATGTCAGTGAGGAACCGCCGACTGAGTCTGCAAGTTTTGGATTGTGTCCGGAAAATGAAGAATGGAAAGGCAGGTGGAGATGACAACATCACTGCTGGAAAATGCTGGGTAAGCTCTTTCCTCCCGTCTGGGATTCGTTGAAATGACCAAACACCATCCGTGCTATATGGATGGTTTGCGAAAGGATCTCACCCGATTCGTGGAGACATGCGATCATCGTACCTCTTCACAAGAAGCTATCCGTCACGGATCCTAAGAACTACTAAGTGAGTAATCTCTCTACTAAATCGTGTCATATACAAGGTTTTAGGAGCGTATCATCTCTCAGAGCGACTTATCAAACATCGTGAACCGAACGACCCCGAGATAGAGCAAGCCGGGTTTTCGACCTGGAAGATCGACCATCGACCAAGTGTTCGTCGTGAGGAAGAGTAATTGAATCGTGGCAGCGGTATTCAGGAAGCAATTACAGCTTGCTTTTTTGGACTTTGAAAGCCGCGCTCGACTCTCCTCATCGTGATCGATTGCTCAATGCTCTGCGAGCAGATGGAGTCCCGGAAAGTATGTTCGGTTTAATCGAGGACATGAACAAAGGAACAACAGCAGCATAGTTCGTACACCTGTCGGATTTACGACGGCTTTCAGGAGTGTAAAAACAGGAGTAAGGCGAGCTTGAGCCGTTGCAGGACCTTTTCTTTTCAACTTCGCCGTTGATGACATCATGCGTAGAGTTGCAGCGAACAGTTTCCTGCGGATGTGATCTAACTAACACCATCAGGATTTCAGCTCCTTGTCGACGTGGAGTACGCCGTAAAGTGTTGGAACGAATAATTTTTTGAATATTCGAATAATAGAATAATTCGAATATTTTCACTTCTTGATATTCGATTATTGAATAAACGAATATTTCACTTCTTTGAATATTCGATTATTCGAATAATCCGAATAATCCACTTCTTTGAATATTCGAATATTCGAATTATTCAGATATTCAGATATTATTCGAATAAACGAATATTTGGGGAACACTATTGCGTACTATCGCCAATCCACTCCGGGCAAACTGGGGCATCGACAACAGGTTGAAGTTGTCATCTCATAAACTGCCCTCTTGACCAGTCCGTCGGCACCGCGTTGCGGCTGACATGCCGTTGCCCAGCGACGTCCGCCTGTTGTCAGTCTGTTGACTGATGACCTGTCACGTTTAGCGGCCTAATTAGCGGCGGTTCATCAACAAGACTTTTATGAGGCTTAGGAACTACTTTTCACCGACCCGCGCGTCGCCTGTCGCGCCATCGACACGCATCGCGGTCAGCACCTACACGCATCGCAGTCGGCACACCGACACGCGTCGCGGTCGACAAACCGACGCGTCGCCAGTCGACCTCGACACGCATCGTGAGTCGGTAGACCCACGCGTCGCGGCCGTTCATGGCCTCCACTGAGCCGCCACCGGATGGGCAGGGCTTCCAGATGCTGGGCAGGGCCAATGTGCTGCATACTTGAGTAATTGGACCGACTGCACCACTTATCACCTAAAGGCAGTGTTCACGATGAAATGTGTTTCCAGTTTCCACTAGGAATGGGTAATGGAGGGCACACCGTAACGTTGCCTCGAAAGAACGCATGAAAAGAGCCAGGAAACGCTCCAAGAGCGAGATTGCCGCTTCAGGCGTAAAGGCAAATCCCAAAAGCGCAGCACACGCCCACCGACGTGAACAAATGAATGCTCGAAGAGATCGAGAGATGAGCGATGGTTTTTCCGATCAAAAAGCCCCGTTCTTCCCTTCATTCTCAACTCTTTATTCAGGTTGGCTCGCATACATCGGCTGCAAAAGACGGAAGTTACAAGCCTCGGACAACTCGTCCACCATGTTTCCCATATCTCAATCTTTGAGGGACCATAAATCCGTTCCCAGAAGGTCTTGTACGATTTCAGAGTTATCATTGGAATCAGCATGGGACCGTTTACGCCAGGAATAGGCAGGAAAACAGAAAAAACGATTTTCATCGTGAACACTGCCTTTAAGTTCAGCATACACGCTCATCAAGCAATGGTTGAGATGCTAACTTCACGGGATTGAGCTAAGCGGCTCAGATACAACGCCTACGCATTCTGAAGCGTCGAAAACGACCACAAGTGACGCTACGACTGGTCGGCCCCCGCACAACCATTTTGCGTCCTTCCAAACAGGAGTGCTGGGCCATTCCCCACCATTGTCGATGTGTATGGGCTCACTTATTGTACTCATTGTACCACCCACAAGCGTCGCCGATGGTGGGAATGGCCCAGAACCCCTTTTTTGGAGGAGGACGCAAATGCAGGGGGCAGATGCGGGGCGGGGCCAACTTCTCACACGTGTATGCAGAAATCATTGTGGAGTCGTTTTGACGCTTCAAAATGCGTAGGCGTTGTGTTCTGAGCCATACCATTATATTTCCGTGGTTATCTCAACCACGTTTACACGGTGCTCAGTTTGGCCGAGAAATAGCCGCGAAACAGACGCAAAATGCCTTTTCGAGAGTAATAGCCGCGAAATAGCCGCCAAATAATGCTGGCTGCGAAATAGTCGCCAAATAATGCTCGCCGTGAAATAGCCGCAAAATATTCGTGCCGCCAAATTTGTGGTCTGCTTCGGTCTGGTTTGGCTTAGCTTAGTTGAGTTCAGTTGAGGTATGCGCGGTTTATGCGATGGCGAACTGCCTAGTGCGCAACCCAGCCGTGCCTACTCCGGAATCTCAGCGACAAGTCGTAGTTAGTCGGTTGAAACCGACACCATGCGGGAACTCGCCGTGTAATATCTCGCTTCCAGCTCCATGAGACGTCTGGGCGACAACGAACGGATCTGGCGCAACGAAACGCTACGACCAGCTGGCCCTCTAGGTGGCTGAAACCATCGGAGTCTACGTCAGCATTATCGGAAGGAAGAACTTGGGCTTTTTGCGTCAGAATTCAGAGTGAAGTTCTGCCACGGGAAAGTATGAGCAAATAACATCACCTCCGAACCAGTTTCATGAAAATATGAAAATGGCTCATTCTACAGCCATCATCGTGTTCCATGTTGGTCAAGTGTTGCTATACTTATGAGACGCTCAATTTAGACTTTCTATAACTAAAGGTAAAATATAGGCATTTCACAGCGTTTTGACAAAATCCTACGAGCGATTTAATATATTGGAAATACCTGCTATACTGTATCTAGGTCAAACTCCGGTCCGCAATTACGTCTCGACACCTTTGCGGCCGCACTTTCGAGTCGGAAGAGTTCCAGCGCCGCAGCTGCAGATCTATTGACTCTAGAGTGGGTTTTAGAAACTGAAACTAAACAAAATTGAAAACTGCATAAAAGCCAAACCATGTCGGCTTTGGGCTGGAAACTCGATTGGCTCGAGCGCGTGCAGCCGCAAGAAAGCGTGTCGAGACACAATTTCTGAATGGAATTTAGCAGATAAGCACAAGTAACTTTATATTTATAGGTACCGAAGGGTGGCGAAGAATTAGTAGTCACTACGCTGAGATGTTTGAAATGTAAAATCAGGGCAAAATGAAGTACTGGTATTGTCAAATGTTCCAAATTATTCGTGCTGAATATTCGAATAATGAATATTTCACTTCTTTGAATATTCGAATATTCAAGATAAACGAAGATATTCACTTCTTTGAATATTCGATTATTCGGAATAACCGAATAAATCCCCACTTCTTTGAATATTCCACGAGATATTCGAATTATTCAGATATTCAGATATTCGAATATTATTCGAATAAACGAATATTCGGGCAACACTCTAACACCACGTACTACGCCGACGACATTGTGTTATTCGCTGAAAACAACGAAAAACTGCAAAGGATTGTTAACCTCGTTTCGACGTATGCCGCAGCCTATGGACTTCGTCTTCGTCCCGACAAATGCAAGCAGATGTGGAGTCTCTCAGAGGCCTTTCAACGGGAGTTTGTGTGGACGGGACAACGTATCGAACTGGTGGACGATTTCGTGTTATTTGGGCTGTTTGCTGAAGAACGATGAAGTAGTTATGCAGCGGATTATCGACAACGATGTGCGAAAGCTAAGCCTGCATTCAATTCTCTAACCAAGTGTTTGTGGTCTACCACCGTCGCGAAGGAAGTCAAGTTGCGCGTCCACCTATCCGCTATTCGCCCTATCATGATGTACGGATCGGAGACGTGGGCAGCACCGAAGACGCAGATGGAAAGGTTGGATTTCACGGAGAGGAAGCTTTTTAGGCGTTTGCTTGGATATTTCTGCCCGCGTGTATGCCATAACGAAGACCTTCACGAGGAAATCGACGCAGTACATCAACGCTTGACACGAGGGAGGTGCCAGCATCTCCTCAAGCAGCAATGGAAAGTCGACTTCGACCGCTTGGGCATATACTAAGAAGAACGCCGGATCGTCTACTACAACACGCTTTAAGAATGCATCCAAATCCTGTCTGGAAACGGCCACCTGGGCGTAGGCGAAAGTTCTGGGCGAATGTGGTTAAAGAGGATTTGAAGTCAGTCGCATCGAAAGATAGTTCAGGCGCGATGTTTCGTTTCGCAGGAAATGCAATAGTGACAGCTGGATGGAATGTGTTCAAATTGTGGCTGAAGACCGTGAAAAATGGACACGGCTGACTACTAGGACGGCACACCTCGGTGAAGATGCGGAATGACCGCGTCAGGCGAAAGCCAACCGATTAAGTAAATCAACTATCTCGTGCAAGCTTCAATCCACGTTCTTCAGCCGGCATCAATGCGTGGATGCCGAGGTTCATCGACAGTCGTAAATGGCATTTTTTTCATCCACAAAAATACTGATCTGGTACCCTCCGCTTAGATAGGCTGTCGCGAAGGCAGCCTATTTGTGGACCTGTGAATCAATTAGCAGCCATATCAGTCGAATAGTGAATAATACCAATTTCAGCTGTACCCCGAGTCATGGAAAAGCTCGTCCGAAAATTGCCGCCATGAAGGCCGCTTGACACGCACGCCGACCGCATGGGCAGACGCTATCATTCGGATAGACATCACAGTGATAACAGTGGGTTCCGCGCAGTAGCGCATTCTCGAGGCAACTTTTCCCCAACAGTGAATAGCGTTCCCGATTTTTGGAGAAAAAAATAACTCTCGTTTTGGGAGTATTTCTAAATTTGAAGTAAGATATTGAAGAAGCTTCCACAGTTTGGAAAGGAGACTCTTTTGCTTTTAAGGGACTGCATGAAAATATGTAAAAAAAAACTCTCATGTATATATCTAAAAATGGCATGATCTATTAAATTAAATTGGGGCAATAATAACTGAGCTTTTCAGAACACTTTATCTCTGAACTTTCTTGGCCTTTTCAGCGGAGTGTGGTGGAGCATTCGAATGCACACTTCCTTCTCTAACTATCGCTTTCTGTCGCTTCTAATCGTAAGTTCAGTATTGGTCAGCTGTGCATGCCTATAGTAGCCCCCTACTCGAATGCAGCATACACGCTCAAAAATTATATTGATTCTTCAGAAAAATATGTAGAAGCTCTTCTCTTCAAACGTTTTATTGACAACGTTTCGGGCATAAGCCCTTCATCAGGTCCAACTGAAAAATTGCAGTGCAATCAATAATATAATTGAGCCAACAGCAACTACAGGCCATAAAACGGCCAATGTCTCACCGTCGACTGCGTACCACGCGCTGCGCGACCGCACGCGCGTCGGAAGCAGACGGGTTTTGGCCGCCGCGCGACGTTTCGGCCGCCGCGCGGCGGCTACTTCTCAGATCATGTTCAATCACTAGTCGTTATCACAAAGTAATCAACCTCATAGCTTCCTTCATCTCTTCTTTGCTGTTAATCGGCGGCTTCTCCTTCTTAATCTCCTATACCTCCTTTATTTTTCTCACGACCGTATCTTCTTCGTTTCTATGAATGAATGCCACACGCAGCTGGGGTGGTTCTTCAAGTGGGTGCCGTAGTATGCGGTGCTTCGAAAACGGGTTGTCTGGATAACTCTGTGGAGTTCTCAGAGCCCGTCTGTGCTCATCCATTCGCAAAAAGAGCGGCCTGGCCGTCTCGCCGATGTGAAATTCATGACAGACTAGACAATTCACTCTGTATACAACGCATTTCTTCTGGCATGCATTTTCTCGTCCACTGCAGTCCAGGCAATTGGCTCGCTCACACTAAACCTCGTATTGACGTGATGATGTTAGCAGACGTCTCAAGTTCAGCGGTGGTCGAAACACTAAGCTGATTGGGAGCCGTAATCGTTTAACAACTCTATTTACGTCCATTGCGAAAGACTCAGAAACGAAAGGCAGCACAAGTGTTGTTCCGTTTGGTGTCCGGTGAGGCTTCCAACCCAAAGGTGGTATTTTTCCGTAACCATTTTGCCGCAGAATCTCTTGCACCAAGGTTTCCATTTCGTGGGAGTTCACAGAAGTCAATTCAGTCGATGTGGTAATCATATGGCGAACTAGGTTCCTCTTCATATAAGATGGGTGACAACTCCGGCTGTGGATGATATTATTGTGAGAGGTCTCCTTCCTATACCACATGCTGCTAACTGACCCTCTGCCACTTTTACTTTCGTATCCAGAATTGGTAGATACCCATCTAATGCCGGTTCTTCAGTGGTCAGTCTTATCGATGGGCATGCAGCATTCAATATTGCAAAAGTTCGTCGCAGCGCGGTACGAGACTTTGTGACAATGAATATGTCGTCGACGTATCTCCCAAAGAATGGCACTTCTGGTGATAGAGCGCTTCTTTCCAGGCTATCCAGAAACAAGATCGCAAGTAATGGCGCTAGTCTACTTCCCAATGCCAGTCCTCTTATCTGCTTGTAGAATACGTTGCGGAAGCGGGAGGAATTGACGTTCACTACGCTTCCTAGCAATTCCTCGATGTCTTCTACGCTGAGACCGAAAAGCTGAAGTTCATGATTGTGCTGCTGTATCATACGTGAACAGGACTCGATTGCTCTCCTTGTATCAGCGTTCGCGTATAGTGCAACAACATCGAAGCTCTGATATTCCAGTCTCGGATAGTCGTTGAACTTACAACTGTTTAGCTGTTGGAGGAATTGGACTGCGTTTTTCAAGTGAGCTGGTACGAACGACAAAAGCGGGCTTAGAATACGTTGCAGTAACCAGCCGATTCGATCCGTTGGTCCTCCACAAGAAGACACTATTGGCCTTGCCTTGATGGAAGTGCTGTCCAAGTTGTTGTGCTCATCCCTAACCAACTTATGTGTCTTGATAAGATGGTAACATGTTGGTGTGCTTGCATGTTTGGGCAGCAGTTGAGTGAGCAGACCTTTGTCAATCTCAGGGCCAAGCCCTCTTCGTATCACTCCTTCAAGAGAATTGCATTCTCGCGTGTGTTCACCTTGTTTTATCACACTATAGATCGTTGGGTCTGACAGAGCTGCTTCGCCGAGAGAAATGTCTTGTTCCTGCGACATTACGACAAACCCACCACATTTGTCTCCAACCGAAGACCGAACAGTGTTTCTCAAATTCATTGCCTTCCTCAAACCTCTTCTTTCGGCTGGTGTCATATTATCCGGAGTAGGGCGGCGTTGATGTTCATTGAAAAACCTTCAAGGCGGCGACTTTTTCTGATAATTCGGGTGAGTGTTGCGGAGCGGTGATCTGCTTTTGTGGAAACGGTAATTCTTTACGTGGGGTTTCTCGCAACGTTAAAGCTGTAGGTCAAATTTGTTCTTTCCAGCTCTGCGTATACCAAAACTTGTGAATCGCCGTCACAATGTTAGTTTTCACTGATTCGGCAAGAGTTGGCCTAGGGCAGAAATTCGGTCCCAAATTCAGTACGGCTCGCACGTCATCGTCCACATGATTTTCGACCAGGAAAGTACATCGTTAAGGTGGAAGCGAATAGGTACTTTCCTGGTCGAAAATCATGTGAACGATGACGTTCTATTGAATCACTCTAAGGTTTGGAGCTGTAGTATCGGCGACTGAAGAAGAAACTGACGAAAACGCGTTGCAAATGAAGGAACCCCAATTTTTTCCCATTGGAATAGAAGTGGACGAGTTACACCGCAGCATACACGCTCGGTTCAAGTAGCGAAGCTAGCGATAAAATGGTGAAGCCCAAACACTTCTACAGCCTGTAGTAAAACGCTTACGTCGTTTTAAGCAACAAGCGCTAGCAGCAAAAGCAACCGTATTCAATTCGGACGAGTTTGAATTGAGGAGCAAGAACCGTAAAAGAAGTGGGTGAAGATTGCTGTTTTTTTTTGGTTTGAAGGCAGTGGTCGCGATGAAAAACGTTATCCAAAAAACTACAAAAATCAGCTTAGAAAAAAAAATCAGCTCAAAAAACATCTGAAAAACTATGAAGGTAGCGCTGTGAAAGACGGGCTAGAATTAGAGTTGCTAGGGCCCAAAGATACTAGTTCGTGCACACGTGCACAGCGCCGCAAAAAAAAGATCACAGCCTCATGCCAAGCAGTAAAGATCATGGACATTCAGAGGAAGAAATGAATTCAAATTTGCGTAATGAAAAGGGTTGACCAGTGAAAGCAAGCACTTCAGTCAATGTTTTTGACTAGATGAGTCTGAAGGATAATGTTCATTGATTGAAATTCAATTCCAAGCCAGCTGATGTTCTTGATATAAGAGGTCATCGATGCCGATGATGTGGAGTGGGCTCGTTAACCATCAAAGGACAAGAAAGTTCAGGCCTCAAATTCGGCCCGAAACAGTGGTTTTTTCGCATTTTTTTCTCATTGGTCCTACAACTTAATTCGAGCGTGTAACTCGATAAAGAAGGAAATGCGCTTTCGAATGTGATGTGAAACTTTGCCAAGAAAAAGAGGAAGAAAAAATGCACTCGAAAAAAACGCAATTATTTCTACCCGAAGCTAATATTTGAGAGCGAGCGACTAGAGGTACAACTAAAAACACAACAAACAAAAGGCACGACCGAGGACCAATTCGGCAAAATATCACTCTTACCAAGTCAACAAGAACGGTGGCTAAGTCCATATTTCCTGAGAACATTACAATATTCGACACAAGCTGCTGGATACAAATAACAACCGAAAGTGTAACAGATATCAATGAGAAAAAGAACAAGTTGCGTTGAGCACCGTAAATGCTGGACGAGATATTCCGCCTAAAATGGATTCTACATAAGCAGAGGTGTTCCAAATTTTTATAGTAGTTCAGATTTATCACTACATTACAACTTCACGCTAACCTTACCTGCGTTTTTTAAGAGCGGTGAAGGTCCATGTGTTGAGTATTGCATTCCCAAAAGAGGTGAGGCAGCAAATTGACAATGTCACCGCCAGAGAGATCTGAATGTGATGGTTATTTGAGAGATCCACCGAGAAACTTCTGTATGGCTCAACTTCATTCTTATCCTTGAGAAATTTGAATGGCGAGGTGTGCTATCAAAGGCATTTGATCATGATGATGGGGCCGTTCCGCAGCTGTGCTGGTCCGCTCTTAGGCACCGTCCATACGTGGCGAAAGCGTGCGATTACGCAAAATCGATGGTCATCGTGGGCACACGATTCGCTAGCCGCTCACAGGCGCTCCTTCTCGCACGCCCTCGCCCACTCGCTCTCTCGCGCTTGCGCCAGCACCACGAAGCAAGCAGCAAGTTCCAAGCTTACTGCTCCATCACCAAAACAAGTGGCATTAAACCTGTATCAAAACTACTGCCTTTGTTTTTCATAATCCCACCACGGAAGTCGAAAACCGTGGGAAATCATCAGCCGTTGCGCCGACCCGAGCGATTGATCACCCGATCAAACGTTTTCAATTGAATCAACACGAGGTAGGGGGTGTTTGCCTATGTTAATTTCCTGGCAACGTTGAGGAGCGTCGAGGCGCACAACAGCGGGAACGCCCGCTCCCGCCACGTATGAACGCTGCCTTAGGCAATCACTACCAGACAATGCATGCGCACGGTTCTGACTGCATGCTGAGAGCAAAACCGTGTTTATACTGCCACGATTTTATGATTCTAAACATTTTAAACAGACGTATTGAATTGTTTCGTGGTATCCAGCCCATCGATACACTTGCAGATCATCTAGCCATGTAAAATGTATTGGCGCTCCAACACGATAACACACCGATACAAATGTTATGCCAATAGCGACAGTAATGTATATTAAACAGTAGCGCCCACTCCATCTCTTGAAAAAACATGCCGTCATGTACAAGCTAAGCCTGTCCATCACATTTATATGGAAACAAAACCAACCTCACTGAAATCAAGTGGGTAAACAGTAGAATAAAATCGATTCAGAGACAACAGCACGCTACTCATAAGATAGCCGTGAAGTGAGAACCCACTTAGAAATGCATTCAGTTTCAGATATCCTAACGAAGAAAATCCAATAGAACGTAAGAACTGAAAGCTGACGAACCACGATAAAAGAGAGAAGAATCCTGAACGAGACTATCAATCTCACTTTGTAGGTCAACACTATTATAGTTGTTTACTATGCCCATGCCTCATCAGCATGAGTAATTCTCAACACCACTTCCAGTTTACCAGTGGACGGTTTTGAACGGCTTCTATGGTGGGAAGCTACATCGGTATTTTTGCAATAGCCATGACTACAGACAAAATTTTTATCCTTTTTTTTTAATCTGACTAATTCTTTCATAAACCGAACTTTATTTCAGCTAGCGCACTATTCCAGTCATTTTCCATACCAATCCATTTACAGCCTTCTAAATAGACAAACGGGAGAGTTGCGTTAGGCCGTAGTTATACACCAGCGGAATGAAAACATCCCGCGATGACATTGCCGCGGCTTGCCGCGTGAACCAGGGATTTGTCTGCAATGTTGCGTCTTTGACGCCTTTGACGCAATATTTCATACCAAACATTCCTAGGCGTTTCAATTGTATTTTATCGATCTTTCACGCTTCTATCACTTGTTTATTGCAAAAAGTCACTAGAAATCTATTGCTCCTGTCATAGCAGTGCTCGTTATGTCGATTGGGTGGCATTTTAACAAGTAAAGATCTGAAAAATAATCAGCTGATGGAAATTGGCAAATTTTTTTTTTCAACGGGGTAGATCCCGCACGGTTACAGCATACAGTTCCGCAGCGTGTATAACTTCTTGGTGGGGGCATCCGGTGCGTTTTCCTGGGGCAATTCTTCTTTTTGGCGTAACTCAGCACACTTAGGACGCACATAAGTGGTAGCTGTCTTGCGATTTCCGCAGCGTCCCGCTAGTGTATAACTACGGTCCTAATAGGAAACAGCTACCTCCAATCAGCTGCGTAGACCCCCATCATGCTCCACTGTGGCCGCACAAGTCAACTATGGTTTCCGTATTCGATTAGGTCTGACGCATGGACCAGGCGGCTGGCCGTGTAGTGTTGGCGGCGTCACTGGCCTACGGGGTTTCGGTTCGGGCCGCGGCGATCTACCATCGCAGCCCCGTCCATTCGTCATACCTAATTCATTACTTGAACTCTACATTTAGGTTTTTTTACAAATTGGGGGTTTCGAGCGCTTCTTTTGAGATTTTAGTCGATTCAAGGGATGCACCCACTCGGAAACATTGAAAATAGAGTATGGGTTTCTGCGTCCACGGCATCTTCAAGCGCTGGGATGTGCGGAATGCTCTGTTTTCTGCCTTCTGTTCTTTTTCGGCTGCTTCATTTATCTCCCTGTCGAATCGGCTGCTCTGTTTCCTGTCTCCGAAAAACCACCCTCGCGTCTCTGATGGTGATGGACGAAGCCACGTTAGATTATGTGAGCAATATAGTTTCTCGAGAAGGATATAGCCTTAATTGTCTACGTGATTCTGCATGCGGCACCTTTTTAGGCTGCATGGCCGCTATAGTAACAATTTATCTTATTTTTAACTGCGAATTTCAATTTCTCAATCATCAATCAAAAATAGCCTTACCGAAGAAAACGAAGCACTTGAAAAACGAGTGTGTCCGTGCCTTTTTGCATGCAACTGGAATCAGAACGATCTCAACAGCGAGAAGAATTGCAGAAAGTATTTCAATAGCCGTCAGCACATAATTCACGTAGGTCACTACTGTCATTGCTTGACGAACACTGAGAATGGGTAACTAAACACAAAGATTTTACGTCGCTGAAAAAAAATCACAAAACCTCCCATCAATTCAAAGAGCGACTATGAAAGGAGGATAGCCGCAATATTATCAACAAAACAATATTGTACAATTTCCCACATGACGGTAACAGGAGTACATCATAAGAAAAAGTTCATCGTGAGAAGCGAAGTAAGGCGAAACTTGATTATAGAATGCGTTCTCGCTCTGTTCGGATTCCTCACTCAATACTCGCCAGCATATGTACAACGAGAGTTTGAAGCATACAATTTCATGTACTCTTTGGGACTAAAGGAGTACGTACCATCTGTTTCGGAAGCGAGTTTAGTTCATTCCGTCGCGTGCTTGTGCGGAGCGATGGTAGAGATAGCGAGAAAGTGTGAGGGAAAAGGAGACAAGCGCAATCTACGGCAGTAAAATTCGTGCCGAAGTACATATCGCGCAAATTTTTACAAAAAAAAACCTTTTGCGGCGTTTCTAGCTCTCACAGAGCGCCGCACCGCCATAACTCGCTTCAAAATTGACAAAATGTGTTTCACAGGTAGTTTTCGGGTTCTGCAAAGTGAGGACTGTGTAGAAAGACTTTTAAGGTCTGGTATTTTGTTAAAAAATGTGTACTTCCTCTCAATACTCACAGCGACTACAGGTTAAGACATGACAATTCTCTCCTAATATGACCGTCTGATGGGCTCATATTGAGGGATTTTGTGGTTCAAGTATTCTGTTTCCGAATTATATTGTTTTGTAGCACTATCGCATAGTATTCGAATAAAGCAATCCAAAATTGACTTCAAAATTGCAATCGGAACACTTTGAAGCAAGTTATGGCGATGGCGCTTGTGAGCGCGAAAACCACCGCAAAACGCTTTTTTTGCGAAAAATGCTTCAAGGATTCATGGCATGGTGCCAAGAGCATCTGATTCTGCGTCACCGCAAGGCATACCCCAAATGGTTCCAGAGAATAATGACGGTTAGATGAAATTTTATAAACATTTATTGATTTTTCACAGTATTTGAAGTGCTCCTATATTGCAGGCCAACCTCTTTTCGAGGTGCGCATCCGCAGCAAAAATGAACCCTGATCGATTTGAGTGAAGCATTCAAGAAAAGTCCACATTTCGCGAAATGTTTTTTTGGTGTTCACAAAATTTGAATATTTACGAAGAACCATGGGACTCGGTTTTCGACGAAAGATTTCTTTCAGGGGACAATTTTCTATGTCATTTGACCAAGAATAACTCAGCTGGAAAGTTACACTGTTGTTAAACTCGGTAAAACACGAAGTTCATGTTGTTCGTCATAATGTTGGCTTGATTAGGTATTGATCGCTCAAATTTGAATTTTTGACACTTTAAGAGAAGGTGTTGACTAGAACGTTTACATCAAAGCCAGAATTTCCCATCTATATAAGGATATAAGGATAAGGAGCTGATGCTTCATAGAGAGAAACAGTTAGCATGAGAAGGAAATCCTGTCTAATCTGTGGTGGTCGTTTACCTACGGCCCTCACGAATCGCACTGATATCTTGCGTTCCTTAATGGGTACTTTTTCGGAATAGACGACCCACTGGATGAATTTCATGAGAAATGTTCATCCAACTAGATCCGTCGATTGATTAAGCCTTTTTCAAGCACACTGAACTATTTGATGTGACCAACCGAGCGGTCGGTCAATCCCAAACAATTGCTAATTTCATTGTATTCTTCAGTGTGTCGCCTATTCAGAAAGATCACCCCTTATTGGGCCTTGACGCAAACTCGGGCACATAAATTATCAGAACTTAGCTATTTTTTTCACTGTTTAGGCAGGCCCTACTTGCCGAAAAACTTCCTAGAGGCAAGTAATTGTTTCAATTTTCGTTGTTTTTGACTCAAAGTGCTTTTGTGTGTTGTTCTTTATTAAATTTTCCTTCCTAACTAGTTTCTCCCTAAGCTCGAGCCATACCTTCTTTTGTGTTTTGTTCAGGAAGGCCCGAATCCCAGAAGCCACTCGCGAAGCATAAAAGGTAAAAAAAGTGCGGATAAGGCTTATGATCAATGAGTAAGCTGCTAAACGAGTAAAGAGTCAATAACAAACGATACCAAATGGGTTTAATTGGGTAACAGCGCGAACCCCCAAACCCCAATTCTCTAAGATTAGATCATGCTTTCAAAGCCGAGATAGGATCAAACGATAAGAAATGTACGGTGAAGTCACGATTTTGATGTAGTGATCGCGCTTCCACGTCGCTGAGCAATTAGTAGCGGCAGTACGTTGCTCCATGATGACGCTCAATGGCAGGCGCAATGCGATAAGTATAGCACCCCACGGCCGCGCTGGGACGGTGTTGCATGTAGCAGCTGTTTCGTTTTCGCTACGCCCAACGCGTTTGAAGGCGTGCATAGATGGCAATGAGAGATCAGCGCATCTATCGTAAGTGCAATTGAAGCCGAAATATTGATGTCGGCTTGAAGCGACAAGCCCAATTTTCTGATGATATTTGGTCGTGGACCGCACAATGTACGTAGCTGCGTCATCATTCTGATGGAGTAGCCCTTTTCATTCAATTCTGCCGTGAGATTTTTTGTCTTTCATTTCGGCCAAAAGCTCTCTAACAGCATTAAAAGATTCCGACTACTCCACCAATCGCGGTTTTGTTGATTCCATACTCATCGGGAAGAAACTGGGGGGATCGAATATTTGGTATACCGTACTTCCTCCTATAGAAGCACCTCTCTATTCGGAGTACACGTCTTATAGAAGTACACCTGAAAAGGAAGACTGAGTATTATAAGTACACCCTCTATTTGAAGTGAACCTCTATCAGAAGTACATATAAAATAGAGATCTGAGTGTTAGAAGTACACCCTCTATCAGAAGCGCACCTCTTTTCGGAATGGACCTTCGGTACCCGGGTAAGTGTTTGGCACTTTGAATGTGGCATTTGAAAGAGAGACCAGTTTGCACCAGATGTCTACTCAATACACTGTATGGTTTGATGTTTATCACCTTTACGTTAGGTAACGTAATAATCAATAAATAAATAAATATTGTGAGGCTCAAATATTTACAAAAAACTATCGTCCACCCCTTTCTCGGTCAGAGATTGCTTGTACGGGACAAGTTTCAATGAAAATTCAGTGAACCTAAAATGACCAAGAAAACGCACAGAGCTGAAACTTGATCATGTTGTTATTCACGGCGAATGCACGATGCTTATTTAGGCCCTAGTTATACACTAGCGGAATGAAAACCCGCGATGACATTGCCGCCGCTTGCTGCGTGGATCAGGGACTCGTCTGCAATGTTGCGTCTTCGACGTCCTTGACGCAATATTGCAGACTAAAAATTCCCGGGCGTTTCAATTGTATTTTATCGATACTTCATGCCTCTATCACTTGTTTTTTTTGCAGAAAGTCACTAGAAGTCTATTGCTCTTGTCATAACAGTGCTCATTATATCGTTTTGGTGATGTTTTAGCAAGTTTAGATCTGAAAACTAATCAGCTGATGGACATTGGCAAACGTCCAGCAGGGTAGGTCTCGCAAGGATACAGTATACAATTCCGCGGCATGTATAAGTGCTCGGCCGAGTGTTGCGGGCTTTTTCGGGGACAACTCTTACTTTTGGCATGCCTCAGCACAGTTAGAACGCACATAAGTGGTAGTTGTCCTGCTATTTCCGCAGCGTCCCGCCGGTGTATAACTACGGCCTTAGGTAATTAAAAAGGATTTCGATGTTTATTTACTTATTTATTTACTCTCTATTGCGCTTTAAAGCAAAAACAATTATGTTATACGGATAATAGTCATGTTGCAATAGGAAAGAAAAAAATGACAAGCCAAAACATAATATAATATAATATACAATATCGGGCGACTATGTACAGCAGCAAAGCCAGAATATGTAGATCAGCTAGGAAGAGCAATGAGAAGGCTGCACTGCGAGTCGTAGGCCGCACGACTCCGGATACAGACTTAGTTGGTCCGCCAACCTCGCTGAAACTCCACATGGCGGCTGCTGCTCAGGATGCCCGGAAGTGATCATAGTTCATCGGAAAATGAGTAAAGAACACAACTTCATTGGCTACAAAAAAAGTAAGTTATATATGAGCGTTTTGAATAAGAATACCACTCATCATGTTACTGGGTTTTAGAATATCATGTTATTGGGTTTTGATCAATCAAGGTTTACTTTTTTTGGCCCAACACGTTGACTCCTCAGACGTTCGCCGTTGTCTACAGGACGTCGATCCGCCCAGAACGAGTCACCGCTGGCGAACAGGCAGCTCTACGCGGGGCCGTCCCGGTGTGCTGTTGAGCAGGCGGCGACGGGCTGTTAAACATCCTATCGACCAGCAATCCCGCCGAGTGCCACAAATCGACTTAGACCAAGTTGTTGTCCACAGGACGTCGATTCGGGATGTCTACGGCGGTGTAGGTCGATGGGCTGTTCTACAGAACATTCGCGAGGAGGGGTGTTGGTAGCGTCCATCAATCAATGTATCACAAAGATTGTGCCGTCCGAGTTCTCATTTTTGGTTATGTTAGATTCGCAATTCGTTTTTTTTCAAATGATGCTGTAGACTTCTAAAATAATTCTTCTTATTTTTTGATTATGTGAGATCTGTGATTCGTTTTTCAATAAGGTCTTTCCGTGGAAGAGGTATTGGTGTCCTGCCGAGAGGTGGACCTCGCGGAGTTCCCCGTGGTGGACCCAAAGGATTCCGTGGTTGGCGGAGCTTTCAGCAACCGCCTCCGTAGGCAGATTTCTGTTTTTTTTTTCTTTCGTTTATGTGTGTCATTTGCGTCGTCTTTTCAAAATGTTTGAGAGGAGTCTCTGATCATTCGATTGTGTTTATTTACCCTGATTCCCATCCATGTTGTCAATACTCGGGGAGATGTAAATGTAGCTAGAAAAAAATGTAGATTAAAAAAATAAGCGTAGTTAGTTTTTTTACGAAGTATTCGAATTTCGAATATCATTCGGAAGTCCGTTTTCGAAATATTCGCATAATACTTGAAAACCGAAATTCTCGAATTTTGAATTTTGAATGATTCGAAATTCCGAAAAGCTATTTTCGAGTAATTTCCGAAAATAACAATTCGGTCCGATGTGTACCAAATAGCCTGCCTGGAAAAAATTTGGACACGAAGAAACATTTAAGTCTTGATGGTCCACCTACCTTTCTGAGATAGAAAGGTATTATGATCTGCGATTAGGCCAGAGTCACTCACAGCTTTAACTACTAGTAGCGAGTATACGCTGACCGAATCGAACGATTCGAATAGTCATTCGACTGGAAAATTCGACTTCGAAAAGTCGAATATTCGGAAGGTGTCAATTTCCGAATAATTCGAAAAACCGAACTTTCGAAAATTGCGAATTCCCGAATTATTCGAAAACCGACTATTGGAAAAGTCGAATATTCGAAGAGCTCGAATTTTCGAACTATTTAAAAAACTCAAATTTTGAATCATTCGAAAAGTCAAGTATTCGAAAAAGATTGAAAATGCCAAAGCATAATAGCGAGGGCATACTCGCAAGGTACTCCATTTTGCTCATTCCGGACTACGCTAAAATGGCTTTCCCATCGAGTAGTATATATAAAAATTTTCGAATTTTTGAATATATTCGGAAATCAAATCTTTCGAATTTCAAATTTTTGAATAAACTCGAAAATGGTATTTTCGAATTTCGGATTTTCGAATATATTCGAGAATTGATTTTTCGATTTTCGAATTTTCGAGTATATTCGAAAATCAAAATTTTCGAACTTTTGAATAATTTTTTCTATTTTTCGGATAAATTTTCTCGAATTCACGAATGATAGTGGTATTTCGAAAAAATAGTTTTGAGCTGCCATTCGCTGTGACTATCACTTTGTAGAAATATTCATCGGCCTACCACAACGTTAGGCACGCGGCACGCGCGGGCGTGGCGTAGATGTACTAATGGTCTGACGCCTTGCCCGCGCAGCACGCGCGTGACGCCCACTGCACCATGGCAGAGGCGGCCGTAACAACTTTTTCGTCACTTTCGTTACTAATCCGTCTTCAATTTCATTCCGTTTAATAATAATTATTTTTAGTGCTATCCCCTGCTACTATGATAGTGATCGCAAGTACAGATTTTGTTTGCTCGGCAAAATTAGGATCCATTTTAATCCGCTCCGACATAGCGCCGCCGCTTGAGTATTTATAGTCTCTCCGTAAGCGCGTCACACGCGTTTAGCACAAGACGCTTGGCTTTAGGCGAGACTTGACCACCGCTATACCTTTCCGGGGAAGCGCCTTATCGCACCCAAGCGCCAAGACCCTAGCGCCGCTCTCAAGACCTACTACTACGGCGCGGCGCGGCCTAAGCTGATTTGCTGCCGCCGAGTTTGCACGACCTCAGGTGGGGGACAGGGCTGAACACGCGAGCTTGAAACCCCTACGCCCTTTCGCAGTCGCGGAAAATGCCGCGTTTGAGCTACAATGAAGCCAGTGTATTGGACTACTGAGAAATTAGCCGGAAGTTGGCAACTAGCTTCTTTCCACATTAGAATGGTGGCAAAATCGATTCTCTATTTGAACTGGTAACAAGACAGTAAAGCGCGGAAGCGCCGCTATAGCGGTAATAACGATAGGGAACTTTTTCTCCGCCACCGCCATGTTTTATCATTTTTTTAGTGAGGAGCGGTATTTGACGCGGCAGCAAAGGTACGAAAAGGGCGTCAGGCAAATGGTATAGTTTTGCGACACGAGGTCGCGTCGCTCTGCACAGCGACAGCGATCGTCTCCCGCCCTTTAAATCTGTCGCTGTCGCAGTGCGCTGTACAGTGACAGTGGCAACGACAGGAATAGGCACATTTGCAGTATGTGAGCCCCCCCCACGACACGTCGCTGCGACCAACGCGCGACAACTTCCTACGACGGTCAGTGCCATTGCTCCGATGCTTGTCCCGTATTTGTGCTAAATGCCATGACTGTCGCTCATGGCAGCGACAATGTGTACCATTGACCTTATGCGACGTTTATACTCCCGCCGCCGAGAGGCGCGGCGTAATGCGATTCTCTAAGTTGCAGTTTATACTTCCACAACAAAGCGGCGCGGCTAAGTGCAATCTTACAATATCGATTATGCCGCGCCGCGTGATCAATATTAAGGGTCGTTTATACAGAGGCCGCCAAGCGGCGCGGCCAAGTGCATCACTGTAGTATTGATCACGCGGCGCGACACGATCGATAATATAGCATTACACCTCGCCGCGCTGCTGAGCGGCGAAACTATAAACGACGCCTTACAGAAATGCGCCTCTCAGCGCCGCATGGCGGCGGAAGTATAAACGACCCCTAATATCGATCATGCCGCGTCGCGCAGGGCTGCGCGTGACTGAATTTTGTAATTTGGTAAATCGTAAATTGTAAGTTTTCAAATTCCTCGTAATTCGCAAACAGTCTGAGCGAAACCAGATCTTTCAAGCCGCGAAGACCACTTCAAACTAATGTTTCTAAAGTAGTCATTGTAGAATAGTGAGCTCAATCGCTCCCGCCCGTATTTCAAGTAACTGTTTCTCTGGAACGGGAGGGTTTTGGAAACTTAAACCCTGGTACTGTCCATATCTGGACAGCTACATAATAAATGCGAAAACGAGAGAAAAACGGTTAGCGTTGGCTGGCCGTTCAAGCCAGTCTATCCCACCGATGGAGCACCTCGTACGGTGACGCAATATTTCGCACGATCCAATTGCGGGAGAACCCCAATTCGAGCGTGGGGTGAATAGGCCAAGATGGTGCCTTGATAGAGTGTGATTTCAAAGTTTGATCAGAAAAAAAAAGAACTTCTAATGAAATGGTGAGCGTGCATTTCGATTATTCGAATTTCGAAAATTCGAATATGCTCTTAAAAATATTCGAATCTCGAAAATTATTCGAGAGTCTGTTTTTGAAATAATCGAATTTCAAATAATATTTGAAACCGCTTTTTACGAAGTATTCGAATTTCGATTGTTGACGTCATAAGGCTGCTAGTGCTTCACTGGGATGGTAATATCAGATCTACGGGATGTTGATAGGATGTGAACGCGGAATCGGGGATGGAGACTCTCCTCCGATGGGATGTCTACAGCAAAAGCGTTTCCGCGGATAGGTTGTCTACGGCACCATGGAGGGGGGCGACGGGCAGTTCTCAAAGGCGATCTCTGCCCTTTTCGGATGTCTACAGGGAGCATCGCGTGAGGTGACATCTCATCCGTGTCCTGTAGACAACGGCGAACGTCTGAGTCTAACGGTCCTTAAAAAGCCACGATTCCGCAGCGTTATGAAAATTGGATCATTAATGTAGAGGAACCGTTCATACGACGAGGAAATCAGGAACCACCAAAGTTAGACTTTACCCACAGTGGACTATGGACGCAAAGATTTTGCCCCTGGGAGAACTGTTGTCGAGCCGTACAAGATCCGCTTATTTTCAATAAATTTGGACGGCTCGAAAGGCAATCAGTTCCATTGTTTTCAAGCCTAACGGGTCGATTAATATTGGTCTAGTTCTCTCTTCCTCATAAAGCACCTGTCAACGAAAGCGATACTGAACTTACACATTTTTTGTAAGAAATTGACTTGGGAAGGATGTGAAAAATGGTTTTGAAAATATGATATCAGTGACTATGGAAGGTATAAATCGATTAAACCAAAGTGGCTAAGTTTCGTGATTATGGTATGAAATTTCAATACATACAAATTTTCAGTGTAATACTGGAAGTCTCTGCCAGAAATGCGAACAGTCCTAGCACTGGAAATTCAAAAATTGCGCCGAATAATAGAAGTACACCCTCTATTAGAAGTACAACTCTAATAGAAAAGTACATCAAAAAGAGAGGGCTGAGAATCAGGACAGCCTCTATTTGAAGTGCACCTCTTATAGAAGTACATATAAAATAGGATCCTGAGCATTAAAAGTACATGTACTTGAGAAAGAGGAAATACGGTAAACCACACACAAACCAATGGGTGAGGTAAATTTTGCACTTCATTTATTTACTTGACTGCAATCGGGATGATTTGAGGCAAAGTAGCCACAAAAATGAAATCAGAAAAAAAAACAAAGCGATAAAAATGCCGTCAAAATAGAAACCCAAACAAAAAGGAAAACGACTTCAGTGGGCAAATACAAGGGGCTCAGACTGGAAAAGCTTTAGGCACTTAGAGCCTTTCGCTTTACTACATGCTACGTGGAACATGCATATGAGACTCCTTTCAAAATGTTGTCCAGTGAATGGACGGTTCCCCGCGGCTAGATCGTCACTCCGCTGGCCAGTCTCAGATATTTGTGGGGAAGTTCCCGAGGACAATAGACTTGATTTGGTCGTTATCACTTGGTCGAGGGGAGAGGAGCGAGACGTCCCCCCGAAAGGGGATGTCTAGCCCCTTTCCCCTCGAATTATACACAACGACAAGACGTTCGAAACAGTCGACTCGGGGGGAGAACAAGGGAAGTTCGCTTCACGGTTGTTCCCATGGCCTCCCCCCGAGCATGATGAAAGAGAAAACAAAGTCGCAGTGTATACGATGATGCGAACGAGCTAGTCGCGAGGTGGTCTCGCACTTCGCAAGTTGAGGGAGCAGACCTGCCACTCAAGGTTGGTGTAAGGTATCTCTGTCCAGATTACCAGGAAAGATATGTAACAAGCTTCTCCGTAACCTTTCGACAAAGGTGAATATTTTTAACCCTATTCCTGCTTTCGAAGAAAAGGAAACTGTTGAAAACGACGAGTTTCGGCCAACCGACTTCTGATAAATCAATGACCAATGATTGTTGGGTTGCGACAGCTTAGGGAAGACTGGCGATCGGGAGAACAAGGGAAGACCTGCTAGCCGGAGGTCCCCTCCGCCTCCCCTCGATTCGGGGGAAGTTCCCCAGTTGTATCGAGGGAAGTTCTGCTGTCGTTCTCGGGAACTTCCCCACGAATTTCTGAGGTGGTGCCGAGGACGCAGCATGGCCACTCAGACGGTGGTACTCGGACGCCGACTTCTAGGTGCCGTAGCGCACCTTGGAGTGAGCGGTATGAGAGACGCAGACCGGTAGCTCCCCCAGCGAGACGGCTATGTCGATTTCTCCGGACGCAAACCAACAACCGTCAAGCGACCAACTTGAGAGTACATGTTGAAGGATTAGTGCAAACCCGCGCTGCATACGAGACGCGAGGGGGTTAGGTGGTCGGCCGATTCATGGTCGGCAAAGGGCAGAGGAAGGTCTAGGTATTGCCCTGATGGCCAAAAAAGGAAGGAAGGCCAGGGGGACTGAAGCCCCTAGGCCAAATGTTGGCAGGATATAGGCCTTTCGGATTGTTTTCTAACAACTTTCGCGCTTTGTCATTAAGCATCACAAAAACCGACGGCCTACAATGGCGTGAAGGGGCGCTCACGGCCAAGATTTGGTAGAGGTCGGCGTCCGAGCTTCGCATCGGCGGCATCCGAGTACCACCGACTATCTGAGCAGCCGATATTATCGCGCCTCGTCCGTTCATTTGGCTAAAATTGATGAGGAGACAATTTAGAGTGGCATATAAGTTCCAAAACTTTTTTTAGGCAGAGCCATAAGTTGTCACTCATTTTGAAGCACTTTTTTCCACAGTTCCTCGGTTAAAAAGGTGCACCAACGCTACTCTCAATGCTTCCAATGTGGCGTACTCTCAAATCTTCAAATAATCAAGTTTTCGACTAACTCGGTCTCTTCTGTTTTCGTTGATGAAAAAGTCACTGAAAACCACTTTTTTTTCGAACCGAAATGCTCTCAATCGACTTTTGGAAAAGGAAGAGTCTATTGCTAGGAATCACTGTGTTGACCTATGATCTCTCGATCAAACAAAGTTCATATTTCTTCGGCTCCGTTCATACGTGGCGAGAGCGTGCGATTACGCAAAAACGATGGTCATCGTGGGCACACTATTCGCTTGCCGCTCACCGGCGCTCCTCGAGCGCCCTCGCCCGCTCGCTCTCGCGCGCTTAGGCGCTATTCATACTACTCAACGCCAGCGCGGCACGCGCGTGCCGCGCTGGCGTGACGTTTATGTATGAATGGCTTCACGCCCCGCCCGAGCGGCACGCGCGTCACGCTCCGCCCGCTCCGCCATGGCGTCGCCGCTGCAGTATCCATACTGCCACCCGGAACGTCTTGGCGTTTTCATCCACTGATAATATTTATCGATCGTCTCATTCATTCCAGCTTCATCGCTCCGCCATGGCGTCGCCGCTGGAGTATTTATAGTCTCCGCAAGCGCGGCACGCGCGTGTGTTTCAGGCGGTATATGGATCGTATCCACACCGCGGGTGTGGCTAAGGAGCAGTTCGTCTGGTACACACGACGCGCGCGACGGCAAAACACTGTGCGCGCTCGTCGTCCTTGGGGCGCGCTAACCGAGGGCACTCAATGAAGTTGTAGTTGTTCCATTCAAGTCTTTGCCCTTTATCGTTTTTTGCATTTTATTCATGTAGATTCATGTAGATTCATGTAGATGTGTCAATCGTAGGGTCGGCGTCGTTTTCAATATCATCATCTCCCATTCCGCTCCAAGAAGTGGACAAAAAGAACTTTGAAAAAACTTGTATAAAAAGTGCGAATTCAATTGAAATGATGGTATGAGAAGCGTTGTGTCTAAAAAAGCACATAATAAACAAAAAAACATGAATGAAATGCAAAAAAAATGATAAAAGGGGACGGCTAAAATGGGACAACGACTACTTTTTTCGAAGGTCCCCAAGGACGATGAACGCGCACAGCGTTTTTTCCGTCGCGCGTCCCATGTGCTAGCCGATCTGCTCCTTAGCCAGACCTGCGGTGTGGATACGATCCACATACCGTTTCAAGCTTACTGCTCCATAACTAAACCAGGTGGCATTAAACCTGTAGCGAAACTACTGTCCTTGTTTTCCATAATCCCACAACGGAAGTCGAAAACCGTAAGAAATCATCGGCCGTTGCGCCGACTCGAGCGATTGATCATCCGATCAAAAGTTTTTATTAGAATCCACACAAGGCACGGGTGTTTGCCTGTTTTAATTTGCAGGCAGCGTTGAGGAGCGTCGAGAGGCGCACAACAGCGGGGATGCCCCCTCTCGCGACGTATGGACGCCGCCTTCCAGGTGATTTGTGGGGGTCAATATGACGTTGAAGGGCGTTAGGCATGGATCGTGAAGAGACTTCGCCTTCATTGTTGAAAGTTGGCGCAAACTTGGTGCACCTGGGTTATAGCATATGGCACCGAGTTTGCGCCAACCTTCAACAGTGAACGCGAATTCTCTTCACGATCCATGCCGACGTTACGTAAATGAGAAAAATACGGAATCAAATGAGGAGGACGGTAAAAACAAGAAATGAAGATTTGGATTCACGACCGTCACATTTGGTGTCACTACCGCTGTATCTGAGCAATTATTTTTAGAACGCACTGGCTATTAATCGGTGTGAACGCGGACAATTCAGAAAACTCATAAAGAGACGAACAATCGAGATGATTTAAAAATGATAGTAGGTAGAATTAATCTTCCGTTCAACCAACTTTACACTGTTCCCGCATCTAATACCAGATGTGCTGCAGGCGAAATTGGGTTCCCTAGAGCAAACCCCGTTTGCGTTCCTCGTTTTTTACGCATAGAGCTAGTTCTGAATTTTTTTAATTCTCGAAAAAGCGCGCTTTGCCTCCCTTTTTAGGCCAATTCAAAAAACTTATCTCTAGGTATATCAGAAACTAACTCATCGGATTTCCACGCTCTGCTCTGTTGCAATTTAATGCCTTTAAGGCGTCTGCAAAGTTGCAGCGACCGGCAGCAAGTCGCCGAGCGAAAGGTCTGGGGCGGAGACGAAACATGACGCGGCGTTAGGCACCTAGGCCTCGCAGAGTTGCAGCGAGTTTGCCGACGGCGCCGCTATTCTACAATTGCGTACGCACTAAATTATCCGACATCACATTTTGCTCTTATTGTTTTGCTGTGCTTCCGATATTTAGAAAGTTCCTATGAATAATCTCTGAGAAATAACATTAGTGAAATGCAGTGAAGCGAAACTGTCTTTGACGTTTACTGAAGTCTTTATGCTTTAAAACAGAAATCGCAAGACAACAAAAGTAGTACAGTATTTACTAATAGTTGCATATATGTACCACCACTAGGCAACGTTGAGGCAATAAAAGAGAAAAATGAATCAGGAAATCAAAAAACCGAAACGGGATGAATCTAGAAAAGTATACGTTTCAAATATTTTCGAACCATTTTCCCTCAATTGAGCTGAAATTAAAAAATTTATGCCTCAAGACGATCGATTTCACGAAGAAATCAAGATGGGAGCTTGAATCGATTGATGTCGCCGCTCCTCGCCGCGGCAGGTAATGATCGTGACCATTTCCCGCCGTCGCTTGCTGACGGCGTCGATCCGGGACTCCCTGCTGTTGCGGTGGCGAAAACACTCTGCGAGGTAACTGAGTCGCTGCTGCCGCGCTACACGTCGCCGTCATCGCCCGCTGCGTAGCTTCACCCATTCTCCATCATTGCCCTGCCGCATCGAGACTCGCCGCGGTGCAACTCTGCAGACCCCTTTACTATTTTACTCCTACTGCCTACCTTACAACTTCTGCGTTATGTGTTTCAAGCGTGATTTCTTGTCACGTATGAATAAATAAATAAATAAAATAAATAAATAAGCCCATCCAGCCGGCTGACCACGCTACCAGTGATAACCCAAAAAGGAAGCGTTTGTGGGTGGAAAGCAAAAACGGTCGCTCCACCTCCAGGTGTGGCACAGAGAACACTACGATGCACATAGCCCCCTTCATTAGACATCATTCTTGTGGTAGCTGCGATTACGCACATGCACAGAGTGCAAACTGTCGCGATTATTCAGCCACGTCATATGTCTGGATTAATGTCTTCATTTCCATAGCTCACAAAAATGTTAAAGGGAGATTCTCACAAAACAATTTCTAGCCAAAATTTTACTGAGCATTGTGTCTCTCCAGAAGGACGCTTTATCACTCTGAACATCCGAACTTTTAACGCACCCCTCACTCGGCTAATCCGATTCGGGATAGCGTTGGTTCTTCTTCAACCGAATCCAAGCGTTTTGGGTCAAATCTTTGCCTCGTGCTGGCATATAATGACGCATACCGCTACGCTTGTACGCGTGCTTTCGCTGTACGACGTTTCTCAATTTAGCATTGTTGGACACTCTTCCACACACATTCGAATGTGGCCCAATCTCGAGAGTGATGAATTTTTGACTAAAAATTTTCATGTGTTTCGTCGAAAGCCTGGAGATTAGTATTTCTATGTGATTCAACTGCTCACGGAAAATATTAGAAATCTACAGTCACTCGATGACCTTCCCTTCACTCAGAATAGCATTTAGTTTAATCAGTTGTGCGGTATGTCAACTACGGAAAGTGAGTGAAAGCAGTATTTGAGAAAACAGCCTTCAAAGACAGGCTTCTGACGAGGAGCCACTAAATTAAAAATTTTCCCGTGGAGCAATGATGGAAATAGCCTCAGTCCAATTACTACAACCCCTTCTCTTTTTTCTTTACAAAACAAATTTCCGCTCGCAAACTCTTGCGAAAATTGTATTAGACGGCACACTTCTCTTTTTTTTTTTACAAAACAAATTTCCGCTCGCAAACTCTTGGGAAAATTCTATTAGACGGCAAAGTCAGTTGTTGCATCGGAAGGCAACATAGCGAAAACTGACAAAAGCTGCTTCACCCTTTTCCCATAGACTTCAAAAGCGCTCAAGACACGCTCCAAAAAGATGTTTAGATAAGTACGTTACTTGGGTTGTATGGACCTCAGTAGGAGGCTCAAGCCGTTCGGAAGCGTCAAAAACGAGTCAAAACTACTAAATTCGAGCAATGCAAGTCGCCATGAGCTTCGGCAACTCCGCTCCATTAATATGCATACAAATACGATCACTTCGGCTGGTTTCCGATGCTTCCAACGAGGTGAGCTATAAGAGTAGTACAGGCTGTAAGAGTCTATTGGTTTTGCGTTCTTTACCGTTTGTCGCTAATACTAGTATTCGCTGTTTCCACCGCTCACGAATACTCTTCTACCTGTACTCTAAAACAGAAACAGCCGTTTTTACTGGATTTGCATGCAGCTTTCCTCGGTTTTTTCGTTAGTTTCTCTAACTACCAGCTCCAAACCTTTGATTTATAATTTAAAAAAAATCGTTCGTTTTCGTACTTTCGATATTACGTCTAACGATTTTTTTCAATTTTCGCTCTTTGAGTTTTCTTCAAACAAAAATTTTTTTCGGTTTTCGTTCGTTCGAGTTCCGATTTTCCTACTTTTTTGAACTCTTTCAATTTTTGAAACGCTCCTCGCGCACTTGGTTACGCTGTTTAGTTATTCTTAAGGCCGAGTTTCCGTGGGCGTGAGCAAACAACTCGCTTGCTCGAATAAGTTGTGCTTGAGGGACAGGGGATCTCTACACACCGAAAAAAGGTGTTGTTTCGTCTTTTGCGGCTTTACATCCGTTCGAGACCACTTCGTTAAATTTGAGTAGCGTGACGTTTTGAACTGCAAAAACGGGACAACTCCTTCCCCTCTGTGTATAGAGCCCCTATCTCGTGCTTGGGACTGAGGAATATGTATAAAGTCCTTTTTATTCTGATGAGTCCGGGCGAAGCAAGCTGCGGAGCGATCGGTCATGGTAAAATATAAGACCGATTGAGAGACTTCGACATTAATGGCCCGATAAGCATCACTTCGAACTGGTTGAAATAAGGGATAGAGGATGTACATGCTCGCGACTTGAGTAGAAATCGAGCACGTGTGGAATATTCAATCTTTGACCGAGCGTTGTAAATAAAGCGTCGAGTCAGATTTCAAAAAAAGATCCGAAATTCCGAGAGTATCGAAAAACTTCCTGAACTTCGAGCCAAATTCAAAAAATCCGAATTTTCGAACGACTTTCAAGAAAAATCTAAATCTATATTAGTTCCGTAATTCGTTCGTTCTCCTCCGAAATTTCGAAAGACTCTTGAAACTTGTTCGCTCGAAAAAATTTCGAACGATTTTAGTAAAAAAATCCGCGTATTCGAACGAATGCGAACTAAATGCGAAAATTTTGAACGAATTTCCAACAAAATCGAAATTTCGATTAGTTTTGAAATTCCAAAATTTTGAATGTTTTTCGAAATTCGTTCCTTCGAAATTTTTCCGAACGAATATTTTCATTTTTCGTTCGTTTAACATTTTTTTCCGAAATTGTACAATTATACTGCATAGTATATCACCTGTCCTTCCGTTGATCGTCGACACTACAGTGCGTTGCAAAATTATACGACATACCCCAATCTCCGCGGTTCCAAACTTCGCGTCAAATAAGGAGACAAACGGTAAACGCCAACCGACGCAGCACCCTTGAAAACCCCTTGCTACGAATTTTCATGAAATTAGAGCCACTAGCAGGAAACTGGCAACGGAAACTGTCGAAAATGGCCGTTGCAAAATTATACGACATAGCTGACGTTCTCGCAGAAATTTCTTATCTACACCATCAGTACCAGTTCGTTCATGGTAAGAATCATTAGAAACATCGAGTTATTAGTCTTCAGAATTGTCTTGGCGCTGAGCCACTTCGAAAACTCTGTTCGGTATGTTTCAACCCAGCTTTTTGTGAACGCCCCTTTCAATCTGCGCCCATTCGCTTATAACGGCTAGTTTGAGCGGAGCCACACGCTCTTATTGTCTGTTCTGGATGTAGATTCAACGCCCGAGTATGCCTCACACATTTTACACTGGGTTGAGGTCCTGCAAACAGGCTGGCCCTTCTAGCGAATTGGCAAGATCGGCCTGAAACCAAGCCGGCGTTGTCCTACTTACATGAAGTGAATTCGGAAACGGACTAGAAAGAACTGGAAATGATTTCCCGGCTCATTCTGATAATCTGTGGAGTTCATAGGTCATGTCGCTATTAGCTTGCCCAGCTCGAAACCCCACCTGGATTTGGGTCAATGCATTATTCTTTCTCCTCCGAAATTCCTAATCAAGGATAAGTTCAGATCCTTGTGTGGATCCTTCGAAATCCTTTTTTATCCGTCGAAAGCAAGTGCGATACGAGCGAGCTTGATCGATCCAATTAGATTTGTTTATTTTTGACTAAGCATTCAAAGCATTGGAGAGAACTACAGAAGGGCCCGAATATATCCTTGAGTAGGAATTTCGGATGAGAAAGATTAATGCATTGACCCGGATCCAGGCGGGGTTTCAAGCTGGACAAGCTAATAGCGACATGACCTATGAACTTCACAGATTAATCATTTCCAGTTCTTTCTAGTCCGTTTCCGTATTCACTTCTTGTCAGTAGGACAACGCAGGCTTGGTTTCAGGCCGACCCTGCCAAATTGCTAGAATTGCCGGCCGGTTTGCAGAACCTCAACTATTTGGAATACGTGTGAGGTATTCTTGAGCGTTGAATCTACATCCAGAACAGACAATACGAGCGTGTGGCTCCGCTGAAACTAGCCGGTATAAGCGAATGGGCGCAGATTAAAAGGGACGTTCACAAAAAGCTGGGTTGAAACATACCAAACAGAGTTTTCGAAGTGGTTTAGCGCCAAGACATTTCTGAAGACTAATACTTCGATGTTTCTAATGGTTCTTACCATAAACGAACTGATACAGATGGCGTAGAATAGAAATTCCTGCGAGAACGTCAGCTATGTCGTATAATTTTGCAACGGCCATTTTTGACAATTTGCGTTGCCAGTTTCCTGCTAGTGGCTCTAATTTAATGAAAATTCGTACCCTGGGGTTTTCGAGGGTGCTGCGTCGATTAGCTCTTACCGTTTGTCTCCTTAATTGACGCGAAGATTGGAACCCCAGAAATTGGGGTATGTCGTATAATTTTGCAACGCACTGTATTGAGTGGACTCCCGCCATAGTTGGCCAGGAAACCTTATCAGCTCTAGAAACAGGAAGACTCTCACTGCTTTCTTCAAGGCTCTTGGTGAAGAAGTTCGACCTTCGTGTTGGAGGACGGCCAGTAGTGCACTTGAGATACCGCGGTACCCAATCTGTTATGGCTCTTGTCCATCGGCTGTCCTCGAAAGGCAATACGTATTCGGCCCACCGGATTTTCGCCGACTTACTGTAAGCATTTTTGACCGCGTCCCTGATTCCCGACCGTCTGCGTAGTGCGGAACTCCTAACTCCTTCTCTCACTTGCGTGAAACGTGACACTCCGAGCATCGTTCTCTCGATTGCACGCCAGCGACGCGGACACATTCATTCTGCTTGCGTAATGCCCATGTTTCCGAAGCATACGTCAAAGGTGGAAGAACTGTGGAATCGATCAGGTGCGCATGGACGCGGACCTTTTTCATCTTCATCACGACTCCGTCGACGGCTTTGAAAACTCTCCAAGCTGCTCGTTTTCTTCTGCTTAAATCCGGTTTTAGATGGTTCTTCATGTTAACCTCGCGATATGCACACACGTATATCGAACCTTAGGGGATGGTCGTTCAAATGAGCATGAATGTTGCATCAGAATGGTATCCGTTCTTCATGAACATCGTTTTCTTCAGATTCAGCTGGGGACCGACAACTTGTAAAGTTCTCGATGTAATCACCAAAAATGCTCAACCATTGAGTAGCCCTCAACGCCAGGATCATGAATATCATCCTGGTTCCGCTCAAAGTTGAGTTTGAAGCGAGTGATACGAAAAAAAGACGGAAATTAAGCGAAAACCTGACCTCGCTCGCTATCTGACCAAATCCTTCGAGCGGTGTTTTACATAGCTATGGACCACGAGTCATAATGAGAAATTTGAAGGCAGCAGACACGCTCTAAAAAGTTGCTGAGATAACCACGCTACTTGGGTCGTATGGCCCCTAGTAGAACGAACGCTCAAGCCGATGGAAGCGTCAAAAACTAGTGAAGACTTCTGAATTTGGGTCGAAAATTTTTATCAGCAACGCCCATGACCTTTCAACCCCGCCCCCTCAATATAAGAATACGCTCACTTCGATTGGTTATTGAAGCTCCGAACGAGGTGAGCGTTCTAGTACAGGCGGTAAGAGTCTATCGGCTTCGCTATCCAAACCGCGTTATCGTTAATATTAGCTGTTTCTCGATCAAAACTCGACCAATTTTACCTCATAACGAAAACAGCCGTTATTTCTGTATTTGCATGCAGTTTTCGTCGGTCTTTTCGTTAGTATCCCATACTACTGGCTTCAAATCTTCGATTAATGACATAAAATCAATACCATTTTTGAGCGTGTCTGCTGTTTTTAAAGGTCGTCATTTTTTATCGAAATATGCGTGTAGGTTGAGACGGGAAAGCGTTTTAGTCGTGATTTTTGTTAGGTGGACACAAGTAATGAAGAGGGAGAGAATCGAAGAAAAAGTGTTAAAGGCAGCATACACGCTCGTAAACAGGGTTGAGATAACTACGGAAATAGACTGGTATGACTCAGAACACAACGCCTACGCATTCTGAAGCATCAAAAACGACCCGTAATGATGCTACACGAGTGGGAATTCGGCCCCGCCCTGTATCTGCCCGCCCCGTATATGCGTCCTCCTCCAAAACAGGGGTGCTGAGCCATTCCCACCGTCGGCGACGTTTGTGGTTGCTGGAATAGGTACAATAGGTAAACCACAAACGTCGACGACGGTGGAAATGGCACAGCACCCCTGTTTTGGAGGAGGACACAAATACAGGGGGCGGAGAAATGCAGGGCTGGGTCAACTTCTCACTTCTGTAGCGTCACTGTGGGTCGTTTTTGACGCTTCAGAATGCGTAGGCGTTGTGTTCTAAGCTATCCCACTGTATTTCCGTAATTATCTCAACCTTGTTCACAAGCATGTATGCTGCCTTTGAAGAAATGCACTAAAAAGCTATGTATATCGTACAAAATTAGGGTGAGATGAAGTGCACTGTAGAAGATCACAGTCAACAACTCAAAGGGAGAAAGCTGTGGCTCACTAGGGCAACACAACTACAAATGTTTCAGTGAACATGAATTGGTCATTCAGTGCAGAAAGGGTGCGTGATTCAAAGAATTTAGAGATGGGTGGGTGCTCTATGCAATAATTGATCATTATTACAGTTAAGGAGTACTAATTGCCTGCGGCATTTGCGAAGTGCAGGAAAATGTTGAAAATAATGATAGAATCAGCTGAATAGTGGTTACCATGGAAAATTTCATCAAAGGTCTAAGAAATGAAACTACGCACATCCTAATGTTTTCATCGTTTCTTAATTTGTTGCATGAAACATCAGTTGAATTACGATAAGGGCGCTCAAAGGCATCGTACACGATGAAAACCGTAAATTAGTTTTTCATGTTTTTCTACAGTTTGGCCTCTTTAGTGAACGAAACTGTCAAAGGGTCTCATAAAAAACCTTCAATTGTAAAGAAAAATCAATTAGAACACAGTGCAAATATGAATTTGAATTTTGCGCCAAAATCGTTTTTAAGTTTTTTTTGCATTTGGAGACTTGGTCACCGCCATTTTTGATGTTTTCCTGCATGTAGTGTTTGTACCATAAATGTTTTCAACGTTGTTCGACGGTCACATCAACATTCAACGAAAAACTGCTAGATACCCAGGAGTGCAAGCTGATCGACCCCACAGCAGTTTTCAGGTGGCCATAACTTTTAAGGGGAGCATTTCCGGAGCCTCAAACTCCGTGAGCAATGTCGTCTAGCCCGAATCGTTTGATTGTACACAGAAAATTGAAAATAATTTCTACCGTGCACGATGCCTTTAAAGGCAGCAGACACGCTCAAAAATGGTATCGATTTTATGAGATAAATCAAAGGTTTGGAGTTGGTTGTATTGGGAACTGACGAAAAAACAAACGAAAACTGTGCGCAAATAGAGGAATAACGGTTATGTTGTTATCGGGTGATAGTGGACGAGTTTTACCGCTAGCGGTTGAAACAGCGAATATTAGCAACGAAACGATTGAGATAGAGAAGCCGATATAGTCTTACAGCCTGTACTGGAACGTTCACCTCGTTGAAAGCATCAAAAACCAGCCAATGTGACCGTATTACTACTATCAATGCAGACGAGTTTGTATTTTGGGGCGGGGTTGCAGAGATTTTTCGATTTGCATTACTCAAGTTTAGTAGTTTCCATTCGTTTTTGACGCTTTCTTCGGCGTAACCGTTCTACTAGGAGCCATACGACCCAAGTAGCGTAGTTATCTCAACAACTTTTTCGAGCGTGTCTGCTGCCTTTAAGAGAGCTCCATCTCTGCCGTACGCAATGAATGAAATGCCGCATACCGTAATCAAAAACCGAATTTCTGAAAATTTAGCTCTCTGGCAAAAGTAACGATTTTGTGATAGTGAAAAAAAAACTGCAAAAATATCTTGAAATATCTGGAAAATGATTTGGCGTGAAATAACCTGGAAAAATATAAAAGCTAGGAAACGAAGTGAAATAAACGAAAATGCGATTTGGTGGTTGATCATTCCACAAGCTTCTCCGTTAAACTTATCAAAACGAAATCAAGCGCACAACGGAAACATTAAGCCATTTTGAAAGCTGTTATAAGGGAATCAGCATAGGTCAAGTTAGGTGAACTTTATTCCTTATCGTGCTTGATTTCGTTTTGATAAGTTTAATGGAGAAGCTTGTGAGATGATCGACCACCAAATCGCATTTTTGGTTATTTCACTTCATCTCCTAGCTTAATTATTTTTCATGGTTATTTTTCGCCGAATCATTCTTGAGATTTTTCAAGATATTTTTAAAGTTTTTTTTCACTACCACCAAATCGTTACTTTTGCCAGGAAGCTAAATTTTCAGAAATTTTACATATTTTTCCCGGAGGTTCCCTTTCTGACTTCAATTTTGCTCAACGATTTCCATTTCGGAATGATGAAGCATCTAACAGACGATATTGTCGTATGAGTACAATTTTTGAAACTTATCATCCAAAACCATAAAAAAATACCACTCATTGCCGCATTTTGTGCAACATGTGAGAATCATTAATATTTGATCTTGCATGATGAGAAGAATTTCCCAAACAAGTGACTTGTTAAAGCCATCAAAAATCAAAAATAATTGCCGCAATATGTGCAACAGGCCAAAAAATCACTACCATTGATTGGTATTCATCGATAATGACTGATGAGCAAAATTCCCCAACCAAGAAAACCAATCCCACCAGCAATCATCACTCCTCGCCGCATTTTGTGCAAAAAGCGCGAAAATCGATAATATTGATTATCGATCGATGACATGTCATGAGTAAGAATTTTGACAAGTTCAGTACTTAGCTCCGACTACATGTGTTGACTGGCTGAAGATTCACCCACACACCCGGGTCTCCACAGCCGTAGCAGAAAAAAAGCAGTTTCCGTGCTCTACGGCTAATTTAGTATGAAAACCTACGACTTTAGAGTACCCTTCAAAGTTAAGATATCAAGTTAAAAATGGAATGGGAGCGACCTGCATCCATTTTCAGCCTCCAGTCCGAAAATGAGCTTCCTAGCTCAATTTTAGGTGTACCAAAAAGATCGTGTACGCCGTCTGAAAAAAAAGGAGGTCAACAACAAAAACGCGCGGTCTTTCACTTTTTACTCGAAAACCAATGAGCCGTTCCAAAGCATTTTAGAGTGTTACAACCAACTTTTTGCGCTCTTTTCAATGCAATTTAGCCCTAAATTCTATGTTCACTCTGAACTGAGATTTCGAAAAAGGGGTTGCGCGCGGGGCCG
The DNA here is from genome assembly GCA_029168955.1 of Aplectana chamaeleonis. Lineage (NCBI taxonomy): Eukaryota > Metazoa > Nematoda > Chromadorea > Rhabditida > Cosmocercidae > Aplectana > Aplectana chamaeleonis. The sequence continues at coordinate 269,317 of JAPDOI010000253.1, read as the reverse complement.
GTTCAAAACCAAATCTGGTGCGCGTCTCACCACAATTTACAGGCTCATTCGTGCTGGCTGCGTTTTTTCTCACGTTCAAAGGCACAGAACACACTAGAAATTATTTTTCAGATTTCATGCTTTTCTTGGAGGGGGTCACATGTTGATCACAGTGGTATCTCTGAAATCGTCCAAGACCCCCTATGAACAGAGTTGTGACTCCTTAAAAATGCCTATATTTCAAGGGTGAAAAATTGGTGGACGAGTTGTCTCAGGTCTGTATTTCTCTTCATTCGTAACAGTTACGCGAGCGCAAGCCAGGATAAGGAGACAGCTCGGCAATGGGATGAATAACGGAGTCTCGTTGAAATTCATCCATCCATCAAGCCGCTATCGCGTTCAAGAATCTGGCAGGGGATCAGGGAAGTGCGGCAAACCATTTTCATTTTTCGGCAAACGGCAATCGGCAAGAAAATCCCAAAAACGGACGGCAAACGGCAAACGGCTAAAAACCGCATTCTTTAGATCGACCCAAAAGTTATCCATATGTGCCTCTCTACTTTTTTCGTTTTTTTTTTCAATACTTACGTCAACATTCTAATAAATCCTATTCTAGGGACTAGTTCGATTTCAAAGCATCACATGAACAAGAACAAGACATGTGGGACCTCATGAAAATAAAAACGCCGCTGCGGCTTCGCGAGGAAGAGCTGCTCCCGACAGGCACCAATGCAGCACTATCGCGAAGTCGCAGCGGCAATGTCGTGGCGGCCCCCCGATAGTGCCGCCGCGGCTCCGCGGTAGTTCCGCCGTAGCTCTGCGGTAGTGGCGCTGCGGCTCCGCAGTAGTGCCGCGGCGGCTTTGCGGTAGTGCCGTTGTGGCTCCGCGGTAGCGCCGCTGCGGGTCCGCGGTGGTGCTGCTGCGGGTCCGCGGTGGTGCCGCTTAGGGTCCGCGGTGGTGCCGCTGCGGGTCCGCGGTGGCGTCGCTGCGGGTCCGCGGTAGTGCCGCTGCGGGTCCGCGGTCGGCGGCTGCGCTCTGACAAAATATGACCGACTGCGAGTAACTCATATGAAATGAGCCATAATACAACTGGGTGGGCCTATGAACAAAAAAACACACTTGAGGTGCTTAAGTCCTCTGTCTGATAGGGACAGAGTGTATACCCGTTATTTCGACCTAGGAGATACGGGATGTACATCAAATTTGGGCTACTGAACCAGCAACAATCTCGTTTTACCACACATAATAGTGGGTTCGCTGGCGCATCCTCGCGGAGTTCGTGCGGTTCCAACACGGAACTGCAGCGGTACTGTCACGTTAATGTCGCGGCGTTGTGGACCCTCAAGACACTGCAACAGATTCTTCACGGCACAGTAATCAACACGGGGCTGCAGCAGTACTACCGTGAAACTATTGCGGCACAGACGAGGGTCGCGGTACTTTTCTGGCACTGCCGCGGCATGCTTTCTCATAGTTCCTACCCACGTGTTTTGCACAAGTGCTTCTGTGTCGCACAAATGCTTCCTGCTTCTTTTAGGTACACCAGAATCTGTTGAGACTCTGGAACAGAAACTAGAGCACCACATTGGAGTTGGACTATCTACTGTCAACTTAACGCGAGCTGACAGTGAAAATGGACATTTTATACGAATAAAGAAAAAGATGGATAGCATTCTAAAACGTCCATTGGAGGAGCTCCTCAAAAGCTACCCATCTTTTCCCCCATTCACACACTACTTCCAATTTCTCTGTCAGCTCGCGTTAAGTTGCAGTTTTGCGCGAACTTACCGCGAGCTGAGAAATGTTGGAAAAATCTTTAGAAATTTTTTTCTGAATCAATATTTTTTCCAAAAAAAGACAGAATGAACAAATTTTTGGGGAAATTTTTTTTCACACTAAGCGCATCTAGTGGCTCATAACGTGACATGTGGGTGCGTAGTTTCAGAAATGTTTGGTACCTTTCCTGAAAATCGTCAAATATGAAGCTCGCGTTCAGCTGCAGTTTACCACAAACTTACCGCGAGTGAACTCGAGTTTTTGATCCCATTAACTACCACCCCAGTTAAGTCAAAACCCCGGATAACGGTTAAGCGAGCAACGGATAATCGGATAACCCCTAGTGCCTACATGGCCGCGGGCATAGGCTGCATTTCCTTTCAATGTTTAGCCGAGTTTTGCCGGCAAAATAACAAAAATTTCGGCAAATGACAAACGGCAAAAAAGTCCCAAAAATGGCCGGCAAACGACAAACGGCAAACGGCAATTGCCGCACATCCCTGCAGGGGATCCGCCCTGTGGTGGTCGCTTATATCTCGCCTATATGGAGGAATTGAGATCTCGCCATTGGCAGGTTTCATATTGGAGAGGACGAATACACAATCAAATAAAAATCTCAAATTTCATGTCTGAGGGTGTACTGTGCCTTTAATGTCTAATAATCTGTTCGTTCCAGGCTATGCAACGCGCTCACGATGTAATGGAATGCAAAGTGAGATAAACCCACCGCACTAATCCATTGTTGGCTAGAATATCTCAAACTGCGCCTCCGTCTTCCAGGGATGTCCGTAATAGAAATTTTGTAATTCGTTAGTCGTTAGTCGTTCAACCGGCCAACACTCTCCTTAGCCGTTAGTCGTTGATCGTTAAAAATCGTGGTGCGCGCGAAGCGCGCACCAGATTTGGTTTTGAATCGACCACGCGCACAACTAAAAAGCTGCGCGCAACTAAAAACGCAACTGAAATTAAAAATCCCCTTTTCTTTTTTCAGAAGGCGTTCACGATCTTTTTGGTACACTTAAAATTGAGCTAGGAAGCTCATTTTTGCATAGTAGGCTGGAAATGGATGCAGGTCGCTCCTGTTCCAATTTGAACTTGATACGTTAACTTTGAAGGGTACTTTTAAATCGTGGGTTAACATACTAAATTAGCCGTGGAGCGCGAAAACTGCTTAGGCATGTTACGGCTGCTGTGTGGGTGGATCTGCAGCTAAATAACACCGTTCGTTGGGGGTAAGTACTCAACTTGTTGGATTTCGTACTCATGACACGTCATCGATCGGTAATCAAAATTATTGTTTTTCGCGCTCATTACACAAATTGGGGGGGGGTGGTAAAAACCTGCCGATAGTTCAATGACCAAGATTTTGTTGAAATTAAATACGGGATATATTTGGAGGCGCTGAGCAAAGGTATTTATTTCATGATTTTCAAAAAAGCCGTCGTCGTCTGCCTCTCGTTTTCCGAAGGTAAACGTTTGAGGTTTGGCGCGACTTCGCTCAAGTGGTCATTTGGGGGGAGGGATGCTGAAAAGGAGTCCGATTCCCATTTTGAGATTTCTGATAAAATTTTTGTTGGGTATAACAGACAACTTTGCGGGTCAAAGTTTATAGCCCCTTTCCAAGTTCGCTGCATATAGACATTCTATCGATATTGATGGTAAACACTGGGTCACGTCGCTCGTCGCTGGAAGTATGATACCGGTCTAAGGATCGCAGCGCGACGCGATGCAATTCGGAATTTACTTTCCACTAAATGTGTGAGCTGTGTACCACTCGATCGCTCATGAAGTTGGTCGAGTCGGTGTAGGCCACTAGCTAAATTCGTTTATGGCCACGTCTACTGGAGCTCAAAGATTAAGATTCAAAGTCGAAATTAATGTAGCCTGTATGTAGTATTTCTCATAGCCCACTGAGCAGAATTGTAGTGTCCACATTGTACTTGTACCCTTTTTCTGTAGTTGAAAGTAAACCTGAACGTGAGAACAACTCAATACATTGTGAGCAGAACTGAGATACTGTGTTATGCGTTCAATACCCCTCACCGCCTCTATTCAGTCACCGGAGATGTAAGAAGAATTGACTACAAGAGTTTGAAGCTCAAAAGAAGTATATAAAGAATTGTTTCCTACTGCATTCAACAAGTGGTTTGTGATCTCATTGTGATGAGAAGAAACAGTTTTTGGTGGCATCAGTCACAACGGCTTACTGAATCTCAAATACCGAGCCAGAGCCATGCGGAGCTGGTGAAGGTGAAGAAGACTCGTCGATGGTCTTTGCGACATCCAGCGCGGGAATGGGTTGAGAACGAGTTATCCTACTAACAGTTTGAAATTCTACGCAGAGCTCCGTCAACCTAAAGGTCATTGATCAAATTCAGTTGAGCGAATGAACGAGATTCAATCGGTGTGGCCTTCGCGACATCACCAGCCAGCGGTATTTCGATCGCGTGACGATCCGCCGCCGCAGCGCCTTCCATTCATTCTCAGACAGTCGGGGGTAGTACGTCGGCACAATAGAGGTTGTACTCCAGGGTAAACATCCGTTTCAACCCTCTTTGTCAGCAGGAGCAGCTGCTAACGGGAGCATACGCTGCCAATGTGTGCTGGTGTTCATCCCCTCGTTTTCGGAAGACTGTTCTGCAAATGGTTAGAGAATTTGGGCAAACACCCTCTTTATCGGTGTCGGGTGTGATCCTCGTCATGGCCAGCAGCAAGGAAGCCAACCTCGTCACGGTCCGCAACAAGGACATCATTTTCGCCAAAGTCGACAACGAGGAGGCTTCCCTCTCTGAGAGGATTGCCCTCATGGCCCCCCGCCGGGGGATCGTCCCCATGGGTCCCAAAAATGATGCAAGGTCACCTTCTGCCCTCAAACGGTCAACTGCCCCCTCAGCGAGACTGAGCGCTTTATATAGCGCAGGGACCAATGCACGACCCCTGCCATCGGCACTGGTGGACACGCTGCGCAACGGGGTGTGCGCCCGGTGGAAGGGCATCGATCCATTGCCGGCCGGCCGCACAGCTGACCGGCAGCAATGCATTTTCCTCGTTTTCATCCCTCTTCTGTTTTCTCCTTCCATCTTTAGGATTGACACTAGTCCGCGGGGTGGGGCACTCGAGAAAATGGAATGTTTCATCAATGAAAATGGAAATTTGCGCTGATTTCATATGTCTGATAGCGGTATCATTCATTTTTCGTCTGAATCCTGAGTGCCCCCCCGAACTAGTGTCATACCCATCTTTTTATCTATCTCCTACTTTTTGTGTTTCTCCATTATTAACTGAGTGTTCTAACTGCCTGAGCGTTTGATTAGCGTGTCTTCGTCAACAAACTACGTGATGTCAGAGCTTTTTAATCCAAATTCTTTTTAAGGGTAATATTCCATCGCACACGCAGTTAGAACACCTACTTAATAATGGAGAAACAGAAAAAGTAGAGCTAGATAGAAGTATGGAAGGAGCGAGCAGAAGGGGGATGAAGAGGAAAATGTGTTGCTGCTGGTCAGCTGCCCGGTCGGCAATCGATCGATGCCCTTCAACCGGGCGCCCACCCAGTTGCGCACCAGTGCCTGCGGCAGGGGTGTGCATTATACTTGTCCCGAATCGAATAATCGGATGAGTATCCGACTGTTTCAATCAGATAAAAAAGTCGACTTTTTATTCGAAGAGTCGGATATACGAAAAAGTGCGATATCCGACTATAGTCGAAAAGTCGAATATTCGAAAAAGTGCGAAATCCGACTGTAGTCGAAAAGCCGAATATTCGAAAAAGTGCGATATCCGACTATAGTCGAAAAGTCGAATATTCGAAAAAGTGCGATATCCGGCTACAGTCGAAAAGTCGAATATTCGAAAAAGTCCGGTATCCGACTATAGTCGAAAAGTCGGATGTTCGAAATGAATTTCATTTAGAACAAGTATAGTGTGCATCCGTCACTGCCGCCGATACATCCACTATATACCCGCCGCCGTCGTACAAGAGGATGCTGCGTGTTCAATCGTATAAGACAAATCAATGGAGAAAGTCAGCAGACACTAGGAGAGGGGGCTGTCATGCGTGCCAGCGTGAACAAGGGGTTGTATCCTAGCACAAGCAGCAGGAGCTTCTGCTAGTAAGCAGCATATGCTGCCAACGTATGCTGTAGTTTAACCCCTTCTAACGATCTCATGCGTGCCATGGTAAACAAAAGGTTGTATCCCAGCAAAAGCAGCAGGAGCTCGTGCTAGTTGGCAAGAGCCTCTGCTGTCAGCAGTGGCTACAGCAGGTGTGTTGCTAATCCTTTTGACCCGAAGTGCAACCCCTATTGTGCCGACGTACTACCCCTGACTGTTTGGGGGACCGGATTCTACGGAGAGATCATACGTCTTTTCCATGATTTTTTTGTGCCGTGCTACCTGAGCTTTGCTCTTTTTCCATTTCTCTTCCTTGCCGTTTTCGTGACTTGTCACGAACTGTTCTTCAACTTATCAGCTTGGCCCTCACACAGCTCTTAATATCCTGACATACCACCTGACCACATCTGGTCAGCCTATATTTGCGTCCTTTACCTCGATAATGCTATAAAATGCCTTCCACTTTGCATACAACTTTCGCCCGAGTTTTTGTTTTCGATAACGGATTAGGCATTAGGTACTTGGCCAGTACCAACAGCGTTTGAAGGCACAGTCCAACCTCTTAATCGTTTTTCTGTTCTCCTTCCTTTCTTGGAAACGGTAACACGCTTTTTTCAATGTCTCTGAAATCGCGAAAGCCCTCTGTGAACAGAGGTATGGCCCCTCGACAATTGGGCAGCAAAAACATGGTAGACGATTTGTCCGAGACTTCTAACTACCGTCATTTGCAGCCGATGTTTGCGAGCCGACCTGAATAAAAAGAGAAGTGAGAATGAAGGAAAGAACGGGCTATTGATCGGGAACCATAGTTCATCTCGCCCCTGTCGAGCTCGAAAGATCGTGAAATGGGCGTGCCAAAGTGGTTTGCGCCACAGGGTGGCTTCCTCCTAAATCTCGCTCATTCGTAGTAATCGAAAGCTTGCATTTGGCAGGTGTTATACAGGGTCTATTCACAATTATGTACAAATCTCAAATTTCGTCCCGGAGCTTGGACTGTGCCTTAAAGGCAGTGTAAACGATAAAAAATGTGTTCCAGTCTCCACTAGAAATGGGTAGTGGAGGGGTACACTGTAACGTTATTCGAAGAAAGCATGAAAACGAGCCAGGAAGAGCCCCAAAAGAGCCCGCAAATCCTGTTCTGAGCGCAAGGCAAACCCCAAAAGCGCAATGCCCGCCCTCCGACGTGAACAAAAAAAACTCGTTATTGTGAGATGAGCGATGGTTTCCGATCAATTGTTAAGTTCTTCCCTTCATTCTCAACTTCTCTCTTTACTCAGATCAGCTCGCATTCATCGGCTGCAAAAGACGGAAGCTACAGAACAAACTCGTCCACCAGGCTTCCCTAGCTCAATTTTTGAGTGACCATAACTCCGTTCCCAGAACGTGGTATACGATTGCAGCACCATTGGAATTAGCTTCGGACTGTTTTCCAGATAGGCGAAAAGACAGAAAAACGTGAAAACTCCCTTCAAAGGCAAACAATGTCGAGAGGGTCCATGAAAAACCTTCATTTGTGGAGGCAAGTTAGTCTGAACACACTTTAGAAAAAAATTTACATTTCGCGACAAAATTGATTTTGTAGTCTTTCTGCATTTGTACACCTCGTCACTGTCATTTTCGAAAATTTTCTGCATGTGGAGTTTGTGCCGTAACTGTTTTTCATGTTGTTTGATGGTCACATCAACATTCTATAATAAGTGGTAGATGACTGGTGAGAACTGGTGGCGGATCTTCATCTTGAACCCCTTTCAACCTCATTATCCGAAGTTTTTGACGCGCCGAAATTGACTACTGCGGTCTACAGGGCTCATTCATGAGATTGAGCCTGAGAAATGGGACGTGGCTACCACCACGAGCGATGCCTTTAAAACCATGAGTCCACAATCTTGTGACTTCGAGACAGTGCAATTGGAGAGCATTTGTGTGAAATTTTGTTCGTCGCAGTAGCGAGATGGATTATTAAATTGTCTTTCTCTTTCATCTTTTTTAAGCAACCAAACAGCACTGTAGAAAAATGAAACTAGCGAAATACCTCATTAATATAACTCGAAGAATACGAGCTCATTCAGAGTTCAAATCTCTATGGCAATACCTAGACAGTGTCTCTATTTACTAATTATGCATGTCTTGCACTTGTCTTTTTCTCGTGTATACTTCTAACAATGGAATCGTTGAAGAGTACTCTTTCGAAGCATCGGCTAATTTCTTTTCGGAAAGCCGAGCTGAGGATGAGGATTGCATACGGCTCGGTGAAGATTGCTAAGGAGCTGACGAAGAAGTACTGAAACGATCGGTAGTAACTGATTTTGAAATCGTAAATTTCCCACTTTGTAGATGAACGTACCACGCTGTAAAGGACATTAGCAACTTCCTGATTGCCGTCAAACTTTACGAGATTCGCTACGAGTTGCTGAAGGCAAATTAGGAAAGTACTAGTAAACGTAATCATGGAGAAACAAAACAGATTCCTCTGAGCATTTCTGATTGCTGGCGAAACGCTTTTGCTGAAATGGTTAGATTTGGGAATAGTACATAGATTCCGACATCATGCGGAAAGCCCCTCCTTCCCATCCAGAGATTGACGATATCCTTCTCGATCCTGTTTTCAACCCAGAATTTTTCGTAAAAGGTTTTTATGCCGGTATTGGCTTCAAGTCATATTCGTCACTTTTACAGGGATTGATTGACCACTCCATGAATAATGTCTTGTATCACAGCATGCGATGAGTACCTGAATCTTCTCCATGACAGCAGGGAGTATAAACTGAGAACAAGGCTTGCTATCGGCACAGAAAAGCATAGGGAAACAGTGACAATGACAGAAACCTGAACATATTTTTCTTTTTTTGAGGCTGAGCTTCTAATTTTTTACCACTTTCACTTCCTCAGTATCAGTAAGCATGTCAGGTAACACCTTATGCACTTCCACAGGATACCCTAACCAGCGATAGTACTGCTTGTCGACCAGCCATTCGGCATCTATCTTCTTTCCGATTCTGTAGTAAACAGATAACACAGAACAAACTATAATAATGACGCAATATACTATGAAGTTCTGCGTCTCCCAGATCTGAAAAACACACCTAAACTCTAAAACAGGGAAGATCATGGTGTCTTCGTTTTTAAGGATTTTCTCCGGAAGCTGCAGGGCAATATGAACTAACAACGCATAGTGAATCACGAGAGAAACAGCTGAAGTATAAGAAAATCAAAAAAAGCTATAGGTCCTGACCGAGCAGTGATGGCTAGTTAGACATTCGATAATTTTTCTCCGTTGATCACCACCTTTGCAGCCATTCTCACGCAATCGCGGGCGACGGTGGCAGGTCCAAACGCCTTTTTGCAACCAAATCAAACATATGTGGCTGATCGGCGGACGTTCAGATGTGGCTCAAAACAGACCGGAGGTTTAGGGTAAAGCCTAGACGTCGCTTCTCTAAGAACGTGATGATATCACTGAATGGCAGGAAAGAGATGTGTAACAAGCAGATATTCTGAACAGACTATGACGTCTCAACAATTACCCGAGGTAATCTAAAACAAGGGACATATGCATGGTGTACCTGTAGGTTTTATCCAAATGAATGAACGGGGCTGCGGCGGTATATAGTCGCAGTCCCGCTGAACTGTGGAACCGCGAACGCTGCACAGCCCGTCGCACTGGTTGCGTCTCGTTCATTCATTTGGCTAAACTTGGCGAAAGACTTTAAAGGCACAGTACAAGCTCAGGGACGAAATCGGAGGTCGTAATTGTGAATTAGACCCACCCTATATAACAACTGCCAAGTGCGAGCTCTCGATTCCTCCGGAAAAGTGAGCTATAGGGGGAAGCCACCCAGGGGCGCCCACATCAGGAAGCCACTTTGACACGCCCCTTTTACGACCTTTCGAGCTCAACAGGGGCAAGATAAGCAATATTACCCGATAAACTGCCCCGTTATTCCCTTCCTTCTCGGCCTCTCTTCATTCAAGTCGACTCGCATACGTCGTTTGCAAGTGACAGAAGTTACAATCCTAGGACAACACGTACGCCATACTTCCGCAGCTCAATTTCTGAGGGGCCATAAATCCGTTCCCAGGGGTCTTGTACAAATCCAAGACATCATTGGAATTGGCGTGGAACCTCTTTCAAGAAAAGCAGAAAAACAGAAAAACGGTTTCGAGATTGGACTATACTTTTAGGCGCCGCGCGAACGATCCAAACCTCGAGACTTCAGATCAGGGTATTGTGAAACCAAAATCTGCATTAAAACCTTCCCAACCTCAAACTATATTTTTTGATTTGTGTCACACCTCGTATCTTAGCCTGGTCCCGGGTTGGCGGGCCGGCTGGCTGTGTGGACCAAGGTTTGAGTTCGAGTGTACCCCAATGTGGCCCACTTTCTTGAGGTATATTCTTTTGCAAGGACACGGAAGAAGATGTCAACGCTCTGCCCAAATTCGTCAATGGTCCACATGCAGAGAATTCTCGTATCGCGTACAACGGTACAACGGAAACGAAAATGCTGCGATGGAGTGCCGGCATCACGCGTCTCGATCATGTTTCCAATGAAGACATTCGAAAGCGATTTGGTGTTGCTCCCATTGCTGAAAAGCTACGAGAATCAAGATTGAGATGGTATGGTCATGTTCTGCGTGGCAAAGACGATTCAGTTCGAAAGATCGCTCTTGGTTTAGAAGTCCATGGCAGGAGACCGAAAGTATGTTCGAAGCAGCGGTGGCTGGACACGTTGACAACGATCTGAAGGCTGCTGGCTTACATCCCGATCAGGTGCACGATCGAGAAAAGTGGCGCCAACAAACCATTCATGCGGACCCTGCAAGGAAGCGGGGCAAACGCTGAAGAAGAAGTAAGTACAACGGTACCTACAACTTGGTTGGCATCGCCGTTCGAGCAGAGTCAGGATTGTGCACCGTCTCATGTACAAATTTTGTCATTACTGGCCGAGGTCGCACCTCTATAAATTAAAAGTTTTGCTGCATGTCAACCGAAACCAGCCGTGTTTTTGAAGGAATCCTACTCCAAGGGAAACATAGGGAGCACACCTGAGGTATGATTCAGATGTCAACATTGCCGTCGTTTGAAATACTGAAGTTCCTTAGACCCTGCACAGTATGTAGATGGAGGCCCGCCAAATCGCTAGAGGCCCAAGCGGCGACGACGCGACACCAGCGTCGCGTCGATTAAATTGTGTTTATTTGAAGTGTTGTTGTGGTCATGTAGTACCCCTTGTTCGATTTCATGGCTGGTAGCTTTTACTTGAGTTTGCAAGCCCCTTTTTGAGTCTGAATTATAGTTGGTACTGCTGAGTTGAACCACCGTGGCAGAGGTTAGAGTCGCTGATTCGGTCTTGGTAGCTTCGAGTGGGTGTCTCATTGAATTCGGAGGGTGCAGCGAGGATTTCACATCTGTGCGATTGCGCTGTGATCGCACTTCGGACCACAATGGCTACGAAATTATGCATCAGTGAAATCAGGGTGTGCCGCGGCGGCGTTTTTGCCGTGCGATTGCGAATCGGCTTCGCAGCTGCTAGTTGCTCACCTGCAACCGGTCGGTCGCGGTGTGGCTGCGGGCTGAGTTTTCTCCGAGACACCACCCACCATGGCCCGCGAGTGCGTGAGTTGGGGAATACTCTTGGTAGAAAATCTATGAAATTGATCCAATAGCTCTTTCACTGCCGGCTTCAAATAAATTTGATGCAGCGAAGACACTTCGTTCCAATGCCTGTAACCTATGCTTACAGGCAAGAGAACATGTCTAATTTATCACACATCTAAACAATTCAACCTACCTTATCAAAATACCTTGGAAATACAATGGCAACAAATCTGTTCAGAGAAATAAGAAGCGTGCAGAGAATATAACCGTGTAAAAGCAGGCCACTCATTAGTACATTGAATCTCAGATACTCGAGTGAACTCTGTCCAATGCCGTACTCGATTTGCAATGTCACCGCCCATGACAATAATCCAAAGCAGCCTTACAATTAGGAGACATGACATTAATTCACCTATTAAAGGCAGCACACACGCTCGTGAACGTGATTGAGATAACTACGAAATTGGAATGGTATGGCCCAGATTACAACGCCTACGCGTTTGAAGTGTCAAAAACGACCCACAATGCTGCTACATGAGTTGGAAGTTGGTCCCGCCCTGTATTTTCACGCGCCCTGTATTTGCCCTTTTCCTGCAACGCAAGGTTGCTGGGTCATAATCACCGTTGGTACTGTTGGTAGATTGCCTAACAAGTGAACCACACACGTTACTGACGGCGAAGATGACCCAGCGACCCTGCGTTGGAGGAAAAGGGCAAATACAGGGGGCGTGAAAATACAGGGCGGGGCCAACTTCTAACTCATGTAGCGGCATGGTGGGTCGTTTTTGACACTTCAAATTGCGTAAGCATTATGTTGTAAGCCATACGGTTCGATTCACGTTGTTATCCCAACCGCGTTTACGAGAGAGCTTGCAGTATGTATGTAGATCCTTATCAGTTCAGAAAAGTTTTTGGCAAAAGTTTTGGCTAGGGAAGCTTCTCGAACTGACGTCGAGAAGTAGGTCTGCAACATTGAAACTTTGGAGTGACTTTCCACTAAGGGCGCTGCAACTGCAACACCCATATCTCGGTGGTTTGGTTCGGTCTCCTTTGACAACCTCTCAAAGGAAAGTTGTTCTGAATCCTACAGAAAAGTTCAGAATCGAAGACTGTAAAATCCCGGTACTAGGGCAACTTCATAGCCACAAAAACTCTGGGGCTATTCTAAAGGGCTCTCGATTTCAATTATTACAAGCGGTGAGCGGTCGCACTTTTGTCGGAGCATCCCTATCACCAGTTATATTTCACGGAAACCCACCTCTCCGCTGCGAGTGATAATCGAAATTAAAAGCTCTATGGAAATTCCTATAAGTTTCCTCCAGTACTGCAACAATACGCCGGGAGCAATTTTCAATTGTCCCAGCGATCCCAAGCTGAGACCCAATGACACGACCGTGTCGTTCGTAAGACCTTTAGTCTGTGTTTTTCGGAACGTCGGCTGGTATGCAAGTAACGGAGCAATTCCTTTTGATAATACTAGTAAGAGTAAAAATTATAGGATTTCGGTTACAGCTTACCGTTTAAAATGAAGCATTTGAAGAATGAATTTTTGAGGATCTTTTGACCAACAGTCAGTAGGAATACGATTTCCGAAAGTAACAGAGCGGTTGATATCATCCCGAAAAAGCTCGCTACAGTGTCCAAGAAATTCAAGATCATATCAATAGTGACCAGTAAGAATCTGAAGAGATTCTTTATAGATGAGAACATCATGTAGGTCACTTATAAATTCCTAGAGCACCCTACGATGCAACCATCTCAACACTGGACCAGAAATCGTCCAACTTTGTGTTTGTACTCAAAAATATGGGGCAATGGTGAACGGAAGGACTCAAATGTGGCCCTTCAAGGCGGCGGCCGCCATGGAACCTAGGCCTATTGGGAGTGAGCGCTGGAGAAGTGAGAGACGGGTTTGGATCCTTGGCGCAGCTGGTTTCTTTCCTTTTTGCACAAGACTAATATTCATCATCCAAGGTGTTGATGAGCAAGGAGTTTAACGTGGGAGAGCTCTTTATTGAGAAATGGCGTATGGTTTCCGTTTTCGATTTAGTCTGACGCATGGACCAGGCTGCTGGCCTTGCGGCGTTGGCGGCTCCACTGGAGAATGGGGTTTTGATTTGCGTGGGGTGATCTACTGTCGCAGCCCCGTCCATTAATCAGACTGAAACTATTTTGCGAACTCCATCTTGGTCGTTGGAGTTGAATCGACGTGGTTAGTTCTTTAATACAAAAAAAAACTGTCTTGCAGCAAATTTATAGCTATGAAAATTAATCTACGTGTAGGTAAGATAATTTGGACAGAAACGGGCAAAACAAAGAGGCCTTTCACGAAAAGAACAACCAATGGAATGAATTCCCGGACAACTAGCAATATCAGTGTCCTACCAACTGAGTAGGGAAACAGCACTGAGCGGCAGTTTCGATCTTACTAGGATGGCTTTCAGATCTCAGAAAACCCTTCCGCGTTCAATGAACGTGTGAGGAGTTTCTAAATCTTGGGGCACAGATTTGGAGGTACACAAGAGATATCTGTTGACCGACTGAATCACGTCAGTGTATGTGTGTATGTGTGCCACATACAGTGCGTTGCAAAATTATAGGACATACCCCTATCTCCGCGATTTCTAACTTCGCGCGGCTCGAGGAGACAAACAGTAAGCGTCATGCAGCACCCTCGAAAACCCCTGGGTACGAATCTTCATCAAATTAGAGCAATTAGCAGGAAACTAGCAACGGGAAATGTCAAAAATGACCGTTGCAAAAGTATACGACATAGCTGACGTTCTCGAAAAAATTTCCTTCTTAGACCTTCTGTATCAGTTCGTTCATGTTAAGAACCATTAACACTTAATGGACCGCGTGTCCACACTGCGCACCCACGGCTGTTTTGCTCCTCGGACCGCGTGTCCACACTGCGCGCCCACGGCATAAAACATTCAATATTTTAGACGTTTTGGGAGATGGGGTCTTTCTCGAATATCATTAGGTTCTTGATAATTTAACCTATTTACATCCAGAGTGGTCGAGCATTTTGAAAATTCCTAGTTATTTAACCACCATCTTCGGAAATGATTTTTTTTCGAAATTCCAAGCTTCTTTGTTCGAAAAGAAGCTTTCCTAAACTTCGGTGAGAGGGGTTGTAATTGATGCATATCACGAAACTGGTGTCGACTAGCCGGTTTTTGAAATAGCAGCTCCAACTAATTGAGATAACTGTAGCAAGTTGATGTTCAAAATTTTGCTGCGTTATTCGACAAGGGTTGTCCGACTTTCTGCGCAAGAATCTGTTGTTTACTTGTCAATTTCCTATGGAATTACCGTCGACTGTGGTAATCTAACCAATGATCAGCATTATTTCAGATTTCAGTTTGGAGGGTAACTTTGAGGAATGGGGCTGAAAGCCTGCCGTTAGTTCAATGCTCCAGAATTTGCTGAACCTTCGCTTCGGGGTATATTTGGAGATGCTGAATAATGAATGGTCTTTACTCTACAATTTTCAATAATATTGTTAGCGCTGTTGTGCCTACACAGTTCATGTGTGAATAGCTGAGGAACGCAGAGCGGGGTGTCGGTAGTGTACTGGTAACACTCTCGCCCGATAAACGGTGCAGCGCGGGATCGATTCGTGCCTGACACCTAAGTTTCGTATTCGACTCAGCAACCTTGTGAGATCTCTGAATATTTATGTATTTTGCCGCTTGTTTTGCAATGGTAAACGTTTCAGCTTTTGTTGCGACTTCGCCCAGGTGGTCATTTAGGAGAGGCAGGTGAATTGATCCCGAATGTGACTCCCATTTCGAAAATTCTCATGGAATTTTTGTCGGTTAAAACGGACAACGCTGCAGGTCAAAGCCTCTGAGTCCGTCGAAAATTCGCTATGAAACTTATTAGAACATCATGTAACCGAAGTCCGTCCAATTTTCAAATTTCCAATATTTTAGGTCGCTTTCGCTCGGTGCAGTCCTAATTATCTGCTGTAACCTACAGAAACGTCCAAAATCGAAAGAAAAGCGTTTAGTTCAGAGTACCTTGCGCGTGTAAAGTTGGAATACCTTCCAAATTTGAAACGCACCAAGCCCGTAAGAGAGTGAATAATTGTGGCTGCATCATGGCCTTTCTCCTATTGTACTCGAGAGTGGAGTGGAAAATGAACCATGGATGCATACCATGTCAGAAAGCCTGCTCCAATCGAAGTGGTTCTCAGCGGACCGAGTGACCACACGCGTCACCCACGGAATCGATTAGCCGTGGAGCGCTCCGGTCGGCTGTGGAAATTCGCCGTGGAGCAGGCGGTCTCTTAAGTGTTAAAAAACATTGAGTTAGTAGACTTCAGAATTGCCTTGACGCTGAACCACATAGAAAACTTTGCTTTGCATGTTTCCATCCAGCTTTTTGTGAACGCCCCTATCAATCTGCGCCCATTCGCTTATATCAGCTAGTTTAAGCAAAGCCGCACGCTCGCGTGGACTGCTCTGGATGTGAGTTCAACACCCAAGAATACCTCATATGTTTTCCACTGGGCTGAGGTCCTGCAAACCGGCCGGCCATTCTAGAAATTTGGCATGACCCGCCAGAAACCAAGCCTGCGTCGTCCTGCTGACAAAAAATGAAGGCGGGGACGGACTAGAAAAGAAACTGGAAATGATTTTCCATCATAGTCTGGTAATCTGTGAAGTTCAAAGGGTATGTTGCAAGACCTGGCCCAGCTTGCCATGCCACCTGAATCTGGACCAATACATTATTCTTTCTCCTCCAAAGTTCCTACTTAAGGATAGTTCGGGTCCGTAGGTGGATACTTTGTGAGTCTTTTTTTATCGGTCGAAACCAAGTTCAGCCGAACGAGCCTGATATATTCTAAACTATTTATTTATTTTAACTAGGTGTTCTAAGCATTGGAGAGGTCTATAAGAGGACCCACACTTATCGTGGTGTAGGAACCCAGGAGGAGAATGTATGTGGAAAGAATAAGGTGTCTACCCGAATTCAGGTGATGGACCAGGTTTTTGAGACATGACCCACAAATTTCAGAGATTATCATACTGTGTCGGAAAATCATTTCCAGTTCTTCGTAGACCGTATTCGCCTTCACTTCCTGTCAGTAGTACGACGCAGACTTGATTTCAGGCCGATCATGCCAATTTTCTAGAATGGCCGGACGGTTTGCAGGACCTCAACATGGTTGAAAACGTGGAAGGTGTTCATGGGCGTTGAAGCCACATTCAGAGCAGATTATACGAGTGTGTGGCTCCGCTCAAACTAGCCGTTATAAGCGAATGGGCGCAGATTGTAAGGGGCGTTCGCAAAAAGCTGGATGGAAACATACGAAGCAGAGTTTTCGAAGTGGTTCAGCGTCAAGGAAATTCTGAAGACTACTAACTTAATGTTTTCAATGGTTCTTACCATGAACGATCTGATACAAAAGGTCTAAAAGGGAAATTTCTGCGAGAACCTCAGTTGTGCCGTAAAATTTTGCAACGGTCATTTTTTACAATTTCGGTGGCTAGTTTGCTGCTAGTCGCTCTAATTTCATGGAGATTCGGACCCAGGGTTTCCAACGGTGCTGTATCGATTGGAGTTTACCGTTTGTTCCGTTGGATCACGCAAAGTTCGGAACCATGAAAATTAGGGTATGTCGTATAATTTTGCAACGCACTGTAGTGTATGTATGTGTATATGTGTTGTATGAGCCAACGTGGCTTCTGAGCCAGACACTGCTGCCTAAACATATACTCTATCCCTCTAAATAGTATCCCTCTAACTTTATGAGTGGTTTATGACAAAAAGCCACCCATATCTGATCTGGTACCGTGAGGCACCGGGGTTTTTATTCTTTGATGAATCTCTTCAATTCTCTTTTCGATTTGTGCTCTGTGTTTTATGATGCGCACCCTTTTGACGTGATAATGATAAATAATATGTAGCGGTGTATAAATGACATTACCGTACCGTGACCCAACAACATAGCCAAAAAACCTCATAATCGTGTTCAACGCCCTAAACAACACCGCTGTACGGTGTTTAAGCAAATTTTTCCCCCGTTCTCCGAAGTCCCATAGAGTGAACACTTGTTGGTTTCTGGAAAGCCATTTATCCAAACTTCTTCCGCTCGAAGCTTGTCCAGAGACTTATTTGGGGCGCTCAGAGCCCATTTCCAGTTTCAAGAAATATGAGGTACATTGCGGGGAGCATAATGACATTTCAACTCACCAATAAACGGTTACAACTCCGTTCAGAGAAAGGGAGCACAGCTACAAAAGTAACTTACCTTAGGTAAAATTTGAAATCTTGAAAACAAAATGGATTCGGATCAGAATCGTCGTATTAGAGTGACCTTTCTTTGTTAGAGTAATGCTGTGCCCCGAATTTTTTTTCGTGTAGGAACAGAATAGGTGTCAAGTTCAGGAGACGGAGATTGGAGGTGGGAATTGGTGGAGGGGACCTCATTTCAGGTGTCACTGTACGTTTGCTCGGGATCACAGAATAAGTCTGAAATTTCCGTACGATTTGGAATCTATACTCTAGACGTAGACCGGGTTGGGAGACGGATATTTTGGGTGGAAAGGCAGTCTTCGCGATAAAAAAAGTACTTGGGAAAACTGCGAAAATCTGTTTTGTTCGAAAACAGCTGAAAAACTGCGAAGGTTCCGTGTTATTATTAACTCTATCGAAACAGAATATCTGCGTCAAGTTTGCTGTAAATGTGGTGTAAGTATGTTGTCTGTAGTACGCAGCCGAGCTCACAACATCAGGCATTAGAGTGTGTATCTTCTTTTCCGATGCACCATTGGGCACGCATTACAGATCGCACTGATAATTTGCGTTCCCTAATGTGAGTTGGCGCGAATTCGATGCGCATACATATGTTATAGCATAGGTGCACCGAGTTGGCGCCAACGCACAATGACGAACGCAAAGTTTCAGTGGGATCCGTGCCGACTGTAAGTACGCCGCGACGCACCGTGAGGTTCACACTGATGAAAAATAAGGCGTCAAATAATATAGATCAAATTTTGAAAAAAAACTGAGAAATCAGCACTGCACTAGCAGGTCAGACTCCAAAAGGGCTCAATGGATGGTAGTAATCAGCTAAAAAAAGATCAATGAATACGTGTTTGAAGGGAAACGGATTCCTGCAAAATCTTGTTATCTAATTACTCATAATTTGCTTTTTAACGTCTAAACGTCTGCGGCCACAAATACGTAGGTCAGAAACCTATCATTGAATTAAGCTAAGCCGTCTACTGTTACTTTGCCCATTATCCAATCGGGAAGCATACATAGACATCACGTAACAAGTACTCTGGAGTTTGAACGGAAAATTGACTCGTCTTTAATCATTTGATGGGTAAAGCAAGAGTGAAAAGTGCATACTTTCCGACGCTCCAGAGCCGAGATATTAAAGGCAGTGTTCACGATAATCTTCGAATTTTAGATGATTCGCTAATTCGATTGTTTGGCCCCAGGTAGAACCAATATGACGAAGAAATCGAGAAAAACGCACCAGGAGGGCGCGAAATCCTTTACTCTCACCCCGCCTTATTACTCTCACAGGAAGTGTTTGTTGTAACAATGAAATCTTTTGTGTACCCGCCTTTAGCAATTTTCTACTCTTTGTTGCTTCGTACTTTCTTTTAGACCCAAGCTAATACTGTTTTGCCTAAAATATTATTCCTATTTTGATTAGCCCCAATTTTTTACCGGTGAGGACCACAGTGAACATGTTCATCCAATCGGACAACTAGCCCAGGCCAGATAATAATGTCACTGAAATATGACGTTTTAGTACGTTTCTCGCGTTTCTTCGTGATTTTGGTAATACTTGGTTGCCAGCGCATTGTTTTGAGTGGAAAACTCGGGAACGAAAATTATCGTGAACACTGCCTTTAAAGAGAAAGAAAACATGCCTAAGGCGGAGACGTTGACCAAATCATTTAATAGGTATCAGTATATACAAATGAATACAATGTGTCTTCAAAGTAAGAATCTCAGCAGAAGCAGTACCAATGTGGTCAACCAAGTCAGCGACGTTGAAGTACATCTGAGATTCATCTCTTGTATACACATCGGATCTACTTCTTGAGCCCGTTGAGCAATGTTCGTTGCAGCTCCACAGGCTGCTGATCCAGCAGATCGAGAGCATTCCATAGTCAGCGTGTCTTTTACGCATTCTACAGCAGACATTGCCCTTCTGAAAGAATACTTAACTTTGTCTAAGGGTGAATTCAGCCAGATTTTTGAGAACTCACGTGCACATGTCACCACCGGCTGGCAAGCATGAGGTAAGGCGCTGGGTCAGGGACTGTGTGTTGAACGCTCGCGAAAGACAGTCATGGTTGGCGAGAAATCCTAAACGAAAAATCGTCATGAAGTCTCTCCATGTTATGAATTTCCAAACTCTCCAGTATCAATTACCGGCTTGGCCGATTCCGCATGCAAATTCGAAAAACGCGTGATTCTGTACGTAAGCGACCGCCTCCTCGTTTACCTTCCCATACCAATGTGTGAAACGCTCGAAAACTGGTATTGAAATGCAGCTCGGCGACACAAGTCTTAAGCAGTTCAGCAGTTCATCAAAATCCCTAAAAAAAACTAAATTGAGCTACACTCAATTTCAGTTTATGTATAAGCTCCTGGACATCTCTAGTGAGATCTCCATTTGGATTATCAGAGCAAGGAGCGTTCGCTTTTTCGTCGGAACAACCTTATCACTAGCTATACTTCACCAAGCCCACCCGCTCCGCTTCTGCTCCTAATTGAATGCGTACTACGCAGCCTTCCTCCTTTTACCCACCAGGGATAAGAGGAACAAAGGTATGAAAATCCGGAAATCGGGTTCCGGGTTTCTAAACAAATATTTTTTAAATGGAACGATTGTGCTATTCCTGAGCCGCATAGATTTTCACAATGTGTTCAGATACAATGGAGGCTGCAAAAGTTTATTGGCAGCTTCAAAAATTTCAAAAGTCTCAAAAGGACCGAAACTTCCAGAATTTCTCGAAACTCCGCTTCGTAGGTGAGCTTTCGGCGCGTAGCGCCTTTTTCAAACCTAAAATGCATGTATTAGCATGTGATGGCGTTGACGTACCCATAATCAGGAAACTGGCCTGAACGGATGGCCGAAATGGCTTGGCCAACAAGTAAGGTCGTCATAATTTCAAGGACCTAGACTGTTCTTAAATAGGTCCGGACGCACAGTTATCCCATATAAGACCAAAAGTTAAATGACTAAACGGTTACTGTAATCACGCGATGAGTTGGAGAACATCGCGCAACACCCTGTTATTTAATTCAGGTGATATGCGCCTTATCTCAAGTGCTTCCAAAATCTTTCTTTCTGTAAGTTGTTTACCGACCTATGCAACACTTTAATGATAAGTCTAGGGGGAGCTTCCAGGGGTCGTATTCGCCAACAACCCGCCGAGGGTAGTCGAAGGGAAGCGGAAGGGATGATACCGCGCGCGGCAGAGGAGCAGATCAACCCATCTTACACCATGTAAGATGGAAATGCAAACTGTGTTACGTATCGATATCACTGCAAAAAGATAAAGATTCCATCGCGAAGCGGCCATTTTTCAGCTATGCTATTCGAAAAATTCCGGCGGTCGCGAGGGAAGCCAAGGGAGGCGAGAGGTGGCCGTGGAGCGCGCGTTTTGTACTGAAATTTCACCTCATTTACCCTTCGACTACCCGGCGGGTTATTGGCGAATATGACCCCTGGGTGTGTTCCAGAGTTCTGTGCCTGGAGAAACTATTAGTCGGGTAGGAGGCCGGATTTCTTAACGCTCTCCGGTGCTCATCCATGCGCTTGAAGAGACATACTGTAACGACACCAAAATATGCCAGCTGATGGGGACCGTGTACCTAATAGAGTGTGAAGGGTGTGGAGTAAGGCATGTGGGGGACACCAAGAGGCCCCTCTTGAAGCTCATGGACGAGCACCGGAGAGCGTTAAAGGCAGTGTTCACGATAAAAAATGTGTTTCAGTTTCCACTAGGAATGGGTAGTGGAGGGGCACAGTGTAACGTTGACGTCGAAAGAACGCATGAAAACGAGCCAGGAAAAGCTCCAAAAGAGCCTGAAGTTGCCATTTCGAGCGCAAGGCAAACCTCAAAAGCGCATCACACGCCCATCGACGTAAACAAATGAATGCTCAAGATCGTGAGATGAGCGATGATTTCCAATCACTTGACCCGTTCTTTCCTTCATTCTCAGCTTCTCTCTTTACTCAGGTCAGCTCGCATACATCGGCTGCAAAAGACGGAAGTTACAAGCCTTGGACAACTCGTCCACCACGTTTCCTTAGCTCAAATTTTGAGGGACCATAACTCCGTTCCCAGAAGGTCTTGTACGATTTCAGAGACATCATTGGAATCAGCATGCGGCCGTTTTCAAGATAGGCGGGAAAACAGAAAAACAATTTTCATAGTGAACACTGCCTTTAAGAAATCCGGCCTCCTACCCTACTAACAGTTTCTCCAGGCACAGAACTCTGAAACACACCCTGGAAGCTCCCCCTAGACTTATCATTAAAGTGTTGCATAGGTCGGTAAACAACCTTACAGAAAGAAATATTTTAGAAGCACTTGAGATAAGGCGCATATCACCTGAAATAAATAACAGGGAGGAGTTGCGGGATGTTCTCCAACTCATCGCGTGATTACAGTAACCGTTTAGTCATTTAGCTTTTGGTCTGATAAGGGATAACTGTGCGCCCCTACCTATTTAAGAACAGTCTAGGTCCTTGAAATTGTGACGACCTTACTTGTTGGCCAAGCCATTTTGGCCATCCGTTCAGGCCAATTTCCTGATTATGGGTACGTCAACGCCATCGCATGCTAATACATGCATTTTAGGTTTGAAAAAGGCGCTACGCGCCGAAAGCTCACCTACGAAGCGGAGTTTCAAGAAATTTCGGAAGTTTCGGTCCATTTTTAAACTTTTGAAACTTTTGAAGCTGCCAATAAACTTTTGCAGCCTCCATTGTATCTGAACACACTGTGAAAATATTTTTTAGTTTCAAAAAATCAGGTGCGGAACAACCAGAAACAAGCGCGAAATGCGGTTTCCGGAAGGTGAAACACGAGAAAAAAAACTTAAAATCAATTATTGTATGACCTTCTCCTAATTCCATATAAAAACACTGTTTCTACAGAAAAATGACTAGCTGAAGGATGCTTTTATACAATCAGTGACCATATGAATGCCTTTGCAATATCAATTCAAACGTAGGAAAATGCGCATAAAGTACTATGACTATAATACAGTCTTCACATATGACTATAATGTAGTCATCAGACGGCTCAAGTGTTCTAAAAACTCCAAATATCCGTGCGGATAAAGAGAGGGGAACGAGGGGCATTCGAAGATTTTTGATACCCAGACTCCCTCTACATTTTGATCAAAGCTTTGAAGCAGGAGCTGTTTTTAGAGTTTTAAAGCAGCAATAAACAATGTTGAATAGAAGAAAAATATGTTGAGCTTTTAAATAATATACTACACCTGATGGAAAGGCTGCAGGCGGACAAGTGACAACGGGAAATTTCGCAGATCTAGGAGTCTTTGGTAACTTTTCAGAGAGCGCAGATGAATACAGTATATATACAAAAGTAAAAGTTAATAGGATATTAGGCTTGAAAGATTACTTTTTCGTGCAAATAACGAGCAGCAAGCGACGCCCCAGTAAAGAGTTTGTGATGCAAGATATCCGAAATTTGAAACCTCAATCGTTTTGATTCTTCCAAGTCCGACTTTGTATGGAATCCGGTCTCTAGGCTGCCCATCCCTCTGATTTCGGACTAAGAGGGAACCTCCTGGCATCTCGCACATTTCCAGGGGCGGCGTGCATGAACGCAGCGAACGGTGTCAGGGAGCCGCTCCGCGTGCCATGCGCGCAGCGTCGAGCAACGGGGCGGCCCCGAAAATCAGGCATATCAATACACGCCACGAAATTCGGGGCCGCCCCGTTTCGTGGCGTGTATTCCGAACACCGTTCACTGCGTTCATGCATGCCGCCCCAGGGGCGGCATGCATGAACGCTGCTAAGGTGGTCAGGGAGCCGCTCCGCGTCCTCCGTGCGAAGCGTCGAGCCAGAGGTGGCCTGAAAAACATGCCGTCCCCTTTGTGTAAGAACGCAACGCACGGTGAACTCCCCGCCCAACTGTTTTTGTTTTAAATTTTAATCGTGCTTAACTTCGATCTTTCTTGATTTCTTCTTTATAGTTAATTATTTTTTGAATAATTTTCCCGTTTGGCTCTAAAGTTTCACAGAAATAAAGCCGTTCTAAATAAGGACCATATCAAAAAACAGCTGTCGGGCGTGGTGTTTGCTGTATGCAGTGAGTTTTCGTCCCAACGTCAAGTCAACGGCATGTTTTTCAGGTCAACTCTGGCTTGACGCTTCGCACGGAGAACGCAGAGCGGCTCCCTGACCTTTTTCGCAGCGCTCATGCATGCCGCCCCAGGGCGTTGAAAAGTTTGGTGTCTGAATAAGTTCGCCGACAACCCCTTATTTAGTGCCTCATCGCACAAATATGTATGTACAATACAGGCCGTATCTTTTGCGTTTTTGACGAAAAAGACGCGAAAACGCGTCTTTTGCGTCCTTTTTTCATAACTCTGTTCAGAGTGGTCTATTCTAGAATCAGAGGAAATAGTCGGTATCTGCATTGAGAGCTCCTCCTTCTGAGCCCTCACTTGCATTACTCTGCAACAAAGCATATAGGCGTGACACAATCAATCGAGTGCGCGAAACGCGAAGGCGGCATTGTGGTCGGAGGATTGAATGTGTTTATATAACTATTTTATATATTCCAGTGGAACATTCTGAAGGGACTTTGACTGAATTAATTAGATACAAATTTCGATTTCTCCCATTTTCAAGTATCCACATTTCGGTCATTTAACGGGTCACGTTCTCGGCGCAAACGGTATCAATCGACGTGAGACGGCCAGTAACCTTTTTTTGTTATCTTCCTCTAATTAAATATTTCAACAGTCCAATTCGTTCAACTCCATTTCTCACCCCATTCAGATGTGTCAAAACAGCGTTTTTTCGCCTTTTTGACGCCACGGGAGACCCATCAGTCGTCCTTCTGTAGGGCGCAAAACATTTGCGGTTACAAGTGCTGTTAGTGCAGACTCCTTTAAAACAGTAACAACCGGTGTGAAGGCTTTCTCCGCCTGTGCCCCATAGGACAACAATTCAATGGAGAAAAACGAACATGTGTTTTTTGGGTTCCGCTTTTCTTTCCCACCCTATTTTCCGTAATGTTCGAAATGTACCAAAACAGTTTCGCTCCGACACACACAAGGCGATGTTAGAAATCGTCGAGCATGTCAAAAGCTCATAGAGATCAATTGCTCAATTTTATTATTTAGTAAAAATTTCCGCTGAACTATTATGAAATCGCTGGTCCCTCCATTTGCGTCAACCCCGATCATGAGGGGTACTTTCCCAAAAAAAAATTCTTATTTCTCATTCACATAGCATGGTCGTAGAGCTTGATGCTCCTAAGCGCAAAGTCCATGGTATTTTTTTTCAACTGCAAACCACATTATGCCTCCGTGATGCCTAAAGCTAAAGTCAATGTGTGTGGATAGTTTCACTTCTCTGCACTCGTCTTCTCTCGAATCAAACAGAGAAGTTTCAGTATACGTAGAGTTCATTGTCATTATATCACTATCTGTCCCGTTGAGCGAGATTTCTCTATCTGTTCTTAGCGCTCTGTACATCTCAGAGAAATGAAAACAAGTTACTTGTGACATGAAAGGCCAAAAACAAGTTATCGTCGATTACTGGATGGAGGGTAGTCGCGACGTTGCAATGATAGCTGCATCATTGAAGTCGAACGCATGTTTTTTAGGAAACACATTGGTAGAAATGGATAAACTTCCGATCCGCTCCCAAAATAGCGAGATAAAAGCTACAAGGCGGCTTCCTGGAGATAAGATACAAACCATAATTGTAATATATCTTAGTCGATGTAAGTTACTTGCGACTTATATCATGTTATTTTAGTTACATGCAACATATCGAGGGGATACCGCGTGCAGTGCACCTACGATATGTTGTATGTAACTTAGACGGCCCAAGATAAGTTGCAAATGACCTAAATCGGCCAAGAAGCATTTTCGTGGAGAGTATACGACGCACTCTCAAAGTCAGGCATATAGCATCAGTCGCTGCTGTCGGTTCCATTGCCCAAGTATGGGGTACTTGACCCCACACCAACGGCGAAGGCCCCGCACAGCGTCTTCCGCTTAGAGTGTGATCTAGGACGCGTGGGGATCAGGGATGTGCGGCAAACGATTTTGAGATTTCTGCAAAAGGCAGTCGGCAAGAAAATCCCAAAACAACGGCCTGCAAACGGCAATCGGCAAACGGCATAAAACCTCATCCCTTAGATTGGCCCAAAAGTTATCAACATGTGCCGCTCTACTTTTTTTCTTTTTCTTCAATATTAACGTCAACATTCTAATATTTCTAATTCAAGGGAATATTTTCATTTTCAAGATATCAGATGGACTAAAACCAAGATGCAAGAGGGACCTGATGGAAATCAAATAATTGCCACTGCGGCTTCGACTCCGACAGGCACCAAAGAGGCACTATCCCGGGTAGCAGCGGACAATGTCAGTGCCATTGGTGGCCCAGCGATAGTGCCTCTGCGGCGCTGCGGCTCCGTGGTTGTGCCGCTACGACTCCACGGTGGTGCCGCTGCGGCTCCGCGATCGATAGCCGCGCTCTGACAAAACTAGAGACCGACTGCGAAGTAACCCATATGACATGAGTCATAATACAACTGGGTGGTGATTTTCGTGTTAGTTTTCGCGCAAAACTGCAACTATAACGGGAGCTGACAGAGAAAATGGAAATAGATTATTAACGAAAGAAAAAGATGGATAAGCTTTAGAAAAAGTTCTCCTCAGGACTTTTTCAAAACTATCCATCTTTTAAACAACTAATCTTAGAGAAGGGTTAGCATCCCAAAGGCGCGCGTGAACTTCAAACTTGCTCAAACACGTACAA
Organism: Aplectana chamaeleonis; assembly: GCA_029168955.1. Lineage (NCBI taxonomy): Eukaryota > Metazoa > Nematoda > Chromadorea > Rhabditida > Cosmocercidae > Aplectana > Aplectana chamaeleonis. The sequence continues at coordinate 242,822 of JAPDOI010000253.1, read as the reverse complement.
GGAGGGTCCGGAGCGGCACAGAAGGAAGTACAGGCTCTACGTGCACAAGAACGAAGCGGCAACCGGAAAGGGACCTGCAGAACAAAACTGCCGCAGGAAATGGAGTGCACAGGACAAGGATCAGCGAACGAGGCATCAACACTGTCTACGGATTTGCACCTACAATTGCCAGAACCGTCAACTCTGAAGCTTATCTGGCAATGCTCGCGGAGGAGCCCAGCCAGAGAATCCGCTACGATGTGCTGGCTCTCCAAGAAACCAAAGTCAAAGCGGAAAGTACCAGAAGGACAACTGACAGGAGCCTGATCATGCTTGGAGCCAGGTTTGACAATAAAAACATCGGAGGAGTAGGATTCATTGTCCACCGCAACCTCGAACCCAAGATTGACTCCCACGAAATCACCGGCCCCAGGGCTAGCTGTTCTGCGGATCAAGGTGTGCGGTGACAACCATGGTGATCATAAGCGGATACAGCTCCGACTTCAGCTTCATCTGAAAACAACAAGGATGAGTTCTATGTTGACCTCGAGAAGATCATCAAGCAAGAGAAGATACTACTACAAGATCGTCTGTGGTAAACTTCAACGCTATCATCAACGAACCCTCAACCGTCTCTACTGCTAGAAGGTGGGATCGTACGGACTTGGGACAGCCAACGAAAGCGAGAGAGCGTCTGATGGACCTACTAGAAGCCTGCAAATCTGTTTCACGGTAACAGTGCGCTTCTTTCCAGAAAAATCCCGCCACACGATGGACATGAGTCAAGCCCGAACGGAGTGACTCACTCTGAATTGGATCACATCACAGTTAATCGACGCTGGTGTCTCTTCGGGATGTCGGTGCCGTTGAAACCCTTCAATACCGGAAGCGACCATCGTCTTGTCCGAACGAAGATCTGCCTCCGCGAGAAGGTTGAGTGAAAAGGATGGTCATGGCCCAGCATTGACACGACTACCCAATTATGATGCCGATCTGCTACAAGCCGCTGCTGCTGGATACCAGTGGAGCGAGAGCAACGATCTTACGGAAGACTACCAGCTCCTCGTGGGACGCTTAACCATTTGTGTCTTCGGCATCAATGATCCCGCCCGTCCCCAGCTCTTCCAGAACGCATAAGCGACCATGCTTGAAGGCTTCTGAAGCAGCGTGCTGAAGATCCACCAGAGATCCGTCCTCCAGCATTCTTGACAGGGTAATCATAAACAAATCCTGCAGAGTTGCTGTTAAGGCATCAATTCACGCATACAAGGACAGCAAACTGAAGGAGGCTGCAGAGAAAGAGGGCCAGTTTAAGAAGATGTAGGAAGACCCTCGTTGTGACTCTTAAGCTCAGCAACCACTGTCATGAAGGACGCCAGCGGAACACAGCACACGTCTCGTCAAAAGATTGAAGAGATCATCTGTGGACTTTTACACAGACCTGTACCGATCATTAACACCTGTTCCTAGAATTCCCACACCGAGTCAAAGTAGGCTCCGGAGATGCTTCTTGCTCTACGAAGTTCAACATGCTATTAGACAGATGAAGCTCAGGACAGCCTCAGGACCTGATCAAATTTCAAAGAACTTTCTGAAGACCGACAACGAAATCATCGTTCAAAAGCTAACCGCTCGCTTCAATCGCTATCTGGCAGATCAAAGGGTCCCGGAACAGTGGAAATCGTCAAGAACGGTGTTGATCTTCAAGAAAGGTGAACGAGACGAGGTCAAGAACTACAGGCCGATTGCTCTTCTGTCCCAGCCGTACAAGCTATTCACAGAGATTTTGCTGAACAGATTGGAAAGCACGTTCGATGAGTTCCAGCCCGTGGAACAGGCCGGTTTTCGTCGCGGATACTGCTGTCTGGATCATATCCACACGGTGACTCAACTAATTGAGAAGACACGAGAGTACAAGCAACCGCTCCTAATGTGCTTCATCGATTATGTCAAAGCATTTGACAGTGTCGAACTGAACGCAGTTTGGAACGCTCTGCTCCGTGCCGGCGTGGACCCAATCTACATCAACATGCTAGAGAGGTGCAACATGGGCACATCTGCGAAGATCAAGATGTTCCACAAGGAGCTGACGGTGCCGATTGGGAAAGGAGTCCGCCAAGGTGACACCATCTCACCCAGAGCTGTTCACTGCTGCTCTCCATCACGTCATGATTGATCTAGATTACCAGAACGCAGGGGAATTCCCATAGACGGCAGGAAACTCTCAAACCTCCGCTTCGCCGATGACATCGTTTTGGTTAGCAGCAGTCAAACCGAACTTCAGCAGATGGTGGATGAACTGGACGCAGCTGGCCGCAGAATCAGGTTGACGATGAATCGCAGCAAGACCGGCTCATGAGGAACAGGTGGGCAGACCCAGCACCGATTACAGTGGACAGAGTTCCCCTTCGTGATACGGAGGAGTACGTCTACCTCGGGCGCCTCGGCGACCATGGACAACGATTTGAGGGCCGGGAAGTCCAGTCGAATAAGAAGCGCTGCATGGGATGCGATGTCGAACATAAGGAAACTAGCTCACCTTGTCTCCGACAAAAATCACGCTGCATCTGCTTGACTCCACCGTCCTCCCCGCCGTGTGCTACGGAGCTGAAACCTGGAACAGCAAGTCCTCTGCAACTCTGTTAACTTTACGACACGCAGCAGAGCCCTCGAACGGACGCTGTTGTGGACAGCGAGCCGCCGAGAGCAAAGAAACCAGCACATCCGCGGCACCGACCTCCGCCAACAGTCAGGGATTGGGAGACGCTGTCACTTACATGGCAGCCGCAAAGAGACATCCGATGGGCCGGTCATGTTATAAGAAGAACCGGTGACCGCTGGACAAATCGTGTAACCCTCTGGTACCCCCGCAGGACATCAAGCAAACGCCCAGTCGTCCCCAACAAGATGGAGCGATGCCTTCAAACATCTGAACACACCTAACACGAACTGGTTGCAGATCGCGCAAAATAGAACGAGATGGAAGATGGCAGCTCACACAAAACTAACCAAACAGAACGTGTGCCTCGAAACAATCAGGGACGTGTGCCCGCCGCTGAGACGATCTACTTCGGCTGACAACGGGCAATCAAGTAAGTAAGTAAGTAAAGTATCCATCTTTCTCCTTATTCACACACTAGTTCCAATTTCTCTGTCAGCTCGCGTGAAAGGCAGGGTTCGCAAAAAAACGTTTTTGGGCTCTCTTCATGATTATGTAGATTTGGTCATCACAAACGTAAAAATACGTGGAAAACCCGGAAATTCGAGGGTAAAACGCTCAAAAACAAAGTTAAACGGCTAATTACTGGTGTGGGCCGGCCCCCTGATTAACGAGATTTTTGTTAATGCTTGTCTATCCGCCTTTGATTTTATATATGCATAGTCAGTAGTCTCCAGAAGTACTCAGAAATCGCTTAAGAAGCCAAATAGAAGTTAACAAAATAGGCTTTCATAGATTCTTGATAACTGGGGGCAGGAGGACGCCAGGCAATAACTTGCTCCGTAGCGTTTTTCTCCAATTTTTACGTATTTTTCACTTTCGTGATGGCCAGATCTACCTTTCCATGAGAATAGCACAACAACCGATTTTAACGAGATCCCTGACTTTAATCTTCCGGAAAATTTTTTCCTAAATCAATATTTTCCAGAGAAGACAGAATGGACTATTTTTTGGAGAATTTTTACACTATGCGTATCTAGTGTCTCATATGGTGGCATGCGAGTGCGTAGTTTCAGCAATGTCATAAATCTTCAAATAAAAAGCTCAGGTTTTGGGTGCAGTTTACCGCATTTTACCGCCCAGATTTAACACCATAAGTTAACTCACGTTTTCAAACAGATTTACTACCACACCAGATAAGTCAGAAACCCCGGATAACGTTTGAACGAACAACGGATAATCGGACTACCCCTATTTTAGCCGCGAGCATAGGCGGCGTTTCGCTACCCATGTTTTGCCGAGTTTTGCCGGAAAAATAACAAAAATTTCGACGAGCGACAAACGAAGTTCAAAAAAATGGCCGACAGGCGACAAACGGCAAAAAAGCTCAAAAAATGGCCGGCAAACGAACAAGCGGCAATTGCTGCGCATCCCTGGTGGGGGACACGTTCTCTGCCTCGCGTGTCGTCTGCGTCGCATGATGGCGCCCATATATAAATCTAAGTTGCATATAGCATAAAGTGTGTAACTTACACATGCAATGTAAATTCAAGTTACATGTAATATAATCTGTATTATTTTATATAACATAAATGTGAGTTACTTTGAGACATCCAGGTTACTTGAGACATACTTGAGACATTACATTTATGTAACAGGTAAGTTGTTTTCATTTTTCTGAGATATGGCGTCCGAGAGGCGTGCTATATCCGCCTAAGTTTTCCTTCGCAGACTGCGAGCGCGCAGTACTGACCGTGACCGATATGAATGAATAAGCACATGTCAGAATTTACTCCACGAGGTCGCATGATGAGTCAGCCCCTAGAATAGCTAGGCTCAGCGGGGATTACTTTAACGCACTACGCACACATTCATGCAAAGGTATTGAGTTCAAGTTGTTAGTTTGGTTAAAGTTTCAGCTCAAGATGTGTTTCTAGAGCTGAACCTCTAGAGACAGTTTGAAGAAAGTTAAGTTGGGCAAGAGTGAGTCTAGAGCATTCAAATTCGTTTTTTTATTTGTTTCAATTATTGTACAAAAATGAACTTCATAGCGCTTTATCTTAGGCATATCTGCGCAATGAAAAGAGAACAACTTCTCACCGGCATATGTTTGGTAAGGGCATGTTCTTCTATTGTGCATCAAGTCGGTCATCACTTCCTGGGAGGAATGGTTGGGCCCCGAATGAATCCCGTATTTTTTCAGATATGTCACATAACAGTCATTGAACAGTCTGCAAATAGGTAATACGAATAAACCAAGCATTGAGATTGCAGAAGAACAGATGCAACCTGTGGAGTAGTGCTGTAGTATAATCGGAATATCGTTTCTGAGGACCTGGTCCGACAGGAGGAGTACTTCCATCTGAGCACCAGAGATGCCCACTATTGAACCTGAAAAAGTCTTGACAGTGCTCCACGAAAAACAAATGTTTAGAACTTTATGACAAAATGAAACTCTTACTGTGCTGAAGAATTGTTCGGAGGCATAGCTGGCGCAGAATGCAAGAAAAGCCATGCATACTCTGTTTGCAGTGAGTGCACGAGGCACATGGTCCGCCACTGGCTCTCTACTGGCCCAACTACTACGGTAATCGGCGCGTTCTCAGTTTAGGGCCAGTATGCCTCAAAGCGTCTCTGTGAGCGATCAATACGTCAATCAACCACCTACCAGCGGCGGAAACAACGAATCGATGGCATACCGGGCCCGCCGAATCGATGCGTACCGGGATCGGCCAAAGAACATTGTCGATAACCGTTGTGGAGGGCGGTGGCGGCTAACCAGTTCGTGCACTCCACTTATAAACAGAGTATACTTGTATTGAGGGCCTGCAACGGTTGTTTCGTCACGGAGTACAAAAAAATAGCGGTGTCTTTACACTCCTGATTTCTGGATGAGACTCCCCCGCCCCTCCCAAAAAAATGTCATAGAAGTCACGAGTTTTAGATTCGGCTCGATGCAGAACAGGTCTTTTCGCATGCAGAAACACTTGCTGGTCTACCAAAATGGTTGATATAAGGTTACATTACTTGTGCATGAAAGATTAGGAAGTAGTTGAAATCGTAGCAGTTTGAGTGAAAGCAAGGGCGATAAAGAAAAATCATGTAAGGGCAGGTGTATGAACTGCAGTCTTTGCGCGGTGTTTGACACTTTGCGTGCCATGTTGTACGTTGGCACAAACTTGGTGCCCGTACGATGGGCTCCATCCATACTTGGTGAGAGCGTGCGATTACGCAAAATCGATGGTCATCATGTTTACACGATTCGCTAGCCGCGCTCTGGCGCTCCTTCTTACGCGCCCTCTTCACTCGCTCTATCGCTCGCTTACGCCAGCACCACAAAGCAAGCAGCACGTTTCGGCACCTAGCCTCACTAAAGCAGGTGGCGGTAAACCTGTGCTTGACCACTGCTGTTCTTTTCCATGATCCCACCACGGAAGTTTAAACCATCTCTTGGTGCGCCGACTCAGGCGTTTGATCACGATCAAACGTTTTCAGTAAAGTCAACACGAGGTAGAAGGTGTTTGCCTGTGTTCGTTTGCGTGCTGGACTGCTCCATCATTGAGCGGCGTCGAGAATTGAGTGCTGGCGAGGACGCCCGCTCACCCCACGTATGGACGCTGCCTAAGATATGCGCACCGAGGTTGGTGTCCCATGTGCGTTAAAACGCAAAGCACCAGTGTGACCTGTACACCGACTATGCTCTGACATTTCAATAACTGAATGAATAAAATTTTTCGCCTAGAGTAAACGAATCTGTTGGTTGGTTTCAGGCGGCGTGCACACGTGGCCGAGCAGAGGGCGTTCCCGCTACTGTGCGCCTCTCGACGCTCCTCAACGTTGGAGCAGCCCGTGCCCGCAATCCGTTCCGTCCATACGTGGCAGAGCGGCGTGCGATTACGCAAAATGATGGTCATCAGGTACACGATTGGCTAGCCGCTCGCAGGCGCTCCTTCTCGCACGCCCTCGCGCTCAAGCTTTCGCACGCTTACCGCCAGCACGGATCAAGCAAGGGCGCAGGTTTCGAGCTTACTGGTTTACCTCCTGCTTTAGAGCAGGTGGCACTTCTGTAGCCCAGCAAAACTACTGCCCTTGTTTTCACAATCCCACCACGGGGAGGTGGCGTAAAGTCAACATGCCATTGCGCCGACTCGAGCGATTGGTCGCCGAGCGTCAGCCTTGATCGGCGAGACGAATGTTTTCAAATCAGATCAACACGAGGTGGGGTGTTTGCCTTTGTTAATTTGCAGGCAGCGTTGAGAAAATTGAAGGCGCACGCTTAGCGGGGCGCCCGCTCTCGCGACGTCGATGGACGCTGCGCCGCGCCAGGCAAACACCTACCTCGTGACCGATTCGATGGCACAGACTGAACAGTGATTAATCGCTTCAGTCGCTGCTAAATCGATAATTTCCACGGTTTCGGCTTTATTGGTGGGATTATGAAAAAAGAGTGGATGTGGTTTGATACATGTTTGATGCCACCTGTCTTTGTGTGGAGCAGTAAGCAACGCTGCTGCTTGCTCCATGATGCTGGCGCAAACACGCGAGAGCTTTCGGCAGAGCAGCGTGCGCGAAGAAAAGGGCGCCTGTGAAGCGGCTAGCGAAACGTGTGCCAGCGATTGCCATCGATTTCGCGTAAATATACGCTCGTCGCGTATGGACCGGGCCTCAAGGTGGGTTAGGATTGCAATGCGGTGATCTGATCATTTGACAGCAGAGGTTGGGAGTGGGTGAGCCAAAACTCCAAAAATAACTAGGAAAGTGAGCAGTTTAAAAGGTGTGAAACACAGAATAAGAAAAAATAGGAATAAGATTATATGAAGAAAAAATTGTTTTTAAACTAGTTTGGAGAAAAAAAATTAACCATTGCCGAGTTGTGCCAACTATACCTTTAGATCGCTGACGCACATAGAGGGACTGAGTTTTTCAAGTTGGAAAAGCGGGGCAGCTTAAAAGTTCAGAGCCGAGTGGAGAGGGCTGGCTTTCACGTTCGTTTGAATGTTACCCACGCCCCAACTTTGTTCATTTATTCCTCTGTTTCCGGGTGGAATTTATTCCCGTTCATAGCGTGCGTCTGCGCGCGCACGCTGCGTCTCCTTCTCCCCAAAATTTCTCGCTGTCTCTACCCTCGCTCCGCACAAGCGCGCGTAAGAGAACAGAGTAAATTTGGATCGTTTCCAGAAGGGATACATTAAACTTTCTACAATGTGTACATTGAAAGTATGCTACCTCTGCCTTCTTACCCATTTCCTCCAGTTTCATTTATTTTCTCCTCCCCATTCTCTAAAAAATTAATTTTCTATTATTATTGTCCAGCGCGTCCATCCCGGTGTGCTGCAGGAAAAGCCCTCTATCCCACGGCAACTTAAGTTTGAACGGATAGTGGCTTTCCGAGTGGGAAAAACTCGATTACAATCGGAAAGTCGAAATCAAGGCTGCTGTGCCCAACTTCTAGAAAAAACAACCGTGTCTGATTTCCCATGGGGGGTGCATAAAAGGTACCGAGCTGAGGGGTGAATATTCATAATCGCCATTCCCTGGACATGTGTCCAGTCCTGAATGACACATTGAAAATTTCTTACAACAAACAACTTTGATTGACAGAAACATTAGTAATTACTACATACTTTTCCGGATAACCATTGTGATCAGGACTATGTTTTTAACATGAGCAAATTAATTTGAAGGAAGTTATTAATCAAACAAAGACGCAAAAGCGGGCACTTGTGCGCCGTCTGATCAAATCCTACGAGCGGTATTTTAGAGGACAAACCCCAAAACTTGCAATTATTGAGGAAATGCGCAATGAGGTCGAGGTTCAACGGTAAGCGACAGAGCTTTCACAAGCTTACATGCACTGAACTACCCACAGTCAAAGACCAAAAAAAGCGGAAGGAAAACGCTAAGAAAGTTTCCGGCAATTGGGTCAAAAGACAATCTGAATATTAAAACTTTTCTTCCTTGAACGAATGCCGGAAAGAAAAAGACGACGAAGAAACTTTGTTGCAAAATCAATAAAGCACCATTCTTCAGCTGTACATCGGCACAAAATCTGTCGGCCCAATCAAGTTCCCGTGTCAGAAATCCTGTTTTAGAGCATTCCTCAACTTGGCAGCGCGTCACACGCGCTTGACGCGCAGGCGGCGCGTTGAAGAGATGAACTCAAAATTTTTCATAGAAATGAATAGGAAACTCATATCAATTGCACTTTATAAACTGAACTCGGCTGGAAGAGTGGGACCGTATTTTCTGTACCTGAAAACTCTAGTCGAGGCAAAATTTTATGTGGATTCCGAAAGCAACCTTCACCAAAGGGCTATCCTCAACGATAAAAAACGAAAAAGTAGTAGTTTTTTCGAGAATTGCTCGGAAAAGTTTTCCGGAAAGAAGGGTGACCTCAAGGCAGCTCAAAGGAAATTTTTCATGACCACGGCAGATCAGATTCATTGATAATATGTAGTGAATTTCGAAAGGCGGTCACCTAACGAAAACGATGTTTGAAAATTAATAATTAAAATAAAAAAATATTGAGATACCGAAGGATTAAGAAAACATTACATTTTGAAGTTGCAGGTCTATAGAGAACTTTCATCATTTTTCACTAAGGTATCCTTCATGAGGTTTTGTCTCACAGAACGCTAGAAGTTGAAGTAATAAAAATTTATCCAATATACATACAGTTCGTTATTGAGATGACTGCTGTTTACTTGCCGACCACGGGGGTAAGCGTTGACTGGTGGTGGTGGAGGAGCAGCATATGATGGAGGAGGAGTGAGCACCTCCGCATCCGGAAGGAGCACCACATGGAGCTGGGGAGGAGCGCATCCACCTCCGCATGGCTGAGGAAGCGAGATTTGTGGCAGCTGGAGAGGTGGGAGTGCCCCTTTTTTTCGTGGAAGTCCGCTTTTCACCGCATCCATGATGGTGGTGGTGGTGGGGTGGTCTGAAAATTTAGATTCAGCCACAAATAATGAGAAACAGCTTTAGTAACAGTCAGTCTATTATAGGTTTCAGTCAATAGAAAGTTGACACCACAGTAAAGTAGGGTATCCGCACGTCCACCTTCCATAACATGTTCAGACGCGTTCCCAGCTGTTAATCCAAATTGCACAACTTTGGTGCAGCCTTTCGAAGTCAGATTATACTTGATAGTTTTGCAGCATGATAACTGTTTTGAAATGCCATTGTTTCAGGACATGAAATTCGGGAGGAATGTAGTGAAAACACATGGTTCTCCAACGTGGCAATAATGTCTCGACAGAAACTAACAATCAAGGGTTGTAATTAAATTGACATCCAGTTGTAAACGTGGAACTTACGCGCATCCACATCCGGAGCCACCTCTCTAGGAGGAAAGCTGTAGAGCCAGCGATCAGAGCGAGGAACGAGGTATTGCATATTGCAAGAATGAGACGAATCTGAGATTCAATGGGCTCCTTTCGGCTTTTATAGGTGTAAACTTGGCATGGCTAATCGTACGCTATCCTCCCATAGTATCCATCTGAAATCCAAAACTGCTGATCAGATCTCGCGAAGATATGCCGCCATTTAAGGAGAGCGCTGAATTCAGCGAAAGCGATTTCAGAACGAAAATCACCCGCATCACGGAACTGGCCTCAACCCGAATCGAACAACGCATACGAAACGGCGAAAAATTCATTTGAAAGACTTTTACCCAAAATAGTAGATACTACAGGTGAAACAGATTTAAAATGGCCCAGAATATGTATGCGTCTTTCACTTCCTCTTTGACTTTAAAGGCAGTGTTCGCGATGATTTGCGTCCCTGAGTTTTTCACATAAAACAATGCGTTGGCCTCAAAGTGTTACCAAAATCACGAAAAAACGGCGAGAAACGCATTGAAACGTCGTATTTCAGTGACATTATTCCACAACATGGACCTAGTTGTCCGGTTGGGTTAACATGTTCATGATGCGTTGTCACCAGAGTTGAAAATTGGGTCAATCGAAAATAGAAAAGAATTTTATGCAATGCAGGATTAGTTAGGGCCCCAGAGGAAAGAACGGAGCGGTAGAGAGTAGAGAATTGCTAAAGACGGGTCCACAAAAGATTTCATTGTCACAACAAACACTTCCTGTGATACACAAGAGGCGGGGTGATACTTAAAGTTAGCGCGTCCGCGCAGAAACCACATCTGTGTTTTTCTTCTCAATCCAATGTATGAACCAAGTGGAGATAGTTGGCGAAGCTTGAGGTCTCAATGTTGCGTATTCATAATGCTATAGGCTCGTGAAAATCGCTCCGTGGTCTGAAAAGGCGTTTTCCCGGTCGATCATCTAACACGAGGAACAGAAACCCCACGACAGTCTTCGGCCGGCCGCGGAAATCCAATTTTCTAAATTCTTTATTCGAAGAGATCTTCGAGTTAAGACGTGGATATTGAAAGCCTCCCTATTTTTAGATGATCATTGACAGCAGTAAAGCGGGGGTGAAAGAATTGCGGAACCCAGAAAGTTAAAGGGGCTAAAACCACTCCAGCGCGTTCAAATTTCTTCGATATTTGTGTAATACACAAGACACAACGGACAGACGTGAGAAAAAGGAGGCTGAATGCTGCAAGATTTTCAAACGAGTTTTTCGGAAACTTGAGTGTTTTGGGTGGTCTCTTTCATGATATATGACAACCTGGTAAGCCTACCTGCGCAAAATTGTGAAAAATAAACACGGTTTTTAGCGCGTACGCTGCCTTTAAAGGCAGCATACACGCTCAAAAATGATATCAATTTTGGCGGAATGAATCGAAGGTTCTGAAGCTGTTAATATTCAGAAATAACGAAAAAACCGAAAGAAAATCGACTGAAATGAAGATATAACAGTTCGTTCTATATTGGCCCAGATGTAGACCAGTTTTACCGCATTGGCTGAAATAGCGGAGCTAGCGACAAATTTGTTGAGATAACGACGCTAATGTACTCTTACGGCCCTTTCTAGAACTCTTGCGACCTTAGAAGCGTAAAAAATGAGCCGAAATGACCGTAATCGAGCCTTGAAATATTTGTATTGAAAGTTATGAGCCCGTATCGGTGGGCGGAGAAAGGATAATTTGTGACTCAATACGGCTCAAATACGGTCATTTTAACTCGTTCTCAACTCTTCTAACTTCGTGTGGGCTCTTCTTAGGCCCCCAAGTTCCCACTCAATGTAGTTATCTCAACAACTTTTTGAGCGTGTCTGCTGCCTTTAACGGCGTGGGTGTACACGCTTGTTTGGGGATAATTGGCATGATGTTGTTTTCGGAGCGTTTTTTCCAAATATAGAGACTCGATTTTAAGAAGACTGGAACGGCAGTTCGGGATGATAACCATCAAAAAACAGTAGGAACCCTCGAAGCTTCATTATTATTCTTCAACCTGAGTTTTTCATTGCGCTGAATAATTTTGAGCAACTTTGAGCATCGTCGCGATAAAATCGCATTGTTCTGCATTTCACAACGGTGCCATACTACGTATCGTAGCAATGAGAAGGCTTGCACACATTGGATACCAGATATACAACACAGCCAAAAGTTGCTTCCTCATGCGCGTCGGGAACGAAACCATCGTTCTAGAAACCATGGTGATGCGAATCTATTTGCGGTTTATAATTTTGAGATTGTCTACTTTCAAGGTTTTCAACTTTTTTCTATGAAAATAGATCTTTACTAGATCAGGACTTGGCTTTCTCTCAAAGCTGTATACATTTTGTGATTCGGCATGGTCAGACGAATCAAACGGTACCTTTAGATCTTGATATAATTCTATCCGAACAAAAACTAGGTTTCCGAAGCGCTTCGTGTCACCGATGCTTTGCTACGATCGACCAATTGTGCTAGCTATACTCTTCCCAAACGAGTCGGCAATCAGAAATTCCATGAAGCAGCGCACTCTCTGCGTCTCTGACGGGCGCGCAACGTACGCAAGTCACGTATGCGACGCAGCATCTGTCTTACCCCGTGAATGTAAAAACAGAATTCATCGATTGCATACCTGCCACGTAAAGAAGAGTATCTGCAGCAAGAGTGAGTTTGCATTTTGAACGAAAATAACGCAAAAGAATAGTGAAGTATGCGGAAAAAAGAAAAGAGTGCATGGGAAAATTCGATGAATTTCGTTTTCAGTAAAGCAGATGCGGCGTCACGTACGTTACGCGCCCGTCAGAGTCACAGAGAGAGAGAGAGAGAGCGCTGCTTCTTTTGATTCTGCGATTGCGGAGTCAAAAGATTGGAACAGAGTATATCTCCCCTCATGCATCGCGACAGGTGCGGCTCCTGAGTAACTTAAGATGCATACCCAGTTATAGTAGCCGAAGTCTCCCCATGAGTACGCTTTGTAATACTTCTGAATATTCTCTATGAGCACGTCGTTGTAGTTCTTTTGCACCTCTTTTTCGCCATATTGTGATCTTTCTGCTAAAATAATGGGATCAGCTCCAATCATTATGAATCATACATCTATTCAGCGTGGAAGCTGAGTGGGGGAATTTCTCTCCAATATAAATGCAATTAGTTTTTTAGTACGAACACGAACTCTACGAACTAAAACGTCGCGCGGCAGACCCCGATTTTGATGGTCTAACGTCGCGCGGCGGCAAAATCCCGTTCGTCTTTCCGACGCTTGTTGTCGCGCAGCGTGGTGTGCAGTCGACGGTGAGACATTGGCCGTTTTATGGACGAACGGTTGCTGCACCTATGTACAGGCCATAAAACGGCCAATGTCTCACCGTCGACTGCGTACCACGCGCTGCGCGACCGCACGCGCGTCGGACGCAGACGGGTTTTGGCCGCCGCGCGACGTTGCCGCCGAAACTCGTCGCGCGGCGGCAAAACTCGTCTGCTTCCGACGCACGTGCGGTCGCGCAGCGCGTGGTACGCAGTCGACGGTGAGACATTGGCCGTTTTATGGCCTGTACATTCATTCGCTTAACTCGAATTAATTTTGTACAATACAAAAAGCCTTGCTCAGTATCCTGTTAAGATTGAGTTTGCAATAATACGCAAATCACACCTCATTCTTGAAGTCCCGAAAAGTACCTGACCTGACTGTGATTTTTCCTCTTGTGGTGAGCCTTTGCAAATCGGGAAACACGGCTCTCCCGATACCTGACCCTAAATCAACGACTATCACAGCTGGTCCAAAAATCCTTTACCTGTTTGTTTCTCAATCCTCACCTTCTTGCCAGTAACATAACACCAAGGGCCGGATGTAGGACTTGCTCCCACCGGATGACTAGGGGGCGACTTCCACTGACGGCACTTGTCATGGAGCATCATCTCCTCAGGTCTCAGCATCCTGTTATGAAACATTTTTCAAGTACAATGTCCATAGTACTATGTCCTAGTGGCAGAAAAGACCCTCCTATTTCAAATCGCTAGCTCTGGACACCCTCCGTTCAAACATCATACCACTTCTACTGCAGCTAGCTGTGAGGTCTTCTTCGTAGGCCCGAGTAATTGTTCATTGATTCGACCCAAAATGAGAGCTTTGACGATAGAGTTTTCCGTGCACTCTAACTAGTGACGCTAAACCCAAATTCACAAGGGAAGTGTTCTCAGTGGTAAACGCATCTGCGAAAACGGCTAGTAATGTTGGTATCTCGCGGGGCTCAATAGTAAAACTAAAACCAGTATCCTGCCCCGAGCTGTAGGTTCCAAGAAGTTATATGCGTTCTTCAAGCTTCGCGAAAAGGCAAGGGTACCCAGGTAATTTCTTGGTGTCAAAAAAAAAATCCCGGATTCACCTCAAAACTTGTGGGGGGTAATCTAGGGTGGTGAACAAGGATCTGGAGGGCGTTGGTACAAATTTTGAAGCTGTGTGTGGAGGTAATCTAGGGTGGTGAACATGGATCTGGGGTCCGTTTGTCGAAATTTTGAAATTTACTGCAAGTTACGGTCGGTACCATGTCATTTAGGGGGCAAAACCTACCTTAGTGTTTTGAAAATCGACAAGCGGACTCAAAATTCGTATTTACCACCCCAAACAACCCTTGTATACAAATTCTGAGTCAAATCTGAGGCATTTACCAAACTACCGTATACCCACCGTAATCTACCGTAATATGTCAAACATTGGTAAATGGTATCCGGACTCGTGTTTAGCGCTTCAAATATGTAACCCATAGAGCAGCATTTTGAGCCATTTCTATCGTAGCGTTCCTGGAATCGTCAAAAGCCACATTTGCCTTCAAATTGTCCCACGATTGGAGGCTTTGAAAGAATTTAGTCGACAACTTTGGAAAATCGACAGATGAACTCTAGATTCGTGATCAGCGCCCTAAATAGGAAAGCTGGGAGGATTTTAAGCCAAATTTGGAACATTTCTCTAAAACGCTTCGACAGCCCTCTAATTGATATAAATAAGAGCCCAACTGAAATTCCGTACAAGTGCAAAACGGTATAAGTCTGTGCGAAGTCTGGAAAATGTGCCTTCACACAAACTTTGCTCAGGGGGGGGGGAGAGTTTTAGGCGCTGAACACAATTGTGAAGTCTGTTTTCGGATATTTCGAAGACTAGTAGACTAGTGCGCGTTTCGTAAGGTACAAGAAGTACGAAAATCAACCGTTCTAAGCTTGTTGCTTCTTGGTAATTTCAGCTCGGGGCGGGACCCTGCGCTGTTTTACTATGAAGGCCCAAGAGGTACTAAAAATGGGAGGCGGACATTGCTCACCCGAGCGTGCTGCGTCGAGGTCGGTGAGCGTCGCGCGCGACGAGATGGGCGGAGACGCGACATCTCCACTTTTAGGTGAAATCAGATAAATTGGCATGTCCTGGTCCGTTATAAGCTTTCCTGCGTTTATTTATTGTCATAATCAATAGCCATTTATTCGTATGGAGCGCTGAAGACTTTTTAAAGGCAGTGGTCGCGATCAAATATGCTTAATCGTCTTTTTCTCTCAAATCCTTTCCTGGGTCTCGATAGTAGGACCTATAAGAAAAAATCGCGAAACCATCTATTTTGGGCCGAATTTGAAACCTAAACTTTTCTTGCCTTTTGATGGTGGACAGAGCCCTCTCCATATCATCGGCATCGATGACCTCTTATATCAAGAACATCAGCTAGCTTGAAATTTGATCTCAATCATTGGAACCTTCGAATTTATGTACACATCTAGTCAAAAACTTTGACTGTGATGCTTTCATTATTCAACTGTTTTTATTCGTTAAATTTGCATTTATTTCTTGCTCTGAATGTCGATGATTTTTGACTTGCTCGGCATGAGACTGCGATCTGTTTCGTCATCGCTGTGCACGTGTTGCACGAACTGAACTTCTTTGGGCCTCAGAAACTCTATTTGTAGACCGTTTTTCACCGCGCTACCTTCATAATTTTTCAGCTCTTGATCTAGGCTGATTTTTGTAGTTTTTCGATAACGTTTTTCATCGTCACCACTGCCTTTAAACGGTTGTGTGTTTTCAGCGTTCGCCGCGCGCCTGTTACACCAGACCGCGACGCGTACGTACGCGGGTGAGCAATGTCATGGAGCCACTAAAAATACAAGTCGTTTTTGCAGGCGCGTTTACCGCCATAAGCACTTCACTCGTCAGAGGTTACGCGGTCTACGGAGGAGTTCATCACTAAGAAAGACTTCATTCACAATATCGCCTTTGAATTAGAATTACATGCCGTAAAGTTAGTTTTTCTCGTCTGAACAACTCACATTCCTTGATACATTCTCAGCTTCTGTGGGTCTGATGACAGCTTTTCAACTGTATTATCGTAAACCTTTCTCCAAACAAGACATTTGGCACCACTAGCAGTGTGACTCCGATCGCCTAAATAGATGCTCTGAGATGAGACACAATCATTACAGCCTTGAGACGGACTCACCCAGATAAGTGTAAGTTTCCAAAGCCATTTTGGGTATGCATTCCGCCTCTGTAAATGAAGTTTTCCAGAATCTTCATATGATATGCAACAGACTCACTCAGTTCGTCATCACTGTCGAAGTAAAGGCCATCATATAAGGCTGCATGACAGAAAACGGCGAAATTGAAGCCGAAGAGGAGCCGTACTTCCATGTAGTGGCGCGAGGAGAATGAGTGCAACGTGGACACATCAGCCTACGAGACGATTTCGTGTAAGCACAGGGAAAATCTCTCTGATCAAATAGTTTTTGCTTTTCTGGCGCTTTTTCCAAATTCATCTCTTTGTCTGATTGTAAGGGCCGGAAAATTTATTGTCCTTTCAGAGCATTTTCCATCAACATAGGCATTCGTTTCCAAAGAGTTCACAGGAATCATGTAATCCCAAACGCTCTTGACCGAAATGATGATTTCTGTAGAACCGGAATTTTTTAATTTCGTTCCATGTCTGAGGAATTCGATGAGTAAGTCTCCTTCGCCTCGATTAATCAACAATTTTATTTCCTCTAATATTAATTTTTTGATTAAATCAGCAGCATAAAAGGCGGATATTCTCTCATTCCAGCATACTTTCTTTTTTTCCTTTCTAGCAATTCTACCCTAAATGCGTTTTTTTTTCAGAATGTTGCGTTTCGCAGTGTTATCAGTCCTTTTCTTTATGAGCCTTGCCTACATGCAGCAACAGGCTCCACCATCCTACCAGCAACCGGCTCCGGTCTACCGACCCGCCCCAATTGTAGGCCGAAATTTGAGAAATCGTTAGGACTCCCTAATAAAGACACTTTCAGATCTGGCCTTCTCCGTGGAGACGCTGGTGGCGCTCGTCAAGTTCTCATCACTCTCACTCTCACTCACATGAGCACCATCATCATAGCAGAGGTTGTACGACATCACACCTGGCTCTTCTCTAGCCGTTCCATAGAAACAGTTATGTTTGAATATTTCAGAGCAAGACAGGTGCCCCGATCTTCAGGTTTCCTGCGTTGGCGTTCCCATGGCGCAGAAGAACTGTTTAATCCCGAGCATAACGTAAGATGTAAAAAATAATCTGAGGGTACCTCTGGACATATTTCAAATTTATTAAATTGCTCGCTTCCTTCTCACATGCATAAAAAACCAATTTTAGCCTTTAGGGAGCGTCCATAGCAGCTCAAGGGACAACCGTTGCTAGGGGAAGTCCAGTTAAAGGCAGGGTTTGCGATAAAAACAACTTCTGAGCTCTCTTCATAAGAATGTAGATTTGGCCATCACAAAAGTAAAAAAAAAGTGAAATAAACCAGAAATTCGCGAGAAAAACGCTCAAAAACAAATAATAACTGCTAATTACCTGTGTCGGCCGGTCCCCTAATTAACGCAGTTTTCATTAATGCTTGCTTATACGACATTTATTTTGCTTTAAATGTAACCAGTATTCTCCAGAAATGTTCAGAAATTACTTTAAAAGCAAAATAAAAGTTAACAAAACAGGTTTTTACACAAATCTCGATAATTGGGGGCGGGAGGACACCAAGCAATAACTTGTTCCTGAGCGTTTTTTCTCCAATTTTTTACTTATTTTCACTTTTGTGATGGCCAGATCTTCCATTCTACGGTGATAGCACAACAACCGATTTTATCGAGAACCCTGCCTTTAAAAACGAAATATCGATGATATCATGAGCGATTATACAGAGCCACATTCGCAGAGCCAATCAATTCTGCATTTTTAAACTCTCCTTCCCTAGCGGCGGTGGTGGCTAAGGTAGCTGGGACTACCCTGTGCGCATGTATGCTCTACAAATAAGCATCAGCCAAAGCGAAATTGCGACAAAACTACAATGTAGCAATATTTCTTCAAAGAGACGTACTGTCCTTACAGTTCCGGTCCGCAGTTGCGGGAAACCGTTGTTGCAGCACGCAGAGCGATGATATTGGTGATGGGACAAATGCCGATCGTACCGAGATCAAGTGGTCCCAGCACGATTGTGAAAGTGTCGCCTGCTACAACCGTGGATCGGAATTTCATTCCTATAAGGACAGTAATCTCCGAATCTTTAAATACTGGAAAACACTGTTCTGTCCAAAATCAGTTGGAAATATAAAAAAAATTGTGTGGGATTAGGCTCCAAAGAATTTCCTGGCTGTTATTAGAGATTCTGAACACAAATCTGTGGTCTGTTTATCTTTTTTTCTGGAGACCAACAATTAACCTCCACAGAAAAGTTTTTAGCTGGACCTGAGGCATCGACCAATTTACCTTATACCCACTGTTACCTACCGCTGTCTATCAATAGTCGGCAAAAAAAGCTTAGGTTCGTGATGAGCGCTCCGAATAACCTCTACAGGGACGTTTTTAGGCAAGTTAGGTTCATCGTTTTTATAATCATCAAAAGTCGCATTTTCCTCTGAAATATCGCCCTGGTGGGAGCCTTCAGACCAAGACTGTCGATGTTCTCCGAAAATCTACAGATTGACCTCATTTTTGGTGAGCAGGACAACGAATAGCCCCCAGGGACCAATAAAAGTTTCCAGCCAAACCCGTAACATTTTCTCTGAACGTCCTTAGTAAATTTCCTGACTCGACTGCGAGAACCCTTCCGTAACCTTTTCTCTTTTGCAGCTGCCAACATAGACTTATAAACACTCTTACTGTAGAAGTTAGAAGTACATCCAGTGAAACTGCATCCCTATGAAAACGGCCAGGTCATCCAATACTACTTATTTAGTATTGGATGACCCGGCCGTTTTACCGGAATATCTTTTCTACATGTTCTCTACATGTGTATACGAGCCCAGGTCGCTCATTTTGAGCCGGTCGAAGCAAGGCTTATCGGGCTTATCATGTCTAAATCTCCTTATCACTGTTATATTTTGCCATCACCGACCGCTAGGCTGCTTACTCCGCCCGGACTCATCCTGCTCTGCTCAGTGGACTCACCCAGAAGTATCGAAAACTATAATTAGGTTTTTTGTCGTTAACACTGCCTTTAAAGCTGCCAAAACAGATATCGACGACGATTCGTTCATGCAGATTGGCCTTTTTTTCTTGCAAATACAGAGGCTGTGCGAATCGTAGAAAATACAATCATAAGAGCAGGCTGCTCGGGTGAACATCGATCCTACGAACGACTCCACGTATATGTGCCATGTGTCTGTCTTTGTTAACAGAAATTACATATGTTGCTGATCATACCGAACCTCATCTGACCTCCCATAGGTACGTGACGAGCAAGGGCTCCAAGGAGGCTGCTATCAAATGCGGTCTTCCTGGCCAACTCATGGGTATTACCACGATTGATGGAACCACCCTGAGCTATGGATTTGGTGCCGCAAAAGTAGCGAAGTGCAGGAATGGAAGGTAGGTGACAGCGTAGTGGCACTTCTTCGCATTTGTAACGATAAGACAGTAAGAGCTTACACAGAATGTCCAATCTTAGGTGGTTTTCGGAAGACGTAAATGGCAATCCTGTGGCCATTAGTGCTGTTCGTTGCCAACCTCACAGAGCGAGGTCGGAGACTGGAGGCGTCACACCGTGAAAATCGTACTGTGTTTAATAAATATCTGCAACTGCGTCCAACACGGTCATTTCAAATAAAAAAACCTAGCTAGTTCCCTAGGTTGAAGAGGTCTTATGGAAATTTCATCTCCCTCAATGTCTGTGATAGGAAAACTCCGTAGCTTGCGAACGCCTCCTGTTCGGTGTACAAATAGGGTCTATTTATCAACATTTCGAGTTTAACTGCAAGTTATGGTTGGGTAAAATCATTAAGGTGGTTTAGGGTAATGATTTCCTGTACTGCTTTTGATGTCGCGCAAAGTATAGCCTAGCTCCCTCATTTCGAGATGAGGCTTATCGGGCTTAACATGTCAAAATCTCCTTATCACTGTTAAATTTTTCCATGGTCGACCGCTCCGCAGCTTGCTCCTCCCGGACTCATCCGAGCCAGCTATGCTCTAGGCTTCAGGTTTGAAACATTCCGTTCCTGATTAGGATAGAAATCTCGACCGCTGTAATCCATCAAACCGAGAAAATCGATTTTATTCTGGAGATAGGCGACGTCCCGACAGTTCTCAACTTTTATAGCCTTCTTTTATTCTTAAACTGAACATATTGTTTGCCTGTTTCAATACACTACGATGCTTCCAACAAATTCAGAAGATGTCACTTCAGAAGTCTAAACACCGGTATTGTTATGTCTGTCCAAGAAAGCCTTTTTCTATCACATATTCGTTACCCAACTTCCTTAGGACACCCGACTTCATAGTTAAGCCTAGTGAACACTTTCTTATCCAATGATAATAACTTTGTCCTTCCAAATCTTTTTTATTCGAAAACACAAAAAATGTAAAGATCGAATTCTTGAAAAAATGAGCGGTTAGTCGCAGAATAAATAACGTCGATTGTGTTGTCATTCATTTTTTCGAAAGAACTGAGGTTGCTCGGTGATGTTCTGTTTCCACTCTCAAATTTTCACCTGTTTTCACTGCTTCCACAAATGTAGTTAGTTGTGTCGGTGAACACACAGACTCACCAATTTATCGCAGCTGCTTCGGAAAAAAATGAGTGATACCATAAACAGAGTACCGCATGCTAGGACGAGTCCGCAACCGCACCATGTCCTTTTAACATTGCGGTGAACTATATTATAGAAAATTTAATTTTTCAGAAAATACGAAAGCCACGCCACTGAAAAAAATCAGTTACCAGTTCGGGCCCTATGATCAAGCAAATGTTCCACACAGTCCAGCAGTCTTGATAGGTAGGAAGAGAACAACAAAGGACTTTCAAAAATCTCCGAGCTCAGAACAATCTCTACTGTTAGGTCCGTGGCTTGCTCCCTTAAGAAAAAAACATTTAAATCTTAATCAACGCTGGCGCGAGCGGTTTAAATCCCATCGGCGGCTGGCTGATCAGCTTCTCTCGCTCCGAATCGATTAGCGGGCCGGCACACGCGAACGCTGCCGCAGCTGCGGGTGAGATTTCAATGTTATTTTTTTCTTGTGGACCTAACTATACATTCTGCGAATTTAGGAGATAAAAGTTTTTTTGGCAGCAATAAACGCCATTGAAAGAGGAAGATTCCAGGAGTCGTATTCGCCAATAACCCGCCGGGTAGTCGAAGGGTAAATGAGGTGAAATTTCAGTACAAAACGATCGCTCCACGGCCACCTCTCGCCTCCCTTGGCTTCCCTCGCGACCGCCGGAATTTTTCGAATCGCATAGCTGAAGAATGACCGCTTTGCGATGGAATCTTTATCTTTTTGCAGTGATATCGATACGTAACACAGTTTGCATTTCCATCTTACATGGTGTAAGATGGGTTGATCTGCTCCTCTGCCGCGAGCGGTATCATCCCTTCCGCTTCCCTTCGACTACCCTCGGCGGGTTGTTGGCGAATACGACCCCAGTTTTTTCAGCTATACCACAATTGATTGAAATATCTCACAATCAGACACACAAGGCGGAACTTGCTAAACCCTATCTGGTGAAGAAGTTTTGGGCCAACTTTATACAAAATGTCTCCTACACAAACCCCTTTCACTGTAGTTGCTGCTAGACTGCTGAGAAATAAGGCGATACTCTAGAGAAATGTTATTTTTATTTCAGAGAGAGGATAGAATTTCAACCACCACTCATTGTTCTTGACGCGCCTTGCCCTTTCCATTTCAAATTCCAGTTGATTGAAGAGCTTCTATTTCCGAACGAGCAAGCTTCTCTTCTGACAAGCCTCCTTCGAATCCTGTAACAAATCTTTTCAGTTTTACGCGACCTGCGGAAAACTAACCAGATTTCTTACCTTTCAAGTGTCAGAACTCTGGTTGCAGGAATTATTCCGGCGAACTAGTAGTGAAATCCTCACGTCGGAGAATAATTTCTATAGTGATGCGTCGACAGCGGAATGGAAAAAGAAACGCGAAAATATGAAGGCAGAGATTCCATTGGACAGTAGTTCATCAACGAGTTTTGGCCGGTCTTTTATATTCGACAGTGAATGACATGTGTCAAGGTACTGTTTGCCGGCACTCCCATACCCACGGAATGGGGTTGCTGACGGGTTTGTTTGCTAGTCGTAGGTGATATCCGCACTTGCAACACATAAAGCTGGACACTCTGCTTAGCAACTGACATCCTTACAGACCAAGATGTACTCTTCGATCTACCAAGTTTTCATCTCTCTCATGTGAAGAGGAAATTTGAATAATTAGTCTTCATAGTTCTGCCCTCGATGTCGCAAGAAGTGGACAGGAGGAGTCGCGACGTGTGTTTGTTTGGGTAGCTGAGGAAGTGTCAACTGCTAGTCATCAAAGGCCAAAATACCTCTGCGCACCGAAGAACCTCAATGATGAAGTACGAAAAGTAGATTAAAGCTAACTAGTAAGCTATTTCTAAGGGAGATTTTCACCATTGATCGTTTGGAAATAAACTAATTAAAGGGAAAGAACTTTGTTCCCTGATTTTCTCAAATTCTAGACAGCTTTGTGTACTTTGCACCGATTTGGAGAGGTTTTTTTTAGGGAAAATTCAGTAACTCCTCTAATACAGATAGCATTTTGACGAATCAGCATCCTCGAATAGTTCAACTTCAAAGCATTACTTCATTCGCAGCGGTCAATTTCGATGGAATTTCACTTCATGAGGATCGTTTTCAGATCAGCACCTCTGCGATAAATTTTCATCGAATAATGCATCCGAATTGAACAATATTTTCTTCGAAAATCATTATAGGCCAATGGAGTAGAACTTTTAAGAACTCCTACATGTTGATTCGGTAGGCTGAAATCCTCTTGTAGCGAGACATGCTCTCCTTTAGCGTTAAGTGTATGTCTGAAAGGCAGGAGTGTTTTGCGTTGAGATAATACCGCGCTCTAATCACATCATTTAAATGGCGGCAGTCTAAACAGTTCAAATCACTCTCAGCTGTTCCATATGTGTCCGTCGGTTCTTGCTTGTCTTCGTGCTTCACTGTTTGTTTTTCATCGAATTTCCAGTTTTTTCTTCTGTGGATTGATATTTTGAATCGATTTCTACATATCTTACAAGAAATATGCCTTTGAAGTCGCTGTCTTAGGCCAACATTTTGTACACAAATTTTCGGGTTCGAGTTTTCTATTGGAAACCTCACGAGTGTCTTTAAATAGAAGTGGGATTGAAACTAGTTGTGGGGGAATTCAAGATTTATCCAGAGAAGTGGAGATTTTCTCCACGGCAACACGTATTAGAAATGCATTAATCGTGTTAGAAACGTGTTAAACGTGTCGTATCACGTGTTTAAAACATGTTAAGATGGTTTCAATGAATAATTTCATTATAAACCTTGAGTGCACTCCCCCCCCAACCAGTTTCGTACCTAGAAGTGTACGGCAGTGTTTCCGTTCTTCCACATAGCGAGTATACAAATCATGTGTTCGTACCATTTGGCACCCGATGACTCATCACTGATCCCTGATTCGAGTGCTTAACAGTGAAACTATAACATGGGGTGCAGCCGTAGGCTGCACCCCATGTTGTAGTTCTCATAGGGAGGAAAACCCCGGGGTGGGGGCCGTCCTACCTGGGTATGAGATTCTTCAGAAATCCATCCAAATGACCGCCCCCCACAAATCATTTAAAGCGCAGAATGCCCTTCCAGCGAATTAACATGAAGGCCAGCCCTCAAAGGCGCAGTCCAAGCTCAGGGGTAATTTTTGATATTATACTCCGGTCGTCGTGAATAGCAACTCTGCCAAGCGCGAAATCTCAATTGGCTCAAATCAGCGAGAAAAGGGAAGGAAAATGTCGACTCCGCCCCCACGGAAGGAAAAATGGGTAACGCCCACCGACAAGCTTCCGGCCTCAATACTGAAGAGAAGCGCGTTAGATTTTGTTCAAAATCAATGTTCTTCCATTTATTTTCGGTCTGCTTTATTTTGGGACCTTCTTCAAAACGATAGCATCGAGTAACGAGTAATAACAAGCTCGAGACAACTCGTCCGCGAACTTCTCGCAGTTCAATTTCAGAGTCTTTCAGGGCCCATAACTCCGTTCGTAGTGAGTTCTGAGCGATTCTGGAGACAATTTTGTGTTCAGCGTAAAACTTTCTCCAAGACACGCAGGAAAACGAAAATTCGATGCTGAGGTTGGACTGTGCATTTAAAGGCACACTCCACCCTCCGATATGAATTTTGTGATTTTCGTGTAATTATGGAGTAGACCACTCCTGTATAAGTTCGAGGTCTCAATTCCTCGAGATAAGCGAGATACCATAAGCGACCACCAAGGGCCCAACCCCCCTCCAGCCACCACCACAGGCCCGGCCCCCTTCCTGATTTTCGATCTCAATTGCGGCTTGATGGACGAATAATTCTCAACCGAGTTCTCGTTCTTCACTCCCTTTTCGATCTATCTCCTCATCTTATTTTGCTCTCGTGCCGCGACTGCGAATCAAGAGAAATACAGGCCTGAGACAACTCGTCCACCGAATTTGCGCCCTCAAAATATAGGCATTTTTCGAGGAGTTATAACTTCGCTTGTAGGGAGCCTTGAGCGATTTCAGGTATACCGTTGGGATCAGCGAGTGATTTTCTCTGAGATGAGCTAAAACCTGAAAAATAATTTCCTGTTTGTCCTGTGCCTTTAAAGGCACAGTCCAAGGTTAGGGACGAAATCTGAGATTTCCACATAATTGTGAAATAGACCCACTCCGTATACCACTTGCCAAATGCGAGCTCTCGATTCCTCCGAATAAGCGAGTTATAGGAGGAAGCCACCCTGTGGCGCCCACCTCGGGAAGCCACTTTGGCACGCCCCTTTTACGATCTTTCGAGCTCAACAGTGGCGGGATAAGCGATGCTCTTCGAAGAATAGCCCCGTCCTTCCCTTCATTCCCAGCCTCTCTCTTCATTTAAGTCAGCTCGAATACAGCGGTGGCAAATGACGGAAGTTACAAGCCTCGGACAACTCGTCCACCATGCTTCCGTAGTTCAATTTTTGAGGGTCCATAACTCCGTTCGTAGTGGTTTCTGAGCGATTCTGGAGACAATTTTGTGATCAGCGTAAAATTTTCTCCAAGATGAGCAGGAAAACGAAAATTCGATTCTGAGGTTGGACTGTGGCTTAAACCCCCACTCAAAACTGATTACGTCAGAACTGGTCCGCGCCGTAATTTTCTTGGGGTCGATACTAAGCGTTAAACCCAAATTCAGAAATCGAGTTTTTGTGGGAGATTCATTCCTCAGATCGCTATCGTGGGATACAGGCTCTGCTGCCGTTTTCGTTCTCAGATCCTGCAGTTCCGAATGGCCGTATAGCTTTTCTTTCAGTGAAAACTCGTTAAAATGGAGGCTAAGGAAAATAAACCAGTAAATGCGGTGAAAGCTGATTTCGATCCTGAGGATCCATCAACGTATACGCCAAAGAAAGGAGGGTGAGTATACTAATTCCTAGTACATTGAACCTCTATAGCATCGTATCAACTTAGACGCTTTTCCTTGGATGACTTTGAGATTGGCAAGCCGCTTGGTAAAGGCAAATTCGGATCCGTTTATCTTGCCCGCGTGAAGGAGAATCATTTTCTCGTCGCTCTAAAGGTGAGTCCACATATGAAAAGTTCGAGGCACTTCTCTGTTCAGACAATGGAGACGGGAATAAGTTGGTGGTGTTCCAGTCTTATCGTGAGTTCACAAGGTTTTGCTTAGAGGGGATGGCGTGGTTTGAGTCGGGAAGCCTAGGAACGCTACCAGAAGACTGCTCGATTTTTTGACCCCGGTGTATGTGAATTCACCTTAGACTCAAACCGTATACGTTTCTATTTGATGGCGCCGAGTTCTCTGAGTTTGCAGTGGAATGACTCCCTCTTTGTCTCGACGGTGAGTGTGAATGAAATTCCAAGCCAGCCCACCCCCCCGCCTTGTAGTGTGGTGTTCGGCTTTTTGACCTAGAGCAGGAAACACGAGGAGCCACGGATGAGTCTGCCTGCGTTCACGTCGCCGCTAGAGCCCGTTCACCCTGGGCGGTCGTCGGAATGTTTTCCAATCGCAGGAGAGGCGGGGAAACGGGGGTGAGCGGCGCGCGTGGTTGGACGAAGGGGGAGGAGCGACGTGCCAAAATGGACGGAACACGGAGTTCATCCCGCCTCTCTTGCGGTTGGAAACATTACGACTCTCACCCATCCACCCTAATTCCCTCGAAAACAGTAAAGAAAAGAAAACAGCGGGCTTCTGCCCTCCATTTCGCGTTTGGCTAACTAGATTTGTCGGCGGCTCCTTCTTTTCCGTGTTCTAGGTTCAAAATATACGATGCACGACAATCTCGTTGAGGCAGCACCCCAGCGACGTTCCTGATGTGGTAGACATTTTGAATATTGTCTCGGACTCGTAGGAAACCTGTCTTCCTGTGTCTTTCTTGTGACTCCCTCGGGTCCCATTTTCAGGCACATAAATCGGTTATATATTCCGTGAGCTAACCAAAAACAAAGTGCTATACTCCCATCAACAGAGTTGCGCATTCGTGCGAGTGGTGCTGCCTCTCCGTCTGCTCTGCGGTCTTTCGCTGTCTCGAACCTCCGCACTCGCACGCAAAGAAGCTACTGGTTTTTTTGCAACCTATACCTTGGTGTGATCCATATTTTATTTGCTCGGTCCCCCCCCCCGTTGTCACATACTTTGCCGAAACAACGAACTCTTCCGTAAGTGGTCGAAATGTTTGAATTTCGGGACCACCTGCCTTGGGAACCCAAATTTTTGGAAAATGTTGCAAATCCCTACGAGGACCTCTCCAACTTTACCACTTGAGATTTTCCGTGCCGAAATTTCGGCGATCCACCCACACCATCTTTGTAACCGGCCACGACCTTGCTGGACACTGGCACTACGTGCCGACTGTTAATCACGATGTTAGGGGAACATATGGCTAAGGGAAGGGCTTTGAAAACTTATTACTTGGTTATCTATAGTTGAAGGTACTTACGATTCTCCGCTTGGTCTACCAAATGTTTATCCAAGAATAGAGAATATTATATTTTCAAATCAATTCTCTGCACATTTTTTCACTGTTTCGAAATTCATGAGAGTAAGCTTTGCTATTTTCCCATTTTTGCCCCTTTTAAGCTTTCTCGTTTTTTGTGCTCTAAAAACCCTACGATTCTCTAGAATTGTCATTTTCAGAGTGGTCAGTCCAGTCGACCCGCGTACTCGTGAATGGGGCGTGGTCGGGTTCCGGCCGGACCACTAACCCTTCGATTGCTGCCTGCCTTTCCCATAACAAATCTCGCCCAACTGCCACAGTGGGTACTTTGCTCAGAGCCTTGTAACGCGCTGCTTACCTCTAAATGTGGCATCGAGCTCCACACACATCGCGTTTTCGGGCGACTCGCGCGAGCAGCGAAAAGTCGACCGATACTGCGTAACCAGGCAGCGCGAACCCATATTCTGAGTTACGTCCCGCTAATTCCGTTGTCCCGTGAACTGATCATACTCGCGGGCCATTAAGGTGGCAACAGAAAAACCTTTCTTAATGCTGCTTCACTAGGTACTGTTCAAAAGCCAGTTGGTGAAGAGCAATGTTGAACACCAGCTCCGGAGAGAAATCGAAATTCAGGGACATTTGAGGTTTTTTTCTCGAAATAGTGCTCTATTACTTTCTGATTCAAGTTATTCAGGCGAGTAAAGCAGTCTATTTAAGGCATCCAAACATTCTTCGAATGTATACCTACTTCTGGGATAAGAAGAGAATTTACCTGGTGTTGGAGTATGCACAGGTAGATTCTACCATACATTCTCACCAGCTGTTTCGGAATGCGTCTAGTGACTTTTCCAGGGAGGCGAGATGTACAAGTTGCTCAAGAAAAGAGGACGTTTTGACGAAACCACTGCTGCAGTGGTACGAGCTCCTTTGATGGATATCTTCTAGGAAGTGGAATGAGCTTGTTCGTTCAGTTCATGTTCCAAATGGCAGATGCGCTTCGGTATTGCCACGAGAAGAAAGTCATTCACAGAGATATCAAGCCGGAAAATCTGCTAATTGGAGACAACGGAGAGCTCAAGATTGCGGACTTTGGGTGGAGTGTTCATGCGCCAAATCAGAAGTACGTTGCTTTCACACTATAGAAGATTTCATTCAGTTGATAGTGTGTGGCCGTGCTCTCCTCCAAGCGATTTCTGCGATGGAGAACCCAAAGAGGCACAAATTTACCGTCTGCGTCTCTGAGTGCGCAGTGTTGGTCGGTTATACGCGCCAGAGACGCAGATTGAACGTTTCTGCTTCTTTGGGATCTCCATCGGCGGCCTGGAGCAGGGTGTAACCTCTTTCGAAATGCGTGCGACATATCACTTCGCACAGCTGATTATATGGTCTACCGCTTAATTCGCTGAATGTTTCTGGATAAGAGCCATCAGAAATAGTTCTCCTATAGGGTGGCGCTATTTTAGAACAGAGCTGACCACTGCAAAATTTTAGTGAGCGTGTTCTAGGGGTGTGTGCAATCTCAACGGATGTGCTGGGTATGCCTGGGTCAGAATTATGTAAGAGGTCTGGTGCGCGTTAGTCTTCCCTATGCCTTCTCGAACAGGGTCAAGCGGGTTGAGTGGAGGCATGGGGTGGCAGGATCGTGAAAAAATTGTCTTGTAAATGAAATACGGTCTGAGATTATCACAATTCCAGGCCGAAAATTAGGAGAACGGCTCGCTTGACCCCTCGAATCGGTTGCATTTCCAGTGACTATGAAACTCGTCTAAGCCTTCATTTTGACGTTCATAGTCAAATAAAACAAGCCGAGTCTTGTCTGGATCAATGAGGCCACCCAGGGTCGAGCAGGGTTGCGACTCGGCGCAACGAGTTTCGTAAAAATTTTGCGAAACTGTCGAAGAAAAATATGAAAATTTAGAGGGGACTCGTAGATTTTTTTTTGATTTTTTCCAAACCTCTTGGTAAGCTAAAATGAGGTAGTGATAGTCGTCCTCTTGCAGCGCGAGAACAGCTGTGTCTGCAGCGGCCGTCATGAAATTCGTCATTGCGGTGGGTATACGGTAGTTTCGGCGAATTATCAGACTCCAGTCAAAATATATATTCAAGGGTTATTCGGTAAGCTGAATAGAAATTTGATGTCTATCTATCGAGGGGGATCGTAAAAAAATTTTAAAATTTTCCAAATTTTTTATCAACGAGATGTCGTAGCTCAGGCCGAAAATTGGCGCAGCAGACTGCTCAAAACAACGAAGGGTCAAGCGGGCCGTTGCGTAACTTTTCGAAATCGGAGCGACCCCCATATTTTTCCAAAATCCTTAATTTTTGCGACCCCGAGGCCCAATTTCTGGACAGTTTATATTTGATTACTCAAACTGTCAGACGCGGAAAACTCGTTCAGAAGTCGGGCTCAAGCGTCTAAACCCTGAGCAATGCTACGATCCTTCCCTTTGGCGACCAAAAATATCGAGAATTTCTGGGATATCTTTCCCGAATTTTTGTCTTTGCATCGAATTTTCGCGATCCCCCAGTAACCGTGTTTTTAAGGCTGAAATTTTTGCGACCCCCCCCTCCGAATCCCCGTTGCGAAATTTTGCAACCCCGCTCGAGTCTGCCCCGACGCCACATCACGCCATGATGTTTTTTGAGATTCAAGGGCTTCTTAGCTACTTTTTGTAGATAGATATTCCTGGTATGCGCACTAATGAGTTTGCGGTTATTTTCATTTTTGGCTATCTTTCATGGTGGAAACGTTTCCGTCAAGCTACAGGGCGTCTTCAATGCTACATACCTTGAGAAAGTTTGGGAAAGTCTAGCAACTTCTTCCATTTGGCCATTCGATTTTCTTCGAAGGGTTAGTCAGGACTCGTTCGTTGGGTGAGCTGTGGCCTTTTAGACCAAGATCGTTGTGCACAATCGACTAGACCGAAGAACAAAAAATTAGCTGATTTTTACCCATCCCGTTCATAATAACCTTGTTATTCCGACTGGTCCTCTTTTTGATAGGGGCGCGTGTAGGGCAGTGACAAGAGGCGCCGCTGTCACGCACACGGTCGAGTAATCGATCCTTGCCGGAGGCTAGCCAAGCCTTTTATTCCCTCAAGGTCGGTAAATCGGTACCGGACTCGTCTGGGAGGATAAGGACACCGACTTCAACATCGACTGGCCCCTGCAAATCATTGCATAAGCCCAATACACAATCCAAAGCCTCTACGATTGTGAATGGAAGCCGAATGTGTGGCGCATCTCCAGAGGGATTGATATACGCCGATATTTCGGAGTGATTCCTTTTTTAAAGAGGCTCTACACACCTAATCAAAAAATAGCCTCAGTAAAATGAGCATAACCGACCAGCTCACAAAAGAAAATTGAGCAACAATGATCACTCAAGCTGGCTGCGCATGAAACACGTTTTCTGGACCACTTCATAATGTTTGTGGTTATATTAGAGTCCACAAATGAGAGTAGATGGAATGTTTTGCTGTTTTTTTTTCAGGCGTCAAACAATGTGCGGAACTCTGGACTACTTGCCGCCCGAAATGGTTCTGGGGGAAGAACACCGTGAGCATGTAAGTAAGGCCTACTGCCGTTCTCTGGGCCAAATTCCGGTTCGCAATTGCGGACTAACAATGGAAGTATGCAAAGCGTAGGTATGATCTGCCAAAAACACTAGTGTCGTTAGTATCTCTTCTGGCTCAATAGTAAAACTGCGCAGTATCTTGCCGCGAGCCGCAGGTTCCAAGAAGTTACAAGCTTAGAAAGCTCATTTTTTGTGCTTTTTGTACCTTCCAAAAATCGCGTTATTCTTCGGAAAATCCGGAAACGGACCTCATGAATGTGTTCAGCACCCAAAACTGCCCCCCTGAGCAAATTTTGGATGAACGCACTTTTTCCGTTCTTTGTCCAGACTGATAGCGTTTTGGACTTGTACGGATTTTCTGTTGGGCGCTTATTTCTACCAATTGAGGGCTCTGGAAGCGTTTTAGAAAAATGTTCCAGATTTGACTTAAAATTCTCCCATTGGGGTTTTTTGGGGCGCTGGTCACGATTTTGAGATTTATTAGTCGATTTCCAAAAGTTTTCGGCTCATTTCGTTTGAAGCTTCCCAACCGGGGAAAATTTCGAGGGAAAAACGCCACTTTCGAGATTTCCGGTTTTCTACGATAGATATGTCTCAAAATCATTCTCTGAGGGTTATTTGGAGTGCTAAACACGAATCTGGAGTCCGTTCATCGATCTATTGCAGATTACGATAGAATTCGGTGGGTATACGATAGTTTGGTCAAAATCTCAGATTTTACTCAAAATTCGTATACGGGGGTTATTCGGGGTGAAGAATACGAATTTAACGTCCGTTTGTCGATTTTCAAAATACTAAGGTGGGTTTTGACCCCTAACTGACATGTTACCTACCGTAACCTACAGTAAACCTCAAAATTTCGACAAATGGACTCCATATTCGTGTTCACCACCCTAGACTACCCCTACATACAACTTTTAAGCTAAATCCGAGAAAATTTTTTGAAGCTCCAAAAAAAAATGCCTGGTGGTAGTACCCTTGCCTTTTTGCCAGGCCTAAAAAATGCTCATAACTTTTTTTGAACCTGCTGCTCGCGGCGGGATACTGCGCATTTTTACTATTGAGCCAGAAAAGATACTAACCATACTAGTCGTTTTGGCAGATCCGACCTACGCTTTTTATACTTCCCTTGTAAGCCATTATGCGACACGTGATAATCGTGCTGGGAAAAGGGTTGATCGTGCCGGGACTAAGTGGCCCCAGCACGATTGACACGTGTCGCATGATGCAATAGCCGTAGTCCGCAAATGCGTACCGGAATTTGGCCCAGAGAACAACATTAGCTTGCTCGGGTTAGTCCGGGAGGAGTAAGCAGCGGAGCGGTTGGTCATGGCAAAATATGACAGTGATAAGGAGATTTTGGCATGATAAGACCGATAAGGCTCAGAATGTACCAGCTATGCTATACTTTCCATGTTATCGTTTTACTAAGGTTATAGCTTTATGCTCTTGTTTTCCCCATGATCGCGCTACTTTTTGCCCGAATAAGGACCCAGTTCAGAGTGATTTTTTACATGTTATCATTGTGCTTCATGCGTTTTTCAGGTTGATATCTGGTCCTTGGGAGTGCTCTGTTACGAATTTTTGGTTGGTTCTCCTCCATTTGAGCACGAAGATTCCACCAGCACCTACAAGGCGATTCGTAATGTATGTATCTGCTTCGTGTTTTTTGATTGCTGTTCCTTCGGAGCGTTATTGATTGCTTTTAATGTAGTATTCATCGACGTTATTTACAGGTGAGATTCACGTTTCCAAGCTATGTATCAAGTGGTGCACGAGAGCTTATAAATGGACTCCTCAAACGGCAGCCAAGCGAGAGGCTTTCGCTTAAGAACGTACGTATTTTTTAGACCAGATAGTGCTGTTCATGATGAGGTTTCGTTCATTCCTGGAGAAGAATTTGTTTGCGAATCGAGTCCTAGTGGTAGTTTGTGGAATCAGTGGTTGCATTCACGCTGAGCGCTCTTTCATGAATTTCTTGTGGGTGGCGTTAGTTGTGGAACCCTTAAAAGGCCGTGGGCCGCGCTCCGTACTCACGGACGCACCAAGCGGTCAAAGACCAGAATAGTGTCCCGCCGCTGAAAGGCACGGCTGCCTGCAATGGAGGAGGATCGATCGATACTCCTAAATCGCGAGCTCTCGCGCTTTCCAGCTGCTGAACTCTAATCGGGTCCTAATAATGAGAGTGCAAGGCAAGTCGCCCACCGACCCTTGACCATTCAAGTTCTGGCGTTATTCGAGAGGTCATAGCTGAGTTCCTAGCGGGTGTTGAGCGTTCTTAGAGAAATCGTAACCAGCACGCAATCCTTTAAAGTCACAGTCCAACCTCAGGGGTAAAATTTTATATTATAGTCCGCTTACCAAGAATAGCAACCCTACCAAGCGCGAGATCTCAATTCGCTCAAATAAGTGAGAAACTGCAAGGAAAAAGTCAGCCCCGCCCACATTACCCCAAAGGCCTAACCGCTCACACCGCCTCCGAATGTGAACCAAGAGCTCTGCTACAATAAACTTTGCCTTTGAGCATAGCCACACAAACCAATTTTTCCGTTTGCAATGATCTTGGCTCCAAATTCGGGGCGACACTCTTGATTATGTTTCAAAGGTATTGGGGGCGGAGCCGACTTTTCCCCGCTGTTTCTCACTTATTTGATCGAATTGAGATCTCGCGCTTGGCAGGGTTGCTATTCACGGTGGGCGGACTATAATATCAAATTTTGCTCATACATTTTGCTTTCAATGCTCATACATTCTGCTCGTCGCTTGACACTGACGCTAGAGGAGAAGACGTCGATGAATGGACGGAGGAGTGCAATCTGGTCATTCTCAACGAT
This sequence comes from Aplectana chamaeleonis, assembly GCA_029168955.1. Taxonomy (NCBI): domain Eukaryota; kingdom Metazoa; phylum Nematoda; class Chromadorea; order Rhabditida; family Cosmocercidae; genus Aplectana; species Aplectana chamaeleonis. Next base: position 208,995 of record JAPDOI010000253.1, on the reverse strand, counting down.
GATCAGCCCACTCGTCTCCCGGCCAACGGCCGATCCTCTAGTCCAGACATCTCTCTTGTATCATCTAATCTCTCCAGCGCCTGCTCTTGGTCTACCGCTACAACTCTGTCCAGTGATCATATCCCCGTTTTTGTCCATGTCGATCTCTCTAATTCTCTTGCTCCTTATTCAGGTATCCGTCAAAGGTCTTATCTTAATCTTTGCCTTGCAGACTGGCGCTTGTTCAGGGAGGTGGCACTTCGCCATGTGGATGACTACCCATGGAATGGAAACGTGCACCAGAAAGAGCGTCACTTGACGGACGCGATTCGCAAGGCAATGAAAGCCGCCATTCCGGAGGGCCGAGTTAAGACCTTCTTTCCCAATGTCACCAGAGAAATCTTGGAGAAGATAAGGACAAGGGATGCAAAGAGAGTGGCAGATCACCTGGATCCGACCATTGCTGAGCTGGATAGCGAGATTAAGCGAGATCTGGACAAGCACAAGAAGGAGTGTTGGGAGAAATTCACAGAGAAGATGAATTTCAAGAGTGATGGAGCGTCAACTTGGAAAGTTCTAAAGAAGATCTCGGGCAAGAGCACCTCCACCAACTACTCTACGATCGAGTTCGAGAAAGGAGTCTTCAAATCGGGAAAGGAGGCTGCAACTGCTCTCGGAAAGAATTTTTTCATAACTCAGGCTAAGAGAGGGAAACAAAATCGAGTGACTGTAAGAGAGCTCTGTAAGTTGCCACTCATGAATGAAGCAGAAGCAGTGACGCCCGCGCAGATAGAAAAGGTGGTAAAAGAGATGCGCAACTCGAAGGCTGTAGGGCCGGATTAGTCCAGCTATCTTGAAGAAACTGCCGACTGAGATTATGCCAATCCTGGCTGACGTCATCAACACATCCTTTTGCACGTGCATCGTACCCCAAGACTGGAAAATGGCAAGCGTCGTTCCGTTGCCTAAGGCAGGTAAATCACCATCGACGGCTAAGGGATACAGGCCAATAAGTCTGTTATCACCAATCGCAAAGGTCGCTGAGAAACTGGTCGTCAAGGAGCTTGCCGAGCATAATAACAATCAGCAGCACCAGCATGGATTCCGCAAATTACACTCTACCACCACGGCGCTGCTGGAGATTGTGAGCTATGTTTTGGATGGCTTCAACGCCACCAAGCCTCAACGCACTGTTGGAGTAGCCCTGGACCTCACGAAGGCGTTTGACACTGTCAACTTGGGCATACTGTCTGAGAAGTTATTGAGGTCCACCATCCCGCCTTGGCAGAAGCGATGGATTACAGCACTCATCAAAGGGCGCCGAGCAAAAGTGCTGTTTCAGGGACATGTCTCTAATAGCATCCCGATCGCTGCCGGTGTCCCTCAAGGAGGAGTCATATCGCCTGCTCTGTTCAGTCTTTACCTGGAAGATTTGCCCGTTCCCCAAGTGACATCAAAGTCGTTGCGTATGCGGATGACATCACCATCTTGTGCCGGGACAGAGACATTAATGTAGCTGCACGCAAGATCAATAGCTACCTCATCGTTCTGAAGAACTTTCTCGATGATATGATGCTCACTGTCTCTGCCGCTAAATCATCTGTATCAGTTTTCTCCACTGACCCTAAGGAACACTGCGCTCACCCCGTTGTGAATTGGGAAGACGCTCGTCTGCCTGCTGCACGTTTTCCTAAGCTGCTCGGCCTAGTATTGGATCCTTCGTTGAGGTTCCACAAGAATACTGAGCAGAAACAGGCTACAGTGAAAGCAAAGCTCAACGTCCTACGAGCTCTGGGAGGAACGTCGTGGGGAAGTAGCAAGGAGACAATTTTGACCACCTACAAGGCAATATTGCAGCCGGCGTTGGAGTACGCTGCACCGGTATGGCAGCACATGATATCGGATTCATCGTGGACAAAGATGCAGCGAGTTCAAAATGCTGCTCTTCGGATTGCCACAGGGTCAGCTAAAAGCACCCCAGTGGAACATCTTCATGCTGAAGCCCGAATTCTGCCAGTTAAAGAGCACTGCCTACTCCAAGCGCAGCAACTGGTTATTAACATTGTCAAGCAGCCTGACCACCCATTAAGAAGGATCATGAATCCCGTGAGAGAGAGACATATCAGAAGGCCTTTTGCGGATGCTCCCGAGAAAGTTAATATACAAAGGTGGACGGACTCCCAACTGGATCGTCTGCGTCTTTTACGTGCGGAGCACACCAAGTTCGTCAGGGATCACTTGAGTAGGATGACCGTCAATCCCATATTGGGGGTCGCACCACCCATAGTCAGCGACACCGAGATGGAACTCGGTAGGCGGGCTAGAAGTACCCTTGCCTCGTTACGCTGCGGTCATTCCCCTATGCTGATGTCATTCTTGCATAAGATCGATCGCAGTAAGCCGGACGAGTGCCCGGACTGTGGTAGCCGTGGCCACACAACTGAACACCTATTCGAATGCCTAAAGAGGCCTACCACTCTTACAACAATGGATTTGTGGACGAATCCGGTTTCAGTCGCCCGTTTCTTGAACCTTTGACAAAAACCTTCCTGCGGCTGCAAAGAAGAAGAATGATCAAATTTTGCCCCTGAGATTGGACTGTGCCTTTAAGGTGGAGGTGTGGAATATGTTTACCACAGATTGTTTCTTGCAGGTGATGAATCATGAATGGGTACAGTTGCATCTGCAGAAACGACAAGAAAGGCTCGCTACTATGAAGACCTCAAGGAGAGGAAATCTAGGATCCATGTTCTAACCATTCCTACTAGTAGATTAATTTGAACTATCTCAGGCTAACGTGCTATGCTCAAAAGCTATTGACGAGTATTTGTGATTGTGAATAAAATATTTATTTTAATGAATCCATGGTTTTCAGCGTGCTTTCCAAGAAGATTGCCATGAGAGGAAAAATGGGTCCGATAAGATGTTACGAATTATATGCTAAAAATAGGAGGTCTATTTCAAGCGGCCCGTCAACCCATCAGTGGTCGGCTCTTGCCAGATACGTGTTTTCTCCCGTGGAAATCTTGGAACGCGCCACTGGAGTGTTATTATACTTGTGTTCATAGATATTGCTGCCTAATATGGCATGCCGCCTCAGGGAACAATTCCATTTACATAGTCAGCACGGCTATTCTAAATGCAATGAATTTTTTTTAGAACGACTCTTGAATTCCGAATCTAAATATTCTCTCTTCCGCGGCCTAGAATGGCTTGAGAAGTTACAGGCGTTTTTCAAGGCTTTGCGGCAATGTGAGGGTACCCAGCAGGCAGTCTTTAGAGATTTTCAAGAAAAACTATCGGATTTTGGTCGAAACCTGCGTGTAAGGGTAATTTAGAATGCTAAACACGGATCTGTAATCCGCTCGTCGATATTATAAAGTCTACCCTATATTGCGTTGGCGAAGGTGCCATTTAGCTGGCGAAACCAACCTTAGTGCTCCGAGAATCGACAAATTAAGGCTAAACTCGTGCTCACCACCCCAAATTATCACTACAGAGAAGTTTCTAGGCAATTATGAGTCCGTGACCGAACTGCCGTATTCACCCCTTTGCTCGAAGCTAACGTAGGCAGCTGTCGTGGGCAAAGTCGGATTTTACGTTGAAAAATACTCCTATAATGTACATTTCTTTCAAAATGACCAGGCCGACCGAAAGGAGTTTTCTTGTAAGGATTTGAAGTCTTGCGACACCCTTGGGGTCTAGACCTGCCTGTGTCGAATTTTACGTGGCTTCGTTTGAAATCGATGCGTTTTGCCTGTAAGAGAAGTAGTGAAATCTACTGAGTGTCTGATGGATTGACAGAAACTGATTACGATACGCTTTGCTGGAACGTGGATAAGCACGTAATGGACGACCGCGGGCGTACTTCTAGAAGCCACGTTAGATCGAGGTCAACGCCGCAATGACGGCAAACAATAGCTCCGCTAATGTTGTCGCCAACGCGGCGTTTGCTGCCATTTATAGTTCAGGGATCAGTAATGATGGGGGACCCATTGCCGATCTAGGCTTTTTGACGACATTCTCATGTGCAACGCAATAAGGCAAGCAGTTCCTCCTCACCATTGTCGTTCTCAGAGCCAAATCCCGGTCCGCAATTGCGGATTACGGCTGTTGCATCATGCGGCACAATAATAATAGTCCTAGGAGAAAGGTGAGTCGTTTCGGGACCAAGTGGTCCCAGCACGATTATCATCTTATTGCGTGATGGAACAGCTGTTGTCCACAATTGCGGACCGGAATTCGGCTCCGAGAACGACATATCGAACACTCTTGGAGCCGTAGCTCAAAGAGGAGCAAGTGCAGTGGCCCCAAAAGTATGAAAATTGCGATTTCATTGGCAAAGTCAAATGAACTAGACTGGGGCTCACCCCATTTAACGGCAGTGTTCACGATAATCTTCAATTTTGAGATTACTTGCTATATTGATTTGGTGGCCCCCGGGTAGAACTAAAATGACGTAGAAATTGAGAAAAACGCACCAGAAGCCTACGAAATCCTCATGTATCACCCCGCCTCTTAAGTATCACAGGAAGTGTTTGTTGTGACAACGGAATCTTTTGTGCACCCATCCTCTGCAAATCTCTACCCTCTATTGCTCCGTTCTTTCGTTAGGGCCCTAGCTAATCCTGCTTTGCATGAAATATTCTTCTATTTTCGATTGACCCAATTTCCAACGGTGACAAACACCATGAACATGTTTATCCAACCGGAGAACTAGTCCAGACCAGAGAAAACATGGCATTGAAATACGCTATTTGGATGCGCTTCTCGCCGTTTCTTCGTAATTTTGGTAACAATTGAAGGCTACCGCATTGTTTTATGTGAAAAGCTCGGGGACAAAAATCATCGTGAACTCTGCCTTTAACGCTCAGGATTGAACGAACATAGGACTAGTTAACGCTGAAGAGCAGCTCCGAGTATGTATGTACAAAGCGTTTTTTTCACTCCATTCCACAGGCTGCTCGAACCACTCAGAGATTTCCAACATTATAAGTGTCGAAAAGCTCGTCTCTCAGGGTTGGGTAACTCCGGCTCTCGACTCGCCCATTAAAAAAAGTGGAATGGAGCGATAAAAACTGGGCTGAAGCCGAATTGAATAATTGGATGCTCATGCGACCAAAAAGCACCAAACTGACCGAGCCAATCACTCGCATATCTGAGTTTCGATTGATCCCTGAATTCGATCGATTTAATCCATCATTCGGAACATTCACCTGGGCCTCCAGCCTGCAGATAGACGACTTTTGACGTCGACCGATTTGCAAGCAATGTTGCACAATTTTTTTTACACGCAGGCTCTGTTACACGGTAATTTCAAAACTATTCGAGCATTCTATTGGGACACCAACAAAGTTGTGCAAGTTGAAGTTAGTTTTGCAAATTAAAAAAAACGAGGTGACATTTATAGAATTCCCCGCATTTTTTGTTCAAGGAATTCATTAGATGTTTTTATGTAAATTTTTCACGAACTTACTCTCCCACCAACAGAATATATTTTTCAGAGCGCTCATAGTGTGTCTTACCACTTTCCTACAAAAAAATTCCCATTTTGTGTAGTCCAACTGGCGACGTTCATAGATGTATATCCCTCCTATTCCACCCCTCGATCCTGCAGATGTTTGGAAGGCTGGCGCCATTGACAGTAATTTTGCAAATTTATACAATCCATAACTTTTATGCTTTTTCACATAAACAACAATGATCACAGAGAATATGATTTCAAACGCATAAAAAGGAATCACAACGTCTATACCCTTTGGTATGGGATCATTTCGACTAGGAAATGTGTGAATAAGAGAAATACAGCACATATGTAGCAATAATCTGTGAAAGCGACGAACTGTGGCCGTGTGGAAACAATGACTTCAAAATAAAAATCAATTCATATATAATACATACATACAAATTACAGTAGCAGCAATAGGTCATGAGAAAGCGAAGCAGACTGTAGTGCCCGTAGAGAGGAGAAAGTAGAAGTCTGGGTAAGGGTGGAATTTATACTTCACAGCACGGTTCGATCCCATAATGAGCACACAAAGTTACAGATATTATCGTAGTGCAATTTGGTGCTGATGAACTATAAACACCGTCGCATAAATTGGATCAATGGAGGAGGATGTCACGACGTCCACTCTATTGGAACCCACTGTGGTTCGGTTTCAAGCCGCTTTAGAATTGATTTCATCTCGTCCAGCGACTTCTTGAAATCCGTATTCACAATAATACTGTCGAATAGGTGACCAAATTTCTGCAACAAACTCATAACAGAGGCGTGATTTGACCAGGTTTTGAAGGAAGTGTCGGATGTGATCCAGTCACACTATTTCGGAGCGCCATTCACTCGTGTCCCCCAAGCCCTGGTGCGCGCGTGCTCTGCATTTGCCATCCTTCCCCTCGCTCTAGCTTTTTCTTCCCCTTTTAATGGATGTTCTGCACCGAATATTGGTCAGCGAACTCCATTCTTCACCATGAAGATGAAAAATCATTCGTTCTCACCTCTCCGCCAGAGCGGCGGAAGGGTGAGTATGAATGATTGTTTAGATACCTCTCCTGCTGGAGTGCGGTGTCTGATAACGCTATCAGATATTTTATATTGGGAAAATTTTTCCTTTACATAAGTGAATCTTGAGTGGAGTATAATCCACTCGAGAGGCACCGCTCTGGCGTGACGGGAGGCGCGGCAGAGGCGAAATTTTATTCATACTCACCTCTTCGCAAGCGCGGGACACTCTGGCGGAGAGGGAGGTAAGGACTATGAATAACTCTTTAGACGTACGAAAAGAAACCACAAGTGGGATAAACAACCTCACCTGTTCAATAGTTTTTCCCTGATTTAGAATGCTCTTCAGCTCCTCGTCCTTGACGCTGAATAGTCCTGCACACTCTTTTTGCCGGCGCAATGTTTGCAGCGATGGCGGAGCCACAAAAAGTATGAATGGCATGATTTCGGCTGTTCTTACTGCGATCAACGACTGAAAAAAATCGTATTGCCGGACTAGATTCCTCAGGGACACTCTTAAAGATCATCCATGTAGATTTCCGACATAAATGGAGGCCTGGGAAAGAAATACAAATGTAAATGTAGCTCTATCGATGAAAAATGAGGAAGAAAGGTTTCGGGTGCGCTCTTAATAGAGTCGCAGAGGATGATTTTAAAAAGTTTGTGAGGTTTCTAAGCCCAAGTTCGAGTGTATCATAAGAATTTCAAGCTGCTTCTTCAAATTTTTATCATTGTTGTTACAGGGAGCACAGAACTCGAATTTAAAAAAAGAAATTTCATGATAAGGTTTTTCTGGGTTTATATCAAACGTGTGTCCTGATCACATACCTCCGCTTTGAGCGAGAGCACACAGGTCTTGGACCTCTTAATCACATTGATGATATCGGCGGCAGCCGTTCCATACATGTGCTTCTCAAATTCGCCATATTCAACAAATTTACCAGCCTGAATGTCAAAAATATGAACGGAATATTCCGATTGTCTGAAGGCTATCAACTCCATAAGAACACGATCTCTTCAGAAGCTCACCTTGGAGTCAGCCAGAAAGCGTTCTTTCGAGATGAAGTGGTAGTGGATGCCGTCGATTTCCCCGTCCCGTTGCGGCCGTGTCGTGTCTGAAGTGAATTCGTTCAAAGGCAGCGTTCATGATAATAACAGTCTTCGAGTTGTTACCGAAACTCTGATGTACCGCGGCCCATGGCTACAATAATGGCGGAAGAACGGGTAAAAACGAGCCGTAGTTAGCCCTATACGGCCCTCAAACTTGCATTCGCTGTGCCCTTCCCGCTCACTTCCTTATTGGCCGATGAGGGAGTCGGTGTGGTGGGCATAACACAACCAAGCTTGTGGGTCGTATAGCGTTAACTAGGGGTCGTTTTTAACCCTTCTGACGGCAATGTTGTTGCAATAAACCCCGGTACTTTCGATATCGAGAACTCGAAGACAGTTTTTATCGCGAACACTGCCTTCGAATTCCAATCTAATATGGTACTTGCTTCGAGAAGTTGAAGCTTGGACCTCAGGACTAGGCACTAACAAAGTTTAAAGAAATCCCCCAAGTTCCACGAATATTCATAGTCCTAACGCTTCAACTAATCTCTGATACCACCCTAGTGGGCTACGCGATCGAGCCTCACCAGCTGCGGGCGGACGCGCCGCGTGCTCACTTGTGCTAGATAGCCTGCGATATGATGAACCATCAGAAGTTAAAGAATACTAGGAATAGTCGCTGGACACATACGAGATACGATATTTATCCTACATTTTATAGGCTATCTAGCAGAAGTGAGCACATGGCGCAACCGGACGCGGCTGGTAAGGCTCGATCGCGTAGGCCACTACGGCGGTGTCAGAGTTTACATTTAGAAGCACCCCTTACCATTAGAGAAAAGAATGACATCTAGAGCTCTTGCGTCCCATAAAAAATGCATACTTCTTGTGCGCTGCAACTGCCAGAAAAACCTAATCATCGCTTTGCTCACACTTACGGCTGTACACGTACGGGGAGAAGAGAAAGCATAAACAGTTCTGCAGTTGCGTATTTCCCCCAACAAGGGAAGTGTTTAGAGTGGTAAACGCATCTGCTCAGACGACTAGTATCGTTAGTATCTCTAGTGACTCAATAGTAAAACTGCGTGATATCCCGCACCGAGCTGCAGGTTTCAAGGAGTTACAAGCTTGAACAGGTCGTTTTTTGTGCATTTTGTACCCTCCAAAAAGAGCATAATTTTTTTGAAAATTCGGAAACGGACCCCATAAATGTGTCCAGCGCTGAAAAAACTACCCCCCTGAGCAAAATTTGGGTGAAGGCGCATTTTCCATACTTTGTCCAGACTGACAGCGATTTGGACTTGTACGGATTTTCGACTGGGCGAATATTTATACCGATTAGAGGGCTCTGGTAGCGTTTTTGGAAAAATGTTCCAGGTTTGACTTAAAATCCTCCCAGGAAGGTTTTTGGTGGCGCTGATCACGAATCTGTGGTTTCTTAGTCGACTTTTCAAAGTTTTCGGCTAATTTCGTTCGAAGCTTCCTGACCGCAGAAAACTTCGACGGAAAAACGCCACTTTCGAGTCTTTCGAAGTGCTTCGGTAGATATCGTTCAAATTGTTTCTCTGGTGGTTATTTGAAGTGCTGAACAGGAATCTGGAGTCCGCTTATCGATTTTTTTTTGCAAATTACGGTGGATTACGGTGAGTATACGGTAGTTTGGTCACAATCTCAGATTTTATTCAAAATTTGTATACGGGGTTATTCGTGGTGGAGAATACGAATTTAACGTCCGTTTGTCGATTTTCAAAATACTAAGGTGGGTTTTGCCCCATAAATAACATGTTACCTACCGTAACCTACAGTAAACCTCAGAATTTCGACAAACAGTCTTCAGATTCGTGTTCACCACCCTAGATTACACATACATACAAGTTTTGGGCTAAATCCAAGAAAAGCCTTTTCGCGTGGCTTGAAAATGCTCATAAGGGGTATGGTATACTTTTGCAACACACGGCCGCGTCGCTCTGCACAGCGACAGCGACCGCCTCCCGTCCTTTAAATCTGTTGCTGTCGCAGTGCACTGCACAGCGACAGCGACAGTGGTAGCGACAGGCTATGGCACATTTGCAGTATGTCAGCCCTCCGCGACACGTCGCTGCGACCCACACGCGACATCTGTTCCTACGACGACCGTTGCCGTTGCTCCGATGCGGGTCCCACCACGATTTGTGCTAGATTGCATGCCTGTCGCTCATTACAGCGACAAAGTATACCATAGGCCTAACTCGTTCGAACCTGCAGCTCGGGGCGGGATACTGCGCAGTTTTACTATTGAGCCGGAAGAGATACTAACGATACTAGTCGTATTCGCAGATGCGTTTACCACTCTAAACACTTCCCTTGTAAGCATGCTGTAGGTTGAGCCTTAATCGACGGCAGGGTTGTAATTTTTTTCCTGAATTCCAAACAAAAAACATCGGGAACGTTTAGAAACCGTATGCAGAGTTCATACCACTAGAATGTTGCTTCTGCTGAGTGGCCAAAAAATCGATAGAATTGTTAATTTGGCACATGACCGTACCAAGCAGATGTACTGCTCCATATCCAACTTATTTTGCGATTATTATTATCGACCCACAAGGCACTGGTCCAGCAAGTCGATCTCGATCACTTTCCAGTAGTTGCTGCCGCAATTCCAAACACCCGACACCTTCTGGACCGCAGAGAACAAGTGGTCGCTTTCTGTCCGTTCGTGCCAAATGCAGAGTCACTTCTTCATACGTCAGCAAATCCAAAATTGTAATGAATAATGCAGTGACTAGGTGATTCCAACGTTCCACAATAAATATCCCAAAAGAGAGTCTCTCTTATAAAAACCTACCTGAATGATACCCTATGTTGTTCCCGACCGGCTCATCCGCACTCCGTTGAATATCCTTGGACGACCTTCGACCCAATGTTCGGATCATCTGCAAATTCAAAAGTCCGCAAGCATTTCACAAGTTTGGAGCACCTACAGACGAACCTCTTGTAATCGTTTTCTCGACTCAGTGCGTCCTTTCGGTCGAGCGTCTCTTTCGACTTCATCCATGTAGAGAACCACTCTGAATTCCTGTCAAATTGCTTTGAGGTAACCATGAAAAAAGCGTCTCTTTGTAACAACATATGTAGAAGAACGAACTGTTGGTGAAAACTTGAGCTTGGAATGAGTCCTGCCAGAGATTGTGTCGTGTCGTCGCCTTCCCTGTAGGCCTGCCACCAGTTTTCATCCTCCGTACTCAGTACATGCAAAATGTCGCCACGTTGGAATTTAAGCGCCAATTCCTTGCACGGCACGTAGATGTCGTCCTGCATATTAAAGTGTTAGATTCAAGATGCCATGTCAAACATTGTCGCCCACGCATGAAGGCTTAACGCAGCTGGCTGCAATAATCTGGGGAGAAACCTGTTTTTCTTACCATCCCATTTCACCCGCAAAACCAAAAGTTGCTTATGACGTCCAATTGGTCAGCTAAGTCACACTCTGTTTATAGTGTAGCGCACGAACAAGGTCCGCCACTGGTCATCTAATACTGTGATCGACGCGTTCTCGGTCGACCCCGGTAAGCGAACGATTCGGGGCTGCAGCCACTCAACCAAATGCTGGGGTTGGAAGAGCTGTGAAAAACGGAGAATGTTTCAGTTCAAAGGGGCCTCTGCGAAAACTTGTGTGCTACTGTATGTTCATAGCCGATGGTTTGTTGATCGAATACACAGAAAAGGTGAAGAATACGACCAGCGCTGCTGGTTGTATGTAGCGCTGGCGATGGAATCCGCTGATTTCGCACCGTCGCTGGAGCGCCGCGTGAGTCACAATTAGCCCTGGACCCCCTTCATGTGCATTCGATCGAAAACCAAATTCGATTAAGTTCAAGAATTTTTGAAACCATGGAATGAAAAAGTTGTCTCAACGTTCTATATATTTCAATAATAATAGTCTAATATCGAATTCGAGAATTAACAGACCTCTGGATCATAGTCGAACAGGCCACGGTAGTGCTTCACACCAGATGATGAGGGAGTCGTCTTCCGTTTAGCTTCAGAGGAAGATGAGACAACAAATCGAACTTCGCCAGAAATCGTTCGCTGTAAAATCCACGTAATGACTGTGTCTCACTCTATTGAGAGTATGTTAAAATTTCGATTTCAAAATATTAGGGATTCACTACAATCAATTGCTCTCCTCAGTGGAACTCAAATTCACCCCTTTTGTTGTTGGTCCCCCTTCAAAACACTCTCTAAAAAAAGTTGCTCAAGTTTGACCTCCTCTTCCCAGACTACTCTGTCCGATAAAATGAGTTCGGGAACTTTGGGATGTTTTCTTCCTCTAGGAACTGATGAAATTACGGACGAGCGCATATACATATTTCGACTCTTGACTGGTTCGCTCAGCTAGCATATAAAAGCACATATTCAAGCTAGGATATATTATATGCCTTGTTTCTTCGGCAGTATCATTGTTAGAGACATATGCATCAAGTAGCAAGGCTACCGTGGTTCCGTAAATGTTTTCTTTTTTTTATGTCCTGTTTTGTAAGGGGATGGCACATGTACCCAGCAAGCAGCATAATTAAAAACTAGAAAAACGTCTGTGACAGCAAATAAAATCTGTCCGAATGAGACTGCCTGCCCACCCGGTCGGCGCGCGGGTCGGGCAGTCGTTGCTAACAAGGGAAGTATAAAAAGCGTAGGTCGGATCCGCCAAAAAGACTAGTATGGTTAGTATCTCTTTTGGCCTAATAGTAAAAATGTGCAGTATCTCGCCCCGAGCCGCAGGTTCAAAAAAAGTTATGAAAATTTTTTAAGCATCGCGAAAAGGCAAGGGTACCACCAGGCATTTTTTTTGGAGCTTCAAAAAATTTTCTCGGATTTAGCTTAAAAGTTGTATGTAGGGGTAGTCTAGGGTGGTGAACACGAATCTGGAGTCCATTTGTCGAAATTTTGAGGTTTACTGTAGGTTACGGTAGGTAACATGTCATTTAGGGGTCAAAACCCACCTTAGTATTTTGAAAATCGACAAACGGACGTTAAATTCGTATTCTCCACCCCGAATAACCCCCGTATACAAATTTTGAGTAAAATCTGAGATTTTTACCAAACTACCGTATACCCACCGTAATCTAAAGTAATCTGCATAAAATCGATGAACGGACTCCAGATTCGTGTTTAGCACTCCAAATAGCCTTCAGCAAATGATTTTGAAACATATCTATCGTAGAAAACCGGAAATCTCGAAAGTGGCGTTTTCCCTCGAAATTTTCCCCGGTCGGGAAGCTTCAAACGAAATGAGTCGAAAACTTTTAAAAATCGACTTATAAATCTCAGAATCGTGATCACCGTCCCAAAAAAACCCCATGGGGGAATTTTAAGTCAAATCTGGAACATTTTTCTAAAACGCTTCCAGAGCCCTCAATCGGTAGAAATAAGCGCCCAACAGAAAATCCGTACAAGTCCAAAACGCTATCAGTCTGGACAAAGTACGGAAAAAGTGCGTTCATCCAAAATTTGCTCAGGGGGCAGTTTTGGGTGCTGAACACATTCATGAGGTCCGTTTCCGGATTTTCCGAAGAATAACGCGCTTTTTGGAAGGTACAAAAATCACAAAAATGAGCTTTTTAAGCTTGTACCTTCTTCGAACCTGCGGCTCGCGGCGGGATACTGCGCAGTTTTACTATTGAGCCACAAGAGATACTAACGACACTAGTCGTTTTGGGAAATCAGACCTACGCTTTGTATACTTCCCTTGTAAGGCATTTTTCCAGACTTGTAAATTGATCAGCAAGAATACTGCACGAATAGTGAATATCTCAGTCAGCTGATCGCAGCTGTGGGAAGGCTCATCCAAATATGTCTTGGCGATGGCAGCGCGACACGCGCGCCGACAGCGTGGGCGCATAGTTTCATTCGGATATAAACTTGAGCACAAGAGCCACAGCTTGGCTAATTCATGCAACTTTTCAAAGAGAAAATTGTACTCACCAGCAAATCACAGACTTCCGTGACGTTTTTCCCTCGAAGGTCCACTCCATTGATCTCCAAGAGTTCGTCACCTGGAAACTTGCTTCGAATTTAGGGAAAGTTGCAGATACTCCCAGAAATTATTCAGCAGAATCCTACTGATTCCACAGATTTTGGTTCACATGAACTTCCGGGTCGAAGTGGAATGCATAAGGCCGGAAAAACAGAGGCCATTCAGAAATAATGGCCGGGAACGGGTTTATCAAGTTCACGTTTCATCAGAGCAAAATAGCAGCGTATCGGTAGTCCTGTTTTTACTGCGACTATTTACAAGTGCACATCTCGAGATTATCATGGCACTATTTGGATTCCAATGGATCACCCATTCTGATCAGCCAAAAGTACGTAAAAACCAGAGAAGCTACAGAACCAGCAGGGTGGGCATGAGCTGCAAGAATGCATTGTGGGGCATTCCAGACAATTCTTTATAGCGATTTTTTGAGCCATGATGACACTTTTTTGAGGTGGGAAACGCTCACTTTTTTGTCCTAAACCCGTTGACAACAGATAATTAAAGATTAATTTAACGGAAAATTCAAGTGGCGGAGATTTTTCGGACAGCCTTATATCAAATAAACAAAGATTTCAGACTTTATATAATTTTTCCCACGGTAGGCAACTCACCTTCTGTAAGGAGGCCAGTCTTCTCAACGATTCCTCCTTTCACAACCCGTCCAATTACGATTCGATCGTCCTCATTGCGAACAGTGGCACCCTAGAGGAAGATTTTTTAGCTTTCGAGATCAAAATTTTACTTTGATAATGTTAGGTGTCTCCTGAAGGCGCGATGCACGAAGTCTAGAAGTTCTTTGGGAATTTCGGGATTCTACGTATGGCCTCCAACGCCAGTCCCGAAGAAGAAACACGGTTTGGAATTTTGACATACCTGTTCTCGAAAAATCTCTATCAGTGTTCTAAATTCTTTCGAAATGGTCGAAATACATTTCGAAGTGCTCTCGCATGGGCCCACAGCGGCTGCAACAATGTTCTGCCTAAGTTTCCAAGGTGAAGTTCTTACATGCTTATGTTTTCAAGATATCTGAGCCAAGGAAGAGCGGAATAAAAATATGAGAATTTGAAAAACTGGGTTTCGCCACAAATTTTTTCTCAGATTTTGGAAATCGGGCGCGAAACGTCTGAAAATGCACGGAAATGCGGTTTTCGGAGGGCGAAACGTGGAATAATTCAAGAATCAACTTATGTTTTTTTCGTCCCTGATGACCCGATATTCTCGCGTTCTCTTTTCCAACCTGAACCAGAGAATGCCTGCCCCGCCACGAAGTTCAGAGCTGGAAGCGACATTATCTCGATAGATGCATAGGCGTTTCGCCAAATCCAGTCGAGCGAATGGACTGAATCACTGGCGGCGGTCGTGCGGCATTCGCGACATCGATACGGTTAACGGTTTTCCGTCCAAAGCTTTTTTGTGCTTGGAGATAGACCTTTGGTGAAGGCTGTTTTCGGAATTCGTATAGAATTCCACGTCGAACAGTGAATCCAGTTTGAAAAAATGTTTTCTCGATCCTTCAGCCTAATTCATTTTACGAAACACCGGTTTTCTGCCTATGACTCTTTAGCCGTTAAAAATAGAGTTTTGGTGAAGGTTGTTTTTGAATATCGAGTCCCTAACTTTGCTTGCTCCATAAGCCAGCCAGGTCGGTGGATCCGAGCCCCGTTGTTGGCTCCAGCAGAACTCTGCGTCTCCCATTTGAACCAAAGAGACGAGAGCACCCTATGGAGATAACTATGGAGCTCGGCTCCACCGACCTGGCTGGCTATTGGCTATGGCAAGCAAAGTTAGGAACCCGATATACCATTCGACGCAGAATTCTACGTAGATTCGAAAAAAAAACCTACACTAAAAACCTATCTTCAACGATTAAACAGTTAGAGGCGAAAAACCGGTGTTCCGTAAAATGAATTAGGCTGAAGGATCGAGAAAATATTTTTCCAAACTGGAAACACTAGTCGACGTAGAATTTTAAGGGGATTCCGGGAACAATCTTTACCAAAGGTCTATCTCCAAGCACAGAAAAGTTATGGACAAAAAAACCGATAATTTAAGGCGATAAAAATGCACTTTATACACTGAAATCGGCTGGAAGAGCGGGAACATATATTTTAGGAATTAAAACGCTTTTCGAAGCAGATTTAATGGGAATTTTGAAAACAACCTTCACCAAGCAGCTATCTTCTAGGGTAAAAAAAGTTATGGACGAAAAACTGATTGATTTTGGCGAAAGAAACGTTATTTCATAAATTGAAATCGGCTGAGAGATTGGAAACGTATTTTTCTCAAATTGAAAACATTATTCGACGCGAAATTCCATGAAGATTTTGGACAAAGCTCCGTTCAAAGATCCATCCTAAAGGGCAAAAATGTTATGAGCGAAGAACGGGTAGTCTTTCAAAAACCGCTTGGAAAAATTTTCCGAAAATTTTGGACTCCAAGACAGCTCAAAG
This sequence comes from Aplectana chamaeleonis, assembly GCA_029168955.1. NCBI lineage: Eukaryota > Metazoa > Nematoda > Chromadorea > Rhabditida > Cosmocercidae > Aplectana > Aplectana chamaeleonis. The sequence continues at coordinate 193,001 of JAPDOI010000253.1, read as the reverse complement.
GAAATTTTTCATGAGCTAGGCAGATCATTTCGTCAAGATTAGTGAATTTCTAGAGGAGGGCATCTAACGAAAAAAATGTTTCAAAATTAATGATTGAAATAAAAAATATATTGAATGCAAGAAAAAGAGGATTAAGAAAACGTCAAAATTTGAAGTTACAAGTCTATGTATAGGGAACCTTCACCATTCCCCACTCAGGTATCCTAAACAACCTTCACCTCTCGGACCGCTGTCTCCACCCCCAACGAACCTAAGCTCATTGGCCTGTGGTCTCGTGAACGCAGCACGACCCGCCGCAATGGTCTCGTCTTAGCGATTCGCTAGACTAAACCTAGAAGGACGACCACACTATCAAGTCGAGGCTAATCGATGGTCGTGCCTAAAAACTTTGAGGATATTTTTCTCGAGCTTAATTCAAAAATATAAGTGTCAGTGTATGGATCAAAATCGGGCCAACTGGATTAAGTTTAACTTGATCAGGTCAGATAAAGCTTCCTACTGCTTGAAAATCTCCAAGCTTCGTGAAGACTTCTTCGAGATAACCTTTTATCTCAGGGAATTCTCAAAGAACCTCGGAACTTCAATGCATTGCAACTTGTGTTTGAAATCAAATCAGAAGTTCAATCCAAGCAAAAAAATCAGCTAATCACAGCAAGGATGTCTTCATCAAGAGTTCGGGTGAAATCTGATAATACAAATCTGAGAGACCTACGGCGGATGCGGAATCGTTCGTCGGATCGGTGTTTGCCTGAATAGTCTGCGTCTCTGCGTGTCTATGAAGGCAGCACGCTGTCTCTATGGTTTCGGCAGATAACACTGACCCGCCGAGCGATTTCGCGTCAACGATATGTGTAAGAAGTCACAGCAAATCGAGCACTATCGCAAACAAGCGGTGATTTTCGGCAGCACTCAATACTTACCGTATAATAACTCTACTTTTCAAAAAAAGCTAATCACGACGATGAGGGAGCAGGATTCTGAATAGTAGCATCTGCTGAGGACAAATCACTCAAGCTATAGAGAGTGACTCACCAGGTAGCTATCCTCCCGTTTGTACAATGATACTACATGGACATTGGGATCACCCGGTTTGGAAGAAGAATGAGCAGTGGTGCCGTTGGCGATGAACGACGACTCAGCGTCCCTCGTTTCCTGGAACGAGCAGAATATTCAAAAGCACTTCAAATGTCCGCAATCGCGGTCTTACCTCGTCAGCAGTGGTCCGATGAACGGTGATAGCCTCGATCGCTGCCTGGACTGGCTGCGAGTGGAAGAATTCGTGCAGAATCTTCGACTCCTCCTCCCTACCCTCCATTCGCGATAAATGGTCGGTGATCCGATCAACAGACACTATCACTTGTTTGAGGGCTGAAAAATGTAAATTTATTGAATTCACATATTCCTTTGGATCCTGAGGGAGACAATACACTTTCTAATACGGAAACGTGCGCAATTTTTCAGATATCAGATTCATCGAGGAACTTACGAATAGCCTGGTTGTTGTTGCTCTCGAGTTTTCCATAGATCAATTCACCTTGATCGTAGCAGTGATTCTCGTATCCATTGATACTCCGCCTTTCCTTCCCGTCCGTTGGACTCAGTTCCGGCATGTCTATGCTCACAGATTTCTCTATCGTAGTAGAGAGAGCTTTCAACTTCTTCGACTGTCGCAGTGAAGACCTGAAAATTTCAACTTCACGGCCTCATTCTAACATTACCGCGCGAGGGTTTTGATAAGAGTGCATGTAGCAGCAAAAAAATGAAAATAGAGAACTAAATCCGTGCTCAGACTCCGAAAAACTTAAATTTGAAGCGAGTTATCAGAACTCGGCGCTAAAAACGCGAGAAAGCGCCGCTGCATGCATTCTGACCAAAAAGTAGGAGCGGTGTTGTTTACAAACAACGTTGAATTTACCCACCGCAGAAAATCTTTCTCTTTTTGCCGCTCGGCTTTCTGAGCAAGACGGGCTTTCACATCGGTTTCGTACAGTTTCAGCCGATCGTTGGCGTTTTGATGGACCTGAAAAATGTACAATTCACTCATTTCAACACGATTTTCTTGTATTGTTTTCAACTTTTGGCACAAGCTTTGAATAATTTTTGACGGTTTCCGATAAACGTCTGGTTCCATTCCACCTGCAGCAGCGCCTTTCGTGGAACTAAGCACCTTTCATTCAGGACGGAATCATACTTCTTGTCGCCGCGACTTCTTACCGGCACCATCTGAGCTGAGACCGCTGCGCACGATGGGTAAGGCGCGGATCATACTTCCCGCGACCAGCGACAGTGCATGTCAGGCATATCGATTTTTGGTCGATATCGATGGTAAACATTGCGTCACGCCGCTCGTCGCTGGGAAGTGTGATCCCGGCCCAGGGTAAGGCGTAGAGGTGTGATGGGTCCTTGAGAGATGCGCACCCCCCCCTCCAGGTTTGGAATCGGTGAGCCCCCTCCCATCGAGGTTGCGACTTTAGCCATTTGTGTAAAGCGATTTGAGTGAAGTCTCTTCCGAACTATGCTTCCAAACGATTCTTCAGCAGAAACGGAATCAAAATTTCAGAAGTTGCGTGAGTTTATGAAATGTGCTGCTAGCCTGATTGATTATCTCCTCTCTCACAGTTTCTTAATTTTCCTACTTCACAGTAGGTACATAAACACTGTAACCCATCATGAACGCTTGCTTTGTCTTACATTGGAATGACCAGAACCTTTTGCCAGAACTGCCCATACGTTCATGTTTTTCTGCAAGAATACCTCCAGTGTAGTCGTAAGAACACCCAACTATTTGCTCGAGTAGTCATGGGGAGAAAAGTTATGAGCCATTATTCGAAATGAGGTAGAAATGGCGAGAAATTTGCGAGTGCCATATCTTCTATCATTTCAACAATACCACCAGGCCCAGTTGGCCGAATGGTCCAAGGCGGCGACCTACAAACGGGCCGTATGCATATCGCCCCCGGCCGGGGAAGGGGGCCTCCGACACAGGAGCCCGGAGCACCCGCCCGGGGCTCCCACGGTGCACACTGTTTCGGGAGCCCCCGGTGGGTGGCTCCATTTTCCCGGCGGGGGCTCCCAACGTCCCCCTACTCTGGACTAGGGGGAGATGGAAAATTTCAGCATTCTTGAGCAAATTTTTCTCTTTTGTGTACAGTTTTTCGAACGATATTCTCCATTTTAGAGAAAAATGATTTTTTTTTCCATTATACACCTGAGTTACAATTTTCTAGCAAGAAAAACTTTTGTAAAATAAATTTTCCGATTTGTTCACCACACTTGATTTTAGTTCCAAAAATTGACGTTTTTGAGTTTCCTCGTCTTTTCATTTTTTTTGCTGTTTCAACAGAATGGAATGTTTTTTGTAGTCAGAATCCAAAACGAACCCCATTAGAAATTTGCGTTTTTGTAGCTCATCGTGGGTCTAGGGTTGGGTTGCTTTTCATGCTCCAATCGTATCGCGTCAAGAACGCGACCTCCGGTGGTTATTCGCATTTTATTCTCCTACCTACAGATGTGACGGCTTTTTCCAAAAAAAAACAGAACTCTCAAAAATCAATAGTCTTGAATTCCGTTCATCGCTTCGCTAACTCCATGAACTATGAAAATATATTTGAAAAAATTTTTTTTTCTTAACAATGAAAAAGTTCTAAAATACGATGGAGAAGAAGAAATGCATTTCCATATTATCATGATCTCCCCTCCATCACGATATGCAGCTCAAAGAACAAAAGAAGCTGCGTATAAATCTTCAAAAATAGAGGACGCGCAAGTGACACCATCACCCCGCAATTGGACACAACATTTCATTCGACGCTAAGCAACTTCTTTGGCGCGAGGAGTCTCCCGGCCCACTGTGCATCGCAGGGCTTCCCCCGTTCTCCCCACTGGGAAACTCCCGAGTGGGGACGGGGCCTCCCATCCTCTCCCGCTGGGGGCGATATGCATACGGCCCAACACGAGGCTCCCGGGTTCGATCCCCTCAGCTGGTAAAATTCCTGAATAGAGGTTCTCAAAGCCCAACAACTGTACGCGGCATTTTGATTATAGTTTATCGACACCAGCGCTCATAGGGAAGAAGAACAAGAATACAGAATACCAAAATAAGAAAACGATTTTTCTAATAAAAATCATTCCGTATGAGTGGCTGCGACTTGAGTTGTGTGGGCCAACTTACCAGGAAACATTTTCTATTCTGTGGCGACTCTAACCTCTTGCTTTGTGTGTTATTTAATTACCCCAGTTTTCACACGATTGTCAATTTCACGACAGAGTACGTCGATGATCATCCCGGTGAACTCGACAGCCCGATCGCAAGGCTTTTTCCTGTTGCAGTCGGCAAATGCAAGAAAGTTATATGTTGTAATCATGTTAAATTCATGTTTTGCTGCCGCTGTAATAAGAACATCTGTTTCGCCCACTTCCTCAAAAATTGCCATGGGTGTTGATTTTTCTTGCCGAGTACTCCATTCGAAGTGATTGCTGATATTTCCCATCAGAAGAATCCTCAATAAACGTCTATATTAATAACTCTCACAACGTTCTTCTCAAAAAACAGCATGGCAAATTTTTATCCGCACCAAAGGGGGCTGTACCCCTCTGGGAAATTTTTTCTAACCTCTGGAGCCCAATCCATTTTTTTTTGGGGGGGAAGGGGTGCAGAGGTCGATTAAAAATTGTAAGCCCAAACTTGGCCAAGGGTAGTAATTTGGAGCGTAGAACACGAATCTGAGATCCGTTTGTTGTTTCTCGAAATTATGACAGGTTACGGTAGGTTGATGGTTACAATACTACAGGGCTCTTCACTTTTTGGTTCATAACTTTTTTCTTCACTACTACTTGGGCAGCTAGATTAGGGTTTTTAGGATTGTCCGGAAGGTAGTCCATCAGAAAAACATGGCTCTATGGGTAGTTCTGGCGACCAGGTCTGGTAATTCGCTTGTTAGTTAATTCGGGAAGGGTAGATTATATTAACTTTTGAAGCTGAACCGATTTTTGTTGCCACTAATGAAGAAAAGAGTTGAAACGAGGTTATGCAGGTATATTATGTATTATGTACTAACCAAGGTCCCGAAAAATGGACAGAGGAGCCTGAAGGAAGGGGCGCGCACAAATCATTTCATTCTCTCCACAAACAGTTCATTTGGGGACAGAGAGTACATATGTTGAGAAACCCAAATATTTTTTACACGATGCGTTTATTACCATTTCTGAGTTATCTCAGCTCTACTCGCTAGACAAGTATCCGTTTTAACCCACAAGGTCTACAGAGAAGGTCTAGCGAGGCGGGGTTCGTTCATCTAGCACGAGGAAGAGTAGCGCTAGAACAGGTTCAAACGATTCAGGGCTAAAGACTTTTGGCTCAAGAGATAATCGCAGCATCCAATCGTGCGAATCAGAAGCTTCACACTTCTAAAAGAATTGGTTAACAAAAATAGTGTTTCAACTTTCGCGGAATTCCAGCAAAAGTAGAATTTCGCTCATCCATGTGTCGGAGTCCTACTTGAGTATTTGGAGCTCGCTCTACCACCTAGACGACTTACCACTTCCATTGGTAGTAATACCACCTTGACTGGATTTTGCATAGATATAGCAAAATAACCTACGGGGCCGAAAAAATATTCGGTTTTCCGATTAGCCGACTAAAAATTTGCAGACTGGTTTGTGAGCATTATGCGATAACCATCCGGACATCTACATTATTTTCCAAGCCACCACTTCACTAATATTTTTGAAACACTTCCGAACAAAGAGAGCCTTCCATTGAGTCCCACACCCCACCATTGCAACGTCTGAGAAAGAATTAAAGTAACGCTCAAAACTTTCTGCAAACGTTTTGTGGCGTTTTTTGATAGCACAAAGCACCGCATCACCATAACTCATTTCAAAATTGAAAAAAATTCAGAAGAATTGTCATGTTCCTCTTAGGGAGGCGGGTGCAATGACTAAGAAATTCTTTTTGACTTTGACGGTATTTGGTCGTAATAATTGTATTTCTTTCTGTGATTCCCTTTGACTACAGGTCAAAACGTGGCAGATTTCTGTTAATATGATCTTCTGATCAATTTACAATGATGGATTCTAAGGTGAAAATATAAAATTTCCGATCGATTGCGGGTATTGACTTAGTTATTTCGCATCACTATTGTATGGTACTCGTTGAAAGCAGTTTAAAAACGACATCAAAATAGACTCTGAAAGAAGTTATGGCGATGCGACACTTTGCGTGCGCAAAAATGCTGCAGATCGCCGTTCTTGCAAAAAAATCTGCTCCGGTACTGTACGAGGGAAATGTTTTGCATGATGACGGACCGGGGCCCCCTACTCGGCGCCCAGGACTGCGACCCCCTCTGTGATCGTCACACCGTACGCCTAAGCCTGTCTCGGCCTAAGGGCAGTCGCAACGCGACGCGTGCGTCGAGAAGAGAGTTGCTGATCGGTCGCTTAAGTGTCATAAATGTCGTCGCGCTTGCCATTTAGTGCCAGTATGGGTAAACGTATTCTCGCTATTACTTGGACAATGACATAATGACGCGACGTCCACATCATATTCGCATGGTCGCCATTTCTAATCGGTATGATTCGACCGCGGCGATAAAAATGATTCCGGCTCGATCCGAGGCGTCGCGCAATGAGTGAGGCATGATGAATATTTACTTTCTGCGACGCTCGACAATGACGATGCTTATCAGTTACGTAAGTCAATATTCAATTAACATAGGTGGCAAACATAACGTGTCGAGCGACGCTCGTCGCTGAATGTATGCACTAAGCTAAAGTGCAAGCAGCTGCTTCTCGAGACGCTGTCTGACGCAGACTTGTTATTCTCATAGGCGCTACTCACACTCCAATGCTAGCGCGTCACTCGCGGGCATAGCGTTGGAGTAAGACTATTTTCCACGAGAATGACGCTCTTGGAGAGACTATGTATGAATACTCCAGCAGCGATGCTATAAGGTAGCGATTTAAAGCGGGCCTTGACTCTGGCTAGCTAGCGAGAATCACGCGCATGTCTTCAGGCCATTTATAGACCAATGCGACGCACGCGCATCTTGGGTGTGACGCGCTGGCGTTGAAGAGTATGAATAGCGCCTTAGTGTCATCGCGCTTGTCGTTGCGCGTCATAATGGAGCAACGTGTCAAAGCTAGCCCTTGCAGAGCAGAGCGAGGATCACATCTTGAAACCGTGATGATGCTGCACAAGACCAGCGACGGTGCGCCCTAGGCTTATTTATCTTCATGCGGTATTGATGATAAACGTTGCGACGCGTCGTTCGTCGCAGAAAGTATGATTCCTGCCTGATCGCGTTATCGTACAGGTTGTTGGTGTGAATGCGAGCAGTCCCTAAAAAAGCTCATAGACTGCGCCAAGTCACAGATGCCCTCTGCAGTGGTACGATGGCCTCAAGTGGCGAGACGAATCGTCTGCCCGCACGCTATTGGGCCGGGATCTGACAAAAAACGTCTCCCGATCCAGCGGCGCTCGAATCGATGGATGATCGCTGTTTGTGCCGTCACGGACCGTACGTTACCGTCTGAGCACCGTAGGTCTTTCTAGAGAAAAAGAGTTTGGAGCCACGATCACCTTCGAAAATCTGCAGATTAATATTAGCGCAGTTGGACAATCACCTCTGACCATAAAATTGAAATGTGATTATAGTTTACAGAACTGCTAATCATTAAGTTGACGAGAGAACTTGGAGAATCCTCAAAATAATTGTCTCTGTCTGTCTCCATACCTCAACGCGATGGGTACCGCGAAAAAGGCAGGAGTTAGATTTTGGAACTTGACCAAGGTATTAGATAAGACTCTGTTTGAAAGATAGAGGACCAGAAAGTGGGTGTCTAATAAAACAATGCTACGCTGAATTGAAAGGATTCCAATTTAAAGCAAAGTGGACGAATAAAGAGAACAACTTGCTGAATCGCGCTCTACTCGGGCAATGATTGAGAACAGAAAACAAGGACTTGGGAAGGAAATTACATGAGATTCGCGTAGGGACTTCATCGCTGAGCAGGGCAATGTGCACTTCAAAAGACTATTAGACGAATTTCTGGGCAGAGACAGCCGCCACAATTTCCTGTTCAAGTGCTTTCACTTACTTGAGGCACACTGGAGGACGGAGTTTGTTGATGAGGTGACGAGTCGCTGGACGCGATCGTCTCCATATCAAACGTCTTGATGAGCGGATTCTTCCTGAAATCAGCATACAGTCATTTAATTATTTGGGCATCAAATCACGAACACAAAATTAACATTCGCCGACATTAATTTATATTGTGAAACCACACAAGAAGCCCGATACCCTGAACTCTCAAGAATAGGAACTACAGGGTGTCCCAAAATTATTGGCGCGCAGATATAAAAGTGTTTCTAGAACACCAAATCAAATTTCCAGAATAGCAATTATTAAAGGGATTCTCTGAGAGCCTACCCCAATCAACTTATTCTCTTTGGAAATGGCACCCATGAAATCCTTCAACTCCTTAGCTATTTAGACAGGAAACATGAGTATGCTTCACGATTTTTGAAGGCTTCATGTGTACATGTAAGGAGGTTAAGAGCATCGAACATTTTTGTACGGCGTCCCGACTCTGTCGCTGCTGTTTCTCCCAAGGTATGAGGCGAATGAGACTGGCAGTACTTGTCAGTGGTCGCTGCCATGCGCCAACTGGAGCCAAAATCACCAATAACAAATCCTCGAGATCAGGATGAGTTTTGCATAGATTCTCTGCAACTCCCAGTGCGAAAATTCTCGCCGTTCTTGTTACCCCTAACTCATGGATTGATTCTTAAAGGCAGGGTTCACGATAAATTTCACTCCCGATATCTCCACGGCTTACGGAAGGTCTGGTGCCTTACATAGCAAGGAATGCTTAAAAAGGACACGAAAGACGCGTTTTTGAGCAAAAATAGGCCCTCTCTTGTTTACGTTGATTTTTGAGCTTGGAGGAATTGACCGCTAGAAGGATTACACCTATCAGTGCAATGAAGCGATCAGCTCACTGATCAGCACTTTCTTGACTTGGTCATTCCTGTAATCTGAGTCTTCATTTGTTCGTTTCGAGGGGGCGGATCTGGGGCACCGGGCGTGTCTGGGGCACCAAAACTTGTTTGCAGCCGTTATTTTGCCGCTCCTGGCTCATTTTCTACCGTTATTTCGACAAAGGGAGCCTAGGATCCTTCTCGCCTATCATTTCACTGTGGAAAGTCAACGAGGATGATCATCGTGAACGCTGCCTTCAAAGAATCCGGCTCCTGGTGCTGAAACGCGGTGTCCGAAACTTGACTCCAACGCAAGCACAAACGACGACTAGAACTGTAGGCAAGTTAAATTAAAAACAAGGACCTGGTATGGAACTTCATAACATGCAGTGTGACGAAGTTTTTCTACGGAACCCATTAGTTCTACACATTGATGGCTTGTATCTGAGAAAATTAATTAGGAGAGTCATTTACGGAAATTAGAGGCCGTGTTCACGCTAATTTTCGATTCCGAGTCTCCCACTCTTAACATCGAATTGGCTACCAAGTGTTACTAAAATCAGGAAAAACTGTGAAATTCGCACTAAAACGCCTCATTTCAGTGAGAGAATTGTCTGACTAAGACTAGTTGTCCGGTAGGATGGATGAGTTCTCGGCGGTCGTGAACGTTGAAAGACGGGATCAAACGAAGATGGAGGTATTTTCCTCGCCTATCATTTCACTGTGGATAGTGATAGTCAAGATCCCGAAGAAAGAATGGAGCGAAAGAGAAAAAATTCAAAAAGAACGGGCGCACAAAGGATTACGCCGTTTCAGCAAACAGTTCATCTGAGAGTACGGAGGCGCAGTAAGAGCACAGAGTTCCGTGTGCTTTCGGTGCATTTTTATCAATTTTTCGGTCATTTCACTTCTACGCGGGAACAATTAATTGACTTAGCGAACAATACCAAAATTGGAGAGTATCGTGAACATTGCTTTCAATATGTAATCTCATATTTTGCTTTTTTCAATCGGAAAAGACGATGATGGAAATTTATTCATACAGAAAGGGCGGTTGAAAACGATGCAGAACAATAGCTAGAAAAGCAGGAGATCTTTAAAAAAACTCTTTAGCACGCGTTAGGCGCAAACCACCCCTATTTTTTTCAAAACCTGATTTTTTCAATTGGACTGCAAACTTCTATTGTCACAGAACAAAGTAGCCGTTCTGCAAATAGCCTCTGCACTGTACGTCTTAAGGGTTTCTTTTACTCGTTCACTACGAGCCAGGGATGAGCGGAATAAAATTATGAAATTTCGGAAATCGGTTTTCGGGTTTCGGAACAGAAAATTTTTTCTCGGGTTTCGGTAATCGGGCGCCAAACGCCTGAAAATGCGCGGAAATGCGGGTTTCGGAACGCGAAACGCGGAAAAATTCGGAAATTATCTAATGTTTTCTTACGTCCCAGACGATCCGATATTTTCGCATTCCGCGGCGTTTTCTGCGGTTTTCGGAATGCGGAACGCGGAATGCCAAAAATGCGCGAAACTGCGGGTTTCGGAACGCGAAACGCGGAACTCCGCTCATCCCTGCTACGGGCTAACTACGAGGGAATAAAATGAGGTTTTTAACCTCACAAAAATGTGCTTCTATCGCTTTCCCTATCTTTTGAAAAGGAAAAAGTGCGCATTTCGTTCTAGAAAGGTGGGCAATGGGTTTGTGGGATGTAGCCAAAGTCATGGAATTGAGAAACATCTCTACAGTTACAATTCGGTACATGGCTTGTTTCCTCAAGAAGGAACATTTAAATCTCACCGGCAGCTAGCAGTATGGTAAACTGATCTGCTGCGCTCTTCTCTCAGTCTGAACCGATTAGAGGGCCGGCGCACCCGACCGCCGCGCCAGCCACTGGTGGGATTTAAATGGTCTGTCTTGAAGAAACAAGCCACGGACCTACCTATATGTAGGTTGGCCTCTTTCAGAGTTATAAGTGCAGAGAAGGTTTTCTGGTATCAAAGTGATATTCTCGCACAGGTGGAGTTTACTCATAGAGCTTAGTCTAGTGAATGGACGGGGCAGCGGACATAGGTCACCGCGCGCGATGTAAACTCCGCTGGCCAATGGTGTGGCCAGAGCCGCACGGCGAGCCGTAATGTACGCGCCTGGTCAATTCACTAGACTAACTTTGACAAGGAGACCATATCGTTACCCTGTCATCGCACACCTCTTGTCATAGCTCGGAAAATAAGATCCGATTGAGCAGACAAAAAGGTAACCCTAGTCTCATTTTACCCTTGCTTTCGCTTGACCCTGAGATGGGGAAGAAGTCATTTAAAGCTGTGTCGTCGATTTGTCATGCTCTACACTGGACTGAGTCTTGTATGAGAGTCTTAAAGGCTGCATACATGCTCGTAAACGTGGTTGAGATAACTATTTGAATCGAACCGTATGGCTTACAACATAATGCTTACGCATTTTGAAGCGTCAAAAAACGACCCACAATGCCGTTACAGGAGTAGCAAGTTTGGCCCCGCACGTATTTTGACGCCCCCTGTACTTGCGGTTTTCCTCCAACGCAGGGTTGCTGGGTCATCATCGCCGTCAGTGATATGTGTGGTTCACTGGTTAGGCAACCTACTAACAGTACCAACGGCGAATATGACCCGGCAATCTTGCGTTGCAGGAAAAGCGCAAATACAAGGGGCGTGAAAATACGGGCGGAGCCAAACTTGCTACTCCTGTAACGGCATTGTGGGTCTTTTTTGACGCTTCAAAATGCGTAGGCGTTGTAATCTGGGCCATACCATTCTATTTCCGTAGTTATCCCAATCACGTTTACGAGCGTGTATGCTGCCTTTAATGATTAGTGCTAGATCAAAAAGCCAGTAAAGTTAGGAAGAAGTAATCTTCCAAAAAGAGCCACTTACAGGTGAGAAGCGCACAGAATGTTTGCAAATCGATGCCGAATTCAGTGTTCGGCCAGGTCATAAAGTGTACAAAATCATGGGAGAATGTGACGTCTCCACATGTGACGCGAAGTTCATACCATCGAAGGAATGAATAAATGCCTGTATAAGTGTGCGGCTGGTTGGCCGACGGACGATACATGGAAAACGGCCGCATGAGTCACGCCTCACGCCTTCCAAAACACTTATTGTCGTCAGCTGCCGAAGGGCGCTGCAATTCGAGACCGAGTGACTGACTGACTGGTTGACTAACTAAACGGACTGAGTTTCCATGCCACACTTTAGCACCGCTTCATGGCATTACACTGTTCAAACGCTTTTTGTACCAGTGGGTTTACACTAGTTTCCATTGGAAACACGTTTTCGACTTTCTCGTCCTGGTTTGTACACAAAATACGAAGACTTCTTGAAAAGTACACAACACGTGAAGTAGCCTTGAAATTCTTAAACCTACTGTAGGAATACCAGCTAATACCTATGCAGAAGTTTTTCAACAGATACCCTCAGCGTCGTAGGAAAACTACAACAGCAGCTATGGAACCAGCCAATGCGCCACAGCGCTTATATGGAGCGGCACCTTCTCGCAAACTACATAAGAGCAGGGGTCGCAAACCCGAAAAAAAGATGTCTAAGTTGCTACACTCCGAGGGAATGTTGTTTAACATTACTAAATGAATAGCTGCGGTAGCTTCAGAATAAAATCACAGGCGGTTGAGTGTCGCCGAAAAAAACAACAACAGTGGTCCAGGGAGTGGGCTTTCTCCTTGGCCCATACTTCAGGCGACGAGCGACCGTGACAATGCATATCGGGCATATGTCTGTTTTCGATCTATGGCCGGGATCAGGGATGAGCGGGAGAAAAATACGAAATTTCGAAAATCGGTTTTCGGGTTTCGGAACAAAAATTTTTTTCTCGGATTTCGGAAATTGAGCTCGAAACGCCTGAAAATGCGCGGAAATGAGGTTTTCGGAACGCGAAACGTGGAACTCTGCACGTCCCTGGCCGGGATCATACTTCCAGCGACGAGCAACGCGACGCAATGTTTACTAGACGAGCAACTGAGAATCAATATGCCTGATATGCAGTGTCGCTGTCGTTGGTCGCGTAAAGGATGAACCCAGTCAAACAGAAAATCGACCCGAGTTCGAGAGGGCATTCGCCATCAACCGTACTGACTACTCTATCCTAAGTAGAGTTAGCGTAACTACACTTGGATCCTAATCAAATCACACCGTCAGGCCCACCTGCAACCTTGATAGGAGGTTAAAAGTTTGACGGCTCAGCAATGTGAGTCAAAATTTCAGCAGCTGTTGTTATCCTGTTGGACTCGGCGGGAGGGAGGTAATCAGAGACCAGAGTCTTCATCGGGCAAACCGTGGTTTGCCGATTCGGGTTGTGTGTAGCGCCAGCGCAACCCAACAATTTTCAGCAAGCGCTGGTGCTAAGCCCAACCGGCATCGACAAATGATGAATACGGGCTCCGGTAGTATTCTAGCGCGCTATGGCCTGAGCGAAGCTACAATTACCACAAAGACGAAAGGTAAGAGTAGTCGGAACAGAAGTAAAGTCTGGCCGAATGAAACTCTCCACCGACGCGGTCGGCGTGCGAGGAAAGCAGCAGTCGCGGAGCCACCTTTTAGACGTGTAGATCGATCAGCAAGAATATTAGACGAATAGTGAATAATATCCCAGTCAGCTGTTTGCTACTGTGAAAAAGCTTGTCCGAAAAGTGCCATTCCAACTGCCGCTCGACAAGTACGCCAACCGCGTGGGCGGACAGTCCCATTTGGACAGACTTTGAAAGAAGACGTGAAGTTTTCTCGGTACTCCGCCACATTTGCCACTTGAATCGTAAGCTTAGGAGACATCCTCCTCAATTCGACAAAGACGTTGAGCACTAACTGCAATTAGTGAAGGGCATCGATTGAATGAAGAAGACAACCCCAAATGCATCATCGGCGAGAAAAAAACCACATTTTTTCGTTTTAAATCCAATGATCAAAATACCCCAAGTAGCTCCCAACGTCTGATATCTCAACTTTGCGAATCAACAATATAATAGCCCCGTGAAAACAGCTCCACAGGCCAGAGTTATCCCTACCCAAACACTGGGTTTGTCATTTTTTGTCGGGTTTAGCGCAAGCACACAACTACTTTAGCTCTCAAACTAGACCAAGCTCAAATGGACAAACCCAGGGTTATCACAATGATGAATACAGTCTCATGGTCAGAAAAGGCAGAATCCCCCGAATGGTCACCTAGCATAAGCAGAGAAGTGAAGAGTCAGGTGACAGCGATCCAGTGCGAAGTACCCTTCAGTTCATGAGAACTCAGCGTTCAAACATGCGTACGAGAAGCTCTTTACTTTTAGAGACTGTTTCGTGTGGTTTCTCTGACGTGGAAGAAAGACAAGAGGAATTGATTTACCCAAGAAATTTCACAACACAAAAAATAGACATGGACGCAATCTGAGCGCTTCTTGGAGGATTGAACTTATAAAAAATTGTTAGTTTTTTTGTACCAAAGTGTTTTGTATGGCTTCTCTGACGTATTCCTCTCTTTCGTGCGCCCAATCGAGTGCAATTCACCCAAAATAAGATACCAGCGAAAAAAAAACAATAAACAATAATGAACGGAGAGATGCCAATAAAATGATTGATCAAGTATTTAGAACTCAGAGAAATTCTGCGGAGGTAATAGACATTCAACGTTAATTGTGACCCAAAGAACATAGGAAAAATTAGCGTAAATACGATGAAGGCAATAAAGAGAAGAAACTGTGTAGCACATTTTTATAAGACGTCTGTCGGTGAAGAATCAGACAAGGGCATTCAATATATGTACATACTTTCTAGCCTTATCCTGTTTGAAACCCTATCCCTGTTAGGAAAAAGCCGATGGGTGGACAGTTCATAGTGAATTGGGTCGCCGTCGAGGAGGTATTGAAAACGAAAAATCGTTGTGTTTGCCTAGCAAACTCGTAAGGAGGGTAGCAGGGCACATTTGTACAGACAACACGCCGGTCGCCCTATTGTTATCTAACCTTCGAAAACTGGAGTGACCGAATCGTTTAGAAGTGAAAACAATTGCTTATTTCGTTTCAAACGACTACGTACTTACAATGAGGGGAAAGTTCGCTGTGACAGAAAAAGCTCCCGGAGATGAAGCCCATAAATGACCATAAAATCGAGGTTTTCTCTTAATTACTCATAGATTAGTCATATGTTTGCAAGAAACGCGCTCGTGTTCAGGGGTTAATCACCGCTTGCACAGTGTGATAAGACTGCCCCGACACACTTGCAGCAATAATACAGACCAGCGATAGTGGGTGGAGTGGGATTTCGCAGTCAATTTACCCTTTCAGGAATGGTAGTTTGAGTTACGGCTGTATTTTCTGTTCGGAAACGACCATAAATACATCACAAAAATAGCTCTTCAAATGAGATGGCTAAAAAAATTGAGAGGATGATTTATAAAGAAGGGACTAGAAACTTTTCCACCAATTCGTTTTGGCATCCACAAAAACCCCTAACGCTTCTCGTCCTGCTCTTAACTCACACCTCATCGAGCTCCGAACGTTTTTATTGAAGAATTCAATTGACCAAACGAGACGTAACCTTCCAAGGAAGGGCATCATGCAGTCGAACACTAATCAAGGGCGTGGTGCCCATTGAACTAATCCGGGGCTTATGACACCTCTTAGGAAGGCAACTGATGACAAACGATTGCACTCCTGGTTCTGAGGCGAGCACACCAGAGTAGTTCTGGGCAGCTTTGCACAGCCCCACCTCAAATTTTTTTCAGAAAAGTTTTTCTTGAAAACGGAAAAACAACTCAGAAATTTTTTTTGAGAGATCTCCCGCTTTGGGTCATTCAGTAGTAAAAAGAACAGATATGATATGGTTGACAGAAACGCTAAAAACAAAGAGGCCTTTCACAATGAGAACAAAGAAAGAGAAGAATTCATGGACAACTATCAAACTCGCAGAATTCTACGAAATGAGGGGGAAACAGGACTTAAAGAATAATTTTGACCTGACCACGATGGTCTTGAGAAGACCCTGCCGGTATTTCAATAGTTTCTGTGGACTGGTGGATCATGGACTTGTGTGGAACATGCTCTGCTCGAACAAGCTTAAGATCTCAATGAAAGTTTCAGGTCGGAAAATTGCGATCGGTTGTGGTGCGTAAATGACCTTACAGTATCATAACCCAACGACATAGCCCAATTGCGGAAACGATAATAAAGCGGATTTCAATAATAAGGCAAGGGCCAGATTCTTCAATGATCAGCTCATGAAATGAGCTACATTTCACCACACCTCTGGTATCCATAACCCATCAGTCTGCTGTTGATGAATACGGTCCTAGAAGACCAGAAAGTCTGTTCTAAAGAGAGAAGAATATCCTCGTAACGAATTCGGAAGTCTGAGTTTAGAGAGCTCCAAAGATTGCAGCGAAAGTTGTCCAGCGAGTCGGCAGCAGGGACCGAGGGCTCATCCTCATGTTTTGGAAGAGATATGTTGGTGTGCATGAGTAAACTTGGAGTGTGAAAACAAATATTTTGAAAGGCGGCAAACGAAATCTCCCAAGCCGCCACCCAATAGCGAATTTTGCCAAACTATAGAGGAAAAATTGGATAGACGACCATATAGTCCTTTTTCCGAGTTAACAGAAGACCATGTAGTCCTTTTTCCAAGCCAAACAAGATACCTTCCAAATCACAAGTAATGCAAAATTCGTATAAGGACAAATGTGGTGGTGGACATTTCACAGCTGTCAGAACTCGGCGAAACGAGAGCAAAGCCTCGGAGGCTCAACGAGAATGACAGATGCAGCGGACGCGAACGGTAAGCAAATCGCCTTCGTGAGTGACCATCGAACCCGGAAGCTCGCACACACCTCTGCTGTTTGCATAGTGTAGGGGATTAAGTCGTCTGTCTACCTTAGGCGAACCCGCCACCTACTGACGTCCATTTTGAAGCATCAGATAATGTCAGGAATATCAAGCTGGGGTCAGACGAAGATTGCGCAACGGCACAACTCAGAGGTCGTGGGTGGCCCCGAAATGGACACCAATCTGTCAAGGAAAACTAGAGGGAGAGTTGACGATTTTGGGATAGTTTGAATACCTAAGCAAATTTTTTCGAATAATCGATTTTTCGGCGGATTCATCGACAATCGACCATTTCCGATTGACCAATTTTCGAGTAAGAAAATTCGCAAAAATTAAAACCATGAGAAATGAGAAAACGTCAATAACCTTTCTTCACAAATATCTGACATTATATGCCAAAATATTTTGCGGTGGTAAGATAATTTCCACTAAAAGTGTACAAGGTGAACCGCGTGGAATTCAAAGGAATGTCTTAAAGTGCTAACGACGGCGCAATAAAGGGGATGTTGATGGCCGTGGTTGGGGTTAAGTGGCGGTGAACGAGGAGGCATTTCAATTACTTCTTTTACCGTCTCCGTCCACCACATTCAAAACTGAATGGCTAGAATATTGAAGAGCACTAGCACTGGAAATCCAATAAAAATTCAAACTCATTGAACGTCCACCTAACTAGGGCTTGTTTCGCACAAATCATAATGCTTTAAAACCATGTCCTGGATGTTGTAGGTATATGTAGTCCAAAGCACATGCCCACCCACAAAAACGAAAACATTGTTTTTGTTGCAGTCTTCGCTTTACATTTCGAACTGCGCCAGCAGCGAGTGGTCGTGGGCATAAGGGCTGTGCGTAACTGAATTTTGTAATTTCGTAAATGGTATATAGTAATTTTAAAATTTCCTCGTAATTCGTAATTCGTAACTGATAATGGGTAATAGTCCCACACATGGCCCAAATCTCATCAGATGTGGAAACACCTTAGCATTTCAGTGATGGGATGTTTCCATATCGAAGGAGGTTGGGTTTCAAAATGACACTTTTTTAAGCAGTACTTTGATAAATATTCAGTACGCATATGTGGGATAGAAACGACGATGGACAAACTCGTCAATGGACAAATGGACAAACAATCAATGGACAAACTGGAAACCCTAGGCTTAATCAAGTCCCAAATATGTGCCAAGTTTCGCCCAATTTTTGGATACGAAATTTTTGGATCTGTACAGAGCTCCACCCAACACAGTACAATGGAACCCAAGGAGGGGAACATTGTGATGAGGAAAAAAATTACGATTCGATAGTTTTACACTAAATCTTTTAGGGAAGTAACTTGGATAAGGAGGCCATGCCAAAGGGGATATACATTTACTACCCACTTTTTGATGCAGAAATCGAGTCTGCCTTCTATATTTAAGAAGCGTTGCTTTAAACGGATTTATAAGCGTTCCTCCCCAGAGCATAGATTTGTTGAGGTGGAGACAGCGGTCTGAAATGTGAAGGTTACGAGGGATTCCGAAATTCAAAAAGAAGAAGGTTACCTCCAAATTTCCTATTCAAGAATAAACAATCTCTTGATTTTATTTCCTTTTGCAATCAGAATTCACCCCAATTATTAATTTTAAGAGCATTTGGAAACCTTTTTGAAAAGGTAGGTGACAGTTATAACTATTTAATGTTTTTAAATGGAATTTTGAAATTGCCGCTCTTCCCCTCGTAGCATCTGGAGATCTAACAATGGTTATTTTGGGAGTGCCCTGAAATCCTTCGTCGAATAGTGCTTTAAAGGCAGTGTTCACGATGAGAATCGTGTTTCTGTTTTCCCGCCTACCTTGAAAACGGCCCCATGCTGATTCCAATGATGTCTCTGAAATCGTAAAAGACCTTCTGGGAACAGAGTTATGTTCCCTCAAAATTGAGCTAAGGAAACATGGTGGACGAGTTGTCCGAGGCTTGTAACTTCCGTCTTTTGCAGCCGATATATGCGAGCTGACCCGAGTAAAGAGAGAAGTTGAGAATGAAGGGAAGAACAGGGCTAATGATATGAAATCATCGTTCATCTCACGATTTCGAGCTTTCATTTGTTCACGTCGGTGGGCGTGCGTTGCGCTTTTGGGGTTTGCATTGCGCTCGACGTGGCAACTTCGGGCCCTTCTGGAGCTTTTCCTGGCTCGTTTTCATGCGTTCTTTCGACGGCAACGTTACAGTGTGTTCCTCTACTACCCATTCCTAGTGAAAACTGAAACACTTTTTCTATCGTGAACACTTCCTTTAAGGTAGTTAAAATATTTTCCTGATTCTTCAGCAGATTTGAATTCACGAAATACCAGTTTTTTTACTTGTACCTTTTAAATAGCTGATCATGGATGCGTGGGGAAGATTGTCTTTAAAATCTCTGCAAAATTCTGCAGCGAAAAGTACTGTGCTTCTCTGGACCAGATTCCGGTCCGCAATTGCGTCTCGACACGCTTTGCGGCCGAGCGCTTTTGAGTCGGAAGAGTCTCCAGCGCCGCAGCCGCCGATCTGTTGACTCTGTGGGTTCCAGAAACTGGAAATTGAACGAATTGGAGAAAACTGTATAAAAAGCCACATCGGGTCGCTTTGGCGCTGGAAACAGTAGATTGGGTTTCAAAGTTTATTTGCTCCACGACCCACCCATGTCTTTAGAGTCGGGCCCCATATTTGAATGTCTATATTGGAATGGAATTTGCTGTTCAAAGTTGCAGACGACCGCTTTTGTAGTTTTCAGAGGGCTTGAAGATAGTCGTGCTGGGACGAAGATCAATCGTGTCAGGACCTCGTGGTCCCAAAATGATTCTGTTTTTACTACGTGTTGCAACAGCGGTCGTCTGCGGCTGAACCGCAAGTTCGCTCCGAAGTAGACTGTAGCTACACCAAAGTTCTCTCGTGTGCATCTTGTGGCGAGAGCATTCCATAGAGGTATATAGCTGTAAAGTCTGGCTTTACCGACCTTGCTTGCATTTGGAGCAATGAAAGGTTGGAACCTAATAATAAATTTCGGTGTGAGAAGCGGAGTGGTCGGTCATACATAAATCTCGTTATGAGTATCTTTCACAATGACCGATCCTACTGCTGATTACGCGTGGCTGGGAATGCCGGGCTAAGGAAATGGAAATTTTAAAGAATATTCAAATATCAGGAATGCCAAAGAAGTGTTAAATTTATACATGCACTAGACGGCAACTTTGCATTGCTACTTC
The DNA here is from genome assembly GCA_029168955.1 of Aplectana chamaeleonis. Classification (NCBI taxonomy): domain Eukaryota; kingdom Metazoa; phylum Nematoda; class Chromadorea; order Rhabditida; family Cosmocercidae; genus Aplectana; species Aplectana chamaeleonis. The sequence continues at coordinate 172,962 of JAPDOI010000253.1, read as the reverse complement.
AATCGCGTTTCCACGTTTTGTTAAGATCTGTTACGATTCGTTACGATTTTGGGCCGAAATTACATAAATCGTAATTAGTAATTACGCACAGCCCTGGTGGCCACGCCCTTCTCGGTTACATACTGTGCTTATCTGGACCAAATTCCAGTCCGCAATTGCGTCTCGACACGCTTTGCGGCCGCACGCGCTCGAGTCAGTCGGGTTTCCAGCGCCAAAGCCGACTCGATGTGGCTTTTTTATACAATTTTCTCCAATTTTTCTTAGTTTCCAGTTTCCAAAACTCACCTAGAGTCAGCAGATCGGCGGCTGCGGCGCTGGAGGCTGTTCTGACTCGGCAGCGTGCGGCCGCAAAGCGTGTCTACACGCAATTGCGAACCGGAATTTGGCCCAGATAAGCACAGTAGGTGCCGAAGGCTTGAATGTCAGTTTTGAGGTCCACGATGAACCAGCGATACTTGTCCCCGTTTGGAGAATGGATGTGGTGATGGCTGGACCTAATTCATTGAACTACGTGGCCTCCCGGGAGGGTCTAAAGTCCGCACGCCGCATACATCGGCTGGTTATAAAAACCTTCCCGGGAGGCTTCCGCAGCTTCTTGAATACGGCCACAGGGCATTTCATATGACCTTCCTGGCGCAGGCTCCATAGACGCCGTGATGAAAGATAGTCTAATCACGACACGCATAATCCCGTTATCATGTCTGTCCCCGAGAACTGTATTTACAGATAACACATGCGTTTCGCGGCTTTTTTTCAGCCTCTTCTGAACTTAGGACACATACGACAGCATTCCACTCCACCTTACAAGGCTTAGTTGGTCTTCCCAGTTCGCCTAACTTACTCCATCGGCTAATATTACACGATTGACCAGGTTCGCACCAGAACATATTTTCAGCTGCCCATGGCATTGTGAATAAATGTCTTAATTCAAACGTTTATCGCAAGAGGCTGCAAATGTTCTGCAGTCTGGCTTTTTTCGAAAGTTTTCAAAAATCCTGGGGTAAAAAAACACTCTCTTCTAGCCAGGATTTTTTCTTCTCCAATATGAACTTTCACGAGATGAGATTTTCCTTTTTTACCACAGGTTTTTTGCAAACTCTTGAAAAAAGCCAGTTTTCTAACATTGGCAAACTCTTGCAATAAAAATTTGAATCACTTTCATATGTGTCCGAGGTATAGGAATATCGTATAAGAAATTTTTGGGCCAATTTGTCGAAGATTCTAAGTTTTTTCCTGATTCGACTGCGAACTTCGAACTTTCGGCCAGGATTCTGTAAGGGTGCAAGTTAGGTTGCCAAAGACCAATTCGGGGTCGGCTGTGGACTTTCGAGAACCTATAGTTGGAGCAAGTCATGGCTGGTGAGAATGAAAGGATCACTGCCACAGTTCAACACAAGGTTTTGGAAAGCGGCAGGACCTCCGTGCGCACCTCACTTTATCCCCTTGAACAAAGTCTGAATGGACAAAAGTGTCCTCTTTTACCTCAAAAGGTGCAGTCTCATTGTCCAAAACACTGGCTGGCAAAAAAAATGACCACTGCAAAAATATGAGAATGGGGATAGAACTGGGGTGCATTCCTTTATTGATAATAGCTATATCTGTGAGGCCACGCAGGCCACGGCGGTTCTGAAAGGACTGACAGCAGCATTAACAACATTGTCAACGTTTTGAACTCTTCTGATAATCAAGGCCCATGAAATTTCTTCATAATTACATGGAAGACTGGAAATATGTTCATATGTGGAACTCGCCCACTCTCAATCCATACAAAACCAATTATGTAGTTATTTCTCTATTTAGTTTGAGTTTTTTTCTCGAACCTGTGAATCAATTTGTGGTATTTTTGAAGTGAACTGTCGTTCTCAGGGCCAAATTCCGCTCCGCATTTGTGGACTACGGCTGTTTCATCATGCAACACGAGATAATCGTGCTGGGACTACTTGGTCCCGACACGAATCACCTTTTTCCCAACACGATTATCACGTGTCGCCTGATGCAACAGCCGTAGTCCGCAATTGCGAACCGAATTTCGGCTCCAAGAACGATAGTATGCTGCCTCAAATCGTCCAACTTTTCTTAACGATTTCTTACTGATAAGCCTTTTACCAGTTTTTACCATTGACCGCAATTGGGAGGTATTCATTGATGTTTGAAACAATGTAATCCAGTCTCACTGCAGATGCGTTCGATTGCCTGCCTTGCCCTTGTGACCGTGTGCTTTGCAACCAACGAGAAGCTGCCTGTTGTGACAAGGGGTCCTGCGGATGTGAGTTGTTCGGTGTGAACTCATTTGTGAGATAGACTTCAGAGACCGATAATGAAAGTATTATACTATCCCCGTCTACTACGAATTCCCTTTTCTCAGTGTATCGGAAAGACTCGCTGGATGTGCAGTTGCGTCGGAAAGTCTGGTCCAGCTGGCCAAGGGCCGCGATCAGTGCGGACCGCTTGCGCAAACGCGACGCGCTTTATCGTCATACATGATCTCGAATCAAACGCCGCCCACCAACGAACCATCAGCTGTGAAGAGTTGCGTTTGCGCATATGGCCCTGTTCAGCCGCAACTATTGGCGAGCCGGACTAGAAATTCAGAATCGAGTGTATTTCCCTATCCAGCACATTTGCATTGGCAGCGCTGGGCCAAAATCGAGGACGGCGGTGTGACTCTGTAGATGCTTTGATTCATTCAGAACCAGCTTTATTGCTATGTTGGAATAGACGATCCTAGAGATGGAGTGAGTAGTGGCAAAGAGGTACAGTGATTTACAGAAAGACAAGAAAGCTAGGCTCGACTAATAAAAACGATACACTTTTAGGTAGCTTGTGATGGCCAGTGTTCCGTCCAAAGTAAAGTCATTGACAATGACCGTGTCACCACATACGAGTGTGTTTCTTCGAATGTCTGCAGGTAAGGTCGGACGCGCTAGCAGAGATATGTAGACGGTGATGTAAATTGCCCAGTCTCGAGGTGGTTTTCGAGATTTGTGGAGGCAGAGCTGTCTCACAAGACTTTGCAGGGTGTATCTGTCCGTTATTCGGGAAAGATAAGAAGCTTCTCTACAAACTGATGTCAGAGGTCATTTTTTCACTCAAAGTCATTTTTCCCCTAGGTGAGCTTTTTGGGGACAGGGAACTGTCGAAAGCAGTGAATTCAAACATATTTTCGATCAATAAATGAACAATGGATTTTGGGTTGCGACACCATGGGGAAGACCTGCATTGGTGAAAACAAGGAAGGACTTGCTGTGGAAGATTCCCTGTTACTCTGCAGTCAGGAGGTCTCCATCGCTTTTCCCCGATCTAAGGGAGGTTCCTCAGTTGTATTGGGGGGGGGGACGCCGTCGTCGTTCTCAGGAATTTACCGACAAAAGTGTGGGCCAGGTTGCAATCAAATGTCCTAAGGAACATGGCGGTTGCGACATTTAGGCTAGAGGAGTCTGCAAACTTCGAGACGCGGCGCTGCTCGCAGCGACGAATAGTAATGGGTGATGCAATATCGATTACAGGGGAGACCGACGCGACGTGAGAAGGGTACTGCAGACTCTTTTGACGCTGCGACAGCCAAACAGTTCCTCCAGCGAGAGGCGATTGACGCGACGACGATGATGCTCGAAAACATTTTTGTCGCCGGCTGACGCTCGGCGACCACTCCAACACAGTCGCGGTCAATAGATGAATGCATTTTGAACATGTTATCGTGAGGCCGCGGGACAAAAAAGTTCAATCCATGACTGTTTCAGGTCTCTTGGGCTTGATAATACCTGCACCACCGTTGTGAGTGCGCGGGATATTTATATCTGCTGCTGCAACAACGCTAACAACTGCAACAGAAGAGCTATAGGGAATTACCTACATTCAGGTAAGAATTTCTGACGTCTTCCAGGTTTACCGCCGTCAAGGCTATCAGTTTTGCCCTTATGACAGTGGACCATTAAAGGCAGGCTTTGCGATAAAAACGACTTTTGAGCTCTCTTCATGAGAATGTAGATTTGACCATCACAAAAGTAAAAGTAAGTGAAAAAATCCGGAAATTCACGGGAAAAAACGCTCAAAAACAAGGCACAACGGCTAATTACCGGTGTCGGCCGGCCCCCTAATTAACGAGATTTTCGTGAATGCATGCTTATCCGAATTATATTTGCTGCTAAAGTAATCAGCAGTCTCCAGAAATGTCCAGAAATTACTTTAGAAGCAAAATAAAAGTTGACAAAACGAGCTTTTACACAAATCCCGATAATTGGGGGCGGGAGGACACCAAGCAATAACTTGTCCCTCGCGTTTTCTCTCCGATTTTTTACTTATTTTCAGTTTTGTGATGGCCAGATCTACCATTCCATGGGGCTAGCACAACAACCGATTTTATCGAGAACCCTGCCTTTAAGGTTCAAAAGTAACGTAAAACTTTCTAACTTCAGCAACTAATGCAATGCTGGCCCGCAGCCGAAGCTCAATTCGCAGTGGCGCGAAATCAAGAGATGGTTAAGGTGCTTATTAATTGCGATGGTCACGCTCTGTAATTGTTTGAATAATAAAGGTGTCACTCCTAGGGTCAATTTAATTCTCTTAGCCGGTCACAGAACGTAGTGGACATAATGCATAACAAAATATTCAATGTAGAGAACTCGGAAGCTCATTCAGTTTGCAGAAATTTCCACATACAATGAAACCCTATACGACAATACACCAAAAGGGAATGCGGCTCAGTCGTCAGAGTTACATGTCACCGAACTGGTTTTCTCCCACAATAATTTGACTCTCTACGTCGATCGAGCACGATAGAGAACAAGAGCCTCTCTGGGGCAGCCGTCAATTAAAATTAATAGACTACGACGGGACTTGATTCCGGCCCAGACCAAAGCAACCTCATATCACTTCATAGTATGTTTGAAACTCGTCTAACTGCTGCGGCTAAAACATATCTCTTGAAGTTACGCGTAAATATTGCCAGTTAAATTCTAGCCCAATCTTTCAAATAAAATCCGAATGAGAAAAAAACTGGCTCACCAAAGAATAGAACTAACTCATGAAAAATCTAATCTGAAAACATTAGAGCGAGACATGGCGGAGTGGTGCTTCTGAAATGGGAACTCCTGCAAATCAACTTTCCAAGAAGGGGTTTATACTCGGCGACATAGCCAAACCCGTCAACCTCTACTATATGTATAGCGGTGTAGTACCATCTTACAGATAAATCAGCCGGTAATATATATATATATATATATATATATATATATATATATATATATATATATATATATATATATATATATATATATATATATATATATATATATATATATATATATATATATATATATATATATATATATATATATATATATATATATATATATAATTGTCATATATAAATGACATTTAATTGACAGCGCTCTCCTGGATTTCTGCATGGAAAAAGTTGATAATAAATCATTCTATATTGGAAAATTCTCCGATTCATCTCTCGCGACTCCTCTATTAGGAATTCTAATTGCGTAATAAATATCACATGAGAAGTGGCAGTTAACGGTATGAACTGGAACACATATACAATAAGAAGATTTGTGAAAGCTGGATAGGCAAATGAGCGCCACCCAAAGGAATTGGTAGAACTGGAGGATCCCAGCGGGGTAGCACAATGTTTCAAAACTTGAATAAAAAGATTCTGCAGTAAATCAGAAAACTCCCAAAAATAAAAAAACGCAGAAGGAGAATAAGGGCAGAATGAAAGTGAATTCGCAGTGAACAATACAGATCACCAAATATTAGAACAATCTTTGATTATTCGGAAGCATTTGAACATCGTAAAATCAATAATCAAAATCAAAAAAAAAGTTGAAGAAAGATGGACCTAAAATACTTCGAAGTATTCAGAATGCGAGAATCCGATCAACACGTTATTGTAATAATAGAGAGAAATGAAATGTAAATCTTATTTTTCGCTTAAAAATCTTCCGTAAAGGTCAATAAGAAGTGAGCATATTCACTGTAATGAAAAAAAAAACAACAAAAAAGGGGCTGTAATTTTGAGGAAAACCAAGAAAGCGGAAAGTTGAAACTAAACGGAACATGCTGAAAGTATGGAAAAAAGGGTAAGGGTCCTTCTTCTAATCCCTTTTTTTAAAGAGGACACTGGAAATGCTTTACTACTGGTTTATTCCATGCACAAGAAATAGTTCCAGCAAAGAATTCTCTAGTGCGCAAGGATTAAAGAATGTAGTTTTTACTCATTTAAGAGTGAAACTATGTTGCATACACTAATATTGAACATAGAAAAGCCTCCCGCATTGAACACATATAAATATTTTCGAGGAAATTCCTAAATACAGGTAAACATAAAACAAAGAAACCAAAAAACCGTCATCATGAGACCATGTGGGCGACATGAAAGAGAGGCCGGGCATCATTTAGGGTACCCGTGAAATCACAGTGGAACCTGATATCAAAGCGTGCCCGATCATTACCACTGGATTATATGTATGTACTGTTTTGGGCAGAGCGATTAGCGCCAGAAACAGACCGGAACGGGTCCGACCGATGAATTGATTGGCTGGACTAAATTGGAGAGATACTGAAGGATTAGCCAGACCAACAACGGTAGAGGAGGCGGTGAAAACAATCCATCCAATAACATTGTAATTATAGAGGGCCAGAGTGAACGGCAAACGCAATTAAGACCTCGAATTAGCCGAGCTGCTATACCTATGCGGACACGCCGGCCTGTTAACGAACTGGCAATCTATAGGAAAATGATTCTTCGGTTACAAGACAGTTACGGGGCAAGACAAGGTACATGTCTTTGAGGGTATCATATGACACTGAGAGGGTCTGAGGCCACAGCACACTCAAAAACAAATTCGCACCCGATGATAACTTTCGGGTGAGAGAAACGAAACCTTTAGATCTCGCAAGTACTGGGTTAAATGAAGTGTACACGAGGAAAATTCTCAAATTTGCGCATGAACAAAAGCTTTGGGTCCTCCTAATGTGTGTCAGGAAGAAAGAGCGACGAAAAACGGCCAGAAAGTGAGCAAAACTCGCGTGGATCAGCTGACCTATCGAATCACCCCGCCCACATCATGGAAGAGTTGCCCGTTCGAAGAAACAATTGCCGAAGTACTGAGTATTCCTTAGTTCGAAAAACACTAGCCTACAAACATGCGCATTAAAACCCTTTTAGCTTATCGTGAGTATTGCCTTTAAGAACCATAAGATTGAATGAATAATCAGAAAAAAAGAAAGAAGAAAGAAAAAAAAATAATAAAAAGAGGGTCGGAAAAGGCCCTATAAAGGATCCTCCAAAGTGAGGTATTCCAGCCGTTTGCCTCGATGATTTCGTCCACATGCCGGAAGTTGGAACCAGGATCAGTGTGTAGGGTGGAAGATTGGCAACAACAACAACAACATGAATAATCCGAATGGCGGCTTATAAGATTTCAAATCAAGGCCATTCCATCGAAAGTCATTGAATTTCGAAAATTCCTGAATGAATGAACTTTTCAGAACATTGCGGTTTGGAATTTTCTAATAAATCGATTTTTTAAATTTACATTTTTTTCAAAATTGATGAACGCGTTGGAAAAACACTTAATTGCATCACCGAAATGAATGTGAGTAATTATCATAATTTTGTTTTAAACTGCCTGGAATTCGGAAGAGTTAGTACTAGAAAGCGATTGTGGCGAAAATTTCTGACTGAATGTTTAATGGCGCAACTGAAACTCGACCGAATATTCAGGAAATCAAGAATTACGATGTTAAGATAGACCAAATATTCGACAAAACGATCAAATACACGATTAATTGAAAAATTCTGCCTCAATGAAATATTAGAACGAGGTAAAAAATTAATGTTTTGAGAGGTGACTTTTCCAATAGTCCCCATTCTTTTTTCCCCACCGTGCAACCATTCATTCTCTTCAATATAAGCGGAATTCCTCAAAGCGACACAGCGTAGCAACCGTAAAAAAATAATTTGAGTGGCAAAAAAACACTGAAAACAACAGAGGGATATTCAAAAGTATGTAGACAAAAGAAATGAGGCATAAGTATGGAATTTGCTGGATAATTTGACATTTTCTAGCAGTAAGCGAGACTTGAGTGCAAATATCCCGCATCGGACGGCAGCCTTGAATGCAGATGTGAAAGGGGCGTTTGTCTGATTGCTAACCTGACGGACGGATTCCGCGCGCGCCCCCATCCGCTCTACACGTAAGTATTTAATAATGGGAGTTGTTGGCATGACAAGGTCGAACAATATCGATTGATAGCGGAGCCCAAACCGGTACTCCAGGTATTGTCACTCTCTGCGTGTTCACAGTAGAAAGAGTAGAGATGTAATGGATAAGGGAGTGAAGAGTGAAGTTGATCGAGAGAACCAATTGGAACAGACAAACTTTAGTGGTACCCGGCTTGCACACAGAGTTGGTTTTGGTGATGCTCTGTACTTAAGCTGACTACCTAAGTTTTAGCTGACGAACAACTCTCCCATCTGCTCCCTATACAATACAGATTACATTTACACCCAGCAGCGACTCTAACCACCTGAAGGTAACGTATGCGCAGTAAACCAACCCAAATCAGTCTACTACACGGCGAACCCTTGTCCATAAAACAATAGAAAAAAACACAAAGAGAAATAGAACAGCACAAAATAAATCAAACACTCGCTAAGAACCATTCCCAGACCTCGGATAAACCTCGAGGGCTTTCTTGAATGTAGACAATGACCCACTGACCAAGCCCATTCTAAGCAGCTTGTTAAAGGCAGGGTTCGCGATAAAACGACCTTTGAGCTCTCTTCATCAAAATGCAGATTTGGCCATCACAAAAGTAGTAATAAGTGAAAAAAGTAAAAGTAACAATAAGTGAAAAAAGCGAAATTAGCGGGAAAAACGCTCCAAAACAAAGTTTAACGGCTAATTACCGGTGTCGGCCGGCCCCCTAATTCACCCGTTTTTCATTAATGCTTGCTTATCAGCTTTTTATTTTGCTGTAAGTTAGTCAGTAATCCCCAGAAATGCTCAGAAATTACTTTAGAAGCAAAATATAAGTTGACGGAACAGGCTTCTACACAAATCTCGATAATTCGGGGGGGGGAGGGGAGGACACCAAGCAAAAACTTGTTCCTGAGCGTGTTTTCTCCAATTTTGTACTTATTATCACCTTTGTGATGCCCAGATCTACCATTCCATGGGTATAGCACAACAACCAATTTCATCGAGAACCCTGCCTTTCAACTCGGTGTCTATTTACGAAGAATTGCAATCGCACATACCGTCTAGGCCCAAGGATGGCCAGCTTCTCAGGACCACCCCTGGTCATAGACGCCCTCAGGTTAAATAGACGATCTGCACGAATACCGGTACCACCATAGATAATCGTATGCAGCATTATCGAATCGAACTTCCTCCTCCTCTGCGCTAAAGTCATGAGCCCCAACCTGGAATTTTTGCCTAAACGACCCAGAATTCTATCGTAATTAAAGCCACTGTTCCTCATAAGTACCCTACGTGTGATATTCCGCTGGACTCCAAAACTCTCAAGCACCTCTACTGACTTTAAACTAAACGGGTTGATCACCTCTCCCGTATTCCAGAAAAGGTCCGAGAAATGACCTGCAAACCTCAACAAGAACACCAGGATTAGTGATTGAGAGCGACCTCAACACGCTGTGCATCATTTAATTGGCTTTCGAAGCCACCTTGAAGGCAGCATACACGCTCGTAAACGTGGTTGGGATAACAATGTGAATCGAACCGTATGGCTTATAACATAATGCCTACGCATTTTGAAGTGTCAAAAACGACCCACAGTGCGGCTACATGAGTTCGAAGTTGGCCCCGCCCTGTATTTTCACTCCCCCTGTATTTGCCTTTTTCCTCCAACGCAGGGTTGTTGGACCACTTTCGCCGTCAGTGACGTGTGTGGTTCACTTGTTGGGTAATCTACCAATAGTACCGACAGTGAATATGACCCAGCAACCTTGCGTTGCAGGAAAAGGGCAAATACAGGAGGCGTGAAAATATAGGCCGGGTCCAACTTCTAACTCATGTAGCGGCATTGTGGGTCGTTTTTGACACTTCACAATGCGTAGGCGTTGTAAGCTGAGCCATACCACTCTATTTCGGTGGTTATCTAAATCACGTTTATGCTGCCTTTAATACAGTGATCGTCGAAACTGAGGCCATCTTTAATGAGAAACCCCGGGTCCGTTCTCTACCCTTATTATTTTCTGATGCTCCTGCGTTGATAGACTCGCGAAGTCTAGGAATATAGCGCAGATGCCTCACGACACCCCGAAGAAAACTTCAAAAGATCCGATAAAAGACTAAAAAAGACAAATATACCTCTCCGTCGGTCAAAAACTAATACACGGATGCGATTTTGTATTCAGAAGGCTGAAAGCGAAAAAATCAAGAAGAGAGTTCTATCAAAGCTCTACGACCTGTGACATAACAGGATTTGAATTTCATAATCAGATTTTCGCGATGAGATTCGCAAGGGTAGTTTTCATTGTGACCAGAGCCAAATAAAGTGAGAGAGGCGGGATTGTTCTTTAGATTGATTGAATTTTAAACGGTTTCTATGTGAGGAATTGCTTAAAGCGCTAAGGTACCCTCAACGCAAAGTCGTTTGTCCTTTCTGCATATTTTATCGGGAAGACGAACACCTAGAGGCACAGACTGCGAGCAGAAACAGATTCTGCACGTCTCGGGAAAGGAATGGGGTTGTTTTGTCGTGAACTATCGAACAGTGAATTAATAGCGGAGATAAGCGCTCAGCATAAGCTAAAATAGCGGTTTCTAACATACGTACAGGTTCAGGGCGCGGACGAGCTTACGCGCTCTACTAGTTTCCGCAAGCGCGCTTCAATGGCGAAATGCGCGCGAATTGATCAGGCTAGACCTGGCGGAGTTGTTCGGCAATTTGCCATCGAAAATCGAAAACTCGTCAGAACGGGGGGCGGAGCGGGCAGGCGTAGTGGGCTAACGAAATCTTCACTTCGCCGTCATTGTTATCGATTTCTAGTCCGTTTTCGCTGCTCTCTTCGACTCTACCCCCTCTACCATTTGCCAGCGTAGTGTTTCACACTAGACACTTAAAAACGGGATTTATCGTTAACACTGCCTTTAACCGCCAACTGAATTTCATAGGGACCTTGACTTATAAAAAATATTGCAAATGGACGTTAAAGAATGACAAGTAATTCGAAATGTGATAACTTTGCTGCTCAACGCTGCTATAGATAGCGACTGGCTCTTTCAGAGACAAGCAGGAGAAATTAGCCGAGACGAGTCTGCACTCTGGGACAATAATTATATCTTGCAATGCTTGGCAGTGGGAAAACACAAGGGAAGACCTCTACATATGCCATACATTCTCGAGTTCAGAGTCGAAAATCAGCCCTACAACTCAAGTGCTGTGGGGGCAAAAACGAGGAAATTAGAGCCATACATCTTTCTTTTGGCTGACACGCTGTAGCCAAGGGCACAAACGTGTTGCTTTCAAGACGCTACGTGGGCATTTACTGGAAAAAAGAGAAGTAATTTATGCATGCAACGAAATTATGAGGACATGGCATGTATTGCCGTGTGTGACGGGAGGATTGTTGTTAGAGGGGCGTGGACTTCACGAAATTGAGGGTCTAATCAGAACAGCGTTGACAATGATCGTTTCTGATAGTTGGTGGCAGCAGTGAGAGTGCGGGAACCACTGAAGTGGGGGGGGGGGGATTGGTGGACGAGGTGACCCTTGACATCGTCGAACGCATACTTTTCGGTCCGCTATCTCGCGGCGGAATGGGCACGGCATGTTTGCACAGTTTACTTACTCATAAGGTTGACTTTGGTTAGACAAATATTATGCTGACGACCAAGATTCCAGACTTCCATAGACTTTTGCCTTTAACGACGGAGACTAATCGCTCCAGCCGCGAAGCGGCTGGAGAGGTTTGGTTTTGCCTGGCACTTGTGATCACTTAGATTTTGGTAAAGTAGTTAATAAAACCTGTAAAACAAATTTTCTAGAGATTTCCTTCTGGATATAAGTGAGAGAGTATAGAAGACACCCGCTGACAAAATTTGAGCCAAATCGATTGAAAATTAACAAAGTTAGATCGGCGGAAGCTTAGCTAAAATTCGCGCTTTTTCTTGTAACGCGTCCCTCGTGTCCTGTTCCTCGTTCCTCGTCCCTCGTTCCTCGTTCGCGCCACTAGCCACTGCCAGTGGTCGCAGGCTATCAGTACATAGGGCATCTGATGACGTCATCAGGGTGTCATGTAAAGTACATAGGGCATCTGATGACGTCATCAGGATGTCATGCAAAGTACATAGGGCATCTGATGACGTCATCAGGGTGTCATGTAAAGTACATAGGGCATCTGATGACGTCATCAGGGTGTCATGTAAAGTACATAGGGCATCTGATGACGTCATCAGGGTGTCATGTAAAGTACATAGGGCATCTGATGACGTCATCAGGGTGTCATGTAAAGTACATAGGGCATCTGATGACGTCATCAGGGTGTCATGTAAAGTACATAGGGCATCTGATGACGTCATCAGGATGTCATGTAAAGTACATAGGGCATCTGATGACGTCATCAGGGTGTCATGTAAAGTACATAGGGCATCTGATGACGTCATCATGGTGTCATGTAAAGTACATAGGACATCTGATGACGTCATCAGGATGTCATCTAAAGTACATGGGGCATCTGATGACGTCATCAGGGTGTCATGTAAAGTACATAGGGCATCTGATGACGTCATCAGGGTGTCATGTAAAGTACATAGGGCATCTGATGACGTCATCAGGGTGTCATCTAAAGTACATAGGGCATCTGATGACGTCATCAGGGTGTCATGTAAAGTACATAGGGCATCTGATGACGTCATCAGGGTGTCATGTAAAGTACATAGGGCATCTGATGACGTCATCAGGGTGTCATGTAAAGTACATAGGGCATCTGATGACGTCATCAGGGTGTCATGTAAAGTACATAGGGCATCTGATGACGTCATCAGGATGTCATGTAAAGTACATAGGGCATCTGATGACGTCATCAGGGTGTCATGTAAAGTACATAGGGCATCTGATGACGTCATCAGGGTGTCATGTAAAGTACATAGGGCATCTGATGACGTCATCAGGGTGTCATGTAAAGTACATAGGGCATCTGATGGCGTCATCAGGGTGTCATGTAAAGTACATAGGGCATCTGATGACGTCATCAGGATGTCATGTAAAGTACATAGGGCATCTGATGACGTCATCAGGGTGTCATGTAAAGTACATAGGGCATCTGATGACGTCATCAGGGTGTCATGTAAAGTACATAGGGCATCTGATGACGTCATCAGGGTGTCATGTAAAGTACATAGGGCATCTGATGACGTCATCAGGATGTCATGTAAAGTACATAGGGCATCTGATGACGTCATCAGGATGTCATGTAAAGTACATAGGGCATCTGATGACGTCATCAGGGTGTCATGTAAAGTACATAGGGCATCTGATGACGTCATCAGGGTGTCATGTAAAGTACATAGGGCATCTGATGACGTCATCAGGTGTCATGTAAAGTACATAGGGCATCTGATGACGTCATCAGGGTGTCATGTAAAGTACATAGGGCATCTGATGACGTCATCAGGATGTCATGTAAAGTACATAGTCATGTAAAGTACATAGGGCATCTGATGACGTCATCAGGATGTCATGTAAAGTACATAGGGCATCTGATGACGTCATCAGGGTGTCATGTAAAGTACATAGGGCATCTGATGACGTCATCAGGGTGTCATGTAAAGTACATAGGGCATCTGATGACGTCATCAGGATGTCATGTAAAGTACATAGGGCATCTGATGACGTCATCAGGGTGTCATGTAAAGTACATAGGGCATCTGATGACGTCATCAGGGTGTCATGTAAAGTACATAGGGCATCTGATGACGTCATCAGGGTGTCATGTAAAGTACATAGGGCATCTGATGACGTCATCAGGTGTCATGTAAAGTACATAGGGCATCTGATGACGTCATCAGGGTGTCATGTAAAGTACATAGGGCATCTGATGACGTCATCAGGGTGTCATGTAAAGTACATAGGGCATCTGATGACGTCATCAGGGTGTCATGTAAAGTACATAGGGCATCTGATGACGTCATCAGGGTGTCATGTAAAGTACATAGGGCATCTGATGACGTCATCAGGATGTCATGTAAAGTACATAGGGCATCTGATGACGTCATCAGGGTGTCATGTAAAGTACATAGGGCATCTGATGACGTCATCAGGTGTCATGTAAAGTACATAGGGCATCTGATGACGTCATCAGGGTGTCATGTAAAGTACATAGGGCATCTGATGACGTCATCAGGATGTCATGTAAAGTACATAGGGCATCTGATGACGTCATCAGGGTGTCATGTAAAGTACATAGGGCATCTGATGACGTCATCAGGGTGTCATGTAAAGTACATAGGGCATCTGATGACGTCATCAGGGTGTCATGTAAAGTACATAGGGCATCTGATGACGTCATCATGGTGTCATGTAAAGTACATAGGGCATCTGATGACGTCATCAGGGTGTCATGTAAAGTACATAGGGCATCTGATGACGTCATCAGGGTGTTATGTAAAGTACATAGGGCATCTGATGACGTCATCAGGATGTCATGTAAAGTACATAGGGCATCTGATGACGTCATCAGGGTGTCATGTAAAGTACATAGGGCATCTGATGACGTCATCAGGATGTCATGTAAAGTACATAGGGCATCTGATGACGTCATCAGGGTGTCATGTAAAGTACATAGGGCATCTGATGACGTCATCAGAGTGTCATGTAAAGTACATAGGGCATCTGATGACGTCATCAGGATGTCATGTAAAGTACATAGGGCATCTGATGACGTCATCAGGGTGTCATGTAAAGTACATAGGGCATCTGATGACGTCATCAGGGTGTCATGTAAAGTACATAAGGCATCTGATTACGTCATCAGGGTGTCATGTAAAGTACATAGGGCATCTGATGGCGTCATCAGGGTGTCATGTAAAGTACATAGGGCATCTGATGACGTCATCAGGGTGTCATGTAAAGTACATAGGGCATCTGATGACGTCATCAGGGTGTCATGTAAAGTACATAGGGCATCTGATGACGTCATCAGGGTGTCATGTAAAGTACATAGGGCATCTGATGACGTCATCAGGATGTCATGTAAAGTACATAGGGCATCTGATGACGTCATCAGGATGTCATGTAAAGTACATAGGGCATCTGATGACGTCATCAGGGTGTCATGTAAAGTACATAGGGCATCTGATGACGTCATCAGGGTGTCATGTAAAGTACATAGGGCATCTGATGACGTCATCAGGATGTCATGTAAAGTACATAGGGCATCTGATGACGTCATCAGGATGTCATGTAAAGTACATAGGGCATCTGATGACGTCATCAGGGTGTCATGTAAAGTACATAGGGCATCTGATGACGTCATCAGGGTGTCATGTAAAGTACATAGGGCATCTGATGACGTCATCAGGGTGTCATGTAAAGTACATAGGGCATCTGATGACGTCATCAGGGTGTCATGTAAAGTACATAGGGCATCTGATGACGTCATCAGGATGTCATGTAAAGTACATAGGGCATCTGATGACGTCATCAGGGTGTCATGTAAAGTATTAGGTCTAGAAGTTAATTTCCGCGTTTTTGTTGTTATTGATATTTTGTAAAAATAAAATTATTTTTATATAACGAATTTTATGTTATAATGCTCACTGTATTATCAGCTTTCTATTGATATATAACTTGCTTCACGTACCTTATAAAAAAAGTATTATTTTAGTTTCAGAATATGTCAACTTTTGTGCCGGAAAAACGCCATTTGCGGGAAGCTCTCCTTTTCCTTTTTCATCTCAAGAAGAAAGCCACTGACGCGCACCAAAATGCTTGCCCAAGCTTACGGGGATGCTGCTCCATCCATAAAGAACCTGCCAAGAATGGTTTCAGCGTTTCAAATCGGGTGATTTTGACGTTAAGGACAAAGATCGACCAGGACAGCCAAAAAAAGTTCGAAGACGAAGAACTTCAGGCTTTGTTGGATCAAGATTCGGCTCAAACGCAAGAACAGCTCGCGGCATCTCTCGGCGTCACCCAAAAAGCAATTTCTATTCGATTGAAGGCAATGGGAAGATTCAAAGGAAGGAAAATGGATCCCCATGAGCTCTCAGAACGCAACAAAGAGCAGAGAAAAACAACTTCACAAATCTTGTTGGACCGATTCCAAAGAAAGTCTTTTTACACCGCATCATAACTGGCGATGAAAAGTGGGTGTACTACGACAATCCGAAGCGAAGAAAATCGTGGGTTAGTCCTGGTGAAACAACAACTTCGACCGCAAAACCAAACATCCACGGGAAGAAGGTCTTACTGTGCATATGGTGGGATCAACGCGGTATACTGTACTATGAACTTCTTCAACCTGGCGAAACAGTTACTGCGAATCGCTATCAACATCAACTAGCGCAATTGCGGCATGAAATCGAAGCAAAGAGACCAGAATGGGCGAGAGTCGACACGAAAAAAGTCATATTGCTTCATGATAACGCTCGACCTCATGTTGCTCGAACGGTAAAGGATACGCTAAAAGAGTTCAAATGGGAAGTCTTACCGCACTTTCCGCCGTACTCTCCAGACATCGCCCCGTCGGATTATCACCTTTTCCGGTCAATGGCGCATGGTTCAGCGGAGCAGCGCTTTCAAGATCGTCAAGATGTCAAAAAATGGCTCGATGAATGGGTGGAGGCCAAACCAGAAAAAATTTTATTATGATGGAATCCATAAGTTACCCAAACTCTGGGAAATGGTTGTTATTAATGACGGAAATTATTTTGAATAAAAAATTTTGTTTAAGTATGTCCAGTTTTCAATAGTGTAAAAAAGCGTAAAAAACGCGGAAATTATCTTCAGACCTAATACATAGGGCATCTGATGACGTCATCAGGGTGTCATGTAAAAGTACATAGGGCATCTGATGACGTCATCAGGATGTCATGTAAAGTATATAGGGCATCTGATGACGTCATCAGGGTGTCATGTAAAGTACATAGGGCATCTGATGACGTCATCAGAGTGTCATGTAAAGTACATAGGGCATCTGATGACGTCATCAGGGTGTCATGTAAAGTACATAGGGCATCTGATGACGTCATCAGGGTGTCATGTAAAGTACATAGGGCATCTGATGACGTCATCAGGGTGTCATGTAAAGTACATAGGGCATCTGATGACGTCATCAGGGTGTCATGTAAAGTACATAGGGCATCTGATGACGTCATCAGGGTGTCATGTAAAGTACATAGGGCATCTGATGACGTCATCAGGATGTCATGTAAAGTACATAGGGCATCTGATGACGTCATCAGGGTGTCATGTAAAGTACATAGGGCATCTGATGACGTCATCAGGGTGTCATGTAAAGTACATAGGGCATCTGATGACGTCATCAGGGTGTCATGTAAAGTACATAGGGCATCTGATGACGTCATCAGGGTGTCATGTAAAGTACATAGGGCATCTGATGACGTCATCAGGGTGTCATGTAAAGTACATAGGGCATCTGATGACGTCATCAGGGTGTCATGTAAAGTACATAGGGCATCTGATGACGTCATCAGGATGTCATGTAAAGTACATAGGGCATCTGATGACGTAATCAGGGTGTCATGTAAAGTACATAGGGCATCTGATGACGTCATCAGGGTGTCATGTAAAGTACATAGGGCATCTGATGACGTCATCAGGGTGTCATGTAAAGTACATAGGGCATCTGATGACGTCATCAGGGTGTCATGTAAAGTACATAGGGCATCTGATGACGTCATCAGGGTGTCATGTAAAGTACATAGGGCATCTGATGTGGTCATCAGGGTGTCATGTAAAGTACATAGGGCATCTGATGACGTCATCAGGATGTCATGTAAAGTACATAGGGCATATGATGACGTCATCAGGGTGTCATGTAAAGTACATAGGGCATCTGATGACGTCATCAGGATGTCATGTAAAGTACATAGGGCATCTGATGACGTCATCAGGGTGTCATGTAAAGTACATAGGGCATCTGATGACGTCATCAGGGTGTCATGTAAAGTACATAGGGCATCTGATGACGTCATCAGGTGTCATGTAAAGTACATAGGGCATCTGATGACGTCATCAGGGTGTCATGTAAAGTACATAGGGCATCTGATGACGTCATCAGGGTGTCATGTAAAGTACATAGGGCATCTGATGACGTCATCAGGGTGTCATGTAAAGTACATAGGGCATCTGATGACGTCATCAGGATGTCATGTAAAGTACATAGGGCATCTGATGACGTCATCAGGGTGTCATGTAAAGTACATAGGGCATCTGATGACGTCATCAGGGTGTCATGTAAAGTACATAGGGCATCTGATGACGTCATCAGGGTGTCATGTAAAGTACATAGGGCATCTGATGACGTCATCTGGGTGTCATGTAAAGTACATAGGGCATCTGATGACGTCATCAGGGTGTCATGTAAAGTACATAGGGCATCTGATGACGTCATCAGGGTGTCATGTAATAAAGTACATAGGGCATCTGATGACGTCATCAGGGTGTCATGTAAAGTACATAGGGCATCTGATGACGTCATCAGGGTGTCATGTAAAGTACATAGGGCATCTGATGACGTCATCAGGGTGTCATGTAAAGTACATAGGGCATCTGATGACGTCATCAGGATGTCATGTAAAGTACATAGGGCATCTGATGACGTCATCAGGGTGTCATGTAAAGTACATAGGGCATCTGATGACGTCATCAGGGTGTCATGTAAAGTACATAGGGCATCTGATGACGTCATCAGGGTGTCATGTAAAGTACATAGGGCATCTGATGACGTCATCAGGTGTCATGTAAAGTACATAGGGCATCTGATGACGTCATCAGGGTGTCATGTAAAATACATAGGGCATCTGATGACGTCATCAGGGTGTCATGTAAAGTACATAGGGCATCTGATGACGTCATCAGGGTGTCATGTAAAGTACATAGGGCATCTGATGACGTCATCAGGGTGTCATGTAAAGTACATAGGCTATCTGATGACGTCATCAGGGTGTCATGTAAAGCACATAGGGCATCTGATGACGTCATCAGGGTGTCATGTAAAGTACATAGGGCATCTGATGACGTCATCAGGGTGTCATGTAAAGTACATAGGGCATCTGATGACGTCATCAGGATGTCATGTAAAGTACATAGGGCATCTGATGACGTCATCAGGATGTCATGTAAAGTACATAGGGCATCTGATGACGTCATCAGGGTGTCATGTAAAGTACATAGGGCATCTGATGACGTCATCAGGTGTCATGTAAAGTACATAGGGCATCTGATGACGTCATCAGGATGTCATGTAAAGTACATAGGGCATCTGATGACGTCATCAGGGTGTCATGTAAAGTACATAGGGCATCTGATGACGTCATCAGGATGTCATGTAAAGTACATAGGGCATGTGATGACGTCATCAGGGTGTCATGTAAAGTACATAGGGCATCTGATGACGTCTTCAGGGTGTCATGTAAAGTACATAGGGCATCTGATGACGTCATCAGGGTGTCATGTAAAGTACATAGGGCATCTGATGACGTCATCAGGGTGTCATGTAAAGTACATAGGGCATCTGATGACGTCATCAGGGTGTCATGTAAAGTACATAGGGCATCTGATGACGTCATCAGGGTGTCATGTAAAGTACATAGGGCATCTGATGACGTCATCAGGGTGTCATGTAAAGTACATAGGGCATCTGATGACGTCATCAGGGTGTCATGTAAAGTACATAGGGCATCTGATGACGTCATCAGGATGTCATGTAAAGTACATAGGGCATCTGATGACGTCATCAGGGTGTCATGTAAAGTACATAGGGCATCAGATGACGTCATCAGGGTGTCATGTAAAGTACATAGGGCATCTGATGACGTCATCAGGGTGTCATGTAAAGTACATAGGGCATCTGATGACGTCATCAGGGTGTCATGTAAAGTACATAGGGCATCTGATGACGTCATCAGGGTGTCATATAAAGTACATAGGGCATCTGATGACGTCATCAGGGTGTCATGTAAAGTACATAGGGCATCTGATGACGTCATCAGGGTGTCATGTAAAGTACATAGGGCATCTGATGACGTCATCAGGGTGTCATGTAAAGTACATAGGGCATCTGATGACGTCATCAGGATGTCATGTAAAGTACATAGGGCATCTGATGACGTCATCAGGGTGTCATGTAAAGTACATAGGGCATCTGATGACGTCATCAGGGTGTCATGTAAAGTACATAGGGCATCTGATGACGTCATCAGGGTGTCATGTAAAGTACATAGGGCATCTGATGACGTCATCAGGGTGTCATGTAAAGTACATAGGGCATCTGATGACGTCATCAGGGTGTCATGTAAAGTACATAGGGCATCCGATGACGTCATCAGGGTGTCATGTAAAGTACATAGGGCATCTGATGACGTCATCAGGGTGTCATGTAAAGTACATAGGGCATCTGATGACGTCATCAGGGTGTCATGTAAAGTACATAGGGCATCTGATGACGTCATCAGGATGTCATGTAAAGTACATAGGGCATCTGATGACGTCATCAGGGTGTCATGTAAAGTACATAGGGCATCTGATGACGTCATCAGGGTGTCATGTAAAGTACATAGGGCATCTGATGACGTCATCAGGGTGTCATGTAAAGTACATAGGGCATCTGATGACGTCATCAGGATGTCATGTAAAGTACATAGGGCATCTGATGACGTCATCAGGGTGTCATGTAAAGTACATAGGGCATCTGATGACGTCATCAGGGTGTCATGTAAAGTACATAGGGCATCTGATGACGTCATCAGGGTGTCATGTAAAGTACATAGGGCATCTGATGACGTCATCAGGGTGTCATGTAAAGTACATAGGGCATCTGATGACGTCATCAGGGTGTCATGTAAAGTACATAGGGCACCTGATGACGTCATCAGGGTGTCATGTAAAGTTT
The DNA here is from genome assembly GCA_029168955.1 of Aplectana chamaeleonis. NCBI lineage: Eukaryota > Metazoa > Nematoda > Chromadorea > Rhabditida > Cosmocercidae > Aplectana > Aplectana chamaeleonis. The sequence goes on along the minus strand of JAPDOI010000253.1, from coordinate 151,847 downwards.
ACAGGGCATCTGATGACGTCATCAGGGTGCCATGTAAAATACATAGGGCATCTGATGACGTCATCAGGATGTCATGTAACGTACATAGGGCACCTGATGACGTCATCAGGGTGTCATGTAAAGTACATAGGGCATCTGATGACGTCATCAGGGTGTCATGTAAAGTACATAGGGCATCTGATGACGTCATCAGGGTGTCATGTAAAGTACATAGGGCATCTGATGACGTCATCAGGGTGTCATGTAAAGTACATAGGGCATCTTATGACGTCATCAGGGTGTCATGTAAAGTACATAGGGCATCTGATGACGTCATCAGGGTGTCATGTAAAGTACATAGGGCATCTGATGACGTCATCAGGATGTCATGTAAAGTACACAGGGCATCTGATGACGTCATCAGAACGTCGCGCCAAGTGCATAAAGCATCTGGTGACGTCATCAGGACGTCGTGCCAAGGTGGTGCCAAGTGCATAGGGCATTTTCTGACATCATCAGGACGTCGTGGAAAGTGAGTAGCGCTTCATTTTTAGCGTGCGCAACAAGTTTGTTGCTTACTGATTATTATAGCAATCCATGCTATTCGAAAATTATTGAAGATTTTTCAGGGATATTACTTCGTAATATCAATAAAAAGTGAACAATTCTATCAAAAAGAGGTCTTCAAGCAAAAGAGTTTGGTTGGCGTCAGAAACGTTCCAACAAAGGGAACAATAGGTAAGTTGAATGAGGAGAGTCTACAAAGTGAACAATATTCTATCAAAAGGGTCTTCCAAGCAAAGGGGGTTTGGTTGGCGTCAGAAACGTTCCAACAGAAAGGGAACAATAGGTAAGTAGAATGAGGAGAGTCTACAAAAAGTGAACAATATTTTCTGAGACTGATTTTCCTGGCCGATACTTCTTAACAGTAAAAACAAACCGTTGCGGTGTTCTACACGGAAGCCCTCTGTGGTTCCAAACATGGTCTTGACTACACGAGAACCGTTAAAAAGTATATGCATGTAAACCTAATACTTACCATGAGAATAGAAGATGATGCCAAAAACACAGACGGACGGTTAGCTCCAGCTGCTACGAGAAGCGAAACCAAAGTGCAGCATCTAATGAGATTCTTTTTTAAAATAATCTCGTCACCGAGTAGAACTCTATTCTTGGAAACCATTGAACTCTTCCTTGTGAAGTACCACAACGGTTTGTTTTTGCTGTTAAGAAGTATCGGCCAGGAAAATCAGTCTCAGAAAATATTGTTCACTTTTTGTAGACTCTCCTCATTCTACTTACCTATTGTTCCCTTTTTGTTGGAACGTTTCTGACGCCAACCAAACCTCTTTGCTTGGAAGACCCTTTTTGATAGAATATTGTTCACTTTTTGTAGACTCTCCTCATTCAACTTACCTATTGTTCCCTTTGTTGGAACGTTTCTGACGCCAACCAAACCTCTTTTGCTTGGAAGACCCCTTTTTGATAGAATGAATGTAGGGTCTCACATAGATTCATTTAAATTGGGACAGGTTCCAAAAAACCGACCACTGTTTCGATGTATTCTCGTCCCGTCATCCACCTTGACATTGGTAACGGTTTATACACCCTCCACGATGGAGAAAAACTCTATTTCTTTTGCAGAAATGCATACTTGGGGTAGTTCCGAATAAAGAAGAGATGAAAGAACGATGATAAGTCATGAGGAAGTGAATAAAACTCGAGTGCATTACCAGACAAATCGGAACAACCTGCCCACAAAAAATAAGAGTTGTTCCTCCAAAAAAACCTTTGACGATTGGTTGAATAATATTCGTTCCGGGAGATTCTAACTCCCAAACATGCACACTAATAAATTAAAGTTTTTAAATAAGTCTCGAAGGAATGTTCAAAATTACACTCGACCAAACACACAATACAGCGTATGTTGAAGAATCGCATGCTTCAGGGGGTTGTTCAAAAAGCTTTCCCCTCCAAAACTGAGGGGTTTTGTAGGGCAGTTTTGCTATCTTGCGGGTCTCCTTTGAAATGAGTGGTGAAGATGAAAAAAGTTGTGAAAGAAAAAGAAACATAAAAATCAACTTGATCCACAAACGGCTAAAGCCCACGAAGGTTACGCAGCAAGAAACGATCTATAAGTAGAGCTATTAGAATCCCAAGTTAAAATTCTTGCACATGTTCAGAGCCCGTCCAGAAAGGTCGGAGTCTTATGCTGAGCAGTCAACAATCTTTGATGTTCACAGCCAGAAATAAATGCAAGTTTAACTAAAGAAAACAGTTGAACAATGTAAGAAAGCCCTTCGTTCAATGTTTGACTTTACAAGGACAGAAATATTCGAGCAGATCAGTCCGAAGTCATAGACTGAATTCCAATTTCAAGCCAGCCGGTGTTCTTGATATAAGAGATCTTCGATGCCAATGATATGGAGTCGGCTTGTCCATCATCAAAAGACAGGAGAGCTCGGGCTTAAATTTTGGCCCAAAACGGGTTTTCGCGAATTTTTCTTAGGTCCTACTATGTACTCTGTATTCAGAAAAGGCTTTAGAGAAGAAAAGAAAAGCATATTTCATCGTGACCGCTGTCTGTGAAGAGAGCAGAGACGCTCAAAAAAGTTGTTGAGATAACAACGTTACTACGGTCTTATGACTCCCACTAGAACGCTCACGCCGTTGGAAGCGTGAAAAACAAGTTAATAGTGCCAAATTTGAGCAGCATCGAGTCATAAAATTTCGTAGACATCGTCCATGAGCTCAGAAGCCTCCATCCCCCCCCTCACCAATACAAACTCGTCCGGATTGATTGTTCGAATACGATCATTTTGGATAGTTTTTGGAGCTTTCAACTACATAAGCGTATTAGTACGGTCTTGAAAGTCTATTAGGGTCGCTACTACAAGCAGCCTACTGCCAGCTCCGCTTTTTCCATAATTTCTTCGTTTTCTCGCGTGCCACGTCCCCACCAAAAAACGTCGCGACTTTATTACTTGAAAGCAGGGTTCGCGATAAAAATCGCCTTCTGCTATCCTCTTGAGAAGGTAGACCTGACCATCAAGAAATGAAAATAAGCGAAAAGTCGGGGAATAAACCCACAGGAACAAATTAGGACGGCCAATTATAGGTGTCCGTCCGCCCCAATTCTCCAGCAATTTTGAACGCATGTTTCGCCGTCTTCCATTTTGCTGTTGGGGTAGTCTATAGTCAGTTTTAGTGGTTAGCAACTACTTTAACAGCAAAAAAACGGCAAAACAAGCATTCGTAAGAATCTCCTTAACAGGGAGCGGGCGGACGCACGTAATTAGCGCCCTAACTTGTTCCCGTGTGTTCTTCTTTCGAATTCCACTCATGGTCACATCTAGGCACTTTCTCAAGGTGGGAACTCAACAACCATTTTTGTGGTAGAATACTGCTATCGCGGAGCCTCATTGCTGCTTGGAATGTTTATTATCCAAAAGAGGCTCGAAATCTGCGAAAGTTCGCGAAAGTTCGTCGAGAAAAAGTGTCTTCCAGAAAACTCGCGAAACTTCCTTCTTGAACTCTTGCTCTTTGGTTACCTTTCGGTGCATAGCACCTTCTTCAGGCCTGAAACACATAGATTATCGCAGCACTGGAATTGCGAGTTTTTTGGAAGACACTTTTTCTCGACGAACTTTCGCGAACTTTGGCAGATTTCGAGCCTCTTTTGATAATAAACATTTCAACCATTTTTGTAGCGAACCCTGCCTTAAAACATGACCAGGCATTGAAACACACTAAGCAAAGATTGCAAGACATTTAATAGCTATGATATACAAATATAAATAGCTAAAAATTCAGAGGAGCCATTGCACTATGGAAGCGAATGTAGGAAGACTCCTCACAAATGTAGGGAGACTCCCTGTCAGAGGTATGTACATATGTAGCGACATGGCTCTAATTCACTAGTGGCAAATGAATTGAATTAGAGTGTAGCTGCGACTGCTACAGAGTGAAGGAGGAGAAGTTTGCCAGAAGAGGAATGGTAATATGTTAGAAGGATTGATTCTCTGTGTGACAACGATAGAACTCCAAAACCCGGCCGACATGAGCAGTGGATCCCCAGAGTTCAATGAATCAAAACTGGCCTCGCAAGGCCACTGTCGGGCGTCACCAAAACTCATAAGTTCTCACTTTTTCAACTTCTTCGTCACCTCCTTGATTCGCTCTTTGTTCACCGAAACGAGGAATGCCTCCGATATCGTAGGCTCGCTCGAAGAACACTCTGAAAACCACTGTGGTTATAACAGCATAGCACCACAGCAAAATTTGTGCGGGAATTCTCGAAAAAGAATTATTCCAAAGTCCTTTAATTTCGACGGTCTTGGTGTCTGCGTTAGGACCCTCCTATGATTACACAACCCAAAGTCCCGCAAATAAAATTTTGAACAACATACACACATACATATTTAACAGTGTACACTAAAAATATGGGAAACTTATTAACCAAACTTCTTGATCAAAGTAGTGGCTCTTGCTGGACTTTTGAAGGAGAAACGGATAAATCACATCGGACCGTAGAAGGCTCTCGAGCCAGTCGACCTCGACAAAAAATGCATTACTGCAATCACTAAGCTTCCCATAATCGAGTGATCGAACACTTATGACAACAAATGAATGCACAAACTCGTCGAAACTGATTTCACTGTTTTCACGTTGAAAGCCATGATAAAAGCCTTCATGACAAAAACAGTCCCAGAGTCTATACCAAAAATGAGGAGAAATAGACTCCATGGCATCCATTTTGTCGGTAAAACGGCTAAAAAGGACTCATAAATGGTGCCCAAAAACTTGAATGTGTTCTACCCGCCCCGCCCCTTCTTTACCAACTATACATTAGATCCGACTCACTCATTTTCGGATATCCATCCGAATGAACCGAAATTTTCATGATTCAAAATCCGATTCACCGAAAAAACGTCAAAATCCGAATGATCCAAAATCCAATTCACCGAAAAAACGCCCGTTTGATCCGAAATCTGAATCACCGAAGTGTGCCATGAGTCGGATATTAATTCGGATACCGAATATCCGAAAAATTTCATGATTCTGATCGGATAACGAGTCGGATATGGGTAGATTCGGCATGTCCTGTTACTCAAAAAAGTGCATCTGATGACAAGACTCGACATTCCATTCTATAGTAGCCATACAGGTGCGTAGTTACACTGCAGACATCCAATTGGAGCGCATCGTGAAATTTACGCCGCTTTTTGTTGCGCATCATCAGCGCAGATTTTGCGCATAATGGGCATTAAACCTCTTCGTTTGGGTTGTCTGTGCGAGTATAGGCCTTTCAGAATGGCGTCACTGCAAAAATCTTGGCGTCGCTCTCCAGAGCGAGAGAAATTGGGCGTGACCATGACTTGTTGCCAAATCATATATCTTTCTCTGTGTCTCTTACCTCTTCGCCGCCGTTTGTTCGATTGAGAAAACAGTGAAATAGGGGATATATATTTTGTAGTATAGAAAGGTAGATATCAAATAGAAACTACGGCGGGACGGCAGCAACAGTGACAAAAATGGTGGAAATCATTTTCATCGTGCGACTTTGTTGCCGTCGCTGCTAGCTCGCGCACTCTGAAAGCGCGGCAGTCGCCGCGGCAGTCGGCTGCTTAGCACCCCCCTCACTCACACCGTCTTCGCGACAGCGAGTCTTGCTGCGACGCCACTCTGGAAGGCTCTTAGGAGTATGGTATACTTTGCCGCTGTCATGACCGACAAACATGCAATCTAGCGCGAATCGCTGCGGGACCTGCATCGTAACAACGGCATCGGTCGTCGTAGGCACAGTTTTCGCGCGTCTGTCACAGCGACGCGACGCGGAGGGCTGACATACTTCGAATGGGCCGAAGCCTGTCGCTGTCGCGGGCCGAAGCTTGCAGCACACTGCGACAGCGACAGGTTTAGGGCCTAATGCACACTTTCCGCGACGCGCGACCGCGACAGTGCAAATTAACAATATCGATTTTCGGTCAATTTAGATGACAAGCATTATGTCGCGTCGCTCGTCACGGGGAGTATGCACTAGGCCTAAAGGGTGGAAGCTCCGCGACAGGCGGTCGCTGTCGCTGAGCAGAGCGACGCGACAGTGTGTCGCAAAAATATACCATACCCTTTATGGTGCATTGAAGGTACGATTGGCTCCCGAAAACCATGTGTATTGATCGAACGGGCAAGTTGAATAGACAGGAATTCATGGGTACTTACGAAATCGATGGGAAGGACTGATACTCATGATACTCATCTATACTAATGCCTTAACATTACACTCATTTTGGAGAGATTGTAAAAAGTGATTGTATAGTTCAGTTCCGCAATAGCGTTCAATCCTCATTATCACAATGGTAGAAGGTTGTTTTTAACGGTTGTTTTTAACAAAATTGTTTTTAACAACGGTTGTTTTTAACAAAATCAACTATGGAAATGAAGAAATCATTCTCAAAACAACCGCTACGCTTCTACGATTGTGATAATGAGACTTTGCGGACTGAACGCGATTGCGGAACTAGATCATAGTATATCCTCCATTTCCCCGCTACTCCCGGGTGGGGCATCACTATCATAGGAGTGGTGCGGTTTTGAGAATGATGTCTTCATTTTCATATGTATGTAGTTGCTTTTTTTCAAAAAACTTCTTCGCATCTACGATACTGATAATACGACTGCGAGCAGCTCGGAAATTAACGATATGTTTGGTTTGCAAATATTCCTAGATAAGGATGATTACCAATGAATTCTTTTATCAAAGTAAGGTAGAAAAATGTTTTTTTTCGAGGATTTTCGCCAGTCTATCGATTTTCGATAAACTTTTGGAATTTTAGCACCTTTTATCCGACAGGATATCCGACTCGGATATTCGGATTCCGACTCACCGAGAAAAGGTCGAAATGCGAGGGATCCCAACTCCGAATCACCGAAAAAACGTGATTTTCGGATTGATCCGAGATCCGACTATCCGTCTCGCCTCCCTATCCGAATGACTCGGATCATCCGATGTTGCTATTTAAAATCTATCCGTTTAAGTCGGATATTCGCGACCTTTGATTTTTGAGTTATCCGAAATTCGAGTATCCGAATTTTTTAAATTCGGATCCAATGTACATATATTACCAACCACGGAGGATGTAGGTGGGAAGGACATATATTACATTCGAGTTTTGAGGCGACGAATGGCTATTTGTTGCCCGTTTTGCTACCGTTTTCCAACATTGCTGCTGCAATGGGCCTTGGACTTCTTAATTTACGTTGATAACTCAAAGACAGTCTTTATTGGTGTACGCCGCCTTTACTGGTGACTACTTCGTTTTGTGAAAGGTTCTTCATTTTTTTTTCTCAGAAAAACGAGTCGAAATCAATAGAGCGTAATATTGGCGCGTCCCCCCGTTTCTCTGAAGATCCACCCAAGGCAAGGAAACTTCCCACGAAAGAACACGACACCACTTTCGTTCAGAAGGTTAGCTCAAGGGCACATTCCATGACTTGCTACTGTTTTCTTCCTCAACACAAGTGTGGAAAGCGATTTCGAAATAGAATAACGCTGCCTACCAATTACATGTATTAAAGGCAGTGTTCTAAACAAAAAGCCATAATCTAGTTGTCCAGGTTTTTGAGTAGGCAAGTCAACAAAGTAGAGTAGGCAAGTCCGCATTGCGGACTTAGGACAATCCAAATGTCGTAAATGGTTTTGCGCTTCAAGATTGATTGGTAAGTGACTTTGTTTTCTGTTTCTCGTACCGAAAACTCTTTAAAGGCACAGCCCAAGCTCAGGGGCGAAATCTGGGATTTCCAGTTGGTTGCGAAGTAGACCCACCCCATACGACACCTACCAAGTGCGAGCTATCGATTCCTCCAAAAAAAGCGAAATGTAGGAGGAAGCCACCCTGGGGCGCCTACACCAGGAAGCCACTTCGCCACGCCCCTTTTACGATTTTCGAGCTCAACAGTGGCAAGAGGAACGACGATTCCCGATGAGTGACACCGTTCTTACCTTCAATCTCAGTCTCTCTCTTTATTCAGGTAAGCTCGCATACATCGCTTGCAAATGACCGAAGTTACAAGCCTCGGACAACTCGTCCACTAAGCTTTCGTAGCTCATTTTTCGAGGGGCCATAACTTCGTTTCCAGGAGTTCTCGTACGATTTCAAAGACATCATAGGAATCAGCGTCGGACCGTTTTCAAGACAGGCAGAAAAACAGAAAAACGATTCTGAGGTTGGACTGTGCCACAACACTAGGCGTTTTTCTGTTTTTTAGCCTATCTTGAAAACGGTCATATGCTGAATTCAATGATGTCCCTGGAATCGTACTAGACCCCCTGGAAACGGAGTTATGGCCCCTCAACGTTCAGCTGAGGAAGCATGTGGACGAGTTGTCCGAGGCTTGTAACTCCCGTTTTTTGCAACCGATGTGTGCGAGCTGGCCTGAGTAAAGAGAGACGTTGAGAATGAAGGGTAGAACGGGGCTTTTGATCGGAAACCATCGCACATTCAACCACGAACTCAGGGGAACTGTTATAGGACGTGGGCGGAGTGGCCCAATGGGTTAGCTGGCCCACGAGATTTTCACCCACTTACCGGCCGTTTTTCGTCGCACTTCCGTTCTTAATCTTCTTAGAGGGACCCAAAGCTTACGTTTTAGCAAAAAAAAACGTGCAATTTTTTTTCGTAAACACTGCCTTTAAAAATGGGACGGTTCAATGTACATGCTTGGATGTTAGAATCTTTCGGGATAGAGAGTATCCAAAAGTTCGACAACTGTTCCTTTGGTGAAACGAACGACGGACAACTGTTATGTGATGTGGGAGGGGTGAAATGGTCGGCTGGTCCACGAGATTTTCACAACCCTCTCGGCCATTTTTTCGCCGTAATTCCCTCCTTACTCATCTTAGAAGGACCCAAAGTTTACGTTTCTGCGAAAAAATGAACAACATTTCCAAGGTGTACTGCAGTCATCCCGCGGAGAATCCGTCGCGCGCAGTAAGCGGGTGCGGAAAGGTGCGCTACCATTGGAGCGCGTTAGCGTGTACCTGAAAATTTGCCTAAATACGAGTTTCCGTACACTTCTCTTGAATCGTCTTCTATTCCCTGAAGAAATTTTATTAATGATTTGGCACTCCTGTTCTACGACAAGTAGTTCTGCTATTGATTCGACCGTCGTGAATCGGTAAACAGAGCAATGCATACTATGCTCCAAGTGTAATCATCCCGGTAAGGGGAACTCGTCCGAATCTCGCCGCGGCGCGAAGAGCTTGGTCCTTATCGGAAGAACAGCTGGTCTCCCACTTTTCATCGTGAACACTACCTTGAAGAGTACGTAAACACTTGTGTGGGTATCTAGAGAAGTTTCCGAAACAAAGCGAGCATTCTTCTTCTCAGAAACACAGGAAAAAACTGGTGTTTTGAAGCTGAGCAGTGTATTCCATAGCCAGAGGTGGGCAGAGCCACACGAGGATCAAAAAAGCTTTTACGACACCATTCACTCTATTCGATGGAAACGTGGCACAGAGTGGATCATGTCGTTAAAATCTTGAAAAAAACCAACCCCTTATCCAAATGAAAATTTCTCAAGAATTAAACGATAACACTACTCCGTGTCCAAAGCTTTTAGCCTTTCGGCGAAGTATGGAGGCAGTAACATAAACGAAATGCGTCATGTGCCTCTAATGCTTGTGTTTGAGGTTTGATAAGCGTGAAAGTTCAGATTTGAAGAAAACGTTTCAACTTTATTGGTTGCAAGAAGTACAGCTTCCCGAGAGCTTTGCAGCGCTTGAAACATTCAGCGAATTTGGCGAAGCCATTTCGGTGGTCATGGCAGGGCAACGACAAATCAGAAAGATAATGAAAGAACAAGTAATGTTGAGGAAAGAGAGACGAAAAAGGCTCAATAACAACGTATACGAAACCAACGAAAAACTCATTGCTTTCGGAAAAGTCTAAGTTGAACTACTGCTCATTTGCAAGCTTTTTACGAGAGCATTCTCCTTTCGAAGGACCGCCGACATGAAAATGCTATTTGTCACAGTCTCGCAAAAAGAAAGTTTCTGGAGGAATATTGGTATGTACCTTACCTTTTTGCAATTATGACGTAAATTTCTTGATCGTCTAGACTTCCTGCTAAAACGAAAAGTTCGGTTTCAGAAAATTGTGCGATAAACCATTTATCACGTGTATATATTAAACCCGCCACGGATGGTTCTGAAACTTTTGGTTCGCTGTTGAAGGCTGGCGCAAACGCGGTGCAGGTGTGTTATAACATGCGCGAACCGAGTTTGCGCCAACCATCAATAGAGAACCAAAATTATCAGTGCGAACAGAGGCGACTGCACAAAAAAATTGAATGCCGTGGAAAATCTCATGTGGTGCAAGCGGAACACTGCTTATCGATTTATAATGATTTTTTTCTGATTTGAAATCCCAGAAAAAAAAATCCGCACATCGCCGGTCGCAGACCTTTGAGGAAAAATTCCAACAGCGTCGCGTACTCGCGTCAGACTTGTGAAACTACAAAGTCTCCAATTCATTTCCAAAAATCGGGGGGCGGCACCCTTCACCAGCCGATTGTTCGAAGCAGTGCAGTCGTAAAGCCTGCTGGAAAGTCGTGAACGGTTCCCACTTCTGCTGAATATTTTTTCTGTAATCTATCGACGGCTACATTCAATTTTGGAAATTTTTATAGGTACAATACCATGCAGAACTCTATTCGCGTGGCATTTACGCGAACAATGTTCTATACATATCTTGGCTTGCCCTTACCGAAACTTGATCGAACTTGAGTATGTTATGGGGCATCACAACCCTTGCCTTACACATACACAAAACTGGTTTTTGAGCGTGCATTTTTTGAATATGTAATTTATTCATGATTTTGTGGTATTATCTCGAATAAGGGCTATTCCTTGAAAACATGGCTGTCACAATTCCAAACCCGTAGAAGTTATTCGCCATTCGAAGGTTATCAAAACCGTTGTACAGCTTTGTAAGAAGATAGTCGCTATCAGAATTTTTCTGAAGACCGAAAATTGAACAGGTTGGAGTTCATTTTTTCGAAATTCGCCCCTATAAAATTATTCATCCCGGAACCAATACGAAATATGTGCTTTATAAGCTTTGACAAAGTGTAACTGGAACATAAATTTCGTTCCTTTTGGATAATGTCAGAAATAGATACTTAAAGGCACTGTTCACGATAAATCTCACTTCCAATATTTCCACGGTTTACGAGAGGTCTGGTGCCCTATATAGCAAGGCATGCTTAAAAAGGACACGAAAGACGCGTTTTTGAGCGAAAATAGGCCCTCTCTTGTTTACGTCCATTTTTGAGCGTGGAGGAATTGACCGCTAGAAAGATGATACCTATCAGTGCAATGAAGCGATCAGCTCACTTATCAGCACTTCCTTGATCTGATCATTCCTGTAATCTGAGTCTTCATTTGTTCTTTCAAGGGGGCGGATCTGGGGCGCGGGGTGTGTCTGGGGCCCCAAAACGTGTTTGCAGCCGTTATTTTGCCGCTCCTGGCTCGTTTTCTACCGTTCTTTCGACACTGGGAGCCTAGGATCCTTCTCGCCTATCATTTCACTGTGGAAAGTCAACGAGGATCATCATCGTGAACGCTGCCTTTAATAGGTTCAATATCGCATGATTTTCTTTCAAATTTATTTCTAGAAAAAAATTTGATGGAAATAAATTTTTTACGAGGCTATACAACGGTTCCGAAGACTTTCGAGTGGCAAATAACTGATACAGGTTTGGAATTGTGATAGCCATATTTTGAAGAAATAGTCCTAATTTGAGATAAGACCACAAAATGATAAATAAATTCCATATTTAGAAACTGCATCCTCAAAACCTCATCTTGTGTATGTGTAAAGCAATAGTTGTGAGGTCCCATAACATACTAAAGTTTCTTCAAGTTACGCCAAGGACAAGCCAAGCTATGTTTGAATGAAAACGTTATTCGCGGAAATGCCACGCGAATAGACTCTCGCATGGTACTGTTCATAAATTGCACGGTAGCGGGAAAGGGCGGTTGTGCAGTTGCGTATGTTGGTCCACTAAATATAATGTAAGCTGCGACATAATCGAAGGCAAAGTTGTAATTTTTTTCCCTGAATTTTGGAGAAAGAACACCAAAAACGTGGAGAAATGGTACATTTCTCTCTCCCCCCCCCATCACACATTATCAATACACCCAAAATATTTTGCACACAAACACGCAGGAATAACAAGAAAAAATAAAGAATTACAAAAACTGAAAATGACGGAGAAAAATTCATTGTTTCTTGTTATTCCTGCGTGTATCCATGGTAAAGACTTTAGGTACATTGAGAATGTTTGTGAGTGGGGAGCCTCATCGTTTTCGACATTTTTCTTCATAACTTAGGAGAAAATTACAAGCTCGATTATATCGTAACCTACAGTATGCTTAGTAGAAATACGCAACCGCACAAGAGCCCTTTTACCGTTGCTGTGGACTGTAACTGAACCTCGGCGAATATCCACAAGACCTAAACTAACAGGAAGCATGTTTGTTAATATGCAGGCTCACTTAGAGTTCACGCAATAATTCTAGTCTGATGAATGGACGGGGCTGCGACGGTAGATCGCCGCGCCGCGATCGAAACCCCGTTGGCCTGTTATGACTCCAACACCGCACAGCCAGCCGCCTGATCCATGCGCCAGACTAAATGGAATACGGGGAAACCATCCTGAAGGCAGACAAACTCGATTTCTACTGCCCCATAAGTTTCACTTTCATTTAGGCAGCGTTCAACGCAGCAGAGTACATCCAATTATTTCAGAAGTGGGTATGCCTAGTTTCTATTATGGGATGTAGGAAATTAGTAGAATTGGAAGTCGGAGGGAAGATGTAAAACTATGCTGTACCAGAAGAAGGCGAAGATTACACTAGGCAGCTTTCTTTATCAGTTCTATCAACAAACTATTGAAAAGTATTTGAAAAAATACAAGTAGATGTACGTAACATAAGATTGGAAACAAAAAAACAAATAAGAAACATCGGGAAAAACCAACGTTGAGCAATGTCCACCGATTTTCGCCGAACTTTCAGGGAGATGATCCGTGACCGTATGCACTGAAAAAAGGGATAATCGTTACTCTTACAAAGTGAAAAATGACGGCACTATACACAGAAAAGGCAACTGAATACCTGCTGGATATAAGAAACGACCTCCTCATGAGATTTACCCTCGACTTCCATATCGTTGACGGCTACGATCTCGTCTCCAACCGAGAGTCCAGCACGCTCAGCTGCCGTTCCTAAACTTCTTACGAAAATGTGACATGCCCACTTGATATTCTTCTTTTTTAGACAAGAACTATCTAAATTAAGCTCAAATGCGAAAATATCTATGAAACAAATTCCTTTGTTTTTTTTTTCAGAAACGCGAGCTCTGGGTCCTTCTGGGGAGAGTTAATAAGGAATAATAAAAAAAAAAGGAAAGATGGGCAGTAAGTGTGAGAAAATTGGGTGGTTCAGCCGATTCACCGGATAAGCCCGCCCGTAAAATACACAGGGCAATGACCCATCTAAATTAATAGCTGTAGGTGCGCTGAGTATCCTATATCTCAAGGCATCCTAAAATGCTAGCATGAGCTAAAAAGTTTTTTATTTTCGAGAAATTTCGGTGAAGTAGAACGGATTGAAGTTACTTGCGTGAGAATTTCAAGCCAGAGGATTGTTTCCGACATTTCAATTAGTAGACCGGACACAAAAAAGGATTAGAGTGTAACTTTGGAATATTCTTGAATGATTTTGTTTCAGAAAATCGAGGACTCTGTGTAACTTTTTTGCTACTTACAGGTATTACACTTACCTGTGCGAAAAAATAAGGTATGAATTTACTGGCAGTGTCCACGATAGAGACCGTTTTCGAGTTACCACCAGAAAAACAAGGTTTCGAGTATGACCGTTTCTTCAGTGAAGAAAGGATCATGAAAAACGCTGCGAAACATACAAAATCAGCTCTTTTCTTGAAAGCCACATTTCAACGGTGGATGAGTTGCGCGGGCATGGGCTTGAAGTAGACAGCGTGCAAATGCGCTGTCTACCAATGCTAAAACACAGCCGCGCTCGCGCTCCAATTCTAATGTAGAAGCGGACCAAACTGTTCCTCGGAAAACTCGACCGCGAGCGGAAGGGCTAGCGCGAGCGGACTTCGGAGGCGTATGGAGCTCTTTCGAGCTCGTTTTCGTTCGTTCTTTCAGTCCCAGGGCTCCAATGAGACCCTGAACTTTCGATTTCCGGCCAAAAACCGAGGAAGAAGTTTATCGTGGACACTGCCTTTAATAGTGAACACGGCCTTTAACACTTAAAAGACAGCGCGCCGAACGGCCAATGGATTCAGTGGGTTTGAAAATCGGTATTTTCGTTATGAGTGACTCCATTAAAAGAATTTTAAGGTGCCAATGTCCACCCATTTGTATTATAATATAAGTTACTAAAAAGGCAGATCTTCCAAATACTGTTAAACAACCGCGGGCGCACAGCGTGGACACGGGGTCTCTTAGGTGTTGCGCGAAATTGTATGGCTGTTGTTTTTTTTTTGTGGAAAAGCTGTTTTTGCAAGGTTTTCGAATGGTAATGTACTGCGCGCGGTAAATTGTGGCAATCAAAGTTCACCTTCTGGATGTGTCAGACAGCAAGTGATCTTCTTGCCATATTTGGTCTTGTGAATAGACGAGGCGCCTTGTCCAATCACTAGACTAAATTGTACGAAAAGACACCCTCCAACACATGGAAACCGGCATTGTTTTCTACTATACAAAACCATTTTCATTCAATTCCTCATAGTGCACGATAGTAAACATGCTTCTCTCGTTTTCCAACCCATTTTATACTTCGATGAACAACTGAGGAACCTTTTGTTTCTTTCAAAAGCATGAGGATACCACAAGAATTGACAAGACAGAATCTGTTAAACCTTGTCAAATCATGATTAAACGATAAACTCAGTATAAAAGCTCTGTGCCACTGCCATTTTGCTTAGCCGCTCGCCCTTTTGTGTCAGCAATCATTTGAGAGACTCGACTCTCTGCCGTTCTGCATCTGTACTAACAAGGGAAGTATACAAAGCGTAGGTCGAATCTGCCAAAACAACTAGCTTCGTTAGTATCTCTTATATAGTAGTATAGTAAATAGTAAAAACTCAATAGTAAAAACGCTCAGTATCCCACCCCGAGCTGCAGGTTCCAAGAAGTTACAAGCTTAAAAAGGTCATATTTTGTGCTTTTTGTACCCTTCAAAAAGCGCGTTAGCCTTCGGAAAATCCGGAAACGGACCTCATAAATGTGTTCAGCGCCGAAAACTACCCCCTGAGCTAAGTTTGGGTGGAAGCACATCTTCCATACTTTGTCCAGACTGACAGCATTTTCAACTTGTACGGATTTTCCGTTGGGCGTTCATTTATACCGAACAGAGGGCTTTGAAAGTGTTCTAGAAAAATGTTTCAGTTTTGACTTAAAATTCTCCCCGGGAGTTTTTGGGGCGCTGATCACGGATCTGTAGTTTATTACTGGATTCTCTAAAGTTTTCGGCGAATTTCTTCCGAAGCTTCCCAACCGGGGAAAATTTCGAAGGAAAAACGTCCCTTTCGAGATTTCTGGATTTCTACGATAGATATGTCTCAAAATCATTCTCTGAGGGTTATTTGGAGTGCTAAACACGAAGCTGGAGTCCGTTTATCGATTTTTTTAGATTACGGTAGATTACGGTGGGTATACGGTAGTTTGGTAAAAATCTCAGATTCTACTCAAAATTTGTATACGGCGGTTATTCGGGGTGGAAAATTCGAATTTAACGTCCGTTTGTCGATTTTCAAAATACTAAGGTGGGTTTTGACCCCTACATGAAATCTTGCCCGCCGTAACCTACAGTATACCTCAAAATTTCGACAAACGGACCTCAGATTCGTGTTCACCACCCTAGATTACCCCTACGTACAAGTTTTGAGCTGAGTCCGAGAAAAATTTATGAAACTTAAAAAAAATGCCTGATGGGTCGCGGAAGCACGCGTTAGGCCTAAGGCAGCTTTCAGAGTTTTCGCGGTTCAACGTGATGGTACATGTCGATGCGACGCGAAAATCGCGTCGCTAATGATTTCAGGTGTGAACTCCGTGCAAACTCTGGGCGATTACGCGCAACTGCGAAAGTTTTCCCTAAAGTTAGCAACAGTTCTATCGCGTTGGTTTGAGTGCAGGTGGCCCTAAATATGCTCATTTTATTGTTTTTATTGTGAAATTTGTATGTGTTAATGAACCCCCCCCCCCCAGGGATTCAGCAACGAGCTTGCTTTCGCGTGACGACCATGGCGCGATGACGCGGAGCGATCATAATTTGCGCTTGAAACCGACGTATCGCTCTACTCCACTGTGAACACTTAGCCAAGACGCGACGCGACGTCGCTTGATCGATACGCAGGCTAATTACAGCGTCGCGTTGCGAATAAACACTGATCGCCGCCTAACTGCTGATAACGACGTTCAGACAAAGAAAGACACGCTCGCTTCCGGAGAGCTTCTAAATGCGCAGTTCTTCAAGAATGCTCCAGACCGTAGGACAGACGTGGAACCGTAGTCGGCCGGTGAATTGTGCCGAGGACAATGAGACTGCGCGCCGCATACATAGACACGCAGAGACGCAGAGTATACCGATCCGGCGAACCATTCCGCCAGCGCTGACTGTACCTTACATTGTCACAGTATGTACATAAATAACACGTGTAACGCTATAAAATTGAATTCTTCATTCAATATAATTCTTAATAACGAAGCCCACCGTATAACCGAACACCGCTCGGAGATTCGGCTACTGAGATGACAAAACCATTAAGAGTGGTGTCTCGTCGCTCCCGACGTGAACTCAGCCGCTTGAATGAGCATCGCTTTAGTTCACTCAAGGCTATCGGAATCGACACCGATTTTGACATCTAAAGTGTGTCAAAAAAGAATTTGAATTACGGAAAAGCACGATGTCACGCGGGACAACAAAACATAAAGAAGAATGCAAGGAAAGTAAAGAGGAATCCGTTCAAAATGTCCAGAGTTGTTCAACAAGAAGATACTAGATTCAATAACCATTCGCTCTTTAACGTTTTCTTCAGGAAACCTTGACATCTTGACATGCTTTTCCAGAACGCTGACTGACAAGGGAACTACTCCTAGTCAGCCTGTCCATTCCGGATGAAATGTATTTTTCTAGAACTATTGTTGGCGGAGATTCCGATAATGGCCTTCGCAGCTGCCTTGAACCACTCTGAAAAAGGTTATACGCGTTTTTCAAAGCCTACCGACAAGGTAAGGGCCCGCCATGAAATTTTTCAAGTGTTTCGAAAAAGAGTTTCCAATTCGGCTCAATACTTGCATGTAGAGGTAATCTGGGGTGCTGAACACGAAACTGGGGTCCGCTTGTCGAATTTCTGAAGTTTACCGTAGGTTACGGTAGGTGCCATGCCATTTAGGGGGCAAAAGCTAACTTCGTATTTGGAAAATCGACAAACGCACGTTGAATTCGTATTCAGCACCCCCAAACAACCCCCAGAAAAACGATTTGAGTCATGTCTATGGTAGCACTCCGGAAATCGTCAAAAGTCACTATTTGCTATGAAATTTTCCGCGGATAGGAAGCTTTGAACGAATCAAGTCGAAAACCTCGGAAAAGCGACAAATAGACCTCAGATTCGTGATCAGCGCCCCAAATAACCCACCAGGAAGCATTCAAAGTCAAATCTGGAAGTTTATTTTAATGCTTCAGAGTGTTCTCAATAAATACATAATTAAACGCCCAACCGAAAATCCGCGCAAGTCCAAAACGCTTTCAGTTTGTATAAAGTTTGAAAACTGTGCCTCCACTCAAAATTTGCTCAGAATTGTTGTTTCGGGCGCTGAACACATTTATGGGGTCCGTTTCCGGATTTTTCTAAGACTAACTCGCGCATTGGAAGTTATAATAGATACGGAAACTTGGCGAAAAACGCCTATAACTTTTTTCAGAGTGGCTTTAGGCAGCTGCGAAGACCATAATCGGATTCTAAGCCAAAAGCAGTTCTAGCAAGGTGCATTTCATTCCGAAAGGCCAGACCGACTAATAGTAAATCCCTTGTGTGTTCCATTCAATCCTCCTAGTTCTCCCATAACATATTCAAGAGAGAGAGAGAGAGAGAGTGATGCTGGTGTAGATTAAGAAAAAATCAAACTAAACTTTTTGATCTAGACCAGCATCACTCTCCCTTGAATGGGAGAACTAGGAGGAATCGATGGAACTCTGTCAGATGTCTGGTAAAGCATGTGAAGATCTCAGAGAGATTCTTGGAGGATAAGATAAAGAACGAGTGGTAATCACCTAATGCTTGTACAGCAGCTGTGGTAATTAGCACTTTTTCTTGGCCACTTTGCGGTGCCACCTTCTCGTTGACAAATTGCCACATAAAAACAATGAAGAGGTCACAAATCGAGTGTATAGGTGAGGAATCTGCTTCGTCGTGAAGTGCACTCTTGATGAAGCTTCTAATGAAGTGGACGAACAGATCTCGTCCTACAATAAACAACAAGCGTCACGTGTTCACTCTGGGCCAATTAATCACCGAAGGTTTACCTCATTATTCACAGGCTAAGCTTAACAGATGAAAATTTACTCGATTGCTGGGTCGCGAAGAATTAGTCTCTCATCTGGGAATTCGGCGTACTGAGGAATCCTTTCGAACTAGTGGCTTGTTTATAGAATTCTAGCCAAGTTCCAGTCCACTGAGAAAAATTCAACTCGTCCATTTAATCGTTTTTTTTTGTGGACTGAAGTTACCAAAAGTTTAGAACCATAGGCAGTTCCACAAATCTTATCACCCATATATCTTCTTGATAGCTGATCAGGGAACCACACGAGAATGATGATAGACTTACCCTGTCTCGAGTAGTTTCGGCGGGAAGTTAACTAACTACATATCTAATAGTAAGAGGAAACAACTGTAAAAAAATGGTATATTTCATCAGAGGACACAATCGGATTGGATCAGAGATAAACAATTTGGGTAACGGACCATATTCGAAATGAGAATTTTTCACAAGTTTGATTTTTGGACAGCCGACTGGATAACTGATATCGAAATCGGAGTTAAAGTTTGTCAGTCACCCTCTATTTCGGAGCATAGCTTCGTTGGGTGGAGCCATGTACTCCACCAACCTTCACCCCTGGGCAAGTGAAGTGGGGAACCTTCACCATTTTGAAAACCGGTGACAACCGGTGAAACACCCCAAAAAAAAATGAAAGTGACCCAACACTCATGCAAGTCATTTTCAAGATTGGGTGGGTGTCACTGCCGGTTTTTCGGCCATAACTTTTTTACCCTGTAAGATAGCCCTTTGGTGAAAATTGTTTTCGGAATCTCGATGGAATTCTGCGTCGACTGGTGTTTCCAGTTTGTAAAAATATTTTCTCTGTCATTCTGCCTAATTAATTTTACGAAACACCGGTTTTTCGCCTATAACCCTTCAACCGTCAAAGATAAGGTTCTGGTGAATGTTGTTTTTGAAATCTACGTAAAATTCTGCGTCGAATGACATATCCGGTTCCTAACTTTGCTTGCTCCATAAGCCAGCCAGGTCGGTGGAGCCGAGCTCCATAGTTATCTCCATAGGGTGCTCTCGCCTCTATGGTGTAAGTAGGAGACGCAGAGTTCTCCTGGAGCCTACAACGGGGCTCGGCTCCATGGACCTGGCCGACTTATGGGGCAAGCAAAGTTAGGAACCCGATATGTCATTCGACGCAGAATTTTACGTAGATTTCAAAAAACAACCTTCACCAAAACCTTATCTTTGACGGTTGAAGGGTTATATTCGTAAAATGAATTAGGCTGAAGGATCGAGAAAATATTTTTCCAAACTTGAAACACTAGTCGACGCGGAATCCTATCGAGATTCCAAAAACAACCTCCACCAAAGGTCTATCTGCAAGCACAAAAAAGTTGTGGACGAAAAACCGATAATTTCAGGCGAAAAAAAAATGCACTTTAAAAATTGAAATCGGCTGGTAGAAGAAGACTGGCAACGTAATTCGATGCAGAATTTTATGAGGATTCCGAAAACAACCTTCACCAAAGGGCTATATTTTAGAGAAAAAAAAGTTATGGACGAAAAACTGATTGCTTTTGGTGAAAGAAACGTTACTTCATAAATTGAAATCGGCTGAGAGACTGGAAACGTATTTTTCTCAACATGAAAACATTATTCGACGCAAAATTCCATGGAGACTTTGGAAACAGCTCCGTTCAAAGATTCGTCTTAAAGGGCAAAAATTTTATGAGCGAAGAACGGGTAGTTTTTCAAAAACCGCTTGGAAAAATTTTCCGAAAATTTTGGACTCCAAGGCAGCTCAAAGAAAATTTTTCATGACCTAGGCAGATCATTTCATTAAGATTAGTGAATTCCAAAAGGAGGTCATCGAACGAAAACAATGTTTCGAAATTAATGATTAAAAAGAAAAATATACTGAATGCAAAGAAAAAGAGGATTGAGAAAACGTAAATTTTGAAGTTGCAAGTCTATAGGGAACCTTGACCATTCCCCACTCAAGTATCCTGAACAACCTTCACCTTTCGGACAGCTGTCTCTACCCCAACGAATCTATGTTTCGGAGTGAAATTTACTTTGTTCCATCGCGTTTACGTGCGGAGGGAAGGGAAAGACAATGAGAGAGCGTCGGGGAGAGACGGAGGGGACGCGGCACGCCCGCACGATCAACTTGAGTAATGCTCACTCCGAAATATACGGTATAAGTACAACTTGCACTCTTTTCTCGCTAATTTCACGTTGGGCGGAGTAAGGAGCGGAGAGAGAGGCTTAACATTTCGAATCTCCGTATCAATGCTTTATTTCGATGATCAGCTACTTCGCTGTTTAATCCATACGGCTGGAAATGAGCGAGAAAGGCGTTTTATTCGAATAAATATATACCACATTCAATATCACACTGTTACACTTGTCAGCCTAATAAGTGCAGTAGAATCAGCGTTGCCTGCGTTCTTAGGAGGTCCCTCATCCAAAACGCCGTTCAATTCAATCACGAAGCCTTTCTCGTTTATTTGAGTCCGGGCGGAGCAAGCAGCGGAGCGGTCGTTTAAGGCAACAAAATATAACGGATAAGGAGATTTTGATATGATAAGCCCGATAAGCATTGCTTTGACCGGCTAAAAATGATTGAAAAAGCTGTAAATCAGTTTGATTAAACCAGTTAATCGGTTTTCGATCAATCGTAATCCGTTTTCTAGCCGTTTTATCTAAAAGCATAAAAACGCATCGATTTTCAAGTTATGAGAACTCGGGAATGCCGAATCTCGCATAATTACTTCGTATCAGATTTTGGATCAATCATATGGTGTCTGGCAAGTGTTCTTGTCGTTCTCGCATGAGAGTCAAAGTCTGTCCAAATGAAAATGTGCCCTATCGCGGTCGGCGTGGGTGTCCAACGGCCGTCGCGAAGGTATTTTCTCGACGAGCCTTCCCGCGGTTGCAACAGCTGACTGGGACACTGCTATTCGTCTGATACTTCTGCTAATGGGTTTGCAGGTGCATAAAATGTCTTCGCGATGGCCGCACGCCGACCGCATGGGCGGACAGTTTCATTCATCATCCAAAACAAACCATTAACTGGAATGCCGACAGAGAAAGAGAGAGAGAGAGAGATAAGGCGAAGCGAAGAAAAATCAATTCCGCAAAGTGAAATTCATCGCGGATCTGGCGTCAAGAAACGTGTCCAAAAGAATACGGTCTTGAAGGCAGTGGTCACGATAGAAAACGTTATCGAAAAAACTACAAAAATCAGCTTAGATCGAAAACAGTTCAAAAACTATGAAGGTAGCGCGATGAAAAACGTTCTAGAATTAAAGTTTCTAGGGCCCAAAGATGCCAGTTCGTGCACACGTGCAGAGCGCCGCCCAAAAAGATCGCAGTCTCCTGCCAAACCGTCAAAATCATCGACATTTAGAGGAAGAAATTAACGCAAATTTACCTAATAAAAACAGTTGAGCAATGAAAGAAAGCACTCCAGTAAATGTTTTTGACTAAATGTGTACATAAATACATTAATACATGAATACATAAATACATAATTACGCCTTTGTTGCGCACCGAGGCGGGGATTTCTCTGCCGCGGACCGCGACATTCACGCACCTCTCGAGAAGAGGCGGATATAAAGAAAAACTAGGATGAAATTTCGAAAATCGCCCGGACAGCCACCGCAGTGCCAAGTGCGACGGAATATCGCTTCGAGTGGGACTGCGGCCGCCCGGAGAGCGGCTGCTGTGGCCCGAGTAAATGGCTAATTTTCGCTCGGAGCGGAGAGACAGCGTCGCTCGAGTCGCTCTCCGGTCCCGCTCCGAGCGATGGTTTGCCTGAGTAGATGAGTACATAAATATTCGAGCAGATGAGTTCGAAGTTTGATATTCATTGAATGAAATTGAATTTTAAGCCAGCTGATGTTCTTGATATTAGAGATCATCGCTGCCGATGATGTGGAGTAGGCTCGTCCACCATCAAAAGATGTGAAAGTTCAGGCCTCAAATTTGGCCCGAAGCAGCGTTTTTTTTCGCGATTTTTCCTTATCTGTCCTACTACTCTAAACCCAGAAAAGGTTTGAGAGAGGAAAAGAAGACAAGCATATTTGATCCCCACTTTAAGCTCCATTCTTGCTATTTCAGGGAATTGAGGATTTCTCGCTAAACAGGTGTTATTTAACGATTATAAGAGCATGCCAAAATCTCTTTGCGAAGGTGTAATATACTTTAAGGGCAAATAACTTCAGAGAAGTATATGGGCTGTATGTTAAGGTCCTTCTCGGTCTACATTGGCAATACATGTCAGCCTAATGAACGTCAGAAAAGTGCAAAGTCTGAAGATGTTGCAAACAAAGTGGACATATAATTAGAGGAGTAAAAAACCTTCTAAGACGTGCGCTCACTCGTGGGTGTACTAACCACTTTTTCAATCTTCCTCATTAAAAGTATGCATTACTCAGGTCTGTGACAGTATGACGAAGATAACTATAGAATATTTAGTAGGAAAAAAGCATATGGAACTGGAATATCGTAGTTGAGGTCGAGGAACTAGGATGATGGGGATCCGCGGATGATGGATGAGCGTGAGCGAATCAATCTTGTCGCAAAAAAACAACACTTATCTGAACATCCAAATAAAATTTAAAACCTGCTATCAAGTCTGCTTTGAAGCTAAAGCGAATCAGTTACAATAAATTATACCATTTAGTGGCCAGCAAAACAGAATCGAACGGCGAAATAATTTTTAGAAAAACGGTGAACTCCAGAGGCACGATACCCGTGGTATGATTTGTAAAAAAACGAGGATTACTTGACAAATAAAAAACCTTGAAAAAACGTTCTATGATTGAACACTTTTCGAAAGAAGACTTTTTTTGGAATTCGAAAAAACAGTCATATTCGAATTTCAACTTGCTACCTATTGATACGCTTCGTGGGTCGAAGTTGCCTAAAGTAGGTATTTTTTGAGAAAATGGTAATGGGATCGTTTCTGGAAAACGTCTCACGTGATGAACTCAGGGATGGGCACGCGTCCCGGTTAACCTTAAGGGGGTGCATATTGCACGCTGCAGAGAGGGCAAAGGGTGGTGCCTGAAACGGACACCAAAAAAAAAACGAAGCGCATGTTCTATCGAATTTCAGGAGCAAAATGATACACGATTCTCTTCTGGTTTGTCATATCTTCTTCTCCGCTTCTTAAGACAAACACTTACAGAATTCAAATTATTGATAGATGTGCAGTTTGTGTTCGGAATAATTCATAGTTGCTGTCGAAACTTCTCATCAACAACTCTATGAATAAAGATCATAAACAATATGTTTGATTGTTTTGATGAAGGAATAAACACTACTCTGTTATCTTGTAGCAAGTAAGGATTGATGTGGTTTCATGTTTCCTTGGTGTAACGTTCAGTGATTACGCGGTTGGTTACCGATTCGAGGCGAAGATAAGGTGCGTCCGAATGAGAATGGCGGCCCATGCGGCCCGCGTGCTTGGCAGGCGGCCGTCGCGTTCGCCGCTCTCGGACGAGCATGCAAAACGTCCCCACCGCCATCGACTACGAACGGGGCCGGCACCGGCCGGCAGCAAGCGCTCTGCCGATCAATCAACTCTGCAGACGGTGGGAGAGTGGACTGCCATCGTTGAAATCCAACACTCGTCCGAGGGCGGCACATGCGACGGCCGCCTGCCAAGCACGCCGGCCGCGTGGGACGCCATTCTCATTCGGGCACACTTTACGAAGACAGCGCTCAGACGCGCTATTGTTCACGTTCAGAAAGGGATTAGCGAACTGCTGTATTATGGCAGACTAAAAATACAGTTATCACGGTCAGTGTAAAAACTAGCCAACGGAATTTCGTTTATGAGAATGACTTATGAAGAGAGCCGACTGCAGAAATTGAAGACTGCAAGTTCCAGTGAAAGAAGCAAATAATCGTATCTTCCTACTTGAGAAGTACCTTGTACATAAGAACCCGAATCTTATCCAGCTTGAATGCCGCAATTCCTTAGAGACTGGGCTCGCCGTGCGATATGGTGTTTGTCCGCAGCTACACAGCGCACACTGGAGTGGACACGCGCACAATGTTAATTGAAAATGTGTTTTATTACAGAACGGAGAGGAGAAAAGAGTCAAAAGTGGAGTAAATGGAAAAAGGCTGGAATAGGATGTTTTCAATGTAACCATTTCAGAAATTTAATGTAAATAAACTAAATTGGAGCATGGTGAATTTTTCGGACATGACAAGGTTCATTCAAATGAACTTTGTTGATTAAAAACAGCATTAAGGCACCGTTCGCGATGAAAAGCGTTTTTCTGTTTTTTTGCCTATCTTGAAACCGGTCCCATTCTGATTCCAATGATGCTTCTGGAATCGTACAAGACCTTATGGGAATGGAGTTATGGTACCTCAAAAATTGAGCCAGGAAAAATGGTGGACGAGTTGTCCGAGGCTTGTAACTTCCGTCTTTTGCAGCCAATGTGAGCGAGCTGACCTGAGTATAAAGAGAAGTTGAGAATGAAGGGAAGAACGGGGCTTTTGATCGGAAACCATCGCTCAACTCACGATTTCGAGTATTCCTTTGTTCACGTCGAGGGGCGGGAAGAGGCGGGACTTGCCCACAATGGCGGGGTTTTCCCACTTTTCTAAGCCGTTTCGCGGCTCCTGGGTAGCTTTTCGTCCCGTTTTTTCGACGCTGTTCTGCTTCTGAGAGCCACGAGAAGCGTTTGTCATGGAAAATTCGAGGATGAAGTTTATCGCGAACAGTGCCTTTAACCATGAGAACTAAGAGCACTGAGAGAAAGAGGAGAATCTGACAAACATTTTAATAACAAAATCTTTGATATCCAATGTGATTTAAGGACCTTAAAACTCGTCCCGGTTTTGTCCCGGTTTTGCCCCGGTCTTCGGGGTAAAACCGGGACGAGATTAAAGGTCCTCAAATCACTTAAAAAAACGATCTTGTTGAAGCTGAACTGTTTGCCAGATTCTATTCTTCCCCACAATATCCTTTGCTCGCGTGTTTAATACTACTTTTGATCAACTAGGTTCATTTGAATTAAACTTGTCACGGCTAAATACTTACCTCTGCTCCAACGTTGTTTGTTTACATTAAATTTTTAAAATGGGTACATCCAGAATAGACAATTTTCATCATCTTTCATTTCCTTCGGTTTCAATCGTTTTCTCTTCCCCGTTCTGTAATAAAATACATTTTTTTATTCATATTGTGGGCGCGTCCACTCCCGTGTGCGCTGTGTCGCTGCGTACACACACCATTTCGCACGGCGAGCCGAGTCTCTAAGGGATTGCGGTTTTCTACGTGGGTGAAAATCGGGTTTTACACTCACTGCGCATCTCATAAATCCCTACATGGTTACACAACACAAAATAATTCTGAAAATTTCTTCATCAGAACGATCAAACACGGATTAATCCTTCATACATAGGTTCATGAAAACATTCGATAGAAAACATTAATTACTGCAATAAAAGTAGCTCTGTTGTTGTTTGTAATTGCTGAATTGTAATGGATAGAAAATTGTTTTATCTTTTGTCACAACCTACCTTCTTACTAAAAATTTTCTTCATAAGATTGTTTGGAAGTTTGAAAATTACACTACCTTTTTTTGTTGACATTTTCGGAATTTTCTTTATTCAGTGTTTTTTTTATACTCTGGTTTATCAAAATAAGGAAGTCAAGATCATGGCTGTTACAGCCGATTTCGATTTTCCCATAGGGGGGTGCCTGAAAATTACCGAGCTAAGGGGGGTGCATATTCAAAATCGCCATGCCGGGACGTGGGCCCCAGCCCTGGATTCACTGCTGCGAATGCTTGGGTAATTAAAGGGGGGTAATAGAGGAGCAATATCCATATATATATCCTCTCGATCCGGGCCAAATTTGCTCTGTCCCCTCGCGCGCTTGTTCGGAGCGAGGGTAGAGACAGCAAGAAAGTGTGGGGAGAAGAAGACGCAGCGTACGCGCGCAGACGCACGCGATGAACAGAAATAAATTTCTTCCGGAAACAGGATTTACACTTCCGTTCGCCGAGCCAAATTTCGGTCCGCGATTGCGACTACGGCTGTTGCATCATGCCACACGTTATACTCGTGCCGGGAGAAGGGTGAGTCGTGCCGGGACCAAGTGGTCCCATCACGATTAACACGTGTTGCATGATGCGATAGCCGTAGTCCGCAACTGCGGACCGGAATTTGGCTCAGAGAACGACAGATAGTTAGGTCGGTCGCAACGCCCTCCTGAAGCCTGGTGAATTTGCACCCTCTTGGAAATTTCGCTAGTCACCGAAACTTTTACAAAGTCTGAAATGAGCTTATGTAAAGAGCAGGGTTCTTGATAAGCAATTACATGATAAAAAGACAAGATGACCATGAAGATATAAGCGAAAAAAAAAACACCAATGAAAATTCAAACATAATGAAAACAGGTCTTTTGTACATGAGAAATGGGCAGAGTTGATCCGAAAATTAGGCATGATCAAGTGGATGTGGTCGATTGTAGATCGATATACGCAGTACTAAAGCCGGCATGGATCCTAGCCAAACTCTCCGTTTCCTATTAGAGGTTGGCGCAAACTCGGTGCCATATGCTGTAACATAGGTGCACCGAATCCGCGCCAACCTTCAATGGGGAACGCAAAGTATCACTAGGATCCATGTCTTCTGTACACAGAATTCATTGCAGTGCAACCGCTTTCGCTTGACCGGTGAAGGATGAATTGGTGTGCACAAAAAGATTCTTACCCGAAAACGGAAGCGGTAGGTTTTTTTTAGCTGGAAACGGAGAATGGAACACCCAAAAGGGATCGAAAGGCCGACATCGAACCAAAAGGAAGCGAAAAATTCGAGAACCTCTTATTTTGTGACCAGCTCGGTTTTTGCGGCCTTCCCGCTATTTTTTTCCTGAAATATCGGCAAGTAGAAAACGGATTTCCAAAGAAAAAAACAGGTTGGACGATGGAAAACAGAAGTCATTGGACAAAATTTTGGCATACCCTTGTTCGGGATGCGAGCATATCAATCGACCGCGTCTCAAACGCAGCACGCCCCACTGCAATAACCACTTCTCAACAACTTGCTCGACTGAATTTGCCGAGAGGTCTTTACTTCGTCTGTTGATGTGCAATTTCTGGTCAGCTAGATCACATAGTAAGCTATACAGAACAGAGTCATTCACTATAGAGCCCTTCATGGATAAGGCGACACTGGAAATCAGCGGTGATTGCCAATACCGACATAGATAATTATACTTTGTTCCGGTATGAAAATTACTACTGTCCATCGCGTGCGTGTGCGTGCGTGTGCGTGCGTATGCTGCGTCTCCTTCTCCCACACACTTTGTCACAGTCTCTCCCCTCGCTCCACTCAAGCACGCGAACTAACGAACTAAATTTACCATCGAAACAGAGGGTAAGCACATTTAAACAGACACCAAGCTGGAAGCATGACACTGATCAAAAACTCGGAATTGTATGGCGGGCAGCAGGCCATAGTGGGAAGTAATATACCGTGAATTTAGAGTTCTCTCCTATAGTTTTCTAGTGTGAAGCTATAGATCTGTATTCCGCCAAGAGAGGTCTGGACAAAGGTTTCTGACTCGAACCCTGGATTCATTGTGCAGGAATAAATCCAGAACAAGTGAGGTAGCTCGTCTCTTTGAATGAAGATCAGACGATTTCGCAGGATTAATACAAAACAGCATTTCAGGCAATGCAGATAGATAGTTGAAAATGAAGCGTCAACTGGAAAAGCTGTTGTAAAACTCTGCGCTCAAAGTACAAAAGGCCAACACTTTTCTAAAAATAAGTGGTCGCAAATGTCTATACCGGCCCTATCATGTTACGTAAAATGATTGTTGAGGGCGGTGTTCCAGGAACACTGTCAGAATCTGGGTTAGAAAGTGAGCTCAGGAGCCAGTGGTGATGCTGTACACTGGATCCAACCGCGACAACATCGAGAAACGCACTCGAGCATGTGTCTGATCGGGTAGTTGAACATCGTCGAAGATTAATGAGAGAGTCAAGCTGAGACGACAGCAGCATCTCACAAAAGCAAGTCTCTCTTTTCTACGATCTCAGCGAATCTCTGGCCTTTTCATTGTCTCGCATTCATCTATGCGAAAGGAATAAAAAAGGGCACATGAATTGCTCGAAAATTTGGAGGACCCACAAAAAACAAGGGCGGAAAATGAGGAGAAATGCGATCTTCGGGTATTGATGCATGAGCAAGTGATGGAGTATGACTGCGGCTCGATTCGTAATCGAGCCACAGCCTAATTTCAGTTTTCAACCTTCTAGTTTGCCCTTTGTTACTTTTTTACTCCATCATTATTTCTCGAACCCCTGGTATCGGCTATCCATTCCTCGCCCATGAATCAGTGCTGATTTTCCAACAGATTTCTACCTGAAATGAATCACACGTGACGTAAAGATATTCGAAAAAAGACGTCCCCCTTGAAAAAAAATGTGCTTTATAAGTAAGCTCTCAGAACTGAAGTTGCATTAGGCCTCCAGGCGGAGCCTTTTTTACAAGAAATTTTCTGTAAGACACTTCCAAATGTGCCAAGAAGGAAGGAAAAGTCGTAGATTCCACCTCGTATCTACAAACGCTCGAGTCTAGAACGGGAGACAATGAATGAACTCTAGAACGTGAAATTCGGGATTATTATTAGAGGTTTTTCCGTGGCTAGAACGTGTGGGTACAGCCACCTGCCTCCACCTGCCCATTCCTTCCTGTACAACCTCATTGAGCTAATTACTGTTACCCATGGCTGCTCAAGACAGCAAGCACGTTTAAATCGATCTAATCGACATAAGTCCAAGGGTGAAGGCGGTAGCATTGTAAACTGAAAAAAAACGCGACGGGAACGCGATGCAAATCAAGAATAAACGGACAATTTTCCGATTTGAAATGAAAGAGGACGGATGAGCAGAGCTAGTGACAAAATGGTGGAGATAGCAAAGTCAATAGATCCTTACGACGAATAGATCGGTATACTAGAACGCCTACTTTGTTGAAAACATCACGAACTATGTGCCTAGAATGACCGTCTTTGAGCAATCATTTCCGACGAGTAAGCAATGAGGGGCTGGAGCTGCAAACAAAGTGGGCGAGGACTGCATGTTTTGCTGGCTCAACAACTCTCATATACCGTCATTTCGACACTTTTTTTGACGCTTCCAACGGCATAAGCGTACTATTAGGGGCCACATGACGAAATCAGCGTCGCTATCCCAACCAGTTTTGTGAGGGCGTATGCTGCCTTCAAGCTTCTTTCTACGGTCATAGAATGGGCACTGAAGATCGGAAAAGGGTTAAAGAACCCCTGTACTGTGAGTGGCCGAGCAGAGTTGCATCGCGGCGCGACCTTATGATAGGCCGCCGTGTTAATAAATCGCCCTTATCTGGCGATAGGCGGCGTTCAGACTTCATTCGCGGCACAACGCCACGCTGAAATTACCCTGCGTCTAGACGTCGCTTTGCGTTGTTGCTTGATGTTCACAGTAGGGAGGCGCGATACAATCGTAATGACGCGCTATTCGCCTTCGCCCTACGTCAATCGCGTTGCCAGTTGCTAGTCTTTCTCATGGTTTTTCATTATACAACCAAGCCAATCAATGAACGCAGTAAAATAAGCATATCTAGGACCACTAGCACTCAAAAAAGACGGAAAACGAGTGCTACCGTTACTAAAAGATAGCTGTTGTTTGTTGATGCAAAAATGCGTGAACAAGCATCAGCGATTGAGCGATTGCGCATAGGCGCGCAGCGTACACACCTGAACTCTCAAGCGACGCGATTCCCGCATCGTACTGACATGTGTCACCGCGTCGCCTCGCAAAAACTCTGAACGCCGCCATAGGTACCCTATCGCAAGGTCGCATCGCACCGCAATGCAAGTCTGCTCAGCCACTAAACATCAGGCAGTGCGAAAATTCGAAGGATGTTGAGCCCTTAATGTTCTCATATTAGGTTGAAGGATAAGTTTGTTCGTTTTTTTTTTCAAAGAGCTTTATTTGAACAAAAAACAATTAGAATAATGAAAATTAATCAACTATGCATTCGCCACAACTGTTTGCGACCTCCTCCCACTCCAGACCAATTTGTTGATGCCGTTCCGCCAAAAATCGCCCGGTCCGCTGTCGAAGAAATTCTTGGGCCAGTGTTTGAGGCCCACTTCGTCTTCCAAGGTAACACCCCTCATTTGATTCAACATGCAGCGTAAAAGGTGATATTCGGATGGCGCAAGGTCCGGAAAGTACGGAGGATCCTGAAGAACCTCACATTCAAGATCATGGAGTGCGTCTTTGA
Source organism: Aplectana chamaeleonis (assembly GCA_029168955.1). Taxonomy (NCBI): domain Eukaryota; kingdom Metazoa; phylum Nematoda; class Chromadorea; order Rhabditida; family Cosmocercidae; genus Aplectana; species Aplectana chamaeleonis. Next base: position 120,962 of record JAPDOI010000253.1, on the reverse strand, counting down.
CGACTTGTGCAACATGATGTCTGGCGTGGTCGTGGAGCAAGATGACTTAGCCTTGTCGATCTGGTCTTTTCAGTCGCATAGCCTTAAGGTGAGTCCGAATGAGAATGGCGGCCCATGCGACCGGCGTGCTTGGCAGGCGGCCGTCGCGTTCGCCGCTCTCGGACGAGCATGCGAAAAGTCCCCACCGCCATCGACTGCAAACGGGGCCGGCACCGGCTGGCAGCAAGCACTGCGCCGATCAATCGGCTCTGCAGACGGTGGGAGAGGGGACGGCCGTCGTTGAAATCCACCACTCGTCCGAGGGCGGCCCATGCGACGGCCGCCTGCCTAGCACGCCGGCCGCGTGGGCCGCCATTCTCATTAGGGCACACTTTATTTACGCGGCGCAGTTGGACAATGTAGAGCTCCTTGTTCACCGCTGCGTTCCTTTAAAGGCAGTGTTCACGATAAGAATCGATTTTCTTCTTTTTCACCTATCTTGAAGCCGGCCCCATGCCGATTCCAATGGTGTTTTTGGAATCGTGCAAGACCTTATGGGAACGGAGTTATGGTCCCTCAAAAATTGAGCTAAGGAAACATGGTGGACGAGTTGTCCGAGGCTTATAACTTCCGTCTTTTGCAGCCGATGTATGCGAGCTGACCTGAGTAAAGAGAGAAGTTGAGAATGAAGGGAAGAACGGGGCTATTGATCGGAAACTATCGCTCATTTCACAATATCGAGCATTCATTTATTCACGTCAGTGGGCGTGGAGAGTGCATCTGGGGGTGACGAGCTGACGAGTGTCCAACTTTGGGACCGTAGGGGACCGTTCCGAGCTCATTTTTCTTAGTTTTTTCAACGTTAGGGTTGCGCTAGGCACCGCAGCTGCCGATCTCCACCAAAAAATCAGACATGGTTTTTATCGTGGACACTGCCTTCAAAGCATTTCCCAGTGTGTCGTGCCTTCCCAGTCCCACCAAACACAGACCATGGTCTTTTCCGGGTGGAGATCTTGCTTGAACTTAGCCTTGGCTTGTCTCCTGAAACCATCCACTTCCTTCTGCGCTTTATATCGAAGAATAGGAAAAATAAAACTACACGAAAAACAAATAACACAGTTCCTAGAGCAGAAAAAGCGCTTTCTAATGAATACAAGCATTTTTCTAAACGAACAAATAAATCATTTAAAGGCACTGTTCACGATAAACTCCGTCCTTGATTTTCCATTGAAAAACAATTGTGGTAGCCCTCAGAAGCATAAAAGTGTTGAAAAAACGGCTTTAAAAGCCTTCACAGACGCAGAAAATGGTTTTGAAGATTAGCCGAGTGGGCAAGTCCGGCCTCCTTGGGTCTAGTTATTGTCATAAAACCGACACGGCTCTATCACTGCCACGCTTTGAACTGCAATTATCAGCAGTGATTATTATTGCATTAGGCAATGGATTGGGCAGATTTTTCCCTGACTAAGATCTCCGTATATTTTCGACGATCAAATCCTAGAGTTTCTTTAAAGGAAAGACCACCACCGATGATCGCAGGTCAAAGCTTGGCAGTGATAGAGATGGGTCGGTTTTGATGTCAATAACTGGACTTGCCCGCTCGGGTAATCTTCAAGACCGTTTTATGCCTCTGGGAAAACTTTTGAACCCGATTTCCAACACTGTTAGGCTTCTGGGGGCTACTACCATTGTTTCTGAAAGAAAACTCAGGGACGAAGTTTATCGTGAAGAGTGCCTTTGAATAGAGCTCCGAAAAAACCGAACGAACTTATATTCTCCAACCAAATAGAAGCGTTTGTTTTGTAGAGGAACTTCAAGGAGATGATGGTATAAATCGAGATAACTACAATCTTCTTATGTCGACACCTTGTAATTGGTTACTTTGCAGCTATCCGTAGAGACGTGCGAGATCATATTGAAGCCTAACAAAACAGAAAATATGAAGAGTATACGAGCTCAAGGCCCATTTTAGAATTCCATCGCCAATCGATGCGGTAGCATAATAACCATAACTATCGATTGTTATAGAAAAGTACGCCGATTCTCATTCCAAGCATGTTATCGCAGCGATCGGCGATGGAACTCTAAAACCCCCTAAAGGCAGTGCTTCCAATTAAAACCGTATTGAAGTTTTCTATGTTTCTGAGTAGGCCAGAACTAGAGAAAACTAGAGAAAAGAGTCCAAAAAGCTCTCGAATACGGGAGAAAAAAGCTGTTTAAAGAAATCTCTCAAACATTTGTTCACGCCTCTTGGTGGGTTTTGCACACTGCGGGCAGAACTTCAAACTAAACGTCGCAAATGGTTTTGAGCTTCGAAATTCTTAGGTAGTAGGTAACTTTTTTTTCTGTTTCTAGTAGCGAAAAATCTTCAAAAAAATGTTGGTGGAGTGTTCATGTTTGGATATTAGAATTTTCCGCGATTACGGGTATTCGAAAATTCGGCAACTGTTCCTCAGGTGAAACGAACGATGGACAACTGTTATATGGCGTGGGAGGGTTGACCAAATAGGTTGACAGGTCCTCGAAATTTTCACCCATTTCCTGGCCGTTTTTCGCCGTAAACCCGTTCTTGCTGTTTCTCGAGAGACCCCAAGCTAACGTTCCTGCGAGAAATGTGGGCAACGTTTTTATCGTGAACACTGCATTTAACATAATAGATAGTTACAACTGCTGTCAGATGTTTTCCGCCGGGGTAAAACTCGTCCAGAAACGAACACGAAGTGGTGGCCAATGGACACGCACTCCGACCACTTGGGATTATCTCACAACTACCATAACCTACCGTGAAATAGACTACAGCTGTTTTTTATAAGCTTAGACAGCTGTTGACTAGCTTATTCTTAGATCAATACATGCGACGGACTGTCGTGATTTGTCTGACGAAAAAATTAGATTTGTATGTGTTGCCGATGTATCCCCTCCAAAGCGATCTGGAGCACAACAACAAGAAAAGCGGGTTGAGAAAAACGAGTTAGCAGAGAACGAAAGACCAAAAAAAAAATGCCAGAAAACAGAAATCACCAGCGACCTCGACGAAAGCGAAGCATTTATTACTGACATATGTATGTCGAGGCGCAATTTTGTGCATGACCTCTGCGAGCTTTCTTGCAATATCTGAGCCTAAGGGTAAAACATTTTCAACGAAACTGGCACAAAGTCTTGCAATGGTAGAAGCGCAAGTGATATTCTGAAACTTCCGTCCAAAACTCAGAATACTGCTGCGTCATTGCCAATAACCACATGAAACTCAATATTCTGCAGCAATTTCTTCGGAGCTGGCAGGCATTCGACACTCTTCCTTGGGACATTATTAGGTTTTCCATAAGGAAACGAGCAAAGCAGTTCTGGTCGCATACACTCAGATAAATTGGGAGAAATCAGAAAACATGGGTGGCTGTGGCTTTAGAGGCGGTTTTCAGTCCTGGTTGTCGGCACTTAGCGACTTTCAGTGAAATATTTCCTTTTGAATTAATCACAACCAAAATTTCTGAGCCCACTGACTTGACACGCTAGGTTCTCGAAGCGGAAAAAGCTAAAGCAGTGGAAGTATATACTGCCAGTCAGCAAAGTAGCAACGGCGATAGCGAAGGTGTGACCGAATTCGCCCTGCACCACACCTCCAACCAGCCTATGCTCAGGGTTCCTACCAGGGGTGGAAACGTTTGTTTTGGTTTGAAGCTTTGGTCTGAAGTCGATCGTTTTAAACCCGATGTACATAACCACGGCTACGCTATCCATGGGTAAAAGGTGGTTAGCGTTTCGTGAATTCCACCCCAAGACTATGCGAAAGTGTTTTGTTCCCGTATTTCGACGTTTTTGACTTCTTTCGCTCCGTTTAACACTTAAAGGCAGCATACACGCTCAAAAATCATATCAATTTTATGGAATGCACCAAAGGTTACAAGCTATTAATATTCAGAGTTAACGCAAAAACCGGAAAAAAATCAACTGAAATAAAGATATAACGGTTGGTTCTATATTGGCCCAGAAGTGGACGAGTTGTACCGCTTTGGCTGAAATAGCGGAGCCAGCGACAAATTTGTTGGGATAACGACGCTAATCTACTCGTACGGCCCTTTCTGGAACGCTTACGATGTGAGAAGCGTAAAAAATGAGCCAAAATGACCGTAATCGAACATTGAACATTTGTATAGAGGGGCGCAGCTGACATCGATGGGCGGAGAAAGGATCATTTTGTGACTCAATACGGCTCAAATACGGTCATTTTAACTCGTTGTCAATTCTTCCAACTTTGTGAGGGCTCTTCTAGAGCCCGTACGACCCCTTTAATGTAGTTGTCTCAACAACTTCTGCGAGCGTGTAAGCTGCCTTTAAAAATACAGTCCAAGCTAAGGGGTAATTTTCGATATTATACTCCAACCGCCTTGTAAAGCAACCCTGCCATGCGCGAAACCTCAACTCGCTCGAATAAGCGAGAAAAAGCAAGGAGAAAGTCGACTCCGCCCCATGTAAGAAAAAATCGGAAACGTCCACCGACAAGCTTCCGGCCTCAATACTGAAGAGAAGCGCGTTAGATTTTGTTCCAAATCTATGTTCTTCCATTTGTTCTCGGTCTGGCTTTATTTTGGGACCTGCTTCAAAACGATAGTTTCGAATAACGAGTAATACCAGGCTCGAGACAACTCGTCCGCGAACTTTTCGTAGTGAGTTCTGAGCGATTCTGGAGACAATTTTGTGTTCAGCGTAAAACTTTCTAAGCGACCACCACTGGCCCGACCCCCTCCAGCCACCACCACAAGCCCGGCCCCCTTCCTGATTTTCGATCTCAATGGCGGCTCGATGGACGGATATTTCTCAACCGAGTTCTCGTTCCTCACTCCCTTTTCGATCTATCTCCTCATCTTATTTTGCTCTCGTGCCGCGACTGCGAATCAAGAGAAATACAGGCCTGAGACAACTCGTCCACCGAAATTGCGCCCTCAAAATATAGGCAATTTGAGGAGTTATAACTTTGCTTGTAGGGGGCCTTGAGCGATTTTAGGTATAGCATTGGGATCAGCGTGTGATTTTCTCTGAGATGAGTATAAAACCTGGAAAATAATTTCCTGTATGTACAGTCCAAGCTTAGGGACGAAATCTGAGATTTCCACATAATTGTGAAATAGACCCACCCCGTATACCACTTGCCAAATGCGAGCTCTCAAGTCCTCCGAATAAGCTAGTTATAGGAGGAAGCCACCCTGAGGCGCCCACCTCGGGAAGCCACTTTGGCACGCCCCTTTTACGATCTTTCGAGCTCAACAATGGCGGAATAAGCGATGCTCTCCGACCAATAGCCTCGTTCTTCCCTTCATTCTCAGCCTACCTCTTCAGGTAAGTCAGCTCGCATACAGCGCTGGCAAATGACGGAAGTTACAAGCCTCGGACAACTCGTCCACCATAATTCCGTAGTTCAATTTTTGTGGGACCATAACTCCGTCTCCAGGGGTCTTGAACGACTACAGAGACATCTTTGGAATCGTGAGGCCGCTTTCATGAACGACAGAGAAACGAAAAACCGATTCTGAGGTTGGACTGTGCCATTAAAGGCAGTGTTCACGATGAAAATCGTTTTTCTGTTTTTTCCGCCTATCTTGAAAACGGCCCCATGCTGATTCCAATGGTGTCTCTGAAATCATACAAGACCTTCTGTGAACGCAGGTATGGTCCCTCAAAGATTGAGCTAAGGAAACATGGTGGACGAGTTGTCCGAGGCTTGTAACTTCCGTTTTTTGCAGCCGATCTATGCGAGCTGACCTGAGTAAAAAGAGAAGCTGAGAATGAAGGGAAGAACGGGGCTAATGATTGAAAATCATCGCTCATCTCACGATCTCGAGCATTCATTTGTTCACGTCGGTGGGCGTGTGATGCGCTTTTGGGGTTTTCAATGCGCTCGAAGTTGCAACTTCGGGCTCTTTTGAGGCTCTTCCTGGCTCGTTTTCATGCGTTCTTTCGACGTTAACGTTACAGGGTGTCCCTCCACTACCCAATCCTAGTGAAATTTCGAAAACTTTTTTCATCGTGAACACTGCCTTTAAGGGACCGCGCGTTCCACGGCCAGTACCCAAAACGGACCGGTGCGCTCCGAGGCCCATCAATCCACTGAGTTTTTAAACTGATTTTTTGTTGTGAATAACTATGTCAGAAGGAGATACTCGGCGCTTAATATCTGCATACCAGTAAGGTAAGTCGGTTCAAGCATGTAGGGGAATTCCAGCAATAATTCGAAGGAATCTAATTTTTTCTGAAGTTAAATGGAAAAATCGAGTTCATGGCGTGAGTGGGCAGTGTGGACAGGCGGTCTCTTTAAAGGCAGCAGACACGCTCAAAAATGATATCAATTTTATGGATTAAATTGAAGGTCTGAAGCTGCTAGTATTCATAAATAACGAAAGCGACGAAAACAAATAGACGGGATTTAAGAAATAACGGCACGTTCTATATTGGCCCTGAAATTGACGAGTTGTACGGCACTGGCTGAAATAGCGGAACTAGCTACAAATTTGTTGGGATAACTACGCTAATGTGCTCGTACGGCCCTTCCTGGAACGCTTACGCCGTGTAGGGGCGGAGCCCGTATCGATGGGCGGAGCAAGGATGATTTCGTGACTGACTACGGCTCAAATACGGCCATTTGGACTCGTTTTTAACGCTTGCAACTTCGTGAGGGCTCTTCTAGGGCCTACATAACCCCGCTAATGTAGTTATCTCAACAACTTTTTCGAGCGTGTCTGCTGCCTTTAGGTTCAGTCCCCCTACCAGATTTTCGAACTCGATAGCGGCTCGATGGATGTATGAATTCTGAACAATTCGTCATTCTTCAGTCCATCGCTTGACTTTCTCCTTATCCTGGCTCTCTCTCGCACAATGGTCGCGAATAAAGAGATATACAGGCCTAAGACAACTCGTCCAACAAAATTTTCACCCTCAGAATTTAGGCATCTTTAAGGAGCCACAACTCTGTTCATAGGAGGTGTTAGACAATTTCAAAGATATCGCTGTGATCAGCGTGTGGTTCTCTCCAAGATCAGCGCAAAATCTGAAAAACAATTTCATGGGTGTTCCGTACCTTTAAAGGCACTGTTCACGATAGAAGCAGTTCATCTGTTTTTCCGCCTATCTTGGGAACGGTCTCATGCTGATTTAAATGATATCCCTGGAAACGTACAAGACCCCCTCCCTGAAAACGGATTCATGGCCCCTAGAAACTCAGCAAGAAATAATTGTGGACGAGTCGTCTGAGGCCCGTAATTCCCGTTTTTCGCAGCCGATGTGTGCGAGCTGACCTCAGTAAAAAGAGAAGTGGAGAATGAAGGGAAGAACGGGGCTTTCCATCGGAAACCATCGCTCATCTAACCACGAATTCAAGGCAACTCTTATAGGACGTGGGCGGAGTGGCCCAATTGGTTGTCTGGCCCACGAGATTTTCACCCACTTACCGGCCGTTTTTCGTCGCACTTCCGTCCTTGATCTTCTTATAGGGAACCAAAGCTTACGTTTTAGCCAAAAAAACGTGCAACTTTTTGTTCGTGAACACTGCCTTTAAGGCAGTGTCCACGATGAAAATCGCCTCCGGGTTTTCACCAAAATAGGGGATATGGGGTCCTTTGGGACCAGTACACAAGAAACATTGAGAAAAAACTCTTGGGAACGGTGCAAGTAATTTGAGGGTTGGACAAGCTGCTGCGTGGGGAGCGTGATTTGGACGAGTTCGTGCGATAGCTGAGTCAGCTGACGGACTCAGTGGAGCACGCTTTCGTTTCAGGTTTCGAGCCTTCCTCGAGACATTGCATTCGACTTAGAATCAATGAGACAACGTAAAAACAGCAAAGAAATCCCTCCAGAGCAACCCTAGAAAACTGAATGAAGGGAATGCATTGAATGAAGTGAACGAAAACCAAAACAAGGAACAGGTAGGGATGGACCGTCCACCCAGTAGCCAGTCGAAGTGGCCACGATTGCCACTGATATTGATCAAAATGGGTGGAGCGGCTGTCTTTGGCAATTTGCTATCAAAATCGTCCACATCCTAGAGAACTCGTCACGAGAAAGACGGGCTGGCTTCTTTGGGGCGGGTTGGCTTCCCATACTGGCCACTTCGCACCCGTTTTTGCTACTCTGCACAGGGAAAAATCGCTAAGTGCGGCGCTGGTCAATGCAACATGTACAATAACATAAATTTGAGTTTCTTTTCCGGGGCAGGAAGCGTGGTTTGGCATTTGGGGAATTGGAAGCGGGGCGCTTTTGCCCCACGTTGTTTACCACTCAATTAAGAGCACCTAACGAACAAAAAACATGGAGATTCCGCGTTTAGTGCGGCGACAAACTGTCAAAAATTGCCCCTAGGACTCTGTCTTGCTCTGCGATGGCTGTTTCAGTGATTCGTCAGATACTTCAAACTATGAACGATAGCGCACAAGTGGGTTAGGCTGGAGTTAGGGCAGCTCGACACTGGTCCAGCAGTCGGCTTATCCCACTTCTGAAAGAAGAGCTCCCCTAGCATGGAACTTCTCAAAGCTTAGCGAAAGCCTCACGGCTTTCCAAAGCTGGCGCATATAGCGATATAACTATGTAAACGTTATGCCAAAACTATCCAAAATGTATTTCTATTATTGTGCCTAGAAGGCTAGATAGGTTAAACGAGTGTGACGTGGTAGTGCAAGCGTGATTCTTAAGAACTTCTCATATGGAACACACGATTAGAGCAGATGAACTTTTATAATTGACCTCTCCAGACGGAGAGCTTTGTCCATGTTCACAAAGTTCAACATTTAGAGAGCACAGAGTACACCGTTAGAGTGATTATAAAATTCCAATGATTATGTTTTGGGAGCCTCCCAGCAATTCCCACTTTTTTCAGGTCGAGTGTAGAGCCGTTAATGGGAAAGAGGGTACAAAGAGCTTTTCGAGATGCTCGTCGAAACCCTTAATTGAGCAAGAGCTCGAGGCTAAATGCACTCTGCAAACCACTTGCATTGGAGAGAAAATGCTCATTTATTATGAAGGGAAAAAGTAAACGGATAGAGGATCAGGAACAGGCGGAATATGGATAAGGATGTGAGGACAGGCCAGAGAGGAACGATGGCATAAACTCGACATGGGGTCTGCCAGATGAAAAAGGAAATGAGAGGGATCAGGTCTGAAGCACGATATGAAGTAGGCGATAGAGGAATATCATCTAAAACGACAAAATGTAGAAAGAATGGGTAGAACAGACAAATAAAAAGCAAACAGTGGAGAGGAACAGAGAGAAAACTGAGATGGAAACGGACAGAGAAGAAGGGGAAGAATTTGGAAAGGATGAAAATCTTTTTTTCAGCACAAAATCATATTTGAAAGATTCTACACGAAATAATAAGGGTCTTTCGAGAGTAAAAACTTGATTTTCGTCTTTAAAATTGTTGTAACAAAGCCTAGTACTACTATGTATAAAGCGCCATAGGGATAATACTGGCAGTGGAGAAGCGCATCAAAATGGTAATGCAAGGGTGTGTAAAGGCTGGAAGGAGGAGTTATGGCATGCTGCTGAAGGAGGTCTGATGACTAGGACAGGGACTCATCAACCACAAACCAATGACTTTTTTACTACATACAAATATAGGGAGTGTGCCCCACAGTCAGATCCCGAACGGTTTGCTTTTCGTGATCCCTTCATGACTTTTCTTTCTGTCCCGGGAATTAGTACTCAGTTGAGAAATCTTCAGATGATGGTAACATAAAGTCAAGATGAGCACGAAAACCTTGTCCTATTTTGGTGCTCTTGCGCGGAAAACCCCCTAAAAATCGAATTCTTCGAAAAAAAAAACCAAAAAGCTTCAAATTTCTGAACATGCCTATTTCCGTTGTTGATTTTGCGCTCTGAACTTCATACAAAAGAAGAATACCTACACAAAGTGGCTAATCCGAATGAAATTTACGTTTCCAAGACCAAATTTTGCCGGAGAATTCTAATTTTTACTTCACAGCTGCAGAGCGTTACTTTAAGCGGAGTTAGCAACGCTTCTCAGGAGATTGCTATAGCTAAATGACATTGTAGGTACCTGCCGTAATGAACAGGAATCTCTCAAAAACTGAGAACCTGCCTAATATTCATGTCCAGCACTCCAAATACCCCCCCCCCCGTGGACAAAGCGAGGCCACAATTTTTTTTCGACCCCTGGTCCCCGAGAAGCTGAGCGATGGAATGGAATCTAAAGCCTGTCCGAATGAGACTCTCCGCGCAAGTGGTTTGCATGCGTGTTCAACGCAAGTCGTAAAGGCCATTTTCGGACGAGCCTTCCCAGAGTCGCATACAGCTGAAGCTCAGGCGAATCGGGGGACACTCCGCGTTCGACTCCCGGCTGGCGTAAGAGAACTCAGGGAACGCGGAGGCCAGCGTAATGGTAGGCGGGAGGCCCGCATGGTGTACGCGATGATGACGTAAGCACCTCCACCAGGAGATCTGAACTAGCATAGTGGGAGACCCGCATGTAGTGGCCGAAGTATCAATATTCATTGAACTACAGAGTTCGTTATCGTTTCCTACATAACACCCTCGGTTGCTATATCCCTTACTACAAAAATTCCCACTAGGACAAAGTCATAGTGGGTGTCCCCTTCCGGTCTAATCAATAGACAAGGGACCTTTCGTTACCGCCACCCGGCCAAATCCGCGATGTCAAGAAAACTTGGTCGCTCGACCCTGCAGTCGAGTCGCTATGAGATCGTGTTCCCTATATGGCATGGGTTTGCTCTGGCGTTCAACGTGTGTCGAACGCCTACGTTGTCCCCCGGCGGGAGTCCAGCATTGCGGGTCTCGTCCTTTTTTTCTGCGGGGAGCCTCCCGATGGCCTACGGAGGACCTCCAGACGGCAAATGTTTGACGCGGAGTCTGACGAGGATTCGCCTGAGCGGGGATATCACTCGGTACTCGTCTAATATTTCTGCTGGTGAATTTACAGGTCCGGAAAGAGCGTTCACGACGCCTGCTTGACACGCAAGCCGACCGCATGGGCGGACAGTCTGATTCAGACAATCTTTATGTTCCATGATGAGGTCCATTTCTAGATTTTTTCTTCAGACGACCGTCTCGAATGTTCGGTACAAAATTGAGATTTTTCTGAGTTACAGAATATTGGTGGTGCACCCTTACCAAAGACAATAATCATGATAAAAAATCCTGATTTAATTTGCAACTACGTAAGCTCCGAGTTCTTGTGAGAGGGGTAAGGAAGAAAGAACGACGGAAAATGGGAAGAGAGTCAATGAAAATCAAGTGAATCAGCCTACCAATAGAGTCCGCCCACCCATATTGAAAAATAGTTGCCCATCTGAAGCAATTGCCGTTTATTAGGATGTGCACATTTGATATGTACTTAATTTCCGCGCTCCTCCCAGCCGTGTTGTCACAGTTGTTGATGCCTAGCGTCCGTTTTTCAGGAAGTAAAACTGTGCAGTTTACCGCAATGTTAAAAGGACATGGTGCGGTTGCAGACTCGTGCTAACATACGGTACTCTGATTGTGTTACCCTCATTTTTTCGAAATTACTGAGGTTGGTCGGTGAGTTTCTGTTTTCACTCTTACATTTTCACCTGTTTTCATTGCTTCCACAGATGTAGTCATATCGGTGAAAACGCAGACTTACCTACCGTATGTTAGGGCGAGTTCGCAACCTCACCAGGTCCTACTTCCATTGCTGTAGACTATAGAAATGGAGATATTCTCAGAACCACACAAGTTCTATGATAGTGATACAGAAAATTGCGACAAGCTTGGAAATGAAGCATGTGTGTATACAGTGGAGTCCACCGAGAGTGTCTCATTTACTTATCAATGAGAAGCCGTCGATTGGAGATCAATGAACATGAAACTCGTTCCAGCACAACCGCTCTCGCTCAATCGGTATCGAGTGTGCTGGTATGGGATACATGCACATTGATCCCCAGCCGACCGCTTCTTATTGATAAGTAAATGAGACACCCTTGGTGGGCTCCATTGTAAAGCCTAGCTTGCTCGAATGAGTCAGGACGGAGCAAGCAGCGGAGCGGTAGTTCATGGCAAAATATAACAGCGATGAAGAGTTCTTGACATAATAAGCCCGATAAGCCTTGCTTCGACCGGCTCAAAATGAGCAGCCTAAGCTATATCTCGGTTGTCGGTGTGCTGAAAATATTTGGATATGGACGAGATGGTTTTCAATCGAAATCTGCGTTCTTTTATTTCTTAGCGTTCTAGTTCCAAAATGTGGTCTACTCCAGAACAATGGCTGCGAATGACGGGAAAAAAGCAGGCAAGAGACAACCACCAAAATCTCGCCGTTCACATTAGCATTAATTGAGGAGGTACAACTCCGTTCGAAGTGGGTCTTGGGCTATTCTGGGCAGACCATTGTGCATAAGATTCCGTCCGAAATTCTCTCTAAGACAAGCAAAAAACCGAGAATTGGTAGCGAGGTTGGACTGTGCCTCTTAGAAGATTATGGAGGTAGAAACACTAAAAGAAGTCATTAACCCCAGAGCTTGAAGGAAGAAACCGATTCCCGACGTCCTGAGTTCTGATACATCAACTAGAACATGGGCGTCAGGGGCAAGAGGTTAATGCTCTGGTGGGTCTACTTCGTGGGAATATCTGACTACTCAGACAATAGATGCGGACTAACCGCTAGCAATCAAGGCCTCTGCGGGCGGTACGCTAGCAAGTTGCGGGCGGATCGCTGGCCACCGTGGCCTCGCCGGGCGGATCGCTGCCTCTCGTTGTCTCCGCGGGCGCATCGCTGCGTTTTGGCGGGCGCAGTGCGGCACCCGGGAAAGTGGATCACGCTAGCGGGCGGATCGCCGGCAAGCTCTAGAGCGGCGATCCGCCCGCAACCTGCCAGCAATCCGTCCGCAAGGGCTTGGATAGCCAGCTATTCGCCCGCCACTGCTTTGATAGCCAGCGATCCGCCAGCTCAAAGTTTGGCTAAAAACTTTTCTGGCGGTTGACCGGTATCCTGCATACGAATCTGAGGTCGGTTTCTCTCTATACTGATGCTTACAGTAGGTTACAGTAGAATTGATGGCATTTAGCTGAGACCTCAAGTTCGGGTTTATCTTCCCAAATAACATCCAAAGAGAAGTTTTCGGCGAAACCCGAGACTCCGACCAATGTACCGTATACTCACCATCAGCAACCGTTCTCTGCCGAAAATCGATAAACGGACGACCAAGCATTCCGAAAATCGACGTATGGACCCCAGATTCGCAGTCAAGACCACGAATAAACAATTGTGAGCCGAATCCAAATTTTGTGTGAACTCTTTCTGACCACAATTTTCTACGTGTTCCTTGGTAAATAGGATGATCCTTGTGAGCAAAATCCTCCGTAACTTAGCTCAAAGATTTCCGTGGCAGCCGCAAACGTAGATTTAGAATTTGTTTTCCGAAGTGCAACTAATTACATTACATTTTGTTGGAAACGGCTGGGTCGTCCAATACTGCTTCTTTAGTAAGCAAAAACTAAAAAATGAGACACGGTTCTTATCGTAGTAAATGCCTTCGTACTAACTTTGTAAACAATCTCGGCCAAGCTCAGTTGTTTGGCTGAACACAGAGAAATAGAATGTGGTTCTCAGCTCACCCGATGTCACAGAACATGTGATGAAGGAAGAACCAAAATTGTGAAGAAAAAAGTGGGATGCTCAAAATAAAAGGACAGCGCTGCCATAGGTGCAAGTATTCTGTCTCAGAAGTAGGATAATGATTAACTAGGGCAAGAGCCGAGGAAGAAATGCTCTCAAATGAAATATTAGAGCCAAAGGAGTGCACTTGTTGCGAAAGAGACAGCAATTATTTCAGGGATCTCGGGGCGATACGAACCGAGAAAATACATTAATTATCGAGTGCCCTCAGGCCACTTCACCCCCTGTGGAATAATCCACATCAAGGCGTGTGGCTGTAGATGGGGGCACGTGAAGAGGAGTGATGGGTGAGTAATGTGAGAGCAAATTGGCGCATCAAAAGGGGTTAAGAGCCGGAACAGACGAGGAAGGAACGACTGATGGTGGGAGGAGGAAACAGAGAGTGTTAGGACAATAGCGAGAGACTTCGTATCGACTTGTGCTGGAATTTTGCGTGTTTATAGCAAAATGCGCGGCAGATTCGTCAGGCGGATGCATTTCGGCCGCGCTTCTCCCGTCCGTCGCCTGCTGCCATCAGGAAGGAGCTGCTCAGCAATCAGGTCCTCAGACATTGAGGACATTGTTGCGACATCGTTGTCAACAAGTTTAGCCCAGATGGTGGTTGCTACTAGAATGCTCGCCACTAAAACTCTCCCATCCAAGAAAAACCTATATGTCTACAGATCAGGGACCAAAATAGTAAAGACCATCCCTGTAGAGAAGCCTTAATCAAAGGAGGTTGAGGAAGCCCAAGGAGGATCGTTAATGGTTTCCTAACACATTCCTGCAAGACCAAGCAGGATTTCTATCGCGAGCGCTTGAATAAAGGGTGTGAGAACTTTGATAGCAGTACTCGAAATGCGATGCTCTAGTTGTAGCAAGTAGTGGTCCTCGAAGTAGGTTGAATAGACACTTGCACTAAGGGTCGTGTGAAGCTGTCAAAACAAGGGCCACTTGATCAGTGCACTTTAGAGATAACTGTGTAAAAAATGTTGTGACTGAATTGCTGCTCCCCCCAGATCAAGTTGATGTAGATTGAGTTGCTGAAGGTCCCACCGAAAGAGGTCTGAAAGACAAAAACTGGACTCATCCGAAGGACTTTAGTGAAGATTTCCCCTCGGAAGCATGAGGATGTACCTCTCATAGATATTTTCTCAAAATTGTATGCCTTTTCATGGCATGGTAGATGATCACAATATATCACAAGGTAGCTGAGTTGAACACAAAACGTAGGTGTGAGACAGGACCAGGTTACTGCAACAGGTGTGGAGAAGATCAATTCCCCACAGAAGTGTGATTTGGTAGACACTCCCGGAAAAGTGACTTGATTTTTTTCTGTGCTTTTTTTCGAACAAATAAAATAAGAAGAACAAATTATTTGAAAAAAAATGAGAAGTGAAAAGTTTCGATACGAGACCAAATCCCCCCCCCCCCCCCTCCGCGGAGCTCAGACCCACCTGTGGAGCTCCACACCCCACGCCGAAACCTGGGCAGGACTCGAACTTGCATCGCTTCGCTTTCCGGTACCATTGCACCACCGACACCCGCTCTGCATTCCTCAGCTAGTCGATACAAGAACTGTGTAGGTGCAACAGCAATCATCTGGCAACGCATTTGAAGATTGAGTTTTTGATGATTTTGAATAATTTAATATGTTAGGCCTTTAAATGGCATGGTATATGTACGATCAAAAAGTGGGGAGCCTACACTTATAGACTTCCGACAGGCCTTTCTGGTATGCTGGTGGAGCATCCCACAAAACTAAGCCACGCTACTCTGAGGTTGTATCAACCCAAGCAGATTTCGAGCAACAACCTCCGGGCCGGATTCATCAGCGATAGAACCGCGGTTTGAAAGCATATTTCATCCAAACTCTCTGCACTCATCAATTATCTACCCAACTCTTTCGCCTCTCCGATAAACTTTGAACCATGTTTTTATCGTTGATGAATATAGCCACTAGAACGATTATTTACGCGCCCGAGCAACCCAGACTTTTTGCGACATATTTCTTGACAGAAATAAGTGCAACAAAGCCAGTGCTCATGACTGAACACTGAGAAAATTTTTCAGAAAAGTGCATGTTTGGATGCGCATTGCAACAATAATGATCACAGTGCACGGAGTTTGGATAGAAATGCCGAGGCCAGGAGCAGGCCTAACTAACCATAAGCCATTGAGTTAAAGGCAGCATACACGCTTGTAATCGTGATTGAGATAACTACGGAAATAGAATGGTATGACCCAGATTACAACGCCTACGCATTTTGAAGTGTCATAAACGACCCGCAATGCCGCTACATAAGTTAGAAGTTAGCCCCGCCCTGTATTTTCACGCCCCCTATATTTGCCCTTTTCCTGCAACGCAAGGTTGCTGGGTCATATTCAGCGTCGGTACTGGTGGTAGGTTGCCTAACAAGTGAACCACACACGTCACTGACGGCGAAAGTGGTCCAGCAACCCTGCTTTGGAGCAAAAGAGCAAATACAGGGGGCGTGAAAATACAGGGCGGGGCTAACTTCTAACTTTTGTAGCGGCATTGTGGGTCATTTTTGACACTTCAAAGTGTGTAGGCATTATGTTGTAAGCCATACGTTTCGACTCACATTGTTATCCCAACCACGTTTACGAGCGTGTATCCTGCCTTTAAAGGCACTGCGCGCAACGGGAGCTACTTTCATTTTTTTTGTGTGCAATCTAACAATTCGGGCTAGCTGATATCATCCACGAAACTTGATTGAAATGCTCCTCTTTAGAGTTATGGCCACCTGAAAACTGCTGTGAGGTTGATCATCTAGCCTTTCTGGGTAGATCATCTAGCACATTTTCATAGAATGCAGAAGCGACCGCCAAACAACGTGAGAAAACATTATGGTAAAAGTTCCAAATGCACGAAAAGTTCAAAAATGATTCTGGGAAGATTTTCAAATTCATTTTCACTGTGTATTCGAACTGTTTTTTTTACTTCAGATAAAGTCTTTTCAGGGAAACTTTCCTTGAGCCCATAGCTTTTTCGATGCTCATTTTGGCCCGAGGATGCTTGCGAAAAGCGGAAAAAATGCCAAATCATTGAATCACAGAGGGAAACACTCCCAAATGAAGGAAAATTTAACTCGTAATCTATAGCCTGACAGTCTTTCGTCCGCCACCTGAACGAGTATAATCGACACAAATGAGGGGGATTCATGAGGGCATGCTTAAAGGCAGTGTCCACGATAAAAACCATGTCTGATTTTTTGGTGGAGATCGGCAGCTGCGAGGCCTAGCGCAAGCCTAACGTTGAAAAAACTAAGAAAAATGAGTTCGAAACGGTCCCCTACGGCCCCAAAGTTGGACACCCGTCAGCTCGTCACACCCAGATGCACTTTCCACGCCCACCGACGTGAACAAATGAATGCTCGAGATTGTGAGATAAGCGATGGTTTCCGATAAATAGCCCCGTTCTTCCCTTTATTTCCAACTTCTCTCTTTACTCGGGTCAGCTCGCATACATTGGCTGCAAAAGATGGAAGTCACAAGCCTCGGACAACTCGTCCACCATGCTTCCCTAGCTCAATTTTCGAGGGACCATAACTCCGTTCCTAGAAGGTCTTGTACGATTCTAAAAGCATCATTGGAATCATCATGGGACCGTCTTCAAGATAGGTGGAAAAGCAGAAAAACGATTCTTATCGTGAACACTGCCTTTAAAGGCAGGAAACACGCTCGTAAACGTTGTTAAGATAACAATGTGAATCGAACCGTTTGGCTTACAACACAGTGCCTATGCATTTTGAAGTGTCCAAAACGAACCACAATGCCGTTATAGGAGTAGCAAGTTTGGCCCCGCCCGTATTTTAACGCCCCCTGTATTTGCCCTTTTCCTCCAACGCAGGGTTACTGGATCATCTTCGCCGTCAGTGACATGTGTGGTTTTCTTGACGCAATCCACCAACAGTACCGATGGTGAAGATGACCCAGCAACCTTGCGTCGCCGGAAAAGGCCAAATACAGGGGTCGTGAAAATACGGGCGGGGCCAATATTGCTACTCCTGTAACGGCATTGCGGCTCGTTTTTGACGCCTTAAAATGCGTAGGCCTTGCCATCTGAGCCATACCATTCTATTTCCTTAGTCATCTCAATCATTTTTACGAGCGTGTGTGCTGCCTTTAATCGTACAATAATTAAGTGCAAGACATGTATACGGGTAGAGTTCTGAGTGGACTACTGTAAGAAGTAATTGCCTTCGGATGTGCCGCTTCCACATGTGTCGTCATAAACATATTAGCTCAGCTTTCTGTTCATGGCACCATAAGGAACGCGACGCAGCATAGCAATCCACGTTCGTTTTTTTTTGCCCACTTCATGAATCTGTATGATCTACGTATTAAAAAACGATGAGCTTTGAGAGTTAATGCTGTAGACACTCAGAAGATCTCCAGAAAAAAATCATAAAATCTCGGGCGGAGAAGGTTGATATTTCGGTATTTTAATTTTTGTGATTCTTGATGAATCAAAAATTAAAGTCGGAATCAGGGATGAGCTTGGTCTTGAAAAGAGGCGCAGGTTCACAGGTAGAGCTCGATCAAGAAAGGAAAAGAAGTGGCAGCAGATACTTCCTGACAAACCAGTCAAAGAGTGATTGAACTGGGTAACAATTGTGTGTATCAGCATCGGTTAACTTTCACAAAAAAAGCGAGACTGGAGGTGATAGGTTGCTGAGCGGTGAAAGTGTAAGTTCTCTCCATGATTTCGTGACCAACAAAAATACAGAGAATGGCAGGACCAAACTGAAAGACTGAGCGCTCCTTCTAAGTCCATCGAAAATGAAAATAGGGAAGTCAATTTACATGCAATTAACCGGCTGGTATCAATGTGGAATCCTGACAAACAATTCACGCACGCGTTACTGAGCGTAGTGGAACAACATGGTGCTGAAAATACCGCGGAATTAGTGCGATATTTTTTTATGATGCCTTTTCAATTCACGTGGGAACCACTGAATGAATACCTCGTCGAACAGCATCGTAGTGGTTTGCAAAAATTGTGTGTGCTATTTAGTCTCAATCCGAATCCTAACAAGGGGAGTGTTCAGAGGGCCAACGGATCTTCGAAAACGAAATGTATTGTTAGTATCTTTTGGGCCTCTGTAGTAAAACAGCGCAGTATTTCGCCTCGAACTGCTGTTTCCAAGTAGTTATGAACCTTTTTCAAGCTTCGCGAAAAGGTAAGAAAACCGGTATATCAAACATTTTTCAAGGTGTTTCAGAAAAAATTTGAATTCGAATAAAAACTCGCAATTTGGGATAATTACGGTGCTGAAAACGATTGTGGGGTCCGTATGTCGAAGTTCTGAAGTTTACCGTACGTTACGATAGATACCGTGCCATGGGGGAGAGGGCGAAAACGACCTACTATTCCAAAGATCGTAAATAATCAAATTCGTATTCAGCACCCCGATAACCCCCGCATAGGAATTTTGAGCCTGGATTTGACCAAATTACCGTATGCCCACCGTTATCTATCGTGAGCCGTCAAAAATCGACAAACGGATATCAGATTCCTGCTAAGCACTCCGAACAAACCCTAAAAAATTCTGCGCCATATCTATCGTAGCATTCCGTAAATCGTCAAATGTCGCACGCATTCCGCCCTAAAATTTTTCCTCATGGGGAGCTTTGAACATTACAAATCGAAAATCTCGGAAAATTGACAAATAAACATCAGATTTGTGATCAGCCATCAAATAACCAACCTGGGAGAATTTCAAGTCAAATCTAAAACATTTTTTCTCCCACGCTTTCAAACCCCTTAATTGGTAGGAATAAACGCTCAGCGAACAATAAATAGGTCGGAAACGCTATCACTCTGTTCGAAGTTCGAAAAATGTGATTTCACCAAAACGTTGTCCGGAGAGATTATTGTGGGCGCCGAACACGATTATGAGGTTGGCGTCTAGTTTTTGGAAACATTGCTGACCGTTTTGGAAGGTACAAGAAGCCCAAAAATATACTGTCTTAAGCCTTTGAACCAACACTCCGGGGCGGTATACTTAAAGGCAGTGTTCACGATGAAAATCGTTTTTCTGTTTTTCCGCCTATCTTGAAAACGGCCCCATGCTGATTCCAATGATGTCTCTGAAATCGTACAAAACCTCCTGGGGATGGCGTTATGGCCCCTCAAAAATTGAGCTAGGGAAAATGGTGGACGAGTTGTCCGAGGCTTGTAACTTTCGTCTTTTGCAGCCGATCTATGCGAGCTGACCTGAGTAAAGAGAGAAGCTGAGAATGAAGGGAAGAACGGGGCTAATGATTGAAAATCATCGCTCATCTCACGATCTCGAGCATTCATTTGTTCACGTCGGTGGGCGTGTGATGCGCTTTTGGGGTTTTCAATGCGCTCGAAGTTGCAACTTCGGGCTCTTTTGGGGCTCTTCCTGGCTCGTTTTCATGCGTTCTTCTGACGTTAACGTTACAGAGTGTCCCTCCACTACCCAATCCTAGTGGAATTTCGAAAACTTTTTTCATCGTGAACACTGCCTTTAAAGGCACAGGACACCCAGAAAATGAATTTTCAGATTTCATGCTAATCTTGGAGAGAGTCACACGCTGATCACAGTGGTGTCTCTGAAATCATCCAAACCCCTTTTGAACAGAGTTATGGCTCTTCGAAGATGCCCAGATTTTGAGGGTGAAAAATTAGTGGACGAGTGGTCTCAGACCTGTATTTCTCTTCATTCGCAATCCTTGCGTGAGAAAAAACCAGGATAAGGAGACAGTCCGGTAATGGACTGAAGAACGACGACTTGTTGGAATTCATCCATCCATCGAGCCGCTATCGAGTTCGTAAATGTGGGAGGGGGCCGGGCCTGTGGTGGTGAGCGAAGGGGGTCGGGCCTGTGGTGGTCGCTCACATTTCGCTTATTTGGAAGAAATGAGATCTGGCATTTGGCACATGTTATACAGGAGGGGTCTTCTACACAATTACATGAAAATCTCAAAATTCATATCTGAGGGTGTACTGTGCCTTTAAAGGCACAGTACACCCTCAGATATGAATTTTGAGATTTTCTTGTAATTGTGTAGAAGACCCCTGCTGTATAACACGTGCCAAGTGCGAGAAGTCAATTCCTCTTAATAAGCGAGATATAAGCGATCACCACGGGCCCGACCCTCAACCACCACAGGCCCGGCCCCCTTCCGATTTTCAATCTCAATAGCGGCTAGATGGATGGATGATTCTCAACCAAGTCGTCGTTCTTCACTCCCTTTCCCACCTATCTCCTCATCTTGTTTTGCTCTCGTGCCGCGACTGCAAATCAAGAGAAATACGGGCCTAAGACAACTCGTCCACCAAATTTTTGCCCTCAAAATACAGGCATTTTCGAGGAGCCATATCTCCGTTCGTAGGGGGTGTTGGACGATTTTA
This sequence comes from Aplectana chamaeleonis, assembly GCA_029168955.1. NCBI lineage: Eukaryota > Metazoa > Nematoda > Chromadorea > Rhabditida > Cosmocercidae > Aplectana > Aplectana chamaeleonis. Next base: position 99,941 of record JAPDOI010000253.1, on the reverse strand, counting down.
GAGAAACTATTGTTATCAGAGTGTGACCCTCTCCACGATTAGGGTAAAACATAAAAAATAATTTTCTGGGTGTCCTGTGCCTTTAAAGGCATTGTTCACGATGAATTTCACTTCCGATATCTCCACGGTATACGGAAGGTCTGGTGCTCTATATAGCAAGGCATGCTTAAAAAGGACACGAAAGACTCGTTTTTGAGCCGAAATAGGCCCTCCCTTGTTTACGTTGATTTTTGAGCGTGGAGGAATTGACCGCTAGAAGGACGATACCTATTAGTGCAATGAAGCGATCAGCTATCTTATTAGCACTTCCTTGACTTGATCATTCCTGTAATCTGAGTCTTCATTTGTTCCTTTCAAGGGGCGGATCTGGGGCACGGGGCGTGTCTGGGGCACCAAAACGATTGCTTGCAGCCGTTATTTTGCCGCTCCTGGCTCGTTTTCTACCGTTTTTCCGACAATGGGAGCCTAGGATCCTTCTCGCCTTTCATTTCACTGTGAAAAGTCACCGAGGATGGTCATCGTGAACGCTGCCTTTAACAGTTATTATGAATGCCCAAGAGATACTAACAATAGAATTCGTGTTCACAGATGCTTTCACGGCTCCAAACACTCTCTATCGTAGTCGTACCTCTAATAGAGAAGTGCTACAATTAGAGGGGACGTCTAATACCAGGTTGTTCAATAAATTTTGTCGTTCGATAAGAGAAACACAATTTTATGGCTCAAAATACACTATATTTTTCAGTATAATCTCCCTGAACATTAATACACTTGCTCCAACGATCCTCCTATCTGTGGATTCCATCCCTGAAGTGAGAATCCGGAAGGTCTGCAAAAAACGCTTCAACAGCCGTTATGACCTCTTCATTTGATTAAAGGCACTGTTCGCGATAAACTTCATCCTCGAATTTTTTATGAAAAACGCTTCTCGTGGCTATCAGAAGCAGAACAGCGTCGAAAAAACGAGACGAATAGCTACTCAGGAGCCGCAAAACGGCTTAGAAAAGTGGGCAAACCCCGCCGCTGTGGGCTAGTCTGGCCCCTTTCCGCCCATCGACGTGAACAAAGGAACACTCGAAATCGTGAGTTGAGCGATCGTTTCCGATCAAAAGCCCCGTTTTTCCCTTCATTCTCAAATTCTCTTTACTCAGGTCAGCTCGCATACATTGGCTGCAAATGACGGAAGTTACAAGCCTCGGACAACTCGTCCACCATTTTCCCTAGCTCAATTTTTGAGGGACTCCAACTCCATTCCCAGCAGGTCTTGTACGATTCCAGAAGCATCATTGGAATCAGAATGGGACCGGTTTCAAGATAGGCAAAAAAAACAGAAAAGCGATTTTTATCGCGAACAGTGCCTTTAAAAACGCTAGCCACGCATAAATTTTCTGAGTTCTGGAAACAAATGGAAGTCGCTGGGGGACAAATCTGGTGAATAAGGTGGATGCCCCAACAATTCAAACTTTAATCCATGGATTTTAGCCATTGTCAAAATGCTCTTGTGACACGGTGCATTGTCCTGATGAAAAAGTATTTTTTCTTCTGCAAACCAGGTCTTTTTCATGATTTTTTCCCTCAACTGGTCCAAAAGGTTGCAATAATATTCAGAATTGATTGTTTCACCAGTTTGCAAGTAATCCACAAAAAAATTCCTTTCGCATCCCAAAAAAACTGATGCCATAACCTTCTTGGCTGATTTCCGGACACGAACTCGTTTCGAAGCCGAACAAAGAGATTCACACCACTCTTTAGCCTCTTGTTTTGATTCAGGATCATGGTGATAGACCCGAGTCTCATCCATAGTGATGAATCCACGCACAAAATCCACTTTATCCTTATTAAAACGCTCTAAGTGTTGCTGAAAAGTCGCATTCGAATGTGTTTTTGTTCCATTGTTAGCGATTGCGGCACCCATTGTGCACACAGCTTTCTAAAACCCACAGTTTCTCTTAAAATATTCCTCACACTGCCCAATGAGATGAGAACAGCCTCTACTGAATCTCTCACAGTCAATCGACGATCCTCCAAACCATATCCTGTATTTGGCTATGATTTCTGGTGTTGATGCGCTTTTTAGACGTCCTTCACGTGGATCGTCTTCAAGGCTTGTACGACCGCGTTTGAATTCAGCAACCCATCTTTCTACTGTTCTAAGTGTAGGTAAACAATCATTATACACCTTTAACATTCGTTCGTGAATTTCTTTTCGTGCTACACCATCCAAAAATAAGAATTTTATCACTGCATGATGTTCATTTTTTTCCATTGCTGTGACACGGCGACACTAAATAGCTTGTAAACAAAGAACGAATTGAGAGATGGAAATGAAACTTCACCTACGTTCATATGAAGGGTGTACCAACAAAACAAAAAAAATTGGGCTAGTACCAACGCCCTCTCTTGTCGAACGATAAAACTTATTGAACAACCTGGTACTTGCTCGTTCCGTTGGTGTACTTCTACTAGAGGCGTACCCTAATAGAGGTAATAGAGGGAATTCGGTTTACGACAGTTTTGCATGATTAAAACTGAAAAATTGTTGCCCTATGTGGTAAGCTATTCAATAATTATTGTTGTGAAGTGGTGAAGCACGAAGAAAACGAGTCCAATCAATCCCAGAAGGTGTGAATGGAGGGTGCCTGTTTTCTTCATGGCCACACTTTTTATTCAAGAGGGCGTTATTTCCTGTTGAATCTGAAGCGTAATTGAGCCGGGCTGCCATTGTGATTCGTGTGGCTTGGAGAGTGAAAGTATCATGTTTCAAATCACCGCGATTTTCTCTCCGAAAATAACAGCATTTTCCCACATTCAGCAGATTGTCACCTACCTGTGGTTCTCGGTTTATCCGTTTTATTATCCTTAATCCGATTATATATGAATGAGGCAGCGGATTATAATTGATTGAAAACTTTTTTTATATCGCCCGCTCATTTACAATACTGAACATAGTTTTAGTTATTCCGTATTATTGTTATTTCTTGGAGTGTTGTTTGTCTTTATGGACGACGAAATCGCGCGCAGCTATGACAGCTTATGAGAGCTAGAAAGGCAGCATACGCGCTCAAAAACGATGTCGATTATGTGACATAAACCCAAGGTTTGGAGCTTGTAGTAGCTAAAATGGCGGAAAATCCGACAAAAACTAAGTAAAGAAATGACGGGTTGTTCTTGCGTCGGAATGGAGGCGGACGAGTTACACCGCAGCATACACACAGGTTAAAATAACGAAGCCAGAGGTGAAATGGTCGGATTCAGCAGATATTACGGTCTGTACTAGAACGCTCACGTCACTGGAAGCATCAAAAACTAGCTAAAGTGAGCGGAGTCAAGCAATCAATTTGGACGAGTATATGTGGAAGAACGGGAGCTGTAAAATAATGCGGCGAAGACTCAGTACTCTGAGGTTTCAAGATGGACCAAATTTAGTCGATCTGACTGGCTTCTGACGCTTGCTCCGGCTTGAGCGTTCTCCTAAGAGCAATACGACCCTAGTTTCTTCGCTATCTCAACAGCTTTTCAAAGCGTGTATTGTGGAGAACAGAGTTGCGCATTTCTGCGCAGACTCGGCAAAAATAGACTTTCAACTGGGCTGTTGAAGCTGTTTTGACAATTTGGCCACCATGCGTAGGGTTCGTACTCGACACATCACTCTACAATTGTTGTCCAATGATAAGGTGCTTATCAGGCTCGCATCAGGGGTCGTATTCGCCAACAACCCGCCGGGTAGTCGAAGGGTAAATGAGGTGAAATTTCGGTACAAAACGCGCGCTCCACGGCCACCTCTCGCCTCCATTGGCTTCCCTCGCGACCGCCGGAATTTTTCGAATAGAATAGCTGAAGAATGGCCGCTTCGCGATAGAATCTTTATCTTTTTGCAGTGATATCGATACGTAACACATAGTTTGCATTTCCATCTTACATGGTGTAGGATGGGTTTATCTGCTCCTCTGCCGAGCGCGGTATCATCCCTTCCGCTTCCCTTCGACTACCCTCGGCGGGTTGTTGGCGAATACGACCCCAGGTAAAGCTTAGCTTACTCGGATGAGTCCGGGGATCCAGCTGTGGAGAGGTTGGCTATGGCAAAATATAACAGTGATAACATAAGGATAGTTGGACATGATAAGCCCGATAAGCCTTACTTCGACCGGCTCAAAATGAAGAAGCTAGGCTATATACACGACAATCAGTCTTATTCAGAGCGCAAAGCGCAGTTAGCATTTGAAGGTTGTGTCTGAAAAGTGACCTCAAATAGTTTTCTGGACCATTTCTGAGCGCTGAGGGAGTTCCCCTATACTCAACGACGCGCGAAGCTACCTCGTTGGGGGTCATGACCAGGGCAGAACGTGCGTATTTTACAGCACGACGTACTGCTACGACAAAGATGATGGTGAGGCGAGAGCGTACCCTGTCGGATCGGCCACGTGCTCCTAACAGCATGACATGCTGCTCAGTTCATGGTGAAGAATCTTGAGAAAGTTAAAATATGAATTGTTATGGAGATTGCAGGAGTAAAACTTCTCTAAACACCCATTGTGTAAACCACGTAGAGAGGAATCTGGAATCATTCTCGAAAATACAACTCGGTTATTTTCGAAGGCAGACGTCACGCTCGCAGAAGTAGTTGAGATAGTGAAACACTTAGACTTGTACGACCCGTACCAGAGCGTTTACTCGCTAAAAGCGCGAGAAACGAGTCTTTTCGAGGGTATTAGAGCGATCCTGAGCCAATATAGCGTGGAAATCCGCCCACTTTCTAGCCACACCCCACCTTTTTAATACGACCATCCGCGATTGGCTTGCCAAAATTGGATCACTCCGGCTCATTCACAACGCTTCCAGCGCCGTTAGCGTCCTAGTGCAGCGCGCGCGAGACTATGAAGTTCGCTATCTCGAATGGGTTGCCAGAGTTTAAGCTATCTTTAGAGGCGACAAAAATGATATCGATTTTATGACATAAATCAAAGGTTAGGTAGTTAAAGGCAGTGTTCACGATGAAAATTGTTTTTCTGTTCTCCCGCCTATCTTGAAAACGGCCGCATGCTGATTCCAATGATGTCTCTGAAATCGTACAAGACCTTCTGGGAACGGAGTTATGGTCCCTCAAAAATTGAGCTAAGGAAACATGGTGGACGAGTTGTCCAAGGCTTGTAACTTCCATCTTTTGCAGCCGATGTATGCGAGCTGACCTGAGTAAAGAGAGAAATTGAGAATGAAGGGAAGAACGGGGCTATTGATCGGAAACCATCGCTCATCTCACGATCTTGAGCATTCATTTGTTTACGTCGGTGGGCGTGTGATGCGCTTTTGAGGTTTGCCCTGCGCTCGAAATGGCAACTTCAGGCTCTTTTGGAGCTTTTCCTGGCTCGTTTTCATGCGTTTTTCCGACGTCAACGTTACATTGTGCCCCTCCACTACCCATTCCTAGTGGAAAGTGGAACACATTTTTTATCGTGAACACTGCCTTTAAGGAACTGACGAAAAAAACCACCCAAAACCGAATGCAAGTAAAGGCTCATTCATAGCTGGCCGATTTCAAATCGCTTCGTCCACTGATTTCGAGTCGCTCGAGCGGCCGCAGTTTTGCGTAAAAAATACGGACAATAGCGGACGACGCCGCAGGAATTTAAAACAAACACATTTTTTCTCGGTTTTTGCTGATTCCTCCTGATTTTTTGTGACTTCGGTGCCTTAATCGTCTAAATAAATTAGTCTTGCATAGTTTTCCAACAAAAACTTGGCTTCAAAAGACGACGGGATGCAAGTTGCTTGTACAGCAACATAAAACTTCAACTAACGTTAGTAATAGCCGAAAGCTCTGCATGAAATGTTATATTCCAGTAGCCTTATTGAACTTGCTCATCTCTATATTTCTAAATGTATGATAAACACACGTCTTTTCCCTTTCACATGCCGTATTTTATGCGAGTGAACTGTGGCGTCTGCAATTTCGCCCCACATACGCAAGGTTGTGACGGAAGATTGCGGACTAGTCGCTTCGAGTAGACGAATCGCTTCCATCATGGAAGCGACGCAACTAGTCGAACCGACCTAACAAAATCGAGCAGGTCGCTTCGACTAGCTATGGAATACCCCAGTCGCTCGGCGATCGTTACTGAAACTGTAAACTGTTCCAACCCGTCACGACTCAGTGCAAGATCTGTTGCCGCGACGGGTTTTGTACCTGTAGGCAGTGCCGCGACTAGTCGAAGCCACCTGCTATGAATGAGCCTTAACGGAATAACGGTTGTTTTTGTTATCGTATGAAAGCAGCGTATTCAACCGACAAAGAGGTGGGGATAGTAAAGCCCATAGACTCTTCCAGCCTATACTAGAACTCTCTTGGAAGCGTCCAAAATCCAGTCAAAGTGACCGTATTCAATCGATCAATCTGGACGAGTTTGTATTTGGGGGCGGAGTTGTCGAAGCTCATGGGCGGGGTTGACGTAATTTTTCGACATGCATTTTTCAAATTTTGTAGATTTACTCGTTTTTGACGCTTCCAACGGCGCGAGCCTTCTACTTGGGGTCATACGTTTCCAGTAACGTAGTTATCTCAACAGCTTTTTGAACGTGTCTGCTCCCTTTAATGACATACAATACCCGCGCTAAGTTTTGTAAAAACGGGGATTATCTGGCAAACTTGGCAAAAAAACGTCCGATGCATGTAACTTTTTTGAATGAAGACTTTTTCGATTTCTGAAAACACTATCATATTCACAGATCAAATTGCTACCTAACTATATGGCTTGTTAGCCGAAGTTCCCTAAAATCGCTTTGTTTTTGAAGGAAATAATTTTCGCAATCGTTTGTCAAAAACGTCGCGCGCGGCGAAGTGCGGCGAAACTTTAAACAGTAATTGTACAAGTAATAGAGGAGCAATCTGTATGTTTTCGTCATAAATTAATCGCAGGTGAGAGAATCTTAAGGTTTATGTTGGTTGATTTTTCGGAAGCCGTTATTTAGGAGTCCAGGGTTCTCGCCACAAAACTCCGACTTTCCAAGTAGTTCTCAAGCGTGTTTGTTGGAGGATTTCGAAAACTCAACCGACACAAACCTTGAGATTCTCTCACCTGCGCCTAATTTATGAAGAAAACATACAGACTGCTCCTCTATTACTTGTACAATTACTGCTCAAAATTTCGCCGCACTTCGCCGCGAGCGACGTTTTTGGAAAACGATTGCAAAAACTATTTCCTTCAGAAACAAAGCGATTTTAGAGAACTTCGGTCTACAAGTCATATAGTTAGGTAGCAATTTGATCTGTGAATATGATAGCGTTTTCAGAATCCAAAAAAGTCTTCATTCAAAAATGTTACATGCATCGGACGCTTTTTTGCCATGTTTGCCAGATGCTCCCTGTTTTTACAAAACTTAGCGCGGGTATTGAGAACAACATTCTCTATTTTTCCGTATTTTTGATTAGGGTAATTCTATAGTCAATGGAAAGGACGAAGGGGTCTTTTGAAAAAATCAATTCTTGAAGAAAATCTAGGCTAAAATCGTCGGAAATAACGTGATCGCCGAGCGTTTGGCCTTGAAGCAGCGACGAATATGTTTTCAAACATTATCATAGCGGATTACCGCTAGCTGGCAGTGAAGCCGCGAAGTCAAAACACTGCATTGACGCAGTGAAACATAGAACTTGGCCACCGCGTTTCAGCGATTGTAGACTTTTGCCAAAGAGCGATCACAATTGGAGCACTTTTTAATCATGCGCGACGGATGGGGAACAGTTGTCCTCATTAAAGACGCAGCGATTAACAACAGGTGAAACAAGGTTTTACACAGTGCCAGCGATCATCGCTGTTGGCGATTGTCGCTCCTAGCGATTATCGCTACCAGCGACACACTTCGCGCATGGCTTAATTCAATAACTTATGTTTATCCTAGGCATAGATAGCGACAACCGCCGCTAGCTATGGACTCTCAACGCTCACACCACAATGTTTCCGGAGAGAAGACGGCACGACTAGAGGACAGCAGGAGCTAAGAATACGAAAAAAATTTATGGATCATCGGAAAAAGGAAATTTCTGAAAAAAAAAACGATTCAGCAGAGGCTATTCGTAGAATTTCCCTGCAAGAGCACAAACTGCTCTCATTAGGCATTGTCCAACCTCAGGGGATATTATACTCCAGCCGCCGTGTATTGCAACCCTGCCAAGCTGCTGAATCTCAGTTAGTAGCTCAAATACATGAGAAAAAGCGAGACAAAAGCTAACGAAGCCCCAGAAAAGAAAAAGTGGGTATTGCCCACCGACAAGCTTCCGATCTCACTAGGGAAGAGATGTTCTATTGATTTTATTCAGAATCTATTTTCTCCCGTTTGTTTCTGGTATGCCTTTATATTGTGGCCTGCTTCAGCGCAATGGCTGCGAATAACGAGAAACAGCTCGAGACAATTCGTGCGCGATCTTCTCGCCGTTCAAATTCACAATGTTTCAAGAAGGACCGCAACTCCCTTCTTAGTGGAATCTGAACGATTCTGGAGACATCATTGTGATCAGCGTGAAATTTTCTCCAAGCGAAGTAGAGAGAGTGAAAAGCAATTCTGTAGTTGGACTGTGCCGTGAAAGAAACGTCAAATAGTGACAGTTGTCGCCTCATTCCAGCGGCGTTGCGATATTCAAATTTTTGCAGTAATAGAAAGAGTTTTTCAATGATAGTGAGGATTCTAAATAAAAATTAAATGAGGTAATCCAGATACTTTTTATATTTTTTGATGTAGAAAAGAATCGACTGTTGGTGACGGTGCTCTGAAATTTTCCTGAGGTGTAGCATTATAAAATCTTAGGGGTCATAACGAAGTGGTGCTAGAATCCAGTGCAACATGAGAAGAGCTAAAGGAGGCTCAGAATAGTGCAGTTGATGCAATTGGCTATGCATATTGCTGGAGCGAATGCATCCGTAGGAATGGAGACAAGTGACACAGGAAGTCCGCGAAAAAAAGACGTCAAAACTTGAAACATATTTGTTAGGCGAGGCGCAAACAATTGTTGTCTGATGGGGGCGGCCCGGGGCAATACCCGTCTCCCTCTAACATGCCATTGATCACGCCAGATTTTAAACAACCCTCTCTCTCGATCCATCCTCATTATCTCGTAATCTGACAGCAAAACTCAATAAACAAATGCCACATTTTCGAAACAAAGTGACCGAAATGTCGCAGATAAAGTGTTTTACAGGTTAAGTCCACCTGTCAAAATGTTTTTCAGATCAGTGGACGCATCAGTCGGGTGAACCTTTTTGTCGATTTGCGCCCTTCTAAAGATTGACGCTAAGTGTTGCAACTTATGAGAAAGAAACGAGGTTGAATTACAGCTCAGAGAATGTTCCTTCACTCAGAAAACCCACTGACGAAATCCCAAAAAAAGGCTGAGGTGCTTCGGTAATATATATGTAATGAGTGCTCATGGAAATGCAATAAAATCTATGCAACAGAGCATCGGCACTAATTCATTGTGTGAAGAATGAGTACCTATATTACTCACTGAATTCTTAAAATCAGCTGTAGTTCTCTTTTTTAGAATTGTGCATTCCAATCTGTACAATCCCGCACGTAGGATTTGGTCACAAGCAGGGCTCAGCACCGATTGCGATAATCGCAAGGAAGGGGTTGTAAGAGGCCTACTGATACAAAGTACGTTGTTTTGATTGACGTCGTATTACCTGCTGGTATCCTAATTTCTCAAGCTTTTATGAAACAAAGCTAAAGGTGAGACCAAGAAAATTATGCCTTAACAAGGTTTATCTGTTACAGCCGACCTGCTCGTCTTGTTCATATCAAAAGGCGAGAAATGGATAAATTTACAGATTTGTAGTAGTGCGCACAGAAATATCCTTTTTCAAAAGCTCAATTCTAGCTAAAGTAGTTTTGGGTTCCTTGCCAAGAAAGTTAAAGGCAGCAGACACGCTCAAAAATGGTATCAATTTTATGACATAAATCGAAGGTTTGGTGCAGGTAGTATGGTGAACTAACAAAAAAACCAATGAAAACTGCGGACTTTCACTGCGCGCAGCTGAAGCAGTGAATATTAGCGATAAAACGGTTGAGCTGACGAACCCGGTATATTCTTACAGCCTGCACTAGAACGTTCACCTCGTTGCAAGCATCAAACACCAGCCAGAGTGACCGTATGCGAAGAATCAATCTGGACGAGTTTGAATTTGGTGGCGGGGTTGTCGAAGCTCGGGGACGGGGTTGACGGAATTTTTCGTATTGCTCAGATTTAGTAGTTTTGACTAGATTTTGATGCGCGAGCGTTCTATTCGGAGCCATATGAACCCAGAAGCGCAGTAATCTCAACAACTTTTTCGAGCATGTCTGCTGCCTTTAACTGGCTTTGGGTTGATCGGGAGTTTACTTTCTTAACTTTCTTCGCGCTCAACCCACAACGGATTATGTGAGCAAGACCTACCACCAGAACCAACTTTGGATCCAGTGGAGTATCTTGGAAAAAACTTTTTTGAACTTTGTTCGGATTTGAAGGCAGTGGTCGGGATGAAGACAAGCTGTTGAGAAAACACGAAAAATCAGACAGGTTCGCAAACGGCTGAAAGACCATGTATTGTCTTTCTCGGAGCCAAATTCCGCTCCGTGATTGCGGGCGACGGCTGTTGCAACACGAAATACGATGACATTCGTGCTGGGCACGATTCACGTTTTTTTTCAGCACGATTATCATCGTGTCGCATGATGCAGGAGCGGTAGTCCGCGCTTTGTGAACTGGAGTTACGGGGCAGGAAACAGGCGGTACTCAAAGTTATTAAATGCAGCTTTCACGATGATCATCCTGGATGACTTTGCACAGTGAAACGATAAGCGAGAAAGATACTAGGCTCCCAGTACCGAAAGAACGACAGAAAACGATCCAGGTTTCGCAGAAAACAAAACAACTGCAAACAAGCGTTTTAGAGTCCCAGAACCGCCCCGTTCCCATTTCCGCCCTCTCGATGTGAACAAATGAACACACAAAATACAGGAATGATCAAGTCAAGGGAGTGCTGGTAAGTGAGCTGATTGCTTCATTGCACTGATAGGTATTATCCTTCTAGCGGTCAATTCCTTCACGCTCAAAAATCGACGTAAACAAGAGAGGGCCTGTTTTTACTCAGAAAACTCGTCTTTCGTGTCCTTTTTAAGCATGCCTTGCTATATAGGGCACCAGACATTCCATAAGCCGTGGAGATATCGGAAGTGAAATCTATCATAAACACTGCTTTAACCCATTCATGACCACGCCTAATTTCGGGTGGCTGCACGTTCGGACCGCGTGCAATATTGCGTCACCGTATACAGCGTCCTACCGGTGGGTCATTTTTGCTCGAATGGCACGTCACCAAAGAATCAATTTTATTTTTTTCGTTTATCGTGCGACTGTCGACGTCAAAATCATGACGCCAAAGTTTCAGCTTTGATAACATTTTCGTTCCAGAGAAATGGTCTCCTAAATTTTTAAGTTTGTAGATGAGACCATCCATAAAATCACGTGAGTTCGTTGAATTCTGGCGGTTGGAAACACTGATTATCGTAGATTAATATGATAGACATTCTTCTGTTCTTCAATTGGCAGGAAATACTTAGTGAAATGATATTTTTCAGATTGCACAAATTTTTGCGTTAGTTACTCCCTCGCTCTTGCGGTCTATCGCAGTTTTTTGTAGTAAACATTTTTAGCATTTTTTGACATATAGACGATATAAAATACTCCTGAATTTCAAGATTGACTGGGAATGCTAATGGAAATGACTTTTTTAGATCTTCGCCATTTTTTTCTCGACCAGCCCCTCAGCCCTCCGGTTCGGCGCCTTCTAGGAAGGGATTTTTTGCAAAAAACATACCGAACATTTGTTTTTTTTCACATTTAGACAAAGAAAATAGTTCTATTATAACATATTAACAGATTTATTAGTAACCGTTTCATAAGTTTTCACTCGTTTTCTGCTCTGGCACGTCCCAATCTTTCTCGTCCGCTCCTCTCCAAGGTAGTTTTCACCGTACTTGGAGCCCCGGCTTAGATGGTACACCAACCATAACCAAGCAGAACTTTCAAAAAAAAACCCTATTGGTCTCTACATTGGTGATATTTGCATAAAATGATTTCAGTGAACAAAATACGGCGAAAGCAAAGCCGATTCTCTACGCGGGATTGGTGCGCAGTATCACTAATCATATTTTTGTGATATGTTAAAGGCAGTGTTCACGATAATCTTCGATTTCGAGATTAATAGCTGAATCGATTGTTTGGCCCCCGGGTAGAACATAAATGACGAAGGAATCGAGAAAAACGCACCAGAAGGTCACGAAATCCTTTACTCTCACCCCACCTCTTTACTCTCACAGGAACTGTTCGTTGTGACAATGAAATCATTTGTGGGCCCGTCCTTTACGATTATTTGCTCTCTGTGGCTCCGTTTTTTTCTTCGGAACCTAACTAGTACTATTTTTCCTGGAACATTCTCCCATTTTCGACTGATCCCATTTTTCACCGGTGACAACCACCGCGAACATGTTCATACAACTGGACATCTGGTCCAGGCCAGAGATTAATGTCACTGAAATATGACGTTTTAGTGCGTTTCTCGCCGTTTCTTCGTAATTTCTGTAACACTTGGTGGCCAACGCTTTGTTTTGAGTGGAAAACTCGGGAACGAAAATCATCGCGAACACTGCCTTTAAATAGTGCTATACAATCTGAAAATTCTTAGAAGTAAGGATTGTTTCTCGAGGAAAAAAAAATCGCCATAATCGCTTGCAAAAATGCGATCTGTACTCGTTTGCGGTTTTCGACCTCGCTACACTCGAAGGGCCAGATATGTTGTAGTGGTGAAGCTGCCAGCGCACCACGAAGTTTCTAGTCGAGTCTAGGGTAGATCTATCAAAAAGGGGTCTTCCAAGCGAAAGAGGTTTGGTTCGAGTCAGAAACGTTCCAACAAAAAGGGAACAATAGGAAAGTGAAATGAAGAGAGTGTACAAAAGTGAACAATATAATTTCAAGGCGATATTCTTGGTCGACTCTTCCAAACAGCGAAAACAAACCGTTATGGTGTTCTACACGGAAGCACTTTGTGGTTCCGAAAATGGTTCTGACTACGCAAGAACCATTAAAATGTATATGCATGTAAACCTAATACTGTGCTTATATGGGTCAAATTCTGTCCGCGTGCGTCTCGACGCTTTGCGGCCGGGCGCTGAGTCGGAAGAGTTTCCAGCGACGCAGCTGCGGATCTGTTGACTCAGGTGGGTTATAGAAACTGGAAACTAAACAAAATTGAAGAAAACTGTCTAAAAAAGCCATATCGTGTCGGCTTTGGAGCTGGAAACTCGATTGACTCGAGCGCGTGCGGCCCCAAAGCGTGTGGAGACGCAATTGCGGACTGGAATTTAACCTACATAAGCACAGTACTACCATCAAAACAGAAGATGATTTCGAAAAGACCTACACTGATGGTTAGCTTCAGATGGAGAAGCGAATTTATAGTTATAGAAGTACAGCATCAAACGAGAATATTCCCATAAAATCTCATGGAACCAATAGAAGCCGTTTTCTGGAAAACACTAAACTCTTCCTCGTAAAAAACCACAACGGTTTGTTTTCGCTGTTTGGAAGAGTCGACCAAGAATATCGCCTTGAAATTATATTGTTCACTTTTTGTACACTCTTTTTGATAGAATTGTTCACATCGATATTACGCAGTAATATCCCATGTATGTAATTCATGCAAAACTAGCATACTTCATTACGCTTACTTATTTAAAGAGTTATAATTACAGAAATTTACATTAACCGCCTCTGGAGCACCTGAATAGTTCGATTCTTGATACATTATCGGCGATCCTTCTGCAACTGCAGTGAACGCAAATACTTTACTTACTGTCAATATCTGCGCGAAAGATTCATAAAGCCCAGCAGAAGTAAAGACGACGTCTCGAGGACGTCATCAGAAGCCAGATGCACTTTTCACGACGTCCCGATGACGTCTTCAGAAGCCAGAAGCACTTTTCACGACGTCTAGAGGACGTCATCAGAAGCCAGATGCACTTTTCACGACGTTTCGATGACGGGACTATCATAGACGGGGGGCCACCCAGCAAACAAGACAGAAATCAAATACACCACCTACAGAAAAAGCTATCAATCGAAGTAGACTCTGTTTCATTCCAAGTGAACTCATGTTTTCGGTTATCACAGCGCGGAGCGGTGGCTTTTCCGTCGAAACTCCCTTATCACTAGTTATATTTGATCGAAGCCCACCGCTTCGCTGGTGGTGATAATCGAAATCAACAGGTCACTAGGGATGTACCAGAGCTTATTTCTATAGAATTTTCATAACAACAATGATTGATAGCAGTATCAAGCATCTTTCGTGGAAGCTTTTGGTCATTTCAATACATAAATCTTGGAGCCGTCTGAGATAGTCCCCGATGACGGCACCAGAAGCCAGAAGCACTTTTCACGACGTCCCGATGACGTCATCAGAAGCCAGAAGCACTCTTCACGACGTCCCGATGACGTCATCAGAAGCCAGAAGCACTCTTCACGACGTCCCGATGACGTCATCAGAAGCCAGAAGCACTTTTCACGACGTCCCGATGACGTCATCAGAAGCCAGAAGCACTTTTCACGACGTCCCGATGACGTCATCAGAAGCCAGAAGCACTTTTCACGACGTCTCGAGGACGTCATCAGAAGCCAGATGCACTTTTCACGACGTTTCGATGACGGGACTATCATAGACGGGGGGCCACCCAGCAAACAAGACAGAAATCAAATACACCACCTACAGAAAAAGCTATCAATCGAAGTAGACTCTGGTTCATTCCAAGTGATCTCCTTTGTTCGATTTTCACAGCGCAGAGCGATGGCTTTTCCGTCGAAACTCCCTTATCACGACGTCCCGATGACGTCATCAGAAGCCAGAAGCACTTTTCACGACGTGACTTTTCACGACGTCCCGATGACGTCATCAGAAGCCAGAAGTATTTCACGACGTCCCGATGACGTCATCAGAAGCCAGAAGCACTTTTCACGACGTCCGATGACGTCATCAGAAGCCAGAAGCACTTTTCACGACGTCCCGATGACGTCATCAGAAGCACTTTTCACGACGTCCCGATGACGTCATGAAGCACTTTTCACGACGTCCCGATGACGTCATCAGAAGCCAGAAGCCCTTTCCACGACGTCCCGATGACGTCATCAGAAGCCAGAAGCACTTTTCACGACGTCCCGATGACGTCATCAGAAGCCAGAAGCACTTTTCACGACGTCCCGATGACGTCATCAGAAGCCAGAAGCACTTTTCACGACGTCCCGATGACGTCATCAGAAGCCAGAAGAACTTTTCACGACGTCCCGATGACGTCATCAGAAGCCCGAAGCACTTTTCACGACCGCCCGATGACGGCCTCAGGAGGCCGAAGCACCTTCACGACGTCCCGAAGACGTCATCAGAAGCCAGATGCACTTTTCACGACGTCCCGATGAC
The DNA here is from genome assembly GCA_029168955.1 of Aplectana chamaeleonis. NCBI lineage: Eukaryota > Metazoa > Nematoda > Chromadorea > Rhabditida > Cosmocercidae > Aplectana > Aplectana chamaeleonis. Next base: position 84,453 of record JAPDOI010000253.1, on the reverse strand, counting down.
GTCATCAGAAGCGCACTTTTCACGACGTCCCGATGACGTCATCAGAAGCCAGATGCACTTTCACGACGTCCCGATGACGTCATCAGAAGCCAGAAGCACTTTTCACGACGTCCCGATGAGGTCATCAGAAGCCAGAAGCACTTTTCACGACGTCCCGATGACGTCATCAGAAGCCAGATGCACTTTTCATGACGTCCCGATGACGTCATCAGAAGCCAGATGCACTTTTCCTGACGTCCCGATGACGTCATCAGAAGCCAGATGCACTTTCATGACGTCCCGATGACGTCATCAGAAGCCAGATGCACTTTCACGACGTCCCGATGACGTCATCAGAACATGACGTCCCGATGACGTCATCAGAAGCCAGATGCACTTTTCATGACGTCCCGATGACGTCATCAGAAGCCAGATGCACTTTTCATGACGTCCCGATGACGTCATCAGGCCAGATGCACTTTTCATGACGTCCCGATGACGTCATCAGAAGCCAGATGCACTTTCATGACGTCCCAATGACGTCATCAGAAGCCAGATGCACTTTCATGACGTCGATGACGTCATCAGAAGCCAGATGCACTTTTCATGACGTCCCGATGACGTCATCAGAAGCCAGATGCACTTTTCATGACGTCCCGATGACGTCTTCATGACGTCCCAATGACGTCATCAGAAGCCAGATGCACTTTTCATGACGTCCCGATGACGTCATCAGAAGCCAGATGCACTTTTCATGACGTCCCGATGACGTCATCAGAAGCCAGATGCACTTTTCATGACGTCCGATGACGTCATCAGCCAGATGCACTTTTCATGACGTCCCAATGACGTCATCACCAGATGCACTTTTCCTGACGTCCCGATGACGTCATCAGAAGCCAGATGCACTTTTCATGACGTCCCGATGACGTCATCAGAAGCCAGATGCACTTTTCATGACGTCCCGATGACGTCATCAGAAGCCAGATGCACTTTTCATGACGTCCCGATGACGTCATCAGAAGCCAGATGCACTTTCATGACGTCCCGATGACGTCATCAGAAGCCAGATGCACTTTTCATGACGTCCCGATGACGTCATCAGAAGCCAGATGCACTTTTCATGACGTCCCGATGACGTCATCAGAAGCCAGATGCACTTTTCATGACGTCCCAATGACGTCATCAGAAGCCAGATGCACTTTTCATGACGTCCCGATGACGTCATCAGAAGCCAGATGCACTTTTCATGACGTCCCGATGACGTCATCAGAAGCCAGATGCACTTTTCATGACGTCCCGATGACGTCATCAGAAGCCAGATGCACTTTTCATGACGTCCCAATGACGTCATCAGAAGCCAGATGCACTTTTCATGACGTCCCGATGACGTCATCAGAAGCCAGATGCACTTTTCATGACGTCCCGATGACGTCATCAGAAGCCAGATGCACTTTTCATGACGTCCCGATGACGTCATCAGAAGCCAGATGCACTTTTCATGACGTCCCGATGACGTCATCAGAAGCCAGATGCACTTTTCATGACGTCCCAATGACGTCATCAGAAGCCAGATGCACTTTTCATGACGTCCCGATGACGTCATCAGAAGCCAGATGCACTTTTCATGACGTCCCGATGACGTCATCAGAAGCCAGATGCACTTTTCATGACGTCCCGATGACGTCATCAGAAGCCAGATGCACTTTTCATGACGTCCCAATGACGTCATCAGAAGCCAGATGCACTTTTCCTGACGTCCCGATGACGTCATCAGAAGCCAGATGCACTTTTCATGACGTCCCGATGACGTCATCAGAAGCCAGATGCACTTTTCATGACGTCCCAATGACGTCATCAGAAGCCAGATGCACTTTTCATGACGTCCCGATGACGTCATCCGAAGCCAGATGCACTTTTCATGACGTCCCGATGACGTCATCAGAAGCCAGATGCACTTTTCATGACGTCCCGATGACGTCATCAGAAGCCAGATGCACTTTTCATGACGTCCCGATGACGTCATCAGAAGCCAGATGCACTTTTCATGACGTCCCAATGACGTCATCAGAAGCCAGATGCACTTTTCATGACGTCCCGATGACGTCATCAGAAGCCAGATGCACTTTTCATGACGTCCCGATGACGTCATCAGAAGCCAGATGCACTTTTCATGACGTCCCGATGACGTCATCAGAAGCCAGATGCACTTTTCATGACGTCCCAATGACGTCATCAGAAGCCAGATGCACTTTTCATGACGTCCCGATGACGTCATCAAAGCCAGATGCACTTTTCATGACGTCCCGATGATGCACTTTCACGACGTCCCGATGACGTCATCAAGAAGAACTTTTCACGACGTCCCGATGACGTCATCAGAAGCCAGAAGCACTTTTCACGACGTCCCGATGACGTCATCAGAAGCCAGATGCACTTTTCATGACGTCCAGATGACGTCATCAGAGGCCAGATGCACTTTTCATGACGTCCCGAAGACGTGATCAGAAGCCAGATGCACTTTTCATGACGTCCCGATGACGTCATCAGAAGCCAGATGCACTTTTTCATGACGTCCCGATGACGTCATCAGAAGCCAGATGCACTTTTCATGACGTCCCGATGACGTCATCAGAAGCCAGATGCACTTTCATGACGTCCCGATGACGTCATCAGAAGCCAGATGCACTTTTCATGACGTCCCGATGACGTCATCAGAAGCCAGATGCACTTTCATGACGTCCCGATGACGTCATCAGAAGCCAGATGCACTTTTCATGACGTCCCGATGACGTCATCAGAAGCCAGATGCACTTTTCATGACGTCCCGATGACGTCATCAGAAGCCAGATGCACTTTTCATGACGTCCCGATGACGTCATCAGAAGCCAGATGCACTTTTCATGACGTCCCGATGACGTCATCAGGAGCCAGATGCACTTTTCATGACGTCCCGATGACGTCATCATGACGTCCCGATGACGTCATCAGAAGCCAGATGCACTTTCATGACGTCCCGATGACGTCATCAGAAGCCAGATGCACTTTTCATGACGTCCCGATGACGTCATCAGAAGCCAGATGCACTTCTCATGACGTCCCGATGACGTCATCAGAAGCCAGATGCACTTTTCATGACGTCCCGATGACGTCATCAGAAGCCAGATGCACTTTTCCTGACGTCCCGATGACGTCATCAGAAGCCAGATGCACTTTTCATGACGTCCCGATGACGTCATCAGCCAGATGCACTTTTCATGACGTCCCGATGACGTCATCAGAAGCCAGATGCACTTTTCACGACGTCCCGATGACGTCATCAGAAGCCAGAAGAACTTTCACGACGTCCCGATGACGTCATCAGCCAGATGCACTTTTCCTGACGTCCTGATGACGTCATCAGAAGCCAGATGCACTTTTCATGACGTCCCGATGACGTCATCAGAAGCCAGATGCACTTTGCATGACGTCCCGATGACGTCATCAGAAGCCAGATGCACTTTTCATGACGTCCCGATGACGTCATCAGAAGCCAGATGCACTTTTCATGACGTCCCGATGACGTCATCAGAAGCCAGATGCACTTTTCATGACGTCCCGATGACGTCATCAGAAGCCAGATGCACTTTCATGACGTCCCGATGACGTCATCAGCCAGATGCACTTTCATGACGTCCCGATGACGTCATCAGCCAGATGCACTTTTCATGACGTCCCGATGACGTCATCAGAAGCCAGATGCACTTTTCATGACGTCCCGATGACGTCATCAGAAGCCAGATGCACTTTTCATGACGTCCCGATGACGTCATCAGAAGCCAGATGCACTTTTCATGACGTCCCGATGACGTCATCAGAAGCCAGATGCACTTTTCATGACGTCCCGATGACGTCATCAGAAGCCAGATGCACTTTTCATGACGTCCCGATGACGTCATCAGAAGCCAGATGCACTTTCATGACGTCCCGATGACGTCATCAGAAGCCAGATGCACTTTCATGACGTCCCGATGACGTCATCAGCCAGATGCACTTTTCACGACGTCCCGATGACGTCATCAGAAGCCAGAAGAACTTTTCACGACGTCATCAAATAAGCACTTTTCACGACGTCCCGATGACGTCATCAGAAGCCAGATGCACTTTTCATGACGTCCCGATGACGTCATCAGAAGCCAGATGCACTTTTCATGACGTCCCGATGACGTCATCAGAAGCCAGATGCACTTTCATCACGTCCCGATGACGTCATCAGAACCCAGATGCACTTTTCATGACGTCCCGATGACGTCATCAGAAGCCAGATGCACTTTTCATGACGTCCCGATGACGTCATCAGAAGCCAGATGCACTTTTCATGACGTCCCGATGACGTCATCAGAAGCCAGATGCACTTTTCATGACGTCCCGATGACGTCATCAGAAGCCAGATGCACTTTTCACGACGTCCCGATGACGTCATCAGAAGCCAGATGCACTTTTTCATGACGTCCCGATGACGTCATCAGAAGCCAGATGCACTTTTCATGACGTCCCGATGACGTCATCAGAGATGCACTTTTCACGACGTCCCGATGACGTCATCAGAAGCCAGAAGAACTTTCACGACGTCCCGATGACGTCATCAAACCACTTTTCACGACGTCCCGATGACGTCATCAGAAGCCAGATGCACTTTTCATGACGTCCCGATGACGTCATCAGAAGCCAGATGCACTTTTCATGACGTCCCGATGACGTCATCAGAAGCCAGATGCACTTTCATCAGCCTGCGTCCCCCCCCCAACTTACCTGCCTGAAATTGACCGCCTGTGACCATTGGCAGTGAATACTAGCAGTGAAGAATGAAAAGCGTGACGGCCTACGGCCTACGGCCTACGGCCTACGGCCCACGGCTCACGGCTTACGGCGCACACCATCAATTTTTCCTAAGCTTTCGGCATCACAACTTTGTTATTTGTGAACCGATTCGGCTCAAATTTTGAGAGCTGGTGTCTTTTGGACCCCTTCACTTATATCCAGAAGGGAATCTGCCGAAAATTTGTTTAAATGGTTTTATAAACTACTTTATAAAATTAGAAGTGATCACAAGGTCTAGGCAAAACCAAACCTCTCCAGCCGCTTCGCGGCTGGAGCGATAAATTCATTGACCGTAAATAGGTTTAGAAATTCCTTCGTGCAATAGAGAAATCGATTTTCGGAAGGGGTATCCCATCGGTGAAACAATCGGTCGTGAATTGGTTAAAGGCAGTGTTCACGATAAGAATCGTTCTTCTGCTTTTTTGCCTATCTTGAAGATGGTCCCATGCTGATTCCAATGATGTTTTTTGGAATCGTACAAAACCTTCTAGGAACGGAGTTATGGTCCCTGAAAAATTGAGCTAAGGAAACATGGTGGACGAGTTGTCCGAGGCTTGTAACTTCCGTCTTTTGCAGCCGATGTATGCGAGCTGACCTGAGTAAGGAGAGAACTTGAGAATGAAGGGAAGAACGGGGCTAATGACTGGAGATCCATCTCACGAACTCGAGCTTTCATTTGTTAACGTATATGGGCGTGGAAAGTGCATCTGGGGGTGACGAGCTGACGGGTGTCCAACTTTGGGCCCGTAGAGGACCATTCCGAGCTCATTTTTCTTAGCTTTTTCAACGTTAGAGTTGCGCTAGGCCCTGCAGCTGCCGATCTCCACCAAAAAAACAGACAAGGTTTTTATCGTGGACACTGCCTTTAAAGTTCCCAAGTTAGTGATTCGTACAGACATGCACAACTCCACCCAAAACGATTGGAACCTCATGTGTGTATCGTCAAAATTCATTGGCATTCACAAATAAAAATAAATGCAATGTCAGCTATTATAAACAGTTGAGCAATGTAAAGAACCTCTTCACTGAACGGTTTCACAAGGAAATACTCGAGCAGGCCAGTCCAACAAAAATGAGTCATTGATTGAATCTTGATTTCAATTCAGTTGATGTTTTTGATACTAGAGGTCATCGATGAAGGTGGTGGGGAGTGGGCTCGTCCACAATCACAAGATCGGAAATTCGAGGCTGATTATTTGATCCAAAATAAAGGTTTTTCGCATTTGTTTTTTAAATTTAGGTTACAGAAGTTTGAGAGGTCACAAATCTCGGCGATGCTAATAGCTGTAGCTCTGCCAAAATAGTATTTCTAAGAAAACTTGCTAACATCCTAAACAACTAGTACGCCGCGAAATGTTGCAAAAAATCACTTATATGACTGATACTCTGCGCACGTGCGGAAAGACTATTCATGGGGCAACGGCACACCCTCCCGTAACGGGCGTGGCGAGCTGGCGGTGAAAAGTATGAATGGCCCCTTCGTCTCATTGCAGAGTATCGTACCCACGCGGTGCGATGTCATGTTCATTGCTTGCTTTCGCCGCGCATCATTAATGCTCGCTGAATGAAATACACGGTCGACGAAGAATTGTTCGTCCGATGGGTGCGTGCGGGACCGGTGCGCGTCTCTGCTTGTCTAAGTATGCAACTAGCGGTCCAACAGCTTCGGCAAAAAGAAATCCGGCGAAATGTTCGAGTATAAGAAAATGTTCTAGAATATGTTAAAGTCTAACACAATATGTCTTTCGATAATAGCTTCAAGTACCTGATGCTATGTGGTTCACTTCGCATCCTTCCGTTGATGTAATGACAGAAAAGCCAGCCTTCATGTCTGTGTGCTCGAGTGACAGCTCTAAATCCACGGTAGAGTATGTGTAACGGACCTAAAAGTGAACGAATCTCAAATTCTGGTAAAACTAGAACAAGCTAGACAATTTGAAAGTGCTGTAACTCATTTTTGTCTTTCTGCTCGTAGAGATCACAACACAGCTTTGAAAAAAATCAAATTGTGTAGTTCTCAACAGTCTACTATATATGCTCTGTCTTCGCCGTGAAAATGCGCGAGGTGATTTCACAATAGCTTGTGACGCTTATCAATCACCGTCTGTGTGCACGTATGCTGCCCTTTCTATAGTAGCCTTGGCTGCTCACTTTCAGCCGCTCGAAGTGAGGCTTATCGGGCTTACCCTGTCAAAATCTCCTTATCACTGTTATATTTTGCCATCACCGACCGCTCTGCTGCTTACTCCACCCGGACTCATCCTAGCAACCTAAGCTATACTTTTCATGCTGCGTCATAAAAAAAATGAGAAGATGGTGGAAAAGATTTACTTTGTGGTGCTTCTATGTGTTTCACTATTCTAATATCGCTGATTTTAGCGATTTCGTATTGGCGATAAAACTCTGGAAGGCGATGAATACAAAGAAACACTACAAATTTCGAGAGACGGTTGGTTCACTGAAGTCTGCCACGGATACAAATCTGTCCACACCTGAACTATCTCTCATGTTTTGTGTTCTAGCTTCCGACTTAAGTTTGTCGCTTTGTTCGCAGTCCAATGAACAGGCGTAATTGAATATCTCAGGGACTTCTTTAGACAGTTTTTCTCCGGTAGTCAAGACTGTTGCGGATACTTTTGCCTATTAAAGGCACAGTCAAAGCTCAGTCACCAAATCTGAGATTTCCACATATATGTGAAGTACACCAAGCCATCATTACATCTGCTAAGTGCGAGCTCTCAATTCCTCCGAATAAGCGAGATATAGGAGGAAGCCACCCTGGGGCGCCCACACTGAGAAGCCACTTTGGCACGCCCTTTTTTACGATTTTTCAAGCTCAATAGTGGCGATATGAGCGATGGTTTCCGATCATATGCCCCATTCATGCCTTCATTCTCAGCTTATTTCTTTGTTCAGGTTGGCTCGCACATATCGGTTGCAAATCACGGAAGTTACAAGCCTCGGACAACTCGTCCACTATGCTTCTGCAGCTCAATTTTTGAGGGACCATAACTCTGTTTCTTAGGGAGTCTTGTACGATTCCAGAGACACCATTGGAATCAGCGTGGGACCGATTTAAAGATAGGCTAAAAAACAGAAAAATGATACTGAAGTTGGATTGTGCCTTTAACCTCATCTTCGTGATCTTATCTTATTAAAAACACTAGAATACGGCTTTTATCGTGAGCATCGCCTTTGATCTACTTTTGAAATAGACTTGCAATGTGTTTTCTAGCAAGCCTCATGGGAATAGTCGAAATGCTGACAGGCCATGAGGCAAGTGCAATTTTGCCCCATGTTAAAAAGACGGGTGGTGCTTTCCGTGTTTTTTTAGCCGAGCCGGGATGGGGACGTTCAGAGCTAACTTAATGAGAAAATTTTTACTCGCCTCCCACTAACCTATGTTTTTGATGTGGTCGCCAACCTTTGCCCACCAGCCTTTGTTCGCCACCCGCTGGCATATAGAGTGTGGCGAGCTGAATAAGCATTTTGAAGGCATAGCGGTTTATGAGCACAGTTCACCTGGCGGAGGGTGGCAAGTTAACTGCGAGGGGTCGCACGCTACACTTTCTATTGATATCGATACCAGCCAACATGCTCGGACGCTCAGACTACTATACAATGCTTCTCATCTCACGAAATGCTCCCTCAACTTTCGGAACCGGCCCTAGGTTTTGGCCTCGAGTCCTTGTGCAAGTGAGCCGGACGACGTAGAAAGTGTGCGGGACCCAAGTAGGAAAACTGTCGGACGTCGTAGAAAGTGTGCGTGACTCAAGTAGGAGTGCGCCAGATGCAGTAGAATGTGTGCGGGACCCAAGTTGTAGTGCGCCGGAAGCTGTAGAACGTGTGCGGGACCCAAGTAGGAGTGCGCCAGACGCCGTCTGAAGTGTGCGGGGCTCAAGGGGGAATGCGCCGAGAGCCACAGGAAGTGTGCGGGACCCAAGTGGGAGTGCGTCGGACGCCGTCTAAAGTGTGCGGTAATCAAGTAGGAATGCGCCGGACGCCGTAGAAAGTGTGCTGGACCCAAGTGTGAGTGCGCCCGACGCCGTAGAGTGTGTGCAGGACCCTATTTGGAGTGTGCTGGACATCATGAAAGTGTGCAGGACTCTAGTAGCAGCTTGCAGAACATCACCGAATGTGTGTAGGACGTCTGGAAATGTTTGCGGGACCCCAGTAATAGTGTGCAAAGAATCTGTGCAAGATCCCAGTAGGAGTGTGCAGAACATCATGGACTGCGCGCGGGACCCCAGTAGGGTCCGCGATTGAGGACTACGGCTGTTGCATCATGCAACACGATGATCATCGTACTGGATCGTAATCTGGCTCCGATAACGACATTATGTTCTCCTGCTCCATTAACCAGCCACGTTGATGGAACCGAGCCACATAGTTAGTTCCATCGAGCGTTCTCGCCCCTAGTAAGATGAACTGGAGGGACGCAGAGATTTGATGAGACCTATTATGTGTGCAGTGCGTGTGACAGCAGCGGTTGAACACGCGGACGGTAAGTTCACTCCCACATGGGCAGTTGTTTGATAGGGTTCAATTCCCGTACCGTAAACACTTGTTGATGCCGTGGGCAAACACGCTGCTGCCAAGGGGTCGCGCTAAGATTTCTCCGATATACTTCCAGTGACATTTATCCAAACAGATCAGACGAACCTCAAAAAGAGGATGTTTACTGGAATGTAGAAGTTCTAGCTAATGCTGTACAGCTGATGCTCGACTGCTGCATAAGTCTGAGGGAGAGAGAACAGTCAGTACGGCGATTAATACTTCCAACCTCTCGCTCTGCCAGAGCGGCCGGCGCAGAAAAAGAGGTGAGTATGAATGAAATTTCAAGCTCCCGCTCCTGCCGCCTCTCCTACGCCTCCGGCCCCGCCAGAGCAGTGTCTCTGAAGCATTCATACTCCCTTTTCGCACTGTCAAGTTATTTGTTGGTAGCATTATTTGTTGCACTAAATTACGTCATATAAGTGTAGCGGGGCCGCAGTGAAAGCGCGCAATACGCCATAGGAAAAAAAGCGGGACCTCAGTGGGAGAGTGCAAGACGCAGTAGGAAGCGTGTGGGACCCATGTGGAAGTGCGTCGGGCGCCGCATAAAGCATGTGGGTCCCAAGTGGGAGTGCGCACCACGCCGTAGAAAGGGTGCGGCAGACCGTTCTCGCTAATGGATGTACAGCTGATGCTCGACTACCGCAGAAGTCTGACAATGAGGGAAGGAGAACAGTCAGTAAACAGAACTGAATGCGAGGTGGCGAGCGGTATTGGAGGGACAGGTCAGATATTTGGTACGACAGAAATAACATTTTATTAAGAACTAAGTGAATCGAGCGCTGAATCCTACTAACTATATGCTGCTTCGTGTGTGTGACCGTCTGTATGTGTGTGTGTGTGTGTGTGACAATGAATGGAAATTAGTCATCGCCACCCGTCGTTAGCAATTGACACCTGGTTGTCACACACACACACACACACACACACACACACACACACACACACACACACACACACACACACACACACACACACACACACACACACACACACACACACACACACACACACACACACACACACACACACACACACACACACACACACACACACACACACACACGCACACACACACACACACACACACACACACACACACACACACACACACACACACACACACACACACACACACACACACACACACACACACACACACACACCGTCCACGCATGCAGCCTTGGTGATTGACCTCCCGTGTCAATGAGAAAACATTCTACTGCATATATTAGGATTAGTGCGTGCCTATTACTTCAACTGTTCCTTTCTGCGATGAGTTCAAGAACTGAACATTAATCTAAACCGAAATGTTCACCAATCCATGGAGAAGTGTGTCATAACTTCCTCCGTAGATTCTCTTCTTTCGAATCTGTGTCAGACTGTAAAGGGTTATGCACTGCATTGCGAAAGTTCCGTGCGTGAGGTTGATTGAGCACAGTGCAACTGATTTCCGTGAAAACATACAGTAGCGTACAAGTCCTTTTTCTGCAGAAGGGGTTTATGTGACGAATTCTGCTCATACAACTCTGAGAAATATTGCTGCGACTCCGCCGCAACTCCTTCGGCTTGGCGCCTTTCGGAGGAGTCGCGGGGGAGATGCGGGGCAGAACCGCGGACTATTCTTCATTCACTGAATCGCGGTAGGGTCGCGGAAAAGTTCTGAGGGAGTCGCGGTAGATTTGCAAGCGCTTGACCCACGAAGAAGTCGGTCGCGGCAAAGCCGCGGAAGAGTTAAGGGTTGCTGGGGGGGGGCGGGTGCGGGACAGTCCGGGATGACGGTGGAGTCGCGGGGCAGTAGCGGAAGAGTCGCGGCAATATTTCTCAGAGAAAGCGCCGCATCGCCATATCTCGCTTCGAAATCGACGAAATCAATTTTAGGGGTAGTTTTCGTGATCCTCTCAGTGAGGCAAATGTAGAGAGCCATTGCAACTCCCGTATCCTGTTGGAAAATGTGTATTTCCTTCTGAAATTCATGTCGACAACAAATCAGAACATGAAAGATTTCTGCTATCATGATCGCCTGTCCAGTTCATAGTGAGGGATTATGTGGTGCAAATATTGCATTTCTCGAAGCATTTCTTAAGTTCAACATATTATTTTCTAATACTATCGTATAGAGCTCAATTCAAGCGATTCAGAATTTACTTCAAAATTGAAATCGGACCACTTTGAAGCAAGTTATGGCGATGCAGCGCTTTGTGAGCGCGAAAAACGCCGCAAATGCTTTTTCTGCAAAAAATTGTGCGGTACTGTACGGGCTTAAAAGCAATGTTCACGATAATCTTCGATTTTGAGATTAATAGCTAAATCGATTGTTGGGCCCCCGGGTAGAACATAAATGACAAAGGAATCGAGAAAAACGCACTAGAAGGTCACGAAATCCTTTTCTCTCACCCCACCTCTTTACTCTCACAGGAACTGTTTGTTGTGACAATGAAATCATTTGTGGGCCCGTCCTTTACAATTATTTGCTTTCTGTTGCTCCGTTCTTTTATTCGGACCCTAACTATTACTATTTTGCCTGGAATATTCTTCCATTTCCGACTGATCCCATTTTTCACCGGTGACAACCACCGTGAACATGTTTATACAACTGGACAACTAGTCCAGGTCAGAGATTAATGTCATTGAAATATGACGTTTTAGTGCGTTTCTCGCCGTTTCTTCGTAATTTCTGTAACACTCGGTGGCCAACGCTTTGTTTTGTGTGGAGAACTCGGGAACGAAAATCATCGTGAACACTGCCTTCAAACGCATTGTTCGCGCTGGAAACCACTTTCCATTTTTTGGCTCAATTTAATGAATGAGGCCGATAGATCACACCGGTAAACTTTGGCGCGTCAAAAACGTAGGGTTATGAGATTGAAATGGGTCAAGGATGAGGATTCGCCACCAGTTCTCACCAGCCATCTAGCATTTATCATCCAAATTTGCACAGTGGAAGCTCTTGATTTTTAAGTGATTTTGGTAGAAGAAAGGCAAAAGAAATTTTATCACCTAGAAAGTTTGAAGCGTGAAACCACTTCAGACGTTCAGAAAAACTTATTGCACTGGACACACCGAATTCGACGGAGGGGGTGGAAAGTCAACTTTTCGAAAAGTTTTTAAACGCGTTAATCCAAATCAGGAGTTTTTTGGGGTTTCTTTGCTATTATGGCTTGCCTCAAGAGTTTGCCTACTCGAAAACATAGAAAAATAAGACACCGTTTTTTTTTTGCGCGTACGATGCCTTTAAGGCTGTTGAGCACAGCGAGGCACCGCCCTGCAATTTAAATAATCCATAGATCCTAAAGCACGACCACAAGTACGCCGCGAAGCGGCGTGGATGTGCACCTTGTGATAAATAAACCCTTAAGAAAAGTTGTGAAATTTCCAAAGGGTCAGGCTCCGCGAAAAAGGTCAAAGATCTGGCATTCCTAAAAAATGTTGTGTAATTCCTTTTGATGGATTTGGCGGTCGAAAAATTCTTTCAAATGTGGCGAAATTGTATTGTAAATTAGATTTGGCGGTGGCGGTCAAAGAAACCATTTAAATGCTGCGAAGTTATTTTAAATGAATACAGTGATAAATGAATTTTTCTAAATGTTGATAAATCACATAGATAAATCTAGCAAACATAGGACAAGCCATGAAAATCTCAGCAATAATTTGCCTTTAGGGTCAGGCATGGCGCTTTGACCGGCCCGTCGGCACTCAAGACCCCATCCTTCAGACGTTGTAAGGTCCTTCAGGTTCATAGTGACTGTTTGCACTAGACGATTGAGAAAATCATGACCTCCGAACTTTTAATGCGTTGAATAGCGTAGGAATACTTTATTAGTAGTGGAACGACCGGAGCGACTCTAATCCGCTCCGGCGGCTTCGTTGACCGGATTGGACCTTATTGATCAGAAAACGCCTCAATCATTCTGGCGCGTGATTTGACTTTGACTATTTATATTGCGCTTGCCAAATCTTTTTGCTACAATTTCACATGATTTAGAAGATCTCGAAATCGCAAAATCCAATAAGAGAATTTTCACAACATTTCGAAAAATTCGTTTATCACTATATTCATTTAAAATAACTTCGCAACATTTGAATGGTTTCTTTGATCGCCAAATCTAATTTACATTACAATTTCGAAACATTTGGAAAAAATTGTCGATCGCCAAATCCATCAATAGGACTTTCACAACATTTTTTAGGAATGCCAGATCTTTGACCTTTTCCGCGGAGCGTAACCTTTTGGATAGTTCTGAAGGATTGCGACGTGATGCAGAAGTGGAATGTTAGCCTTTGCAGTCTTGCGATACTTGTTTTTGAGTGGTTAGTTGAGCGGTGTCGTCTCCTTTGTCGTCGCGTGATATATAAGGTTTTTCGATCCAAGCGCGTTGTGTGCACCGCCTAATTACAGAACCTACTCAGCGATCGCCATCGCCCGACAGCTCACCTCCCATAACCTCCCGCGGCCCATCGCCTTAGCGCAGGCTGTGAAGACTCCACTGGGAGCAAGCTTAGTGCACCTCTTCGAACAGCACGACAGGACTAGGCGCCGGTTGTAGGTGCGGTACACCACTAAGGAGTTTTCCTTTTTTTCGCCATTCGGATTCCACTTAGGACCACTTACAGTTCATCAACGCAATCGCGTTCAGTCCGCAAAGTGTACTCTAATTGCGAAGCGCGTTGCGGCGCGGTTTCGAGGATCCCCAGACAGGGATTTCTGAACCGGGCGGTTTTTGCCTTTTTCGCGGCGAAAAAAAAAGCCAAAACGGCCCGGGTGATCCGACATCCTTGTCTGAGGATCTTCGAAACAGCGCCGCAACACGCTTTCGCAATCAGCGTACACTTCGAAAAGACTGAACGCGATTGCGTAGATAAACTGAATCGAGAATGGAATAGCCTGATGTTTTGAGCTGCAAAAGACGATGTAGGTCCTGCACCGATGTGTACTGCGCCGATGACCCATTTGAGGCGACGCGTATTTACTATGAGTGGATTTGCTGAACATCGAAAGAATAGGGCTTACTTCACTTTTCTAGCATAGAATTCCAAGTATAAATTCAAAGATGAGGTAGTGGTTTGTATTTACAACATTTAGAAACGAAAGAGAGGGATCAGTGACAAGCTGTAAGTTTCTTAATTAAAGGCAGTGCTCACGATAGTCTTCAATTTTGAGATTATTCGCTGTAATGATTAAAGGCAGTGTTCACGATAAGAATCGTTTTTCTGCTTTTCCGCCTATCTTGAAGACGGTACCATGCTGATTCCAATGATATTTTTTGAATCGCAAGACCTTCTGGGAACGGAGTTATGGTCCCTCAAAGATTGAGCTAAGGAAACATGGTGGACGAGTTGTCCGAGGCTTGTAACTTCCGTCTTTTGCAGGCGATGTATGCGAGCTGACCTGAGTAAAGAGAGAAGTTGGAAATAAAGGGAAGAACGGGGCTATTAATCGGAAACCATCGCTCATCTCACAATGTCGAACAGTCATTTGTTCACGTCGGTGGGCGTGGAAAGTGCATCTGGGTGTGACGAGCTGACGGGTGTCCAACTTTGGGGCCGTAGGGGACCGTTCCGAGCTCATTTGTCTTACAAGGAAACCACAATAAGTCACAGTGACCATTCCAAATGAAATGTACTTTCCTAGAACCATTTTTGGACGAAAAGTCCGAATATGCCCATCGCAGCTGCCTAGACTCACTCTGAAAAAAGTTATGAGCGTTTTTTCTGTGATTTTCGTACCTATTGTACCCTCCAAAAAGCGCATTATTTTTACGCGATTCCGGAAACGGACCTGATAATCGTGTTCAGCGCCCAAAACTACCCCACTAAGCGAAGTTTGGGTGAAGGAACATTTTCCAAACTTTGCGCAGACTAACAGCGTTTTGGACTTGTACGGATTTTCGACTGGGCGAATATTTATACCGATTAGAGGGTTCTGGTAGCGTTTTGGGAAAATGTTCCAGATTCGACTAAAAATTCGTTCTGGGGGGTTATTTGGGGTGCTGATCACGAATCTGAGGTTCATTTGTCGTTTTTCCGAAGTTTTCGACTATATTTGTTCAAAGCTTCCCACTGGCAGAGAAAATTGACGGAAAAATCAACTTTTGACGATTTCCGGAATGTGACGACAGATGTAGCTCAAATCGTTTCTGTGGGGTTATCTGGAGTGCTGAACACGAATCTGATGTCAGTTTATCGATTTTTGCCGGCTTACGGTAGATTACGGTGGGTATACGGTAGTTTGGTCGAAGTTTCAGATTTGTCTCAAAGTTTCTACGTGGGGGTTATTCGGGGTGCTGAATACGAATTCGATGTCCATTTGTCGATTATCGGAACATCGAGGTAGGCTTTGCCCTCTGAATGGCATGTTACCTACCGTAACCTACAGTAAACCTCAAAATTTTTAGAAGCAAACCCCAGATTCGTGTTCAGCGCCCCAGATTACCCCTACGTACATGTTTTTAGCAAAATCCGGAGAAAAATTTAAAAACACCCTAAAAATTGCATGGGGGGTAGGTACCCTTACATTGCCGCGAGGCTTTAAAAAACGCTCATAACTTTTTTCAGAGTGGGTCTAGGCAGCTGACATAGGCATATTTGGACTTTTCGTCCAAAAATGGTTCTAGTAAAGTACATTTCATTTGGAATGGTCACTATGACTTATTGTGGTTCCCTTGTTAGTTTTTTCAACGTTAGGGTTGCGCTAGGCCCCGCAGCTGCCGATCTCCACCAAAAAATCAGACATGGATTTTATCGTGGACGCTGCCTTTAAAGGCCCCCCGGGTAGAACTAAAATGACGTAGAAATTGAGAAAAACGCACCAGAAGAACTCGAAGGAAGTGTTCAGGATAAACATCGTTTTTTAGTAACTCCACCTATTTCGATAACGGTCTCATGCTGATTCCAATGATGTCTCTAGAATCGTATAACACCTTCTGGGAACTGAGTTATGTTCCCTCGAAAATTGAGCTAGGGGAGCATGGTGGAAGAGTTGTCCGAGGCTTGTAGCTTCCGTCTTCTGCAGCCGATGTATGCGAACTGACCTGAATGAAGAGAGAGGCTGAAAATGAAGGGAGGAACGGGGCTACTGGTCGAAAACCATCGCTCACCTCGCCACTGTTGAGCTCCAAAGATCGTAAAAGTGGCGTGCCGAATCCTGATGAAGGCGCCTCAGGGTGGCTTCCCCCTATATATCGCTTATTCGAAGAAATTGAGAGCTTGCACTTGGCAGATGTTATATGGGGTGAGGCTCTTCACCATTATGGGAGATTTCGTCCCCGAGCTTGGAATGTGCCTTCAAGATGAGAGCAACCTTTGCAATAGAACGCTATTCCACGACTTCGAATCAGAGAAAAACGTTCCAACAGGCACTGCACCGTCGACCATAAGAACCTATATGGAGTCTCTTTGGAACTAAGTGATCTTATTAGGGGGGCCTGGGGGGGACGGGAAAGTAATGCCGTTTCTGCGTATGCCAATACTTGTTTGTCACTTATCAGCTCATTGTCAGAGGCGTGCCGAAGACAATGTGAGGTTATAGTGACTTCTTTACTTATAGACACTTGGGTTACAACTTTTTTCTGTAGATTTGGGTAAACTGGCAAGCCAAGTACCAGAAGAGATACACACACACACATCCGGCACTGCATGCCTTTTGAGTTTCGCAAGAGAAGTTACACAACTGCTGCTACCAAAATCACTTTTCATCAAAAAACGATTTTCATTCAAACGCACTGGACGATAGTAAATGCCAATGGTTATTCTCCAAGTTGAAGCAAATCCATGTCGGACGATAGAGGAGGTCCGAATAGTCTAAACCAACCTTGGTCGACGATCCAAGGACATTAGAGGAAGATTGGGAAGTGAGAAGAGCCGTATGGGTTGTATTTAGTGTGAGAAAACAACAATACTTTCCAGTCCACCGTAACATAGGAATACTTGGAGAAAATTGCAAATCACAATTCCGTAGAACTGCAATCTTTGTATGATAAGTTCCGAAGCACAGAATATGGAAAATCAAGCCGTAACCAAAATTTCCGTTCGTTAAGCTAAAGTTTCTACCTAGAGAAAAACTGCTTGAAATCACACCAGGGACAAGTGGGAATATTATTTCTGCACCACTGTTTCAAGGATATTCACTTATGTGTCACGGAGGTGTCTGTTTTGTTGGATTTTGTTATGATAGGCGTGAAAGTTCACATTTTGAAAAGTCGATATTCTGGGGCATAATCGGGACGGTAACAGTAGTGCAACTTTTCCAGCCGAGAAGATCAGGACTTCAGCGATGATTTCCTCCTCAGAAAGTTATAAAATGGCAACAGAAGAAAAGATAACTTCTAGTAAACATGAAAAGTTATTTTATTTGCAGCCGTTCATTCCATTTGGGTCCGAGCTATTTTCACTAAAGTTCGAATACTGTGCTATAGTGGAGCCACATACGGACCACGAAATCTGTAGTCGAGTCTTGCTTAGGTTAATACATTCGTCAGAAAAGGGTTTGAAAATTCGCTCTTGTGGCGGAGAAATAGATTTTTAAAAAGCGTGTCTCACCGGAGGAACACGCGGTCTGAAGCGGTAGTCAACGCGTGTTACACGTTGAATGTTTTGTTCTGTCTAACTCTGAGTTCCCCTTGTACCTCGCGGTAAACACCCTCATAGTCAACTTTCACAGTTATACCTCGAAAAAGAAATGGGAACTCACCGCGAATGGTTGCTCGCTTTTGAAATTTTCTGGCTCGAAGAATCGAGGGAACCCGAAGGTGTTCTCGTAGTTACGCAAATTCGACGGGAGATCATCCTTAAAGAAGCGAGTTACAGTGTCAAGGAATAACCACAATCATCTTCCTAATATCTTGACTTCAGTGAAGGCAGCACACACTCTTGTAGAAGTGGTTGAGCTAGCGATACCAATAGTCTCATACGGCATGTACCAGAACGCTGACGAGCGATCCTGAGCCTCTAAAAATGTGGAACACCGCCCACCTCCCTGCGAGACCCCGCCCTTCAAAATAAACATTTTTATATTGATTTCATATGTAAGGCCACTTTACCTATTTTAACGCTCCCATGTAAGCGTTTAAGCGCAGGTTGAACGAGTTTACGAACCATTAGCTGCTTTGGATTCGCTTCGAGGTATGCTCAAAATCTTAGCTGTTCCGAAAATATCCGGATTACCCACAATATTGGTGCATTTAGCTGCGTCCTTGGAGGTAGGCCCCTTGCATTTTGATGTTTCATTCGAGGCAGGCTCCTGTTTTGTACCTGTCTCCGGAGTTTCTTCATCTTTTGTGACATTGAGAATCCAACTGAAATAAACAACTAGTACAAGGGCTGCATCAATTGCCTGCTTTTCAAATTGACCAGTGTAGATCTCGGAAGCGATTAGGCTAGTTGGTCCCTCGGGGATTAATCAAATGTTGCTATATGGACCATTTGCGACTCGAGACCTTCTAAATTGGATAATGTCACTCACCCCAAGCATGGTGGATTCTCACATCCGCGAAAGGTACTCATGCATGGAATTTCAGCTTTTGGGTCATGATATGTTCGTAAGTGCTGAAAAAATTGAAAATCATGAATATGGATGATAATTCTGCGTACGAAGTACACACCAGTTTCTTGCGTCTCTTCTGACGGTCACTGGGCAAGAAATGGCTGAGGGCAACGTAAGCCATGGCGGGGCGAGGAAGCTGTTACGAGGTAAAACTACGACAAAGGCGACGACGACCAAGATGAAAAGATAGCTGCCGAATGTGGGTCGCCGCAGTCGATCCAAGCACACGATAGCGCTGTCGCGAATGCGATTAAAGCCTTGGAAAAAATCAAAAGAAGCCTACGCTGGATAATCTTCCACCTGCTTTAAACTTAGCCACAACTCCATCTTCCCCGCGTCATGAGGGACTCGTCTTTCACGCTATGTGAGATGGAGTGATTCCTTTCAGTTGAGAGCCGGCTTTTTAAAAAATTTACCAGTTGAGATGATCACCGCGAAATCTTGTTGGTCCAAATTCTTTACATTACTTTGTCATTTTTGGGCCCAATTTCATCATTGAGCCCGGTAGACCACCCCGGTAAACTTGAACTGGCGCTTGAATAACGTGGGGTTATGAGGTTGGAAGGGGTTGAAGATGAGGATCCGCCATCAGTTCTCACCAGTCATCTACCATTTTTTCATAGAATGTTGATGCGACCGTCAAAAACATGAAAAAAACAGTTTCGGCACAAACCCCGGATGCAGAGCAACTTGGAAAATGGCAGCTACAAGGTCTCCTAATGGGAGAAGACTTCAAAAACGATTTGAAGCGGAATTTAGATTTAATTTTCTAGTGTGTCCAGACTGACTTTCCTTTACGTATGAAAGTTTTCCATGAACCCTTTCGTCATTTTTCTGCATTATAGAGAACAAGCTACACAAAGACATGAAAAAGTAATATGCGGTCTTCTGCGCGTACGATGCCTTCACCTATTGAGAGAGAGATCTGACATTTTGGAGACGCACAAGCTTGAACATGATTGCTGAAGTTCTCTCCCTAGCTCGATCCACTATCGGTATTCCTTCAAGGCCAGTATAGAGATCCGGGGTGGTAGTAGTCTGCATGGTGGCCGCAAGTTAACCGCCGCTAAGCGGGTGGTTACCACGCGGTCAGTGGGTAGCTGATCACCAGCTCGTATGGCGGCTAATAAGGCATGAGAGAGGTTTATTCTATAACACTACTATCGAAAGTAGCTTGCTTTTGAGATTGGAAGTGGGTGAAGAGGGAAACCTCGGCTTGGAAACTGCTGATCCTGTTTTGAAATGAAAAATTGCGTGGTCACTGAGCAGTTTTTCAATGGAGTTTCACTCTGCGGCAAACATATGAGACCACCGTTTAAAGATCTTCTGACAGACGGTGAGAAATATGTCTGCAGTGGAGAGACGAAGAACGGTCTCGCAAAAAGTCCTGTGAAGGACTTTTGCGAGCGGTTAACACAACTCGTTTTCCAGCTCTGTTTTCTCAAAAATGCACACTTTTGAAATTTCTTTTTCTCGCACTATGTAGCAACAAAGAATACCAAGGTAAACATGAATAATACGTTACCAATTTGTAGTTTGTAACTTCTTTGGTGTTTATTAATCATGTCCTATGCAGATAATATAGTACAAATAAGCAGCTGCGAGAAAATGTACATTATGATGTTCTTTTCCCTTTTAATAGCCTTAAAATTGATGAAATCCCATTGTCTTCTCCGATTTCCAAGTCTCCATACCTTGCCCTGCAATTATAATGATCCAGGGGATCAAATCGTTTGCTGTGGCCTCGAAAAACGTCAACGAACTGCTTCGAATTCAAGGATTAGAAGAAACTGCGGATTCATCCGTCGCTTCTTGCATGACTTAATGTGTAGTGGTTGTGTTGTTCCAAGTTACAGATACTTTACATTGAATTAAAATGCTGATCCTTGTTACAGGGGTGGTTAGTTCACGGCCAAGCTGTGGCTGATTCGTGGTCAACCAACGGTCAAGAGCACGTGGTTGACCCGCGTAAAAGACAACATTACTACCACCCCCGGTACTACGAGCTGCTCCATGGGCACACTGTAGCTGCTGCTGCGATGAGCGAGCCAGTGAAGAAAAATGTAGCTTTTCTAGAAGATAAGTCACGGCAATGTGGTATTTCATCAAGGTTGGGTTCCTGCTCATTGTGCAAAATCTCCGATTTGAACACCAATTTTCTCGTGCGACTCACATCAGTTCGGTCGCTCGCTATTATCACGAACTTAGACCTGCTGATTTCTACTTTCAGGGCTACTTAGAAAAATCATGGGGGACAGAAAAATGCAGCTATTGCTGAATCTAGGTGCTGAAATGAAGGGAACTGCCACAATTTGGATGTAAACTAAAGGAGGCAATTTGGACCAGTCTCTCCAACCTTCTAGTTCTCATGGATAGCCGATTAATGGAATAGGAAGACAAAGTCTACGAGAATTTTCTAGGCGAGTTTTTGCAAGCGCCTATACTTTGCGGCCACCCTGCAATGATGCCGTGGTGAGTGTGCATGAACTTATTACCATGGCCGACTGCGTATGTTTTAGACCTCAAACGGGCTTCGATGGACATAGGGAACACCTTTGATGGTTTTCAGATAAAGGGCAGCAAAAAAACGAAACGAAACGCCTTCCAAATTACAGAAAACGGACTTTATAAGTGTTCCAGTGGTCAGATTTTTTTCAATTGTTGGCAACAACGCCAGCTGATTCTCTGCAAGGCTTTGAACTGCGGTCTAGAATAATGGTTTTTCGTTGGGAAAAACAACGCATTTGTCCTTATTTTGTTTGACGAAATTTTTTAGTGTTTTGGGCAACCCGTTTCACGAGCACATCGCCCCATTCAATTCCTCTTTCACCACATCCGTCCGAATCTTTTGCATACGTCCAGGCAGCGTGTCCAGACAGGACTCGGAAGGATCCTTAGAGAGTGTTGAGCAATGCGATCCTGCGGTCTTCTCAAAATTTGCCCAAACAAAAGAAGACGACCTTCCGTTGCCGCTTGAGATGGCGTTGAAAAATGTTGGCACCTCCCTCGTGTCAAGCGTTGATTCAAGGCTTCGATTTTGTTGTAGAGATCTTCGTTGTGGCACATACGCCGCCAAAGACATCCAAGCAAACTTCTAAACAGCTTCCTCTCCGTATTATCCAACTATTGCATCTGCGTCTTCGGTGCTGCCCACGTCTGCGATCCACACATCATGATGGAGCGAATATAAGCAGGCACGCAACTTGACTTCCTTCGCGATGTGGATGGACCACAAGCAAATGGTTAAAGAATTGAATTCAGATGTAGCTTTTGTACATAGTTGTGGAATATCCGCCGCGGAACTACCCTCGTTCTTCAGCAAACAGACCAAATAACAGAAATCATCCACCAGTTCGATACGTTGTCCGTCCACACAAGCTCCCGTTGAAGACCTCAGAGAGACCCACATCATTCAACAATCACTCGGCATTGAAAGGAAATTCAGGAGCGATGTTTACTTCGCAGGAAGTGGACTAGCGACCAATAGATGGATTGTGTTCAAACTGTGGCTGAGGACAGTAACACATGGACACGATTGACTACTACGACGGCACACCTCGGCGAAGATGCGAAATGACGGCGTCAGGCGAAAGCCAACCGGTTAAGTCAAGAAAAAGAAAAAAAAATGAGAAACCACTGCTGGTGCAGGTCAAAGCGTGGCAGCGTTACCGCAGCGTAGAATTCGATGGTAACTAAAGGGTGTTGAGGACTCGCAACCTGATCTTTGGAATACATTTGTAAGCCTTTTCTGCATTTGAGAGAGCGTTTCGTTCCGTTATTTTGACGCTCTCCTGCTAGCTTGTGGGTGAATACATTGTTTTTTGATTAAGATGTAGTTTTCATGGAGAGAAAAGCATAAGAAAACAAGAATTTATTCACAGTATACTTGTTTGTTCACTCCACTACACATCAAACATAACAGCAACAAACAGTGTATCAGGAATTGATTCCATCCGTGTTCGTCTCCTCCTTCTGCATCTTGGCGCACACAGGTATTTTCGAAACGAATTTGATCTATAAAAGAGCACAGTAGATTTTCGGTGTACCTCCTGGAATAGCAATTCAAGAAAATGAACAACTCTTTTTTCTATTGGGAGGCGTACACCGCATTTTACTAATTAGGAGTGCAGCATGTTTTTTCTAGTAAACCTCTTATAGCAGTACACAAAAAGGGAGGGCCGAAAAACAGGAGTACGCGTTTTAGTCGAGTCATACCTACTAGGATTACGTCTGAAAAAAGCGGATGAAAAAGGAAAGAATTAAGTTTCCGGCGTTAGTCAATCCCTCTAGGGTCTGCGCCTCACACTCGAGTTCCATTCAGAATAGTAGAGGACTTTAATGTGTATTGGACCTGAACATTGACTTGAGGGGGGCAGTCGAAGGTCAAGGCAGCAGTGTTCTCATCCTGCCAGACAAGCCTGGTACCAAGCTTCTATACCCCGGAGGTATAGAAGCTTGGTCGACCTTGGGCGAGGACTGATCAGTCGACCGCGTGCGGCGACAACGGCGCCTAGTGACAGTGCGCCACACGGGTCCTAGAAAATAGCCAATCTGGGAAATGGAGAATCGTTCTAATTTTGGGATGTATTTCCATTTGGAATTGTCGACGAGTGAGACTTGCTACATTCTCAAAGAACTGCGCTTTCACAATCACCATGAAAGGCCATGAAATCAAAACCGCAATACTCCAGAGGCAGCTCGTGACCGTAGTTGGGATAACAAAGTGAATCGGACCGTACGGTTTGCAACGCAATACTTGCGCATTTTGAAGCGCCAAAAACGTCCCACAATGCCGCTAAATGTGTAGCAAGTTTGGCCCCGCCCTCCCCGTCTAAATTAAGGATGCTGCGTCATCCTTCCCCTCAGTAATCTATGAGGATTGCTCAACAAGTAATCCACACACGTCACTGATGGTGAGGGTGGCACAGCACGCCTGTTCTGGAGGGGGAGGGCAAATACAGGGGATGTGAAAGCAACATGCATGCATTCAGAAAACACGGCTGGAAAATTTAAGGACATTTTCTCTCTGCAGTACATCTCTACAAGAAGTTCACATCAAAAGACGTCTCAAAAATAGAAGTACGTGCACGTATTTGCAGAACAGCAAGTATGGTATTTATGGAGAAGGCTGGAGATTCCAGCTCTCTCGAGTGTTTTTGATACTAGTTATGGCTTTTGAAATCTTCAACACTTGAAGCTTGCAATCTTAAAGTAACACTAAATTTGAACAACCCCTGGACAGAGTATTAGTCGTGGTATATGCTACCGCGATCATGTTTCACCATTTTTCGGTGCCATATTTCGGCTGCCTAACTTGTAAGGTTGTAGCTCCTATACACAGTGTGAAATTTGTTGGAAAATATAGGTTACATATGTACCATGTCAGATGGAAAAATTCTGATTTTGCATACCTTCGCTCTCAGCATTCGAGACACATCGCCATTGAAAAATAACAACGTCCACGGCGTTATGAACGTTAGGAAACCAATGAAGAGAGGTTCAAGTACCCGAACAGGTAAGAATTGATGCCCCTTAATGCGCAAATCTCATTGAAAACGTGAAGACATAGCGACACGTCTGACGTTAAAGGCATCGTTCGTGCTAAAAACTCTTTTCCATCCTCAGGTTCAATTTCATTACTGAGCCCTATAGTTCACAGCGGTAAGCTTCGGCGCGTCGAAATTATGGGGTTATGAGGTTGAAAGGGGTAAAAGATGAGGATTCGCCACCAGTTCTTACCAGCAGGATCAAGCCTACACTAGGACGATCCCACTAAGGGAGCAGGGGGGGGGGGCGCAGAATCGGGTCGTGTGCGAGTAAAAATCATTATCTGCTCCGCTCAAAGGAATGTTCTGTTTCCCATGTTTCTTTTTAGAAGTTCAAGCTTGGATTTGCCTGCAGTTCAGTTCTCTATTTTTTACATTTTTGGCCCCCGAAAAGTCAAAATATCCTCTGGTTCCGGGCTAAATTTATTCTGTTCCCTCGCTTGTGCGGAGCGAGGGTAGAGACAGCGAGAAAGTGTGGGGAAAAGGTCACGCAGCGTACGCGCGCAGACGCACGCGATGAACGGAAATTATTTGACTCGGAAACAGAGGACGCAAACAAAAATTTTCATTCAGAAATTTGTTCTTGAGTGTAAATAGCTGTAAACTTTCTATGTGATCGTTCGAATTCTGAAGTGATGCAATATGGATAAATAGCATCAACAAGTAGTGCAAACAGGAGAAATCAAGCATCCCCAGACAAGAGTTCTTTTTCCAATGTTTCTGAAGTGATTTTGCTTTATTGAGAGCACACTTGGCGAACGTTTTTTGAAACGTTCGCCAAGTGTGCCCACAATAGAAGCAAAATCTACTTCAGAAAGTAGAGTCCGGGAGAACTTTAGTCTGAAGAATGGACGGGGCTACGACGGTAGATCACCCTGCGCGAATCGAAACCCCATCCTACAATGAGACCGCCAACCAGGCTCGGCCAGCCGCCTGGTGCACGGGTCAGACTAGATCGGAAACGGGAACTTTAGAATGATCTATCGTTGTGGGAATCAGAGAGCCAATACCTGGCTGTTCGTGGCTATTCGTAAAGTGGCTGGCTATTCGTAAAGTGGACAATGTGCTTACCTTTAAAAACCTCTTGGAATTTATTTACAAAAAGATTAGCTGTGGTGACTCTTCTAGAAAGTTCACGTATTTCACCTTACTGGTAGAAAACAATGTGAGTGTGACAAGTCCGGAGGTTGTCACAGTCGTAAAAGTCGTTACTTACCTATGCAGCAAAGGTTTTTTTAAACTTCTGCAGCATTTTGGGACATACTTTTTTAGATACCAAAAAGTTTTTCTCAGGGTCCAGAGGTATTGAAGTTCAAAGGAAATATCGTTTTCCCACCCAAACAGAAATGATTTTTAGAACATTTGCAACATTTGAGGACTTACTTTTTTGGAACTAAAAAAAAGTTTCTCGGATTTTTTCGGACTTTTAATAGTAAAGTAGAAGAAAAAACTTTCCCCATGGATTCTGTCCATATGGGGTTTGTTTCGAAGCTTCCCACCAGTACTATCCACAGCTCTAGTTTGAGACCCCTAGCTCTTGAATGAACTGAGAACTAGCCATTAAACAAGGAAAATGTTGACAAATTTTTATATATGCAAAAAAAAAATCGAAAAAGAAAGTAGAGAATGAATGACATAAAAAAATTCGAACTTTTGTTCGCGGAGGAGGGGGTGCGCAGTGATGAGTGTGGCTGTTCGGAACTGTTCCGTTTCCGATTCCGTATTTCCGGTGTTTTTTGGGCTGTTCCGCTCCGCTTCCGTTTCCGAGTTTTTGGGCCCGCAAACGGAATGAATTAGTGCAACGCTATCTGTGATTGTTGGTCTAGAAAATATTTTCAAAGGTTTTATGAGACGGTGAGAATCACATCCAACCTCTTCGTGTTCAAGCGAGTATCAGAGCTTGGCTGAGATCATTCACGAAGTTTGGGGCATGAGATTGGAACCCTATAAAATAATGACACGAAATGGGCGTGGCACGAATCTAAACGCCTATTGAGGATTTCTTTTTGGGATTATGTAGCTTTTCCTCTCAGATTCAATGATTTCTTGAAGCTTCTTTTCTTGATTCCACTTCTTCGCTTGTTTACCGCCACGACAGTAACAAAAATCAAGATAGTTTTTGTTTCGCACTTGCAGCCTGTCTTCCAGAAATGAGTCTCGTCGGAGACAGGTGGGGGTGACCACGGGTAACGGCGAGGCTCGTTTGAGGCAGATCATAAGAGAATTTCCCCATGTCGCCATGGAGATTTTTTTATATTTCAAATTTAATCGTTTGATATCCCCTCCAATAAAAAAATATGGATCGGAAGAAAAAAAAAGTGGTTGCTGATTATCTGAAAAATGACTTCTGATCATCCTTGAAGGTCACTTGAGGCTCCGTCCATGGCGAGAGCGTACGATTACGCAAAATCGATGGTCATCGTGGACACGCGATTCTCGGGACAGGGGCTCTCTACACACCGAGGGAGGAGTTGTCCCCCTTGCGACTTTAATTCCACTCGGGGCCACTTCGCTCGCGTTGAGGCGCGTAACATTTCAAACTGCAAAAACGGGACAACGTCTCCCTCGGTGTGTAGACAGCCCTTGTCCCCGATTCTCTAGCCGCTCACAGCCGCTTCTTCTCGCGCGCCCTCGCCCGCTCGCCCTCGCGCGCTTGCGCCAGCACCACGAAGCAAGCAGCATAACTATAGCAGGTGGCACTAGACTTGTAGTAAAACTACTGCCCTCGCTGGCCATTTTTCTTCCGTTTCCGAAAAAGAGTTCCGCACAGCCCTGATGATGAGTCACCCGCTGGAAGTGGGAGGGGGGCGCACTCTCCACCGACCGATCCCGTTGCCACGCCTGACCCTGCTCACCAGTTATCTATGTACCACTTTTTCATAGAATGTTGATGCGACCGTCAAAAAACATGGAAAACAGGTATATAATAAACCCCACATGCAAGAAAACTCTGAAAATGACAGTGAGAAGATCTCCAAATGCAGGAAAGCTTAAAAAAAATGACTTGTGCCCGAAGTTCAAACATATTTTTGTAGTATTCAGACTGACTTTCCTTCAGAAATGGAAGCTTTAATGAATCCTTTCGATATTTTCGTTCACTAGAGAGGCCAAGCTACACAACAACACGAGAAAATAAGGGTTTCTGCGCGCACGATGCCCTTAGAGAGTTTCGGCAAGAACTCTTTCAATTATTCCTCCTGGAACTATTTTTTCTTGAGTTGGATAACAAGAACCTATGAACTCACAGTTACGATTATTGAGACTATCTGTATGAAATTATACAGAAATATAAGAAAGAAAGCAGCGACAAGTGCTGCAACTGGGATACACAGACGAATTTCGCGCTTGCGCTCCCTGGAACAACATATTTATGTGGATTTCGATCAATCCGTCCTGCATTCATCCAATGATACCATGACATTATTGGAAAATGAGTGACTCAGTAAATCAGAATGCAAGCAAAACTTTGCATGGGTAATATATCTGAAAATTTCCAACCAGGATTTGAAAGTTGTTCAACCCGAAGCTCTTATCCAAATCGTGACTTTCAAGGTGAAATCCCACTTTCTCAGCCCTTCACACAGGTATCATTACTTAGCCTGTGAAAACGTCGAAACTACCCGCTTTTTTTGGTAGGGTGTGGTGCCGCTAGCTCTCTATACGATAGGGTAGCTTTTAATCCCCTAGCCCACAAAGCAGGAATTGAAGTAAGAACACTCTGAAAGTTTGGAATCTCGCGAAGGTTGGCCTCGGCATTCTGGTGGCTTACAGTGCGTATCATAGGTATAGACGCACCCACAAATAGGTGGTTATTGGGATTGGATCAAATTCGTCACGGATAGGATGATTACCACCGAACTCGCCATACCGAAAAACCCTAGTGCACAACGTTTCAGGGGTCTGAGTGAAAAAGTACGTAACTTTTGACATCTAATCCCAAAATATGTTGTATCAAAAGTATAGACGCACTTTCGAAAATGAGGCAGAAACCCTTTTCCCCTCGAAGAGGTCTTCTGACTCAAATGTTTATTGAGTAGGGATAGGTATTCACAACTCACAGTTCGAATACCTTGCGGTCTCCGCCACTCCTAGATCTAGCTAGTCCAATTACATGCGGTGAATCGAGTGGGTATGACCAACCCGAGATTAAGTGAGCAGCTCTACCGTTCTTCGAGGGAAATTGACGGGTACCAGTGATATTCTGACTCATGATGGAGCAAAGTGATTTTCGGAAGACCGAAGAAGCCGATTGCTTAGAAGGTTCGAGATCTCGGTCAATTTTTTTCCAACTCGAACCCTGCGACCAGTGCGATCCCAGCGGATTTTTCGACTTCTGCTAGAAAGAACACGGTCTGCAGTCGCGGTTCACAGAAGAAAAACATTGTTCATCGTCGTCTCCGACATGTTGCGTACCCTACTGACCCACTAAAACACGCTCGAGTGCAGCACACCATGAAGATCACAGCAACGGAATTGTTCAAAACGGATACCTTCTCCTCTAGCCATGGTAGAGCAATTTTTATGAAAATTTAGGGTACTGGTGAACTTTGTCGATAAGCAGAGAGCACATACTTACAGAAGAAGTTCATTAGTACACTGAATTTCCATAAAAATTGCTCTACCTGGGCTAGAGGAGAAGGTATCCGTTTTGAACGATTCCGTTGCTGTGATCTTCATGGTGTGCTGCACTCGAGCGTGTTTTAGTGGGTCAGTAGGGTACGCACCATGTCGGAGACAACGATGAACAATGTTCTTCTTCTGTGAACCGCGACTGCAGACCGTGTTCTTTCTAGCAGAAGTCGAAAAATCCGCTGGGATCGCACTGGTCGCAGGCTTCGAGTTAGAAACAAATTGACCGAGACCTCGAACCTTCTGGGCAACCGGCCTCTTCGGTCTTCCGGGAATCACTTTGCTCCATCATGAGTCAGAATATCACTGGTACCCGTCAACTTCCCTCGAAGAACGGTAGAGCTGCTCACTTAATCTCGGGTTGGTCATACCCACTCGATTCACCGCATGTACTCGGACAGTCGGGGCTTAGTACGTCGGCACAATACCGTTAGTACGCCGGCACAAAGGAATCGGCAGCACCTGTACTGTAGCTGGTGATAACAGCAGGATATGCTGGCAACGACCAGGAGCTCCTGTTGCTTGTGCTGGCGTACTAACGCTTTCTTTATCGTGGCACGCGAGCTATTGCCAGCCACTCACTCCTAGTGTCTGCTGACACTCTTCCATTGATTTGTCTAATACGAATGAACATTGCAGCATCCTCTTGTACGGCGGCGGCGGGTATATAAGGCGGCCAGTCTCGCTGAGGGGGCAGTTGGCCGTTTGAGGCCAGTCCGATGAGGTGACCTTGTGTCACTGTTCGGAAGTTAATCTTCGGAACGCTGAGGGGTTCATCCCCATCGCCCATCGCGAGGGAAGCCTCATAGTTGCGAACCGTGGCAAAGATGATATCCTTATTGTGGACCGCGGCGAGGTTGGCCTCCTTGCTGCTGGCCGTGACAAGAATTATATCCAACACCGATAAGGGGGGTGGCAGTCCGAATTCGGTCGATAATGAGCGTTAGTACGCCAGCATACGTTGGCAGGATATGCTGCCGCAACCAGCAGCTCCTGCACACAACCAGTGTTAGTATGCCAGGTTTGCCCTGGCGTACTAACGGTATTGTGCCGACGTACTAAGCCCCGACTGTCTGAGTAATTGGATTAGCTAGATCTAGGAGTGGCGGAGACCGCAAGGTATTCGAACTGTGAGTTGTGAGTACCTATCCCTACTCAATAAACATTTGAGTCAGAAGACCTCTTCGAGGGGGTAGTGTTTCTACCCCTTAGATGCCAAAAGTTACGTACTTTTTCACTCAGACCCCTGAAATGTTGCGCGCTACGGTTTTTCGGCATGGCGAGTTCGGTGGTAATCATCGATTCCGTGGCGAATTTGATCCAATCCCAATAATGACCTATTTGGGGGTGCGTCTGTACTTATGATACGCACTGTAGTCGAGTCAGAACTACATGTCCAAGGTCACTGACTAATTCAGAAGTCTCCTTACTAGCTTCAATTTTATGTCAGCCAAAGTACAAGCGAGAGTTGACAAGCATAACAAGCACAAATTGTACTCACTTCGATCCGCTTCTCTGGGAAAAGACGTGACTTATGGTAAGTGCATAGAAAACGACACATAAAACAAAGAGAATTAGCACAACAGCCTCCGCATTCAGGGTCACAATCTGAAAATCAACAAGCAATGCATGCATGCATGTACTGAATGAAGGACTCTAGGGCAACTCTAGGGCAAGCCCATTCGCGAAACCTCGGAAAAGTCCCGGTCTCACAACGAATGCTTGATACACGCACGTGCCGTTCGTGTCGGATTGGTTCGAACGGCGGCGCTAGAAATCGCTTCTAACACAACTGACAAGGGAAGGATCATTACATGCCGTGGCCATTCCAAACGATATATGCGTTTTTAGAAGCGATTTTCAACGTGAAATTCAAATTGTTACACTGCCGCTGTGAAATGTTTCTCTGAACGGCGTGATATGCGTTTTCAGCGCCTAACTCGTAGACTTATCAGAAAGTGTAATCCATGAGTCTTCGTCGCCTCCTGAGATACACCGATGTGATTTTTACAAGAGGAATCGTCCCATAGTCATCCGGTGTAGAATCATCATCCCTGGTCTAGAAACCAGATCGATGCCTGAGCAGCTCGCAGGTAGGAGCTTGGCAGTCCGGTGCATGCGTTTCGGCTCGTTTTGATGAGAGGTGAACGGGTCGCCGTGTGGCGTTCCGGCCCCAGCCCGGGCGCCTGATAATCGATGCGCTGATATTAATACCAGGTGTCAGGGCTGGGGCCGGAACACCACACGGTGACCCGTTCACCTCTCACCAAAACGAGCCGCAACGCAGGCACCGGACTGCTGAGCTCCCTCCTGCGAGCGTTATCTCAGGAGGAGACGACGACCCATGGATTGCCCGTTATGATGAGTCTACGAGTGAAGCCCTGAAAACGCGTATAACTCCGTTCAGAGAGATGGCTCGCAGCTACGATGTGAACATTCGAGTTCTCCGTCGGAAATTGACCTTAGAAACGCATATTTCATTTGGAATGGCCACTGCATGTAATGATTCTTCCCTATAGAGTGCGTTCCGTCGTTTCGCGTTTTTTCTCTTGCACAGTGCTGGGGTGTCTTGCGAAGCTTTTGGCATTTAGAAACGTGTTAGTGTGCTTGAAATAAGGTCGGCTAGCGATGAGCCCTTTCCATTGGGCCGGAGTCATACTTTCCGCGACCAGCGACAGCGACAGTGCACATCAAGCATATCGATTTTCGGTCGATTTAGGTGGTAAACATTGTGTCGCGTCGCTCGTCGCTGGAAGTATGATCCCCGCCTTAATATGTCATTGGCTACATTTCCATAACGCAACGCGATATATTTCAGCGTGGTCTCTCTTTCTCAAACTTTTTTACCCCTTTTCGCTTTTCCTCGCTCCGAGATTTCTCCACGTTTCTCCATTCAGATTCTGAAAATATCCACTCTGGAGGATTTTGGCGTTTTCGTTTTTTTTTGTGGCGGACGGGAAATTGCCTCGCCGGCGCGCTTTTGGACACGTTTCGTGGGCGGAATTGCATATCTCCATTACTATAGAAATACATTATAGCATGGCGATTTCGGCCAGCTTCTGTTTTCTTGTTGCATCATACACGAAAACTGACGGCGTGTTGCTTCCATTATTGAATGACTTATGTTCTAGTTGTTGCACATGCAGATTTTGGTAGGCTCGAATCGCCTTCTTTTTTCATATGATCACAAATCGGGGAGCCTGATCATCAGAAATATGTACTAAATAAACGCCACAAATGAGCTGAGAGAAGAAAAGAGTGGTGTTGGCCGTTCTCTTCCCTCTAATAAGTTTGTCCGGATGTTTCGATTATCAGAGTCAAAAAATTACCTTGAATTCCGATGGATCTACGGCAGCTAGTTTCTTACATACGCAACCAAATCGGATTGAGTCTAGCGTCAGGATTGGAGTTATAAATAATAATGATAGAGTCCAATGCGTAAAAGCTATGACAATTGGAGGGATGGAAGCTAGCCGCTGAAATATCCTTAGAACATTTTCAGGTGATAATCGTTGAGTGCAACGGTGGCTTACTGGGATGCAGAAAATAGTGTTATGTTTGATAAAGGCACACGAATATGCATTATTTTCTACTTATTGAATGGCCTTGTTGCTGCGACGAAGTCTCACAAACCTCGTTCAGGATAGAGTTCGATCTGCATATGCAGATATATCGTTGAAACGAGATTAATGTGACTCCAAGACAGCGCAAGCTTAGAGAATAGTAGATCGCTTTGTAAGTGATATTCGCCATGGTTCGTTGGAAAAATGTTCCAATATCAGGTAGAGTACCAATGAAACTGAGTACAATAAACGCCGTGTAGCAGAAAATGTAGAACAAATCGGCCAAACCCTATACATAAGCAAGTCTACCACACTTCGGTATTTCCAGTGACAAGGGCGCACCTGTGAAATCATTAGCGTGTAGAAAGAGCTGGAGAAGCGCGAATGCTTTCTGTCGCGAATCAAGCCCACTATGATCGCCAAGTACAGCGGAGTCGATGTGTACGCAATCACAAAATAAACTATGTACGGCCAAACAGCTCCTTCCTGAAAATTGAGAAGAACAGTGGAGAATACATAACTTTTCATAATTTCTGAGTCAGTGCGCCTTTGGTTTTCCATGCAAACTGAATTGACAACAGGTAGGTCCGTGAGCCACTTCCGTTCAACAACAGGCATCATGCTTCTCGAATGTGCCTTGTGCCGGTACATAGATACGTTAACGGGACAATATCTACAGCTCTTGGGGGCCACAGGTAGGGCTCTAGGACGGCGGGTACATAGGTTTGCGAGGCAAGCATTGACTGATCGCTTCCGACGATAACAGGAAACGGCTTCGAATCTCATGTACTGTTTGGTTTTCGCAGAGCACTAAACTATCCCATTGCCATCCCAACCATCATTGCAAGCCATCAGTTGCCATTTGCAAATTGTGACTCATCCGAATCAGGTATAGCACCGATGCCTTTACCTGCCCTCATTCAGCTAGTGTGTCCGCACTTTGGCAGTCGGCTGGCAGATCAACGGTCAGCCTGGTTTCACAAGGCCGACAAGGGGTTGGCGAGAAGTCCTGCTCTCAACCACTGAGATTGCCTGGGTTAGGGAGCCCACTACGATGTCAAGAGAAGCTGAAGCGTCGGTGTTGCTCCACCCTCGAACTGCAACATAATCGAAGAGTCAACTACTCTACATTATATACTCCGAGACGCCGCTTGCTCAGGAAGTCTCCTTCGATTAAGAGCCTTCAAAGACACCTCGAGAGTTTGGAGCTCGAAGTTGCACTCTCTCAATGGTGAAGTTATCATTAGATGGGTCTTTGGATTGGATGGAACAGACCCATGAGAAAACCTCGTAAACAAATTTTTAGTGTGAGCCGCCAATTAATATTGTTGGATAATACTTCATTTCAGTCCTTAATTGTCTTCAAAAATAGATTAACTTTATTGAATTTATCAACTCACCACACCCTCTGGTTGTTGTTCCATCACGATTGTGGTCATATCTGACTGAACTGAAAGAAGTGGAACGCTGAAAAAGTTTCCTATCATACGCAGCCATGCCCAAAAGTATATAAGTGATATTCTCGTTTATAAAGATACTCCCAACAATGCTCATCCTTCTTTCATGGAACTTCGAAGGCATATCAAAGGAAAAATGTCACGAACGTCCTGACTGCAGTCGTAGACTCACGTTTTTCTCAATTCCGTGTGCTACACTAGACGCTCTGAAGGGACTCATTCTATGCCACCGTACATATTCGCAGTGATGAAGCACTTCTGCGGGTGGGTTATGATTTTTGGATGCCTTACTGTTGGAGGTAGAGTGTTGGAACGAATAATTTTTTTTGAATATTCGAAGAAACGATTAATTCGAATAATCCACTTCTTTGAATAATCGATTATTCAAATAAACGATTATTCCACCTCTTTGAATATTCGATTATTCAAATAACCCGAATAATCCACTTCTTTGAATATTCGATTATTCGAATTATTCGAATAAACGGATATCTGGGCAACACTATTGCGTACTATTCCATTCAATCCCCTCAGGCAAACTGGGGCGTCGACAACAGGTTGGTAAGTTGTCATCTCATAAACTGCACTCTCTTGACAACTCAAATCTTTTGTCAGCCTGAGAATTCAGGTGAAGTCCACCGGGAAAGTGGACGAATAATATCACCTTGAATCAGTTCCATAAAAATACGCATGTAAATGATACAATGTGGCTGTTTTTGCGAGACACTTTCATGTTCCTCAAGTGTTGCTATACTTATGCGTCGCTCGAAATTTAAACTTTTCTCTATAACTAAAGGTGAAATGGGCATTTCTAGCGTTTTGACAAAATCCTACGAGCAGTTTAATATATTGTACATACTTGCTATAACTATAAATTTATGAGGTACTGAAAATTGTGAGAAGTTAGAAGTCATTACGCTAAGATGTTTGAAATGTTAAATCAGGGCAAAATGGAGTGCGATCTTGTCGAATATTCAAACTATTCATGCTGAATATTCGAATATTCGAATAAACCGAATATTTCACTTCTTTGAATATTCGAATATTCGAATATTATTCGAATATACGAATATTCGGACAACACTGTAGTTGGAGGTACACATTAGCCCCATCCGTCTTGATTCTAACTGCTCACTCAAGCACGAAAACCGCTGGAGACATTCGGCCGTCACCGTCAAGAAATAGTATTTTCGTTACTTACTAAATTACTGCAGTAATTACGCTATGACATATGTAACCAACAATCTAATCTGAACCTTATCGAACGCTATAGGGCCTCACAGAGGCCAGGATCATACTTCCAGCGACGAGTGACGAGACGCGATGTTCACCATCCCTATCGACAGAAACGCTTGATGTGCACTGTCGCTGCCGGCTGTCGCGGTAAATATGATCCCGTCCAGAGTGGCGTCGTAAAGAAACTCGCTGAC
Organism: Aplectana chamaeleonis; assembly: GCA_029168955.1. Classification (NCBI taxonomy): domain Eukaryota; kingdom Metazoa; phylum Nematoda; class Chromadorea; order Rhabditida; family Cosmocercidae; genus Aplectana; species Aplectana chamaeleonis. The sequence continues at coordinate 48,894 of JAPDOI010000253.1, read as the reverse complement.
GCAGAGATGGTGTGAGTGATGGGGGGGGGGGCGCTACGCACAACAAACCGTGCCTCGCGTTGGGGGCGACCACCGCGCTTTCAGAGTACGCGAGCTCAGCGAGCCTCGCCGCAAGCTGGCAGCGACAGCATCGACGTCACGCGATGGAAACGGTTTAGACCGTTTGTTTATTTATTTATTCACGTAAGTCTGTTTAGCAGACTTATGTGCAACGAACAACATAAACGAAATCGGAAAAAAAGCATACAACAAGAACAAGGGAAAACTAACAGTTTTTGATCAGATAATGCAAGGTATCCAAAGCAGACACACTTATAGCCCGTGATGTCGGAGAGACAAGGAAATCGCTTCGTAAAGGCTTAGCGCTCGCCACGCTTGGCCTCGAACTGTTCACTTACAAGTTTTCTGAATGCCTTATGACTCACAGGGATGGATTCGAGCCACCCAAGCCGTTCGAATGCTGGGGTGTTTCTGTTTATATAGGAAAAGCGCCTGCAGTTTAGGTTTGAATTTTCTGCGCAAAATTTTTGGAACACCTTCCTTGGTACTCGATGTTCTCACCTCGACATCACTCCCAGGCCGGAAACGAAAGCCCGGTTGATACAGGATTTTATGCAGCAGCAGTAAGTCGTTCAACTTTCTCGTTACCAAAAGAGATGGTAGTTTGAGCTCCTGGTTTCTGCAGATGGCATTTGTTGATAATGGCGAAAACCGAGCTTCCTGATCATTAATAATTTGACGCTACCGTACCGCCGTAGTTTCTTCGTAATGGCTGGTGTTCCTCTGTGCCAATCAGCCCACTGTAAAAACACTTATCAAGCCCCAATCGAACTAACGTCGGCAAAGGGGTAAGAGACGCAAGGACAGAAATAATACTCGGCGACAAGTTATTGCCACGCCCACGCGAATTTCGCATTGACACCACTCTGAAGGGCCCTAATTGCGAGGCTCTGGCTCGTCGTGTCAATGGCGAAAAAAGTGAAATTTTTTATTCAAGGCCCAGGGCTCGCAGGAGTGAAGGTGCATCGGTCACGAACTGATTGTTCAGCTTTTGGCTTCAACACCTCCTGTGAGAGTGTTGACCGCGAAATAGCCCACCAGGCTCCGCGGCGGCTCCTGGCAGGCTGTTTCCCGGCTATTTTTGAGCTCTTTCTCGACTTCCCACGGAACGGACAAGAAGTAGCCGAAAAATAGCCGAGATATACCCGAGAAATTTCTAGAAGTAAACGAAATTAACCGGGACGCAATCGTCGCCGGGTCGCCGAGCCATCATCTAGGACCGCCAGCGGTTGGACGAGGCCTCCAGAGTCTGAACGACGTCCAAGTACCTCAAACTTGGGTAATTGAACCGATGGAGGTGCTGACATCTCAATCACCCCTCTCGAATGCGCCGTATATCTACCTGGAAAGAAATATCTCTCGACTATTCCGCGGCTATTTCGCGGCGAGCATTATTTGGTGGCTGTTTCGCGGCCATTATGAGGCAGTGGGGCATTTCGCGGCTGTTTCCCGGCCGAAACTTTCAGCGACTCAGTTGTGAGACTGTCAGAGCATTCTGAGAGCATAGAACAATGTGATAGGCTGCTAGTAATTAATTTTTTTCTGAAACAAGTTCAAATTGGGGACATGTTTCTTGTTGCGATTCCTTGAACATTGAGGTGATGACGTTGCCAACATAGGGAAAAAAACTGGTGAAATAGGAAAAGTTGGCGACAAAAGCGTGTTTAACCTTTAACTTGCTCTAACCCATTCAGGACAGATTTACTCAACGGTGGGACATAGGCTTGCTTACACTACGGACCGTATGGCCCTCCAGCGTGTCATGTTTTTCGAAAATCAGATTTTTCTCCCTAAGGAGAATTATTCAAACGTACACACAAACAATATATTGACCTATACTTGACTCAACTTTAAACAAAATGATCCGTCGGTAGCTACAGCTTGACAACATAGTTGACCCTTTTCAAAAACGCTATAGGCAGAATTGGAGGAAAAACGAGTAGCGGAAGTATTTATGAGACACTGGATGGTTTCTTTTTTCTCCTATCGTTAAATGTTAGGTCCCTGAGAACAAAACAATTCCGTCCAAATCTTGTTCATTTTTTTTTTGAAGACGTTGCAGCTTACTTGACTTTGCCTTAGTTTTGAGTAGTTGTTTTTTTGGAGAAAGAATGTGGAAAGTCCTGCGACACTATTTATACTTTATTGATAGGTGTAATACTGACTTGAAAAAAGAAAAAGCAACATACAGAGAGATGCCGTTCCAGCCACGTAGACCCACTGTTGCGTGTATTGATACTGTGACACAATCCTGCACGCGGTCGAAGCGTGTAGCCACCCCACACAAGCCGTGGTCTTGAGTGGGTTAGAGGAAGGGTTCTCGATAAAATCTGTTGTTGTGCTATCCTCATGGAAAGGTAGATGTGGCCATCACAAATGTGACAAATAAGTAAAAAAAAATAGACAAAAAGCGCTCAGGAACAAGTTATTGAAATATATCGATATACCAACTATCGAAATTCCTATGAATACCTGTTTTGTAAACTTTTATTCTGTTCCGTAAAGGCAGCGTTCACGATGATCATCATCGGTGGCTTACCGCAGTGAAATGATGTGCGAAAAAGAATCCTAGGCTCCCAGTGTTGAAAGAACGGTAGAAAACGAGCCAGGAGTGACAAAATAACGGCGGCGAACAAGCATTTTGGTGTACCAGAACCGCCTGATGCCCCAGATCCGCCCTCTCGATATGAACAAATGAAAACACAGATTACAGAAATGATCACGTGAAAGAAGTGCTGATAAGTGAGCTGTTTGCTTCATTGCACTGATAGGTATCATCCATCAAGCGGTCAATTCCTACACGCTCAAAATCAACGTAAACAAGAGAGGGCCTATCTTTGCTAAAAAACGCGACTTTGGCGTCCTTTTAAAGCGTTCTTCGCTATATAGGGCACCAGACCTGTAAACCACGGAGATATTGGAAGTGAAATTTGTCGTGAACACTGCCTTTAAGTAATTTTTTAGCACCTCTGGAGACTACTGATTACTTAGCCAGCAAAATAAAAACCGGATAAAAGGGCATTAATGCGAATGTCTATAATAAGGGGGCCGGCCGACACCTGTATTTAGCCGTTATGCCTTGTTTCAGAGCGTTTTCCCCTTAATTTTCAGGGTTTTCCTCGTATTTTTGCTTTTGTGATGAACAAATCTACATTCTCACGAAGAGAACTCGAAATCGTTTTTATCGCGAACCCTGCCTTTAAAGTGCTCCAATTTAAATTATGAAAAAATAACCATCCTCTACAACGCGACCCACTGGTCCCAATCAAGTCAAGAAAGTCCGGAACACTCAACAAGGAAATCCGTTTTTTTTTCAAGCAAAATTATTCCATCAGGTTATGAGGTGTAAATTCGCTCGTGGTGGTTTCTTTCAGCTAATCAACGCGCAAGAATTTGCACGTCGTCGCATGACGGAACAACTTTGGCTATAAAAGGGGTTTCCTCGTAAATTTCCCGGAGTTTCTCGCTATTATTGGGACCAATAAATTGCGCTGAAGAGGATTGTTCCTCCAAGATTCAGATGAGCGCATGTCAAAGCAAATTATAGGCAAAAACGCTTTTGTAGCCGAATTCGTCTATTTCGCCCTTTCCTACATATGTTAGAAGCGGTATTGTATTTGTGCTTGACTGATATGGCTATGAGATCTCGTGCAGAAATCGGTATGACTTTGAAGTTTCGTGCAGAAATCGGTAGACAGCTGTGAATTGACGATGGTGTTGTTCCGCTATTCTCCTGATATTCACACTGGCCTTGTCCAGGGCAAGAATCTCAGCATTTTCGACCTCAGAGAGAACGGATCCGTTTGGCATGGTGGAAATACGTTGACATAATCAGGTTGTTCAATAAGTTTTCTCGTTTGATAAGAAAAACACAGTTTTATGGTTCAAAATACACTTTATTATTCAGTATAATCTCCTTGAACATTAATACACTTGCTCCAACGATCCTCCAATGTGTGGATCCGAACCCCGAATTGAGAATACAGAAGGTCTGCAAAATACGCTTCAACAGCCGTTATGACCTTTTTATTTGATGAAAAACGCTTGCCACGCATAAATTTTTTGAGTTCTCGGAACAAATGAAAGTCGCTGGGGGTCAGATCTGGTGAATACGTTGGATGTTCAAACAATGCGAACTTTAATTCATGGATTTTAGCCATTGTCAAAATGCTCCTGTGACACGGTGCATTGTCCTGATAAAAAAGGATTTTTTTCTTCCGCAAACCGGGTCTTTTTTCACGAATTTTTTCCTTCAACTGGTCAAAAAGTTTGCAATAATATTCAGAATTAATTGTTTTACCAGCTTGCAAGTAATCCACAAACAAAATTCCTTTTGCATCCCAAAAAACTGATGCCATAACCTTCTTGGCCGATTTCCGGACACGAACCCGTTTCGAAGCCGAATAACGAGAATCACACCACTCTTTAGCCTTTTGTTTTGATTCAGGATCATGGTGATAGGCCCGAGTCTCATCCATGGTGATGAATCGGCGCACAAAAACCACTTTATCCTTTTTAAAACGCTCCAAATGTTGCTGAGAAAGTCGCATTCAAATGTGTTTTTGTTCCATTGTTAGCGAATGCGGCACAAATTGTGCACACAGCTTTCTAAAACCCAAAACTCCACTTAAAATATGGCTCACACTGCCTAATGAGATGTGTATAGCCTCTACTATATCTCTCTCAGTCAATCGACGATCTTACAAAACCATATCCTGTATTTTGGCGTTGGTGTTGATGCGCTTTTTGAACGTCCTTCACGTGGATCGTTTTCAAGGCTTGTACGACCACGTTTAAATTCAGCAACCCATCTTTCTACTGTTCTAATTGTAGGTGAACAATCATTATACACCTTTAACATTCGTTCGTGAATTTCATTTGGTGCTACACCTTCCAAAAATAAGGATTTTATCACTGCACGATATTCAATTTTTTCATTGCTGTGGCACGGCGACATTAAATGGTTTGTAAACAAAGAATGAATTGACAGATGGAAATGAAACTTCACCTACGTTCATATGAAGAGTGTAGCAACAAAACAAAAAAAATGGGCTAAGAGCAACGCCCTCTCTTATCGAACGACAAAACTTATCGAACAACCTGGTACATATGGTTTCAATCTTTGCTTCACTCTGACGCATGGACTAGGCAATTGGCCGTGATGGGTTGGCGGTCTCACTGGAGAATGGGATTTCGATTCGCGCGGGGTGATCTACCGTTGCAGCCCCGTCCATTCATTCGTTATTGCGGGTGGTGGCCATCGTGTATCAACACCCTCGAGGAGGAGGGAAAGACGGGGGAGGAGCGAGGTTCCCGATTGGACGCTCACGGGCTAGCCCCGTTTCGCGCCCAATCAGAAACCTCGCTCCTCCCCCGTTTCTCCCGCCTCCGCGGGGGGTGTTGATAAACGATGGCCACCACTCCGTTATTGCGCGAACTCTACCTCCATTCATGTCATAATCGAAATGGAAAATGTTGTCAGGCATGAGCAAGGGAGCATTTTCAACAGAAAGTGTTGCTATTATTATGATACAAAGACTTTAAAAGTTATATGCAAAAAAGATCTTAATTCTTGATGGTTTTCTGTAAAATTCTGTGAACAAAGGTTTTTGGGTACGCGGAGTTGAATGATGACAGTGGCGATTGATTAAAGTTTGCGTGGACATTGATATCAGAGCTTTGAGTGTGTTGCTATAATTATGGTACGCACTGTATCTGTGAAAACCGAAAAAAAGTCTACTCCTATGGGGCCTTCCTAATTAGCTATTGAATTCGATTATCACAGAAAGGAGTGGTAAATTTCTAGTAAGAACATCATGAACAGCAGTTACTTATCGCTGGTGCACACAGCTCCGCTGCTTTTGATAATAAACAAACTAGTGATTTCCAAAAGTTAAGGTATAGCAACATTCGAAACGAAACTTTCGTGAAAGAATGCGCACGAATAGCGTATATAGCTATGATTATTTCAAAAAGCTCCCTCCTCATGAGAAAGATTATTCAGAAGAATTCTTCTCTAATATTCAGTTAAATGTCAAATATAGTATGTCTAGGTCCAAACTCCACATGTCGTCGCTCTTCAAGGTCTGCAACATTCTGAATTTCACATCAAGGTCTGTCTTGGAAACGTTCGTTGACCAAATAAACTCAGATTTCAATATGAATATCTTTTTTGCATTTTGCAATATCTTAATTGAAGAACCTTACAATTTCCTCCAATGATTTCGAGTGCCCATATCCAACAAACGCAAACAAAAAGAAGAAGGGCAAGAGTTCAATTGATTGCGAATATTTTTGTTCTGAATGCCAGGGATATTCTATGCTAGCGCAGGTAAGGAGAAAATACAGAGACTGGGTCGAAGTCACATAGAGACTGATTGTAACTCGAAGTTTACTAGCTAGCGTAGAGCACACTCCTACCTACAAAACACAGACGCACTACCTAGCCTAGAGTGCATTGCCTACAATTCAAAAAGTTTCCTTCGCGGTCGAAGCGGCTATGGAAGCGTTCTTCGGATCGCAATGGGCAGGATTTGAAGCTGACATCAACTTCTGCAAACCCCAGCCACAACCACACGAAAAAAAACTACTAGCGATTTCGCAGACTGTTAGGTAGTTTTGTAGAAAAGCAAAATATTGTATTATCATTTCTGAGCTTCGACTCTTTACAATAACGAGACAATGCAGAGTTCAAGTACACACACAGTTTTTTGTCCGACTACTATTCCACGATACAAATGGGTTTGTACTGCTGGCTAGCACAGGATTTGCACTGGAGAAAGGTACGGGGAGATTAACGGCATTTAAAGACAGTTTTCAAGACTTAAATTTATATAGTAGTTTTCGATGTTTTTGGGTAGGTAAGTCCACCAAGAACAGGTGTATAGGGATGAGTCCCCACAGAACACTCAAGTACCGTAGAAAAACTTCAAATAAATCATTGGAAAAACTAATTATTGTGTGTTTCGGGAGAATGCGGACAACGCATCTAACCTGAGGTCGGAGAAATGGTTTCGCGCTTCGAAATTCTTAGGTTTATTAGTGGCTCTCGGTTAGTGGCTTTGCTTTCTGTTGCCTGTACCAAAATTTTTCAAAAATAAAGGGGTCATTGTACAAGCTGGGATCTTAGAACCTTTAGCGATCAAAAATATTCGGAAATTCGGTTCCAGTTCTTATGGTAAAACAAACGCTGGACAACTGTCATAGGACGTGGGCGGGGTTGTCCAATGGGTTGGCTGGCCCACGAGATTTTCACCCACTCCCCGGCCATTTTTCGCTACACTTCCGTTCTTACTCTTTTCAGTGGGACCCAAAGCTTACATTTTTTTGCCAAAAAAATCGACAACTTCTCTAATGTGAACACTGCTTTCAACACTCCCCTCCCCCTCCCTCCATTTTAGAGCGGAATTTATATGGGTCTTTCGCATGCGTGCTCGGAGCTAGGGAAGTGCCAGCGATGCTGAGGTGAAGCAGCATGTCGACCAGTGGACCTCAGATTTGGGATCAGCGCCTGAAATAACCCACACATCAAATCTTGATTGAGATCTGAAATCCTTTTCTTGAACGCTTTCAGAGCTACCCGACTGATGTAGAGTAGAGACTCTGCCAAAGACTGTAAACTTGTGGGATAATCAAAACTGTAGTTCATCGATGCGTAGTATCTGAAAAAGCAACTAATGGCCTTTTCTCCAAGTTCACCAGGTCGAACCAGCCTTATAAGCAAATTGAAATCCGAGTCTATCAACGATATTTTAGGCTGATCGAAAAGTCTTGGCAGCAAAACAAATTTATCCAAAGAAAAATCGTGAAAAGTGGGGTTGTTGCTGGTACACAGGTGCAACACCGAGAACCTTTTGGAAGCTTTCATGGTAGGGGTATATAAGGGCGCGAGCTCGTTCGGGACGGTAACTACAATGGATCTCACCCAACCTGAACTTCGACTACTTATCTTCTACGAGTGGCGTCGCGGCTCCTCGGCTTCCGAAGCCGTCACCAACATCACCGCTGCAATGGGCGAGGACAGCGTTTCCTACCGCACGGTAGCCCGTAGGACGGAGATACGGACTTGGAAGACAAACCGAGGATCTGCTGTGCTGCTTCTGGGACAAGCGCGGGATGCTCTACTACAAGTTGCTCCCTCTTGGCCAGCACCCGAAACAAGCTAGGGTTCACCTCCTTCACGATAATGCTCGACCTCACATCGCGAAGGAAACCCAATCCAAACTACAGGAGCTGAACTGGCAAACGTTACCCCACCCGCCTTACTCTCCTGACTTTTCCCCTTCTGACTTCCACCTGTTTCGTCCTCCTGGCTAAAAATACTTTCGCTGATTATGATGCCATTGTGAAGGCCATTGATGACTTCTTCGATTCCCAGTCCTCTGCTTTCTGGGAGAAAGGGATCAATGACCTGTCTGATAGGTGGATCACTGTCATAGCTAATGAGAGAGACTATATTGTTGATTGAATTGTAATGTTAAAAAAGGAACTAATAATTTTGAAAAACCTCAATAAAGTTGCCAAGCCTTTTTGATCAGCCTGATACAAACGGGGCGTTCATCTAAGCTTTGGACAATTCAAACTTTGACACATCCAAATTCATCATTTTAATACATAACCCTTATTACAGAGGCCCTATTTTCCTCCTATCTAATTGCATAATTCTAGCGAGCCCACCAGGAGTGCCCAGAGAGCATTTATTATTTTTCTAATGGTGAGGAATGCTGTGCGATGTTTCCTAGTAAGGCTCAGGATGAAAGAAGAAGATGTCTTGAATGGTCAAGAATCCGCTAGCAATGACGAATGCTCTCTGAATGGTAATCAGTCGCTTCACTAGGACTTCGACTACAATTTGAGAAGAGTACTACAAGAAAAACGATTGTCTGCTTGTGAAACATCTTCATAAGTCCTTTGTCCTGACGGTTTCATAGAATGCGACTGAAAAAAACAGGTGATTTCGCTGAACAAATTCCGAAAAAAAACAGGTGATTTCGCTGAACAAATTCCATCTGTTGGGCAACGTAAGGGCAACAGGCGTTCAACTACCTATGAAAAGCTTTTGATCTTCTGAAGGAAATGAAGAGACCTAAAGGCATCGTCCGCGCTGGAAACCGTTTTCCATTTTTTAGGCTCAATTATCCGCCGCCAGTTCTCACCAGTCATCTAGCACAAGGAACAAAAGCGCCATGTCAGGCGCAAGAGATACTGTATTGCAAACTCTTATTTCGGAAAATCTTATCATCCATACTTGCACAGTGAAAGCTTTTTACTTTTAATAGATTTTGGTGAAAGAAAGGTAAAAAGAATCTTCTCATCTAGAAAGTTTAAAGCGTAAAACCACTTCAGGCGTTTAGAAAAACTTCGAACGTATTGCCCTGGACACACCGAATTCGACGGAGGGGCGAAAAATCATTTTTTCAAAAGATACTGGAAAGGTAGGTAAAAACGCTTCTATTTTGCTAACGCTGGGTTTTTTTTAGCCTTTCTTTGCCATTATCGCTCACCTCAATACCTTGCCTACCCAGAAACATAGAAAAATAAGACACCGTTATAATGCCTTTAACTGAAAGTTTCTTGGAAGCGTCCCCAGTGCAGCACCTACACAACATGCAGACTCTATCCTTTTGTCTGGAGCATTCCAAATAACAAACGACCTTCAGGAAACAATCAGCTATCGAAACAGTTAGGTAGCACGATGTCAAAGTAGCTCAAAACTGCTCTTGAAACTTTCCCTTTACATTTCTTCTCTTCAACTCAGTTCACACAATATTGGTACCTGCATTGCTGAGTTTACATTATTTAAACCATTCTTATGCAACGGTTTCTTTACACAAACGTTGGAAACGCGACCATAAACACAAGCATAAATTTGAAAGGCGAAACATCAGCGGTAGAACTAGCCATCAACACTCTGTGCCGGATACGCGCAAAGTTTTCCACTGAAATCGTCAAGAACGCGAAAATAGCTTCGTGATTGCTACCGATATACTGTGCTAGCATATCGGAAAGCTCTTGTGTTTTCTCTCGTGTTTATTCGCTCGTACCAGCTCGAAAAACCAATACATAGTGAACGTAACCATCGCAACCATCAAGGGCGGCGTTCACGATAAAATGAATAGACTTGCTGGCCATTCTTTACTTCTAGCAAAAGATAATAATAGAGGTTACTGTAGCCTGCTCTAGCAAGCAGAAGAGCTAAACAATATCCAGTCGTCATTAGTAGGCAATGCGATAAACAGCCAGCATCTCATTCATTCTATTGAGAACACAGTGCTTTAAAGGAGCAGTCCAGGCTCAGGGACGAAATCTGAGCTTTCCACATGATTGTGAAGTAGATCCACCCCATGTAACAAGTGCCAAGTGCGAGCTCTCGATTCTTCCAAGTAAGCGAGATAGAGGAGGAAGCCACCTTGGGGCGCCCACACCGGGAAGCCTATTTGACACGCCCCTTTTACGATCTTTCGAGCTCAACAGTGGCGAGATGAGCGATGCTTTCCAATCAGTAGCCCCGTTATTCCCTTCATTCTCGGCCTCTCTCTACAAGTCTTGGACAACTCGTCCACCATGCTTCCGGAGATAAATTTTTGAGGGGCCGCAACTCCGTTCCCAGGGGGTCTTAAAGGCAGTGTTCACGATAAAAATTGTGTTTCAGTTTCCACTAGGAATGGGTAGTGGAGGGGCATACTGTATCGCTGACGTCGAAAGAACGCATGAAAACAAGCCAGGAAAAGCTCCAAAAGAGCCCGAAGTTGCCACTTCGAGGGCAAACCCCGAAAGCGCATCACACGCCCACCCACGTGAATAAATGAATGCTCGAAATCGTCAGATGAGCTATGATTTCCAACCATTCACCCCGTTCTTCCCTTCATTTTCAGCTTCTCTCTTCACTCAGGTCAGCTCGCATAGATCGGCTGCAAAAGACGGAAGTTACAAGCCTCGGACAACTCGTCCACCATTTTCCTTGGTTCAATCTTTGAGGGACCATAACTCCGTTCCCAAAAGGTCTCGAACGACTTCGGAGACATCATCAGAATCAGCATGGGGCGCTTCTCAAGATAGGTGGAAAAACAGAAAAACGATTTTCATCGTGAACACTGCCTTTAAACGATTCCAGAGACATCATTGGAATCGTTTTCGAGATAGATAGAAAAACTGAAAACCCATCAAGAGGTTGGACTCTGCCTTTAAAGGTACAGCGCACAACTTTAGAGGCAGTGTTCACGATAATCTTCAATTTTGAGGTTATTCGCTATATTGATTAAGTGGCCCCCGGGTAAAAGTAAAATGACGTAGAAATTGAGAAAAACGCACCAAAAGTACATGAAGTCCTTGAGTATCACCCCGTTCTTAAGTATGACAGCAAGTGATTGTTGTAACAATGAAATGTTTTGTGGAACCAACCTTTGCAATTCTCTACTCTCTATTGCTCTTTTCTTTCCTTAGGGCCCTAATTTATCCTGATTTGCATAAAATATTCTTCTAATATCGATTGACCCAATTTTCCACCGGTGACAACCACCGTGAACATGTTCATCCAACCGGACAACTAGTCCATGTTATAGAATAACGTCACAGAAATACGACGTTTTAATGGGTTTCTCGCCGTTCCTTCGTAATTTTGGTAACACTTGGAGGCCAACGCATCGTTTTATGTGACAAACTCGGAGACGAAAATCATTGTGAACACTGCCATTAAAGGCACAGGACACCCAAAAAATTCATTTTCAGATTTCATGCTTGTCTTGGAGAGAGTCACTCACTGATCATAGTGATATCTCTGGAGTCGTCCAAGACTCGCTTTGAACGGAGATATGGCTCTTTAGAAATGCCTGTATTTTGAAGGCAAAAAATTGATGGACGACTTGTCTCAGGCCTGTATTTCTCTTCATTCGCAATCGTTGAGCGAGAGCGAGCTAGGATAAAGAGACAATCCAGCAATGAAGTGAAGAACGGTGACTTGTTTGAATTCATCCATCCATCGAGCAGCTATCGAGTTCGAAAACCTTTCAGGGGGTCAGGCCTGTGGTGGTCGCTTGAATCTCGCTTATTTGGAGAAATTCAGATCTCGCACTTGGCACGTGTTATACAGGAGGGGTCTTCTACACAATTACCTGAAAATCTCAAAATTCATATCTGAGAGTGTACTGTGCCTTTAAGTACACAAAAATTTTAGGCCTATAATCAATCGTTGATACCAGCAGTGGTGAAGCCCACGAAGGCATGATGTTGTGATTTGTGTTCATTCGATATGCGTCTTCCCAACTTAGTCTGCTTTACCAACGTGCGGCAGGATTAAAAAGTGCATCGTATATGATGTGGGTCTTCAGAATCGCACAAAATGTGCAGCTACTGGCCTTTCCCAGCACCAGTGCTCTATCTATAGGGACGTCTCAGGAATTAAAAAAAAACACCTAAGAGCTAAGCTTTTGGTATAGAATTCTGCTCCTCGTTAGCGTATGCGTCACTGTCCGGTCGCGGGCGCGGGGAACGCGGTAAACGCATCGTCGTGTGCCCGAGTGTACATCACTTCAAACAAGAGAAACTGTCACTATTAAAGGCATAACACTTCCATTAATAGCAAAGTTCATAATGTTCCTTTACGCGTAAATTTACTTGAGTTCATCTAAATAAAAGACTGCCGCGTGAGCCATTTTGCCACGAGCGACGCTAACCTACCGCGCCGCAGCACGCGCTGGTGAGCAATGTCTGCTTCCCCTTAAAACCATCTATCATAGAAACTTTCCTGTTAGAAGTGAGAAAAGGAAAAAAGTAGGCGTACAATAGCAGAAAAGCAGTAACGTAAGACAAATAATTATGACAAAATAGGCATAACTAATAAATTGAGCAAACGAAAAAACTTTCAACACTGTTGTTGCCTTAGACGCTAAGCGTTTACAGGATAAAGAGCGAGTGGGCCGATGGTCAACCCAAAAACACCTTTTTTGTTGGCGGTTCATAACATGCAATCGTAAAAGTTGGTGCGTTATACCAGCCTCGTATTTCCACTAATACCTATAGCAAACCCACAGACTGCGAACGTGGCCGCAATTTAGTTTTCGAATTTTATTTTGGCGGTTTATAGACGGTTGATAACGACTGTACATTTTGGTATCGAGCTCACAACAGCGAATGTCTGAGGACTCTGGTTCCGAGCCAGATTTACTCTGTTCCCACGCGCGCTTGTGCGGAGTGAGGGTAGAGACAGCGAGAAAGTGTGGGAAGAAGGAGACGCAGCTTACGCGCGCAGACTCACGCGGTGAACGGAAATAAATCACACTCGGAAACAGAGGATTTGTTGATAGCTCAACTACAGCACCTTGTGTAAAGCAATCTTGGAGGATGCGTGGCGGAATGCAAACCTCCCTTTTTGAATGAGGGAACGTAGTGTTATCGCTTCCCTTGATCATGAGAATGTGACAAATAAATTTGATTTCTGTCTCTAATAGCATAAGGATTGAGAGCAATTATCGGCCGCACATGTTCTCAAAATATTATGGCTTTCCACAAAGGCAAAGAATAATTCATGGTGTACAATCAAATCGTGTCTTTCTTGTCGGAGATCAGACAAGCAAGCGGGTACTACTGAAGAGACAGTGAACACAAATTGAGATTTAGATATTTCTTCCTTATCTATGCCACAATCATTGGTCAGCTAGCGCCTTCAAACTAGAAATTTTAGAAATAACTCGTATGCTTGCATTCACGTATTGTTACATTATAAGAATTAGTTTGACCAAAGTTGATAGTGAACCTCCTCCTCAGACAACCTCTGCAGGAAAGAATCAAGTTGAGGTGATATTATTTCAGCAGTGAATCAAATGGAGGTTATACTGTTAGTTTTCTCAGCGTGTTCATCAAAGAAGACCACCTGGAATTAACGATCTTACACTTATGGTAATAAGAGGAGCGTGAGATGATCAAAGCTGTTCTAATTACTTAGAAATAACTAACGAAGCCTAATAGTTTGCGTAAATCAAGTCAAATTGTTTGACCATTTCCACCACGTATCGGTCACGACCCCCTCTGAGACACCCGTCAGAGTTGGACGTTAGCAGCAGCTCCACCCGGTCGATGTGCGAATGAAACACGCTGAACCTTCGCCCGTGATTGCCTCTTGTCCCAACCCATCTAAATTGGTTTAATAGTACTATCAATATCAATGCAGCGACGAGCTCGGCCCAAGCAGACTCATGGACGACCCAATCGGGATTACGGACGATTAAGACAGCTCATCGGCAACTAGGAGGACAACGCTGAACTGTCATCTAACTATGACGGAGACCTCACTCTAAGTTGAGGGGAAGAAAATCAAGAGAACATGTTGTTTCTTCTAGTTTTACAAGTGTGATGAAGCAAAAGGGATTTTCCTTAGCTCTATCCCTACTGTAGATGATGGCAACCTATTTGACTTTAAAGAAGTTATTTCTCGTAATATCAGCTCCTTTTTGATACTTCCCCAAGACGTCAGACACGCTGCCAAATTTAAGTCCTCTTGCTCACAGATGTTTGACGTTATCCCGCAGACTATTTAGCGGTCCTGAGCTAAAGAACTATCCCTGCCGTTAGCGCACATCTTCAACATTTCTTGCGATTGGGTACCGTTCCGTCGCTGCTGTAGAAGTTCATAGTCACGCCCTTTAATAAAAGTCTCCAGTCTGCATTGCACTCAGACTACAGGCTTGTAGCGCTGCTACAGGCCTGTAGTCTGAGTGCGATGCGACTGAGGAATGAAATTCCCCAGTCTGCATATCACTCAGACTACAAGCCTGTAGCGCTGCTTGTAAAATTATGGAAAAGTGTGTAAAAGAACGGGTCGATGAATTCTTATCATGCTTTAAAATACTTCCCGAAAAGCAATTTGGTTTCTGTGCCAATACATCCACGATAGACATTTTGCTCGATTCCTTTCACCAGTGACTGTATCATGACTCGCTGAATCATGCGACAGATGTCGTTTTCTATGATATCGCAAAGGCTTTGATGCCGTAAGTCATACAAGATTACTTCTTAAGCTGAGCAATATAGGTATAAAGAGTAACATTTGATGCTGGTTGAGATCTTTTATAACTTTTTAACTACCGTTAATTCTGTGCCAAAGGTAGGGATTCGATATCCTCGAATCGCTCAGCAGGAAGCGGGGTTCCGCAGGTCAGTGTTCTTGGTTCACTTCTTTTTAACATTTCTCTGCACGATCTGCCGTCGGCTTGCAGAATGAATCCTACCGTTAGTATAGAAATGTTTGCTGATGATGCTGAAATGTAAGTATCTTGTGATACAGAAATCAAAGACGAGGCACATGCTCTTTTGCAGGATGCAGGACGAAGACTGACGCCGCTTCTTAGAAGATGGACGATACGCCTGCTGGAAAGAAGGCTGATGCCCCATCTGCGGCGAAGACTGATGCTCCTTCCGAGGCGAAGGCTGATGCTCCTTCGGACGCGAAAGCGGCGGAGGCCTGAACAGTTGTTCCTGTCTTAATGTGTATATTACCTAATCGTATGTATTACAAATGATCTATTTTTTTCTCCAGTTTTAAATTATTGTTTCTATGAAATGTTTCTGTTGAGGCAAGAGTATGATTCTTCTCTAATACGCGACTCTAGCACGCGTACGAATCATGATTGTTGGTTCTTCGTCACTTTCTTGTTTCTTGCATATTGGTTCAGTTTATTATGCCGTTGATGTTGTTGTTGGATGTGATGTTAGTAGTTAATTTAACAATAGTTGTTAATTTGTTAGTAACGTGAATGAAATCATAGTGGAATGATAGGATTCAATTTCGGAGCTCGTTAAGTATATGTATGCGAAATTGGCAGCTAAAACTCTTTCCGACAAAACATGTGCCATTTATTTGGGGGAGCCGGAATCCTTGGTGACCTTACTTCCTGCACTCAGGTATTGTCATTAATGCTGTTCGCGTGGTCAAACATCTGGAGATACTAGTTGATGAACACCTCTCTTTTGATAAGCACACGTCGAAAACAATAGAGACTGCAAAAAGTGCGATGTTCCGATTGTTGAGGAGTTTCCGCTTGGATGATCTGCTCATTCTACCACTCCACTGATGTTCAAGACTTATGTGCGACCTCTCATCGAAAACAACGTAGTCGTTTGGAATCCTAAGAGAAAGAGAGACGTTGATGCTCTGGAGAATGTACACCGCTTATTTACCAAAACTGTCTACCTTCGTTGCTTTCGAGATAGTTCTGCAAATTTGTCCGCCTACAGTAGTCGAATCAAGGCACAGAAGCTTGAACTCTTGAAGAAACGACGTTCTGCCTCAAAAATAGTGCTTTCAAATAAAATGAGGAGGCTTGAGCGGAGGCCAAGATTTTCGAAGTATGGAGTTTTAGGCCGAATATAGGGAGGGTGCACAGCTCTGAGTTCCAAACTTTATTTACGAAAATCCTCGGTTGTCACACTCCTATTTCTATCGCTGCGCCAGAGTATGCACTACGTATACTTTAAGCCAATTTCTTCAAAAAACGGAGCATGAAATATATTCTGCAGGATTCCTCTATGGTCACAGTGCTATGAATATGTGGTTTGGTAATGCAACGGTGAAGAGAACACTCCTTAGGAGAGGAATAGCTCACACGATCTCCAACTGAAGTGCTGTAGACAAAACGAGGCACACTCAAAATTTCAACAAAATGATCACGATGTAAAGAGCTCTGATAACCTACATAAACCGGAATTTGCATACAAGGTAAGGGTGCGTGGCGATAAATCCTCTGCTTAGGTCACCCGTTTTTTCGTGCCGCTGCCTCACTGCTACTCGGTTGTTCCTGATGGGAGTAGCTGCTAATTTACGTGACTGTAGTATGTCGCGGTTAAAGGGTTACTTCAAATGAATTGCGACCCTTAAGCCATATTTTGACTGCAGGTGGTAGCTGCGGCCATGTGAGAGACAACTGTTCCTTTTTCATCGCGCAAAATGGAAAGGCGCTCCAGTTGTAATCGCTTCGTGGCAAACGTCCTACACCGCTGGTCCGCGGCTACGAAATCTTATGTTTTACTGCTTCGCTGCTGGAGGAGCGATTTTCGATTTTCCCTGATCATCGCTCCATTGCTGCCAGAATGGCACCGATGGAGCGATTGCCAGCGAATTGCACGTTTCGTCTAATGAACGTTGACCCTTTCACATGGCAATTTCAGTGATTACGAGTCTAAAAGTGTTATTGATGACTACCAGCTATTAATTTCACCGATTGATTGAATTTCTTTGATCATCCATGAGACTATACAGTGAGAAAAAAATCGCTACCGCTGCCAGATCGCTGCAGCAGCGGGGGTAAAATCGCTGCGATGAAGAACAGCAGCGATGGAGTCAAAACACCAGATCAAACTCGTGAGTGAACGTGGAGTTATTGATACCAGTGGCGGCTGGAGCCAACACTGGTATCGATAACTCCACGTTCACTCTCAAATTTGATCTGGTGATTTACACAGTGTTTGTATGCCTGGTGGGCCTGAGCTGATGCGCTTGGTGTTCTTTGGTTTCTGTTAAATATTGCAACCTCTGCACTATAGGGTCACATCTACTTATGTGGGTGCATTTATATAAATATATAATTCTGAGGTTAATCATTCGTCCTCGCTGATGTACGACGGAAGCGTCTGCACGACCCTGTATGGTTGCCTGGCAAGCCTTGGTGTAAACGACGAACAAGATCCGAATCGCCTTCCACCTAGAATGTCAGCGTCACGTTAGCGCTGAAGCGTTCATGGGGCTGGTCCCACGCCCTTGCCCGGTTAAAGACGAGATTTAGGGGACGACTACCTTCACGCATCAACGTAAAACTAGCTGCTCCAGTCCTCCACACACCGCGACCAGCCGTCTAAGGCGTCGAAAGGTATGGCAACCGGTAAGAAGCGATAAAATATCGGAGTACGCAGGACGCTTCAATTGAATGGACAAGCTGGACCGGACAAATACAGGCATCACGACTGTGTACGATTTGTTCTTCTTTCAACGCCCAAACTGTTTCATCTGAAGCGGATCAGAGCGTCTTTCTGTGAGCTACGGATTGGATACTTTACGATGTTATAGCAGTACAGGAGACAAAGAAGAACAAAGAGTCCGTGCAGAAATTGAAATATGGAAGATTGTTGCTTTTCGGAAAGGAAGTGGAGGGAAGGAACGTAGACGGTATTGGCTTCTTACTCAACAACACCATAGCGCCTACTGTGGATCGCATTTTATCTTCTCTCCGCGCCTGGCCATTTCACGACTCAAGAAGCCCAAAGGACATCCAGCAATATCTATCATTAACGCATATGCACCAACTACAGCTGCTGAGGATGGTGAGCTCGATGAGTTCCACTAAATGCTCGAGGATGTAGCAACTAAAGAAATAAGCTTTTACAAGATTTGTCTGGGCGACTTAAATGCTGTCCTCGGAAGAGCAGTAGATTAAGAAGGATGATTGGACCGTATGGAGGCAATACAAGGAACGATAACGGTCCCCGCCTGGCGGACTTTTGTGTAGCCCACGCCTGTTTCACGTTGATTCGTTTTACAAGAAGCTCGAAAGTCGAAGATGGACCCGGAAATCACCGAACGGAAAGACGACCAGTGAGATTGACCATTTTCTCGTTAATCGGCAATGAGCCCACCTAGACGTAAGCACTGTTCCACCACTCGTGACTGGCCCCGACCACAGAATGCTTCGTGCAAAGCTTCGACTCAACAATGACTTTAAACGAAAACAACTTTGTCAGAGATTTAGCAGCAAAGTCCGAACCGTGGATCCAGAAGTAATGCACCGCAATGTAGCCGATACGCAATGGAATGTTTTTGATGATTATACAGACCATTACGAGGATCTGTGTCGCAAGATAAAGAATGCCAAGAAAAATTCATAGGTTGGAGCAGCGGAGTCAACTGAGAGGTTGCGTGAGGAGATTAAACTGCTGCTGGAAAAACGCCGCATGATACACCTCGATCCGAATACCAGTCACGTGGAACGTGTTACGATCAGGAAGGTTTGCAGAGCTCAGGTATTGAGTAATTTGAAGCAATTTCGAGCACGGAAGTTGTTGGACACCGTGAACCAGAGGAAAAGCATCAGGTTTTGTCGACGTGAGCGGTCAGATCGCAGAGAACAAATCTCAGCCATCCGCGATTCCTCGGGTGGAATGTGCACTTCCCGCGCTGGAATGGAAAAAGTTGTGGTAGATTCCTACATCAACCTCTTCAACTCAACACTGTCCGTGCCGCGTAGCCCACACCTGCAATAGCAGATGACCTTTCTCCAATCCTTGAGAGTGCAACTGATTTTGCTGTCAAAGGGGTGAAGAAGAACACAGCTCCTGAACAAGATGGCATTACTACCGAGTCCCTCAGAGCGGGTGGACCACCTTTATGGAAAGTTCTCGCGGAACACTTTCCCAGATACCTCGCGTAAGGAGTCGTTCCCGCGCAAAGGAAACTGTCAAGAAAAATACTTCTATTCGAAAAGGGTGACCGTAATGACATCAACAACTACAGGTCTACTACTCTCAGTGCCGTACAAGGTCATCACGGAGATTCTGCTCAACAGGATAGAGAAGACAGAATGACTTCCAGCCCAGAGAAAAGGCCTGCATCCGGAAGGCTTACTGCTTTTTCGATCAGATTCAGGTGCTATCGCAAGCCATTGAACGGACAAGGAATTATCACCTACCTCTAGCGCTCATCTTTGTGGACTATACGAAGGCATTCAATTTGGCTAAAGTCCCGCCTATTTCTAACGCTCTTAGCCACACTGGTGTAAACGTCCATAACATCAGGTTACTGGGAAAGTGCAGCAACTGGAGCAACACGTAAAGGTGTCGATTGGAAAGGGTGTCAGACAGGGAGATACCAACTCGCCAAAGCTGTTCACGTCCGTCTTACAAGACGTGATGCGCCACACCGATTGGGATAGCAAGACTAGCACAGACTTTTCAACCTGCGCTCCGCTGACGATATTGTACTGCTGGGTTCTTCATCCGTGGAACCCGAAGAAATGATCAACGAACTGAACGCTGCATGCAAAGCAACTGGCCTCACAATGAATCTGAAGAAACCCCAAGTGATGCGCAACCAGCGGCGCGACGACAGCCCCATTCGTCTCCCTGGCCTTCTCCTAGCCTTTACGAACAACCACGTCTACCTCGGAAGGTGAACAAGCAAAACGAACTGTCTACGGAGACCGGATGAAGACGACGAGCCACCTGGTCCGCAATGGGATCGATATTGGAGGTGACAGACAAATTTTAGGATGTGAAGACACGAGCACGTTTGTTCAACACCACGGTGCTACCTCCGTTGTGCTATGGCACCGAGACATGGGCGGAAACAAAGGCGACAACACAAGCCTTAAGGACAGCTCATTGGTTTTGGAATACAGACGACTGGAGACTAATCGTCGTGCCCATCGAAGTGCTGCCCTACGCAGTGCTGGTCATCAAAAGCAGTCGCAGTTAAAGGACCGTCTCCTGTTCATGGCCCAGTCAGAACACCGATGGGCAGGACACGTGCTGCGCCGCATAATAGAGCATAGAGCTTTCATACAACAGTCTGGTTACCTCGTAATTGCCGCCGGCCTCTAGACCGCAATCCCACAAAATGGATGTCCGTCCCTTGCTCATGATCGGTCGAGGTGGTTGAGATGTGGTCTACACGGCGGCGATGCGCAGTGAAAATGGATCATCAAATATCGAAGTAAGCAAAGGTAATCAATTTAAGAGGTTCTCGCATAATACCCATGTATGAGAAGTAGGAAGAGTGAGCTAGAAATTAACATATTTTAGTAAATAAAATTGCAAACTAATTGTAAACATGTAACTGCTGTAAAAGAAGTAGGGGCCTGTGAAAATGTTCACGATAATTTTCATCCTCGTATAAAATATTTTATTGTCTCAACAAAGTTCCGCTGGGAGTAAAGAGGCAGGGTGAGAGCGGACGTTTTCATGCACTTCTAGCGCGTTTTTTTTTTCGATATCATCTTTATCGGCGCTCTATCCTGGGACCAAATAATCGTTTCAGCGAATAATATAAAAAATCAAGACTACTGCAAACACGATTTCGAGTCAAAAACTTAAATTACTTTCGACCGCCCCAGAAAGGTCAGGTTTGTCCTCAGCAAAATAGACACTATTTTTCCTATCCTGAACGACAACTCAAGTATCGTCGTGGTTTTTTTCCGTCGACCCCAGCAAAAATTGTCGAGTTCGGACTCGAATCAGTTTTTTAAAATTTTTTTCATATCCATCAGCCAGAACTTATCGTCGCGCAGCCACACTTTGAGCTCGTCACAATTTTTTCGAAGTCGAGTTCAAATTCGGATCTTGGTCAATTTCGGTTCAATTTTTCAATTTCAGTGTGGGGTATAGCCACGTCCATGAGCAAACTCATGATGGAAACTTTTTCTGTGTTTCTGAGAGAAAGAGCCTTTCCGCTACGAATTGTGTTAACAGGGAAAAAACTGGAAAGCATTCCGAGTCTTCAATTGTAAGCGGGTATAACAGCATTTCAATAGAAAAAGAGAGCGACGAAAGGCACAATTCATGAAAAAAATGTTTTTTGGCATCCGAAAAAAATTTCCCCCATAGAAGCTCATACGGTAGGCACCCTGTTTCACTAAGGTAAACCTTCGGGGGCGGCATTCACGTACGCAGCGGGTTAGGTTGGGGTTAGGCAGGGTTTGGAGCGTTGGCGCGTTTGCTGATAGCGGCGCGAGGGCTCAAAGGTGGTTAGGCTAGCACTGAAAAATCTTTCCCTTGCAAACCCTACGTAAGAGGGTGGGGCAGCCGAAACCCCGTTGAGACACCGACTACTGATTATCTCCAGCACTCGCACAGCAATCATAAAACGCGCCAACGACCCAAACCGTGCCTAACCCCAGCCTAACCCGCCGCCGACGTGCGTGCCGCCCCGGGTTAGAACGGAAGAACTGTGAGCTTTTTCTCAAATGAGCCACTGTCAGTTGTAGGCGAGTCACAGGTGAGGATCTCGTCATACTACAGATGAACTGAAGTTCGTGTTTTCTGGAAAAGATGACGTATTAGGTGTTATGTGTAGTTGATGATACACTCATCCGCCTAAAACATAGAAAAATGAATGGAAGCTTGTGAGTGGAGTTAAGGTTACAAAAATGAAGCAGTATGAAAACGTGTGTCTGAATAGAAGATATATTCCGTTCATGCAGCCCCGAAAGATCAAAGAATTGTGAGAATTGCCATCTCCAGAGTTCAACGTTTAATGTAGTGTACAGGATGAGAGCGAATAGAGGCTGTAATGAAGACAGTAGGTCGTTTTCATTGTTTTCACTGAAACTCACAAGTCTCGAGTCTTGGACTGTGTTTACGGTGGACAAATATGGCGTTTGCATGTGGCACTATGTGAGAAACTACGAAGGTCATCATGAACGGATGGAATAGGATGATGTTCAGAAGCTCGCTTAGTAAAAAGAAGATGATTAGGTACTTTATTGTCGTCTGCTTATGTTAGAAGAACATAACGTGTGCCATCTGCCACAGAACATTCACTTTCCGTGCCTCAGATATACTAGTAGAAGATAAAATGGAGACTATAAAGTAATACTAGTAGAAGATAAAATGGAGACTATAAAGTATTTTTTCCTTCAGAGTGCAGACTAAATTATTATCTTCTTAGTTATTGCTGCTTTGATACCCCCACGGATATCCGTACAGACAAAGAAATCTTTCAATCACCTCATTTATGAGAACTCTTACCGACGGGGCCGGATTATCAGTAGAAGGCATTTGACGCAAACCAGTGACGGAGAAGCTCAGAATTGTTGTTGAATACCAGCGGCGCAAAAAAGAATCATTTTATTCATCAAGCATACGCGGCTTCATTTACACTCATTCATGTTCCCTGCAAGAGGCAAACCAGCCAAGCTCAGGGCATCTTCTATAAAACCGTAAAAACGATTTGAGTTGTCAAAAAGGTCATAAGAAATTTTTTGAGCATAAGAATTTTTTTCGTCGCTTATTTATATATTCCAGGCATTTGTTGCAGAATTGTGAGCGAATTATGGTCATTTCCAGTTGCAGATTCCGAATATTTTCCTGGGATGGCACATACATTTCTCAATCCTCCTTTGTCTGTCCCCCTTACTAAATGCAGCGACTGTCAAAAGTATTTAATGCAATCGCCTTCTTAACAATGACACCGACGAAAAGAACATGACATCAGAAGTTTGTCTAATTGTCAGACTGTGACTCCCAGTGGCATCTTGCACTCAGACCCATAACCATAAATGTATACAAATCTGCGGGCGTGTGTAAAAGTCTGTTGGTACCTGCTCGTGGTGCCCCTGCTTCTACTGAACCCAGTAGACTTTTGAGTGTACACAGGAAACGTTCGAGCGATAGTGTGCGCGACTAAATCGCGGAAGTATTCCATACATTGCTTATAGATGTCGCCGTCCGGCACGCTGAGGCTTCTAGTTCAGTACACCTTAGGTCTTGTACCTAGGGAGGCATGGAACCTTTGGCCAGAAGCCACGAATTCGCCACCCTGAATTGTGTTTCCATTCACAGTTTGCTGCTTTGCAGGGAACTCGCCTCATAGATGGACCCGTCATAAACGTCGGAGAGTACGCCATCTACTGCGGTGACGCTGATGATAGGAGAGTGGGAGGCTGTGCGATAGCTGTAAGCTTGGACAACAATGCTATGGTAGAGAATTTCGCCTCAACGTCGTGAAGGAATGCTTTTGTGTGACTGCGGGATCACAGAGGATTCAATCTGTGGATAGCCACCGAAGACAATTTCAAGGATTCCTTCTACGAGGAACTTAAAGGCAGCGCTCACGATGATCATCCTCGTTGACTTTACACTGTGAAATGATAGGCGAGAAGGGTACTAGGCTCCCAACGTCCGAAGAACGGTAGAAAACGAGCCAGGAGCGGCAAAATAACGGCTGCAATCAAGCGTTTTGGTGCCCCGGACACGCCTCGTGCCCCAGATCCGCCCCCTCGAAATGAACAAATCAAGACTCAGATTACAGGAATGACCAAGTCAAGGATGTGCTGATAAGTGAGCTGATCGCTTCATTGCACTGATAGGTATGATCCTTTTAGCGGTCAATTCCTCCACGCTCAAAAATCAACGTAAAAAAGAGTGGGCCTATTTTTGCTCGAAAACGCGTCTTTCCTCTGAGAGAATCCCCCGCGATCGTTCACGTATAGAATCCCCTCGGTTTCTGGTAGGGGCCGAGAGGATACTAGCATGGGGCTATCGTGGAACGATCGCGAGAATCTGCCAGTCTCTGACCGAGCGCGTACCGCGTTCGTTCATCGATGCTACCACGATGCTCTGTAGCGGAACCGCGAGGAATCGTGCCTGGGCCTATCACGGAACGATCGCGAGATTCTACCAGCTTCAACTTGGGGGTAAAACGTGTCTATAAATTGATGTATTCGAGTTGTTACATCGCGGAGCGCGATGAACCGAACCCGGAACTATCGCGGGATGGTCGCGAGATCCTGCCAGCCTCCACCCCTGATCGCACCGCATTCATGCCCTCTCGATGTTTCACCCGAGCGAGTGTTGCCTATCAGGTCAGCACGAAGCTATAAAGTATTGCCCTTGCCGTATTCCGCGCTGCTTTACAAATCTGCACATCATGAGAACGCGGAACCGGGGGGAAACGACCACGGATCGCGAGTGCACCACGGTACTAGCGCGGTAAACCTTTCAACGATCGCGGTACCATCACGGTACGAGAACGAGAATGCCAACGGATGAGTCAATTGGGTAACTATCGCGGAACGAACGCGGATCGCGGGACTAGGGGGAGACGAACACGGTACTATCGCGGATCACGGTAGCATCACGGTACTAGCGCGAAAGATTCTCTCAGAGTCGTGTCCTTTTTAGGCATGCCTTGCTATATAGGCCACCAGACCTTCCGTAAACCGTGGAGATATCGGAAGTGAAATTTATCGTGAACACTGCCTTTAAAGGCATTGAACGCGCTGAGAACCACTCACAGTTTTTTCGGTTCAAAGAACTCTCTGGACCCACCTAAGAACGTAGAGAGAGTTTGTCTGGTTGAAAACGCCTTATTGTGAAGATAATTGAGGTCGAATGTCTAAAATTCTGTGAAAAGAGGCCGGCCCTCCGTCAGTCATCTGACACAATTTCTGTCAGCCATCATATAAATAAATTTTCAACATTTGATACAGTGCAACTGAGGAAAAGTTGATGGAATAAACCAAACGATCACGTGAAGAATGACGTCAATACACACGTCGATTGACCTTTCACTCTCAACAAATCACTTGAAAAAAAGATAAACTTCATTTGATCGTGAGAACTTCGGTCAAAACAGCTATCTCTAGCGATCGACTCTTCCTTTGTCGAAAGTCGATTGAGATATTCCGCGTTTTTTTGAAGGTTCTGTTAAATAGGGAACTATAGCTCTCATTATATGTGGAAGACTCGAAAGCGAAATGGATGTACCTAGTGGAACAAACATCGGACCATGGATACCGACTTGTGTGAACGCTGTGGTCTGATTATTGCAGCGATATTGAAGTGGAATCAACGCCGCCATCAGATTACATGGCAGGGACCAACCCAGCCATCTCGAGAAGGGCAGCGGAAGCGGAGGATGACAACTTTGGAACTACAGTTCGACTATGCTCTGACGAGGAATACTTCAGAGTCGGACAATTGAAGATCTAGAGCTAGGTGGGATGTCGCATCCGATTCGGATCACCGTCCTGTTCTGTCGAATTGTCGAATTCCACTGCGAGTATTCATAAGGGGAAGCGAGGGGCTGAGCCTCTAAAGGGGATTGACATGACAAGTCTTAGAGATGAAGATTGCAGAAGAAATTTCCGACAAAGCGTTCCTATTTATATTGGAGTACAGACTAGAGAGAAATTTAGCGACGCGAACTCTCTCGTCAAGTGCGACCAGGTCGCTTCGAAAGAGGCGCTCCCGAATGCACAGCCCAAGGTGAAACTCGCATTCGTCTCAGGAGACGGAACAGCTTCTTATAACAGAGTATCTGCTCTCCGAACTGAAGGAAACTTCGTGGAGGAGAAGCGTTTGAAGAGGAAGTTGCGTTTGCAGCTCCAAGGCGACCGCGAACGAGAATGGAAGTGTAGAGCTAGGGAGTTCGAGAAAGCTTGGGAGGAGAAGAATCCGAGGAAAGCCTAAACGTTGCTTCGACGGTACAGCGAGAAGATAGAGAGGTGTGCTGTTGTCCTCAACATACCAATACAGTTGCAGTTGGTGATGCAACGCTGCCAATAATTAATTCAGTTCACCACTGAATCGTTCAGCGCCATCAGTACCTGAGCTCCCGCATGTTCAGAGAGCACATTACGATGCCTGCGAGGAACCGCCGACTGGAGCTGAAGTTTTGAATCGTGTCCGGAAAATGAAGAATGGAACGGCAGGTGGAGATGAAAGCATCACTGCTGAAATGCTGAAAGCTCTCCCTCCGTATTGGATTGGTGACCAGAGAGGAGCAAGGCGGTTTTCGACCTGGAAGAACGACCATCGACTGAGTGTTCATCGTAAGAAAGAAAAGTAATTGAATCGTGGCAGCGGTATCCAGAGCCAATGCAGCTAGCTTTTTTAGACGTTCAAGCCGCATTCAACTCTCTTCATCGTGATCAATTGCTCAACGCTCTGCGAGCCGATGGAGTCCCGGGAAAGTATATCCGACTAATCGACGACACGAACAAAGGGACAATAGCAGCAGTTCGTTCAACTGTAGGATTTACGTCAGCTTTCGAGGGTAGCGGGACTTTTTCTTCTCAACTTCTCCGTTGATGATACCATGCGTAGAAATGCAGAACTATTTCCTGCGGATGTGATCCAAACACCATTAGGACGCTCTCTTGTCGACCTGGAGTACGCCTACGACATTGTGTTATTCGCTGAAAACACCGCAAAACTGCAAAGAATTGTGAACCTCAATTCGAAGTATGCCGCAGCCTATGGACTTCGTCTACGTCCCGACAATATGCAAGCAGATAAGGGTCTCTCAGAAGCCTTCAACGGGAGTTTGTGTGGACCGACAACGTATCGAACTGGTGGATGTTTTGTATTACTTGGGCTGTTTGCTAAAAAACGATGGTAGTTATGCAGCTGAAAATCGATGTGCGAAAGTTACATCTGCATTCAAATTTCCAACCAAGTGTTTGTGGTCTACCTCCAGGAAGTCAAGTTGAACACGCACACGAAACAGTGTTTGAGAAGTTGAAGAAATTGCTGGTGTCGGACTTGAATTTGACACACTATGATCATAAAAAGAGAATAATCGTAGCGGATGAGGCATGCGATAATGGGATCGCGTCTGCGATCTCACACATGAATACCTGGTGGTACAGAAAATTCGATTGCCCACTGTTCGAGATCACTGACTTCTGCAGTGAAGAACTACGCTAAAATTGAGAAGGAAGCGTTAGGCCTCGGTCATAGTTGGATGAGCCGACGTATCCATCCCGGTCGATACACACAGAAAGCATTGGAAATGGGATGCAAAAATCACCCGGTGTATCCCTCGAACACCCCCCAACACCCGCCGACACCAGCCCGGTCGATACGTATGAACAATGTGGTGGGGTAAGGTTAAGAAAATCACTCGGTGTATCCCTCCAACACCCTCCAGCACCCCCAACACCCACTCGGGGTCGTATTCGCCATCAACCCGTCGGGGAGTCGAAGGGTAGATAAGGTGAAATTTCAGTACAAAGTGCGCGCTCCACGGCCACCTCTCGCCTCCCTTGGCTTCCCTTGCGACCGCCGGAATTTTTCGAATAGCATGGCTGAAGAATGGCCGCTTCGTGATGGAATCCTTATCTTTTCGCAAAGATATCGATACGTCACACAATTTGCATTTCCATCTTACATGGTGTAAGATGGGTTGATCTGCTCCTCTGCCGCGCGCGGTATCATCCCTTCCGCTTCCCTTCGACTACCCTCGGCGGGTTGTTGGCGAATACGACCCCCGGTCGATACGCATGATTGAAATGATGGAGTGAGGTTGAGAAAAACACTCCGTGTATCCGACGCGGTCGATATCCATGCTATACGTGGATGACGGCGGATGAGAAAATCACCGGGTGGGCGGCCCGATGATAAAATATTGCGTATCACTGAAAGCTGTCCACACTGCTACCTCCGTTTCTTCACTATACTCTCCTTCACTATTTCTCTGAACAGGTGCAATCCTGTTGGCCACGTAATCATCGTCATATCTAGTTGGATACACCGAGTGATTTTCTCAACCTCACCCCTTCATTTTAATCATACGTATTGACTGGGTGGGTGTTGGGTGGTGTTGGGGGGTGCTGGGGGAGTCGGTGGGTTACAGATGCAAATAGCAGCAACTCTGACCGGAGCCTTAGGGCTTGTGGAGGCTACCAAAAAGTTTCACAAATATCATCCAGTCTTACAAACATCATTCATCTCGTGTGGTCCTACTGGGAGGTCGATCGTCTGCAAGCAGCGATGGAGAACTTCAATCATCATGCAGTCATCGAGACCAGAGAAGACTTGGAAGAGAGGACTCCGGAGCTTGTTCGACTGTCGAGTGAGGAGAAATTCCTTTTAATTCTGCAGCTTTTAGGCCGAACCCTTCCGAGTAGATCGACGGTTCCGGATCAGGCTCTCAACACAACAAGGGGAATGGTTGGTGTTCGCAGTTCCAAAGACGTGCTGGAAGGAGGAGAGATCGCACCAAGTAGGGTGAGCAGGGCGATGTATGAGCACTCAGTGAAGGGTCCAGATGCTGATCGGTTAGAGCGAAGCCGGTCTATTGTCGTGTTAGGATTACCTGAACCTGACCGCGGCATGAGACTGGGCGATCAGTCTTCATTCGAGTGGAGCAACATCTGGGATCTTCTCGGCGAATTGGGTGTCTCATGTGAGCCGGCTTTTGCGTACCGCCTGGGGAGAATTGGAAAAAATGGGCCGCGCCTGCTGAAAATAATATTCCCGAGTGTTTTTCAAAGATTGGCCTTGTGCGATTCGCGCGTCTTGCGAACTTCAAACAAATTCAAGAACGTCTTTGTGCGGCCGTCACTTACCCGCGAAGAGAGGAACCATGCGTTTGCTTTGCGTGAGCAACGCCGACATCTCATCAGAACATCAGGTAGGAGCTACCGCGTGGGAATTGATTGCCTTTTTGATGTGGCGAACGGCACAAAAATTCCTGTGGACAGAAAATTTATACCCAGCAGCAATATCAGGGTGAGTTCGAGCAGCCGCCAGCAAGCTGCATCTGGTAGGTCCATGAACCCAGTGCTAGTTAGTTCGCGTATATGAGAAGCCAGAGAGATCGGTTGTGTATCTTAGCTCGGGCAATGAAGTTTCCTGCCAAGCGATTTTGGCTTTGTCGTCGCCTTCAAAATCGACGGCGTCGACACAATCCTCCTTAAACTAGTTCAACCGCCCTATCCCGCGCAAACGGCTAGAATGATATGCTTTTCTCTTAACTGCCGCAGTTTGAAAAACAAGCTGTGTGATTTCTTTTCATTGATCACTAACCATAAGCCTCACTTGATCTGCCTTCAAGAAACCTGGCTAGACAGCTCCGTCAGCGGTTGTCCCATAATTTCTGGTTTACCATATGTAGTTGTGAGAGAAGACAGAAAGGTAGGGGTGAAGGTATCGCATTGATAATAAGAGATTCTATAAGCTTCACAAAGAGCACGAGGACATACAACAAGTACGGCGCTGCTTGCATGAGTATAGATATAATCCATGGACCATTTGAGTACCGAGTTATTAATTGTTATAGGCCGCCAAATATGAAAACGGACCATTGCGATAGTCTCATTGATTTCCTCAACTTGTCCGTTCACGACTCCAATCATCCTGTTGTTCTCGTTGGCGATTTCAACCTCGATATAGTTTGGATGAATAACTCTGTCGCGGAATCACCCCGCTCGCAAAAGCACATTGAGTTATTTGTTTCTCATGATCTTACTCAACATGTTAAATCCCCCACCCATGGACCAAATATCATTGATCTGGTGCTCACAGATAATAATAAGCTAGTTGGTAGACAATATACTTTGACCGAATCGAATGATTCGAAAAATCATTCGACTGAAAAAGTCGACTTCGAATTATCCGACAAGTCGAATATTCGAAAAAGGCAAAATCCCGAATTATTCGAAAACTCGAATATTCGAAAAGTTCAAAATCCCGAATTATTCGTAAAGTCGAATATTCGAAAAGTTCAAAATCCTGAATTATTCGAAAACTCGAATATTCGAAAAGTTCAAAATCACGAATTATTCGAAAAGTCGAATATTCGAAAAGTTTAAAATCCTAAATTATTCGATAAGTCAAATATTCGAAAATCTACGAGAACATTCGAATGAATTCGATAGTCGACTTTTTCGAATAAAAGAATAATTGTTTCTGCAGAACATTTCAATGACACACGAGCAGGTTGCGCGCCAAAAAAGCACATTGACGCAAGCAGTAGATGTGTTTGGAAATCAAGGTAGAGCGGAACTATCAATGATGACTCACTCATGTGGCACGCGACTCGCAAGAGATCTTTCATAGTCCTCAACGTAAGGCCTAGTGCATACTTGCGTCGCGGCGACGATGTCGCGGTGTAGGAACTGGTGCAACCCGTCGCGCCCAGCGCAGCACTCAATCGCGCCTAGCCCTGACAGACGTCGCACGCGGCGAATCCCTCAGACAAAAACCCTCTCCACGCCCCGCTGAAGAGCCGGCGTCGCCAACGGGATAGTGGTCGTGGAGCACAAAATCCGAAGTTTTGTCGTCCGCGGTAGTGGCCTACGCGGGCGTGGTAGTGACTGCAGTGAGCGAGCAGTTGTTTCGTACCCGGGCGACAAGCCCCTCTGAATTTATTGTTTTCCAAAAATATACAGAAGCACTGGTGCGCAACGTAGCTAGCACACCGACTTGCGACGCGGCCGGCACGCCAATACGCAACGCTGCCAGTGCTCCGAGAAACAACTGGGGCCGCCAGCGGTTGAGCGGGGCTTTCAATAGTCAGGCGGGCAAAGCACCTCAAACTTGGGAAACTAAACCGACGGCACTCGACCATTTGTTGCTAAATAAAAAAAACGACACAGAACGCCGTTTTTCAGAAAAAGAATTCTCGATGTTTATCTTATATAACAGCCGTCCTGCGGCCTCGGCCCGGCTAATGCCACCGGCCGTTGTGCTCGGTAAATGCCTTCAGATCCACCATTTATCTCTTTCGGGAGAATTCCCTGCGCCTCATTCGATCGAATTTTCATTCTAGGCGTTGCTATTTCTCATGTAGTCAGAAACAAGCCAGGATTTCAACTTCTGGAAGGGCTGCGATGATTTCTTCGTTCGGCATTAGGGGGTCCTGATCTAAGCTTTTTTCCCCCTGAACAGGTGAGAAAAACAAGCAGTATTGACAAAAGAAGTATTAGTCAATTCTGACCTTGACCTGTAGTTTGACAAATAAGGGGAAGTGTTTAAGTCGGTGTTTAGTCAGAATGTTCATAAACAATGGAATGGTCAAAAGTCATATAAAGCATTATAAGGAAGGTTCTCAGAAAGATGAAATTCCAGAACCATAGATATACAGGTTTTCCAACACTCTGAATACGCTAGTGGCAGTGAAAACCGCGAAGCGTTACGCCGGAAAGCGGTATCGTTAAAAACTGAGGTGCTCATAAAAATGAAACACACTGTATAGCCAACCGGTTCTTGAATAGATTGCTCGCTTCCCTATTCGACAGTTTAGTTCAATCCCAAAAGAAAGATAGAATACGGTAGCTGAAGTGATGTAGCCTTTTTCTCGAAAGTAGTGACTTACTCGAAAAGTCGAATGGAAAAATTCGAAAAATTATTCGACAGTCGATTGAAAAAGTCGACTTTTTATTCGAAAAGTCGAATATTCGAAAAGTTCAAAATCCCGAATTATTCGAAAAATCGAATATTCGAAAAGTTCAAAATTCCGAATTATTCGAAAAGTCGAATATTCGAAAAGCTCAAAATCACGAATTATTCGAAAATTCGAATATTCGAAAAGTTCAAAATCCCGAATAATTCGAAAAGTCGAATATCCGAAAAGTCAAATTCCCGAATTATTCGAAAAGTCGAATATTCGAAAACTTCAAAATTCCGAATTATTCGAAAAGTCGAATATTCGAAAAAAATCTGAAAATGTAAAAGTATAGTAGACAACACGTAATGAGCTGATTGGCGAAAAAAAAACCATGCCATAATAGCCTTCTCGTTGCGTATGTTATCATGCTCCCCTTGTTTATCTCAACTATTTTTTTGACTTCAAAAACACTGATTTTGAATCTTTTAAACAGGACTTGAATAATATAGATTGGGAGCAATTGTTTGCAAATTTCGTTGACGTCGATGATTTATACAAGAGATTTCGTGATATGCTTGTTTATCTAATATGCAAATATGTGCCTGTCTCTTCTAGACAACCAAACAGTAAAAAATTTTCCGAGTATATTACAAGGTTGATGCGTCATAGGAATTTTCTGTTTCACCGCATTCATGGTGTTGGTGTTAAAGAAAAATATTATTCTATTTCCGCGAAGTTGACTAAACAGCCTAAAGTACACCAAGAAAAGAGAAAAAATTCTATTATCGTCACGTAATTCCAGAAAGCTCTACCAATATATAAATGCGAGGATAAGAAATCCCCCAATTTTTTCTGTATTTAGAAACAGTAGTGTCGGAGCTGTGTTTAATGATCTAGAGAAATCTGAACTACTTTCCAATTACTTTAGCTCGTTTTTCACTGTTGACCATGGCACCCTACCAAGTTGCAGACAAGTCGTATCGCGTGGTATCACTCAGACACTCGTGGCGTCCAACGGGTGGTTGACACGTCACCCTTGTGGCTTACCGGTCGCTGGGTGGTTTGACTGCAAGGGGCGGATCGACTGTCTGTCGACTGTTATGTGTCCGATCGACTGTCTGTCGACCGAGGTCCTCAGACACTCGTAGCGTCCAACGGGTGGTTGACACGTCACCCTTGTGGCTTACCGGTCGCTGGGTGGTTTGACTGCAAGGGGCGGATCGACTGTCTGTCGACCGTTATGTGTCCGATCGACTGTCTGTCGACCGAGGTCCACAGACAGTCGACCACCCATCGACCGGTAGCATGGGATGACGTCACTTTGTCGTTTTCTCACCTTTGTGCGCGTATTGACGTGCAAAACTTCTGACCCCGTACCAGCTGCACCGCCAACTGTTCGGCGCCGAATTTTTCGTTTCGGTTGTCCTCGTGATTCTGAGGGATTAATTTCCCATTTCTTCCACGTCCGTTTTGAAATTTTTAGGTTTTAATTCCTTTCTATATCCTGACTAGTTATTTAAACATGAAGCTTTTCTTTCATTTATTAATTCGGTGGAGAATTTCTCCATTTTCGTTAATTTGTTGTTTGGAAGAAATTTCCGATCCTTTCCATGACCTTTTTGAATTTTTGGAGTTTCCGAATCTTGCCTTATACTGACTCGAATTCGAAACGGAAAGTTTTTTTTTCATTTCTTGATTCGGAGTCTGAAATTTAATTTTGGTTGATTTTTGATGGAAAATTTCCGATTTCCGATTTTTTGCACGTCCTCTTTGAATTTCAGAGTTTCCTATTCTTTCCATATCCCAACTCGATATCGGAACGGGAATTTTTTTTCATTTCTTGATTCGTCTTTCCAATCTTCACATTTTGGTTGATTTCTTGAGAGTAAAGGAAAATTTCCGATTCCTTCCGCGTCCTTTTTGAAATTTTCAAGTTTTCGATTGCTTTCTATATCCTGACTCGCTATTAAAACATGACGTTTTTTTCATTTCTTGATTCAGCGTTGAATTTCTCATTTTTGTTGATTTGTTGTTTTTGGAAAAATTTTCAGATGTCCGATTCTTTTTTATGATCATTTAAAGTTCGGAGTTTCCCATTCTTTCCTTATACTGACTCGAAATCGCAACGGAAAGTTCTTTCCTTTCTTGATTCGTCTTCCCAATCATAACAGTTTGGTTGATTTCTTGCTCATGAAGAAGAGTTTCCAATACCTTCCATATCCTTTTTGAATTTCTGAGTTTCAGATTCTTTCCATATCCTGACTCGATATCGAAACAAGAACTTTTTTCGCTTCTTGATTTGGCGTCGAAATTCTAATTTTGGTTGATTTCTGGATCTTGAAATAAACTTTCCGATTTCTTCCATGTCCTCTCTGATTGCTGGGATTTTCTATTCCTTTCTACATCCTGACTCGATACGAAATCAGAAAATTTTTCCTTTTTTTTAATCGGCGTCAGATTCTTCTTTTTGGTTGATTTCCTGAAGGAAAAAATCGATTTTTTTTGTCTTTTTACAATTCTGGAGTTTTTGTTTTATTGCGTGGAGAAATGAGCAGTTACATGGCTTTTGTTTCTGATTTTTCATTTTGCGTTGCATTCTCATTTTTCCTGGATGCTTTTCATTACAAGTGAGACCCATTTGGAAAAACAATAGCAAATAAAATAAACTGATTGAAAACTATTCAAAACATAAGGGATCTAATTCAGACCTCTTGCTGGGACAGGTCTTGTGCGCCCGCCTTCTCGCCGTTTGCCAATCATGGCACCCTCGGCATCAGGGGTGTGCGGCAAAGGAATTTGAAATTTCGGCAAACGGCAACGGCAACGGCAAACCCCGAAAATGGCCGGCAAACGGCAAAAGGGCAAAAGCTGTTCTGTGCTATGTATAATACACCCACATTTGATTACTCGTGTGGTGAACCATGCAATATCTGCCAGTTACTATGTATCTGGCGTTTAACTAGCCTTTATAGGAAGGGAAAATCCCATATATCAAAAGCTGCTTAAAGGCAGCGTACACGCTCGCAAGCACAGTCGAGATAACAGCATAGATAGGTCCGCACGGCCCGTACTATGTCGTCAACGACGTTTGAAGCGCTGAAAACTGTCCAGGATGACAATATTTGACAATGCTTGAGCAATCTCGCCTTCCACGCCCGTATTTTCACACCCTTTCGAGTAACAGAATGAGAATCGATACTTGAGAAAACATGTGATAACTTAGAATGATAGCACTATAAAAAGGGAGTGCAGTAGAGAAAAAACTCGATTTACCTCAATATTACATGTTTGTGCACTGATAAAATCCTCCATTTCAAGAGGTCAGCCAAAGTAGAGCGGCATTCTCGAAGGTGGACGAGAGTCAATAGGTATGCAGACATGTTATACTCAGGTTAACCAAGCTATTTCTCTCGTGCACTCCCATTTGATAGTGCTATCACTCTCAATTATCACACGTTTTCACAAGTATCGATTCTCATTCTGTTACTCGAAGGGGTGTGAAAATACGGGCGTGGAAGGCAAGATTGCTCAAACATTGTCAAATATTGTCATCCTGGACAGTTTTCAGCGCTTCAAACGTCGTTGACGACATAGTACGGGTCGTGCGGACCTATCTATGCTGTTATCTCGACTATGCTTGCGAGCGTGTATGCTGCCTTTAAGAGCCTCAGGTGATGAGGGAATTACAGAAGCGCTGTTTTGTGTGTGATAGTATAGGAGCCTGTATCAAATTCAAGGAGGCCGTTTGATTGCGCGACCCAGCCTATGCGATCCGGGCACATGCAGCAAAGCGTAAGCAAGCTTGGTGCGGTGAAAGCGTGCGCCGTCTCAAAGACTGTGGCCGATAACGGCACCGCAATCAGGTGGGAATGGATGGATGAATACGCGTTGATTGGTCGACATTTTCGGAGGAAGACAGTCCATACCGCGATCACCAGCGCGCGGTTTAGGTTATGACCGGAGCCACTCCCAATGTTTACTGTTATTAACAAGTAGTAGGTTCAGGGTTCCTTATTTCGCTCATCTAAAAATACGCTCAAAGTGTTTCCCTTTTGAAGCTACAGGAGTGGAGTGAGACTACCCTGAATGAGTGCAGTGCACACGACAAAAGCAGCCTTGGAATTTTCACCGGGAATCAAGAGCTGAGTGGCATTTCGATCGAATACACAGAATGAGAGGAACCCAGTGACAATTCGACTGGTACATGCGACGCGGGCGACGGAAAGTCTGTGCGCCCACGTCGTCGCTAGAGCGCCGCGCCCAGTGCGCTTAGCCAGCCGACTGCTCTTGGGCGTTTCCCATGCTGTGTATTCGGCCAACAACCGGCACGAGGCCAAATACAACAATAATGTCGGCTAAAAAACAAACAATAAATCACTCTATACGGCCCCAAAACATGAATGCGGTGTGCTCGCCCCACCCACTTTCCCTGTGGCTACCGAGGAAGTGGGTGGGCGAGCAAACCACATTCAAGTTTCTTGGCCGTATATTGCAATCGATTGCTCGTTTTGAGCCGGTTTTTGACACTGTTGTTGCAATGGGCCTTGGACACTTTAATTTCAGGTGAAAATTTCGAAGACGCTCCCACCCAGGGGATTCAACCCCTTGAAAAAAATCAAAGATTTTCTCACACCCGTGTCAGAAATGCCCTTTAAAATCGTCGGGTTATCCTTGTTGAAAATTGGTGGAGGCGCTCCAGACCTGATCGAATGGAGAGATTCAAAAGATGGTTGGAACGGATTACATCGTGAATAAGCTCCTAATAACGATAAATATCCATGTCAAGATCATTTCTAACATCGGCATGGATCAAGCTTAGCTTTGGGTCTGGATTGCCCTGCACAAATAACAAAGCGCCTTCATTTCGATATGTGTGAAGGCATTACAAGGATTCCCAAGTGTTTTTGCTCAAAACGGAGTTTAGATGTATGTGTCGGAAGCAGCCATGTGCGAAAAACTTTGAAACCGAAAAAACCGAAGAAAAAATTGTCTTCTGAAGCGTCTTGTTTTCGTAATTTTATGTCTTTGATTGAAAAAACAAGGCAACGTAATCGAAAAGCTTCGAATAATGGCAGAATCATGTTTTCTTAGTGAAACAAAAGCATACGCAATCAACGTATCAATGTGAGCAATTTTACCCTTGTTGCAGTGTTGAATCCTGACAAAATTGCAGCGCTGAACACCCTCTAAAAGTCTTATTGTGAACTTTTTGTTCAAAACTGAGGTAGTTCTCTGAACAATCATGTCTACGTTTTTTCGAGTTTTTCATCAAAACTCTGGGCTCAAATGTCGTCCTTAACTTTATGAAAAAAACCGAATTCGTAGAAGTTGAAAATCGTGGGCAAGTCACAGATCAAAACGGAACAAACGTTGCACAGAGACGAACATCAAGTGATCTCGTCGAGGTCAGCACTGACCAGTAGCTCAGTCTCTCGGCGCTATTGGACGTTAATGGCCGCGACGCAATCACACGCATTGAGTCGTGATGTCTACACAGGGGTTAGGTTCAACCAATTTTGCTGGACGGAACTATACATGATGCCGCTCGCCCAAGAATGTTTTCATTCGCGGTTTTTTTTGGTATGGATCGATAGAGGGAGCAGAAAAAAAAACGCTCAAAAACTATGGGCCTTCAAAGAGCAATTCTCGACGTCTTTTTCATGAAAATTTTAAACGAAAACGAAATTCCTGACCTTGAAGCAGTGTTCGCATTATATTTCACTTTTCATGTCTCAACCGTTTAAGGAAGGTCTGGTGCCCTATACAGCAAGGCATGCTTGAAGAGAACGTGAAAACCGTGTTTTTGTGCTAAAAGAGGGCCACTTTAGTTTGCGTTGACTTTTGAGCGTGGAGGAATCGACCGCTTTCAAGGATATTACCTAAGGGGACATTAGGCGTTTCGGTGACCTCAGAACGCCTGTTTGCATCCGTTATTTTGCCGCTCCTGGCTTTCTACGGTTCTTTCGACACTGGGAGCCTAGAATCCTTCTCGCCTATCATTTCACTGTGGAAAGTCAACGAGGATGATCATCGTGAACGCTGCCTTTAAAGGCAGTGTTCACGATGATTTTCATTTCCGAGTTTTCCACATAAAACAAAGCGTTGGCCTCCAAGTAATACCAAAATTACGAAGAAACGGCGAGAAACGCATTAAAACGTCGTATTTCAGTGACATTATTTTCTGGCCTGGACTAGTTGTCCGACTGGATGATCATGTTCCCGATGGTTGGGACCGGTGAAAAATGGGGTCAGTCGAAAATTCAAAAATATTATATGCAAAACAGTATTAGTAAAGGGTCAGAAGGAAGGGACGGAGCAACAGAAAGCAGAAAATGACGAAGGACGGGTCCACAAAATATTTCATCGTCACCACCAACAGTTCGTGTGAGAGTAAAGTGACGAGGTGAGAGTGAAGGATTTGGTTCCCTTCTGGTCGGTTTTTATCAGTTTCTCCGTCATTTCAGTTCTACCCGGGGGTCAATTAATCGATTTTGCGAATAATCTCAAAATTGAAGATTATCGTGAACACTGCCTTTAAGGGGGTCATTTTCAAGCAGGAGGTGTCGGCTTGAAAACGTCTTTTACCCAAGTCTTGAGACCCTCTACCATAAGAACGTGAGGGCAAGTTGCTGAGTTCCATATATGGGCTCTATCAACTTCAGCGCACCCACACTATCGTCATTTTTGCATTGCCTGAAGACATACAGGCGGCTTACTTTGTAGTCGTGTGCGGAAGAAATTTCTTAATCGAATTCTCTACTTTTCATTAATTTTGAAGAAAATCAATAATCGATCGATTTTTGAGAAACGTTGGTAAAATGTGCACAGATCGATGGTAAACCTCCCGACGCATTTATGCTTCAAGTTTTACGCCTGTGCGTTATCAGGTAAACGAAAAAAGTGGCGCCAATTCAGCTATCTTGGACTTCGACCAGAGCAAAAAATGGATTTCGGCAATTTGTCTTCGCGTTTTTTTTTCAATAATGGGTCCAAGGACTTCAGCTATGACACGTTTTCAAGCAGACACCCTCTGCTTCAAAATGACTCCATTGGCGCAGTTCTTAACGGTCACATGGGGGAACGAGAAACATTTACCGAAGCCGACTCAATGACGAGCTCTACTGTGAAAAATCGCGGACCCTATAGGCTTCCGCTCACTAT
Organism: Aplectana chamaeleonis; assembly: GCA_029168955.1. Lineage (NCBI taxonomy): Eukaryota > Metazoa > Nematoda > Chromadorea > Rhabditida > Cosmocercidae > Aplectana > Aplectana chamaeleonis. Next base: position 9,863 of record JAPDOI010000253.1, on the reverse strand, counting down.
TTCTTTCAAAAACCATTCTGCGCTCCAAAACTTCGTGCAGTACGAACGAGAGGTCTGGTGAAAAGAGCAGACCACTCAAGAGGATTAGTGACGGGCATATGTGGGCTTGGCAAGGCTAGAAATTTTGTCACCATATCTAAAGCGCACCCTGTAGTAGTAAGTGAATGAAGTGTATGTGAATAGAGGGGTGTAATTGCTTTTCCCTTTCTTTGTTTGATTGCTTTTCATTCATATTTTTCTCGTTAGTGGTCACAGTATATGACAGTCAACTCGTAACATCAAATAATCAGAAGGAATATTCAAAAATTTCGAAAATCATTTTGAAAATTTGAAAATTTCGCTCTTTGAGTATATTCGAAAAAGCGAAGTTCGAGAATTCAGGCCGTACTGATCAAGTACACTTGATCTGCCACAAGTTCCCGGGATATTTAAATGATCAACGAATTCATGAGTCTCCGGCCATTTTTTCACATTTGGCAATTGTGTATTCTGCGCTTGCCCCAGTCTTTCATATCATTACCATGGAAATGGTGCGCTTATTGAAGCTAAATCATGAATTTCAAGAACGGTATTTACTTTACAGAAAACAGTCGCTACGCGTCTATGATTGGTTTCTATGGTATGTACAAAAATCAGGCACTGGGCGACCAACAGGACAAGCTAGTCTACTAGACATCGCTGCTGAAAAGAGGAATCGGGTGAGCCTTGTAAGCCAAATGCATTTCATTCAGTCTAGACTGACATTGCAATAATTTCTGAAATTTGCAGGAAAGACGTTCCCGGATACAGTTTCGAAGACGACTACGCTTCTCTAATGGCTTCATACGAACGCTCTTCTAAGATCTCGTCTTCCTTGAGGCTTGTATATTTTCATTCACGAAATATATCTCGAAAGCGGCGTTTTTCCCTCGAAATTTCTTCCGGTTGGGAAGCTTTGAATGAAATTAGCCGAAAACTTTGGAAAATCGACTAATAAACCACAGATTCGTGATCAACGCCTCAAAAAAAACCCTTGGGAGTATTTTAAGTCAAATCTGGAACATTTTCTAGAACGCTTCCAGAGCCCTCTAATCGGTATCAATATTCGCCCAACCGAAAGTCCTAAACGCTGTAAAGCTCTGGACAAAGTATGGAGAGAAATGCGCCTTCACCTGAATTTTTGATCAAGGGGTAGCTTTGGACGCTGAACACATTTATGAGGGCCCGTTTCCAAATTTTCGAAAGAATAATTCCGCTTTGGAGGGTACAAAGCACAAAAAACGACACTTTTAGGCTTATAACTTCTTGGAACCGGCAGCTCGGGCGGAATACTGCGCAGTTTTTATACTATTGACCCACTAGATATACTAACGATACTAGTCGTTTTGGCAGATGTGTTTACTCACCTCTAAGAAACACTTCCCTTGATGTGTTAGCAAATTTAAAATGTGTGCTGGGTGTGTGGGTGGTGTGGGTGTGGGTGGTGTGGGTGTGGGTGGTGTGGGTGTGGGTCAACCAGGTGTGTGGGCAGTTGTGTGGTGGTGTGGGTGTGGGTGGTGTGGAGTGTGGAGTGGTGTGGGTGTGTGGGTGAGGTGCCCAGCCAGGTGTGTAGGTGTGGGTGGTGGATGATATGATATGTGATGATGTGGTGTGATATGTGATGGGTGGTGTGGGATATGTGGGTGGTGATATGAAAGATATGGATATATATGTGATGGGATGTGGAGTGATATATGTGATATGGGTGTGGGTATGGTGTGGGGTGTGGTACAGGGTGTGGTGTGGGTGTGCAGAGGTGGTGTGGGTGTGGGTGGGTGTGTGGTGAAGTGTGGGTGCAGTGTGTGGGTGTGGGTGGTGTGGAGGTGTGGGTGGTGTGGGTGTGGGTGTGGTGTGGAGGTGTGTGGGTGAGGTGTGGGTGTGGGTGTGGTGTGGAGTGGAGGAGTGAGGTGAGTGAGGCAGGTGTGCAGGTGTGGCAGTGAGGAGGAGGAGGAGGAGTGAGGCAGGAGGCAGTGAGGCAGGAGGAGGTGTGGCAGTGAGGAGGAGGAGGAGGTGAGGAGGAGGAGGAGGCAGAGGTGGAGGGAGTGAGGAGTGGTGTGAGTGCAGGGTGGTGTGCAGGAGTGAGGGTGAGGGTGTAAGAGTGAAGGAGGAGTGGGTGGAGGAGGAGGTGTGGGTGGGTATGAGATGATGATATGTGATGTGGGTGGTGTGGGTGGTGTGAAAGATGATATGGGTGAAATGAATAGATGTGATAGGGTGATGTGGGTGGTATGGGTGGTATGGGTGATGAGTGGTGTGGATATGTATGATATGGACATATGATGGTATGTGGTGTAGTGTATGTGTATGGGTATGGATGTGGTGGGTAGGGTGGTACAGGGTGGTGTGGGTGCAGGAGGAGTGGAGTGTGGGTGGTGGCAGGGTGAGGTGTACAGGCAGTGTGGGAGAGGAGGAGTGTGGAGGTGGAGGAGAGGAGGAGAGGAGGAGAGGAGGAGGGGAGGAGAGGAGGAGGAGGGAGGCAGGAGGAGTGAGGCAGGGTGTGGGTGCAGGAGGAGTGAGTGTGGGAGGAGGGAGTGAGGAGGGCAGTGAGGAGGAGGAGGAGGAGAGGGAGGGTGAGGAGGAGTGAGGAGTGGTCAGGAGGCAGGTGGATTGGAGGAGGAGGAGGTGGTGGTGGGAGGAGGAGGAGGAGGAGGGTGGAGGAGATAATATGATGACATGATATATGGACATGATGATGGAATAAAATATGGAGTGGATGAAAGAAGGGAATGATGTGAACATGATGTGGAGTATGATGTGAATAGTGATGGGTGGATGGGTGTGGGTGTGGGTGGTGTGATGTGGGTGGTATGGAGTGTGATATGATATGATGTGGAGTGGTGTGGAGTGTGGGTGGTGTGAGGTGTGGAGTGGTGTGTGGGTGTGGGTGAGTGTGAGGGTGTGGAGTGGTGTGGAGTGTGGGTGGTGTGGAGTGGTATAGGGAGGAGAGTAGATTGGTGAGAGGAGGAGAGGGGAGGAGAGGAGGAGAGGAGGGAGCAGGGAGGAGAGATGGGCAGGAGGAGGAGGAGAGGAGGCAGGAGGCAGGAGGCAGGCAGGAGGAGAGGAGGAGGAGTGAGGAGGAGGAGGAGGAGGAGGCAGGAGTGCAGGAGGAGGAGGAGGAGGAGAGGAGGAGGAGGTGGAGGAGGAGGAGGAGGAGGCTGGAGGCAGGAGGAGGGGAGGAGAGGAGGAGGAGGTGAGGAGTGTGAGGAGGAGGCAGGAGGAGGAGGAGAGGAGGAGGAGGTGGATGGATGATATGTGGATATGATGGATGATGGATAATGGAAAAAATATGATGAAGATGTGGAAAGAATATGGATGATGATGGAATGGTTATGTATGAATATGATGACATGCTAAGAATATGATGCAATATGTGATGTGATGATGTAAGTGGGTTATGATGGTTATATGGTTATACATGTGAGTGATGAGTGACAAGAGTGATGGGTGGAAGGAAGTGAGGAGGAGGGAGGAGGACAGAGGGGAGGAGAGGAGGGAGTGAGGGAGGGTGAGGAGAGGAGAGGAGTGAGAGAGAGGGAGAGGTGGCAGGCAGAGGAGGCAGGGGAGGAGGAGGTGTCAGTGGGAGGCAGGCAGGTGTGGGCAGGCAGGAGGAGGCAGGAGGCAGGAGGAGGAGGAGGAGGAGAGGGGAGGGCAGTGGGAGGAGGCAGGTGGCAGGCAGGAGGCAGGAGGAGAGGAGGCACAGGAGGAGGTGCAGGCGCAGGTGGTGGCGTGGGTGGGATGATGAATATGATACATATGATGATATGATATGATGAAGAAAAAAAATATGATGGATATGTGATAGTGTGATATGTGAAGTATATGTGATATGTATATATATATGTGATGTATATGGTGTATATGTGATGGTAATGGTATATGTATGTATATGTATGTAAGTATGTATATATGTGGGAGGTAAGTGTGGTAAGAGGGTGTACAGGGTGGTGCAAGTGGAGGATGTATGAGGTGGAGTGGGGGAGAGGAGGCAATTGGAGGAGGAGGTGGAGTGGAGTGAGGAGGGAGGAGGAGTGAGGAGAGGAGGAGGGGAGAGGGAGGAGGAGGAGGAGGAGAGGAGGAGAGGAGGAGGAGGCAGGAGGAGGCAGAGGAGGAGGAGGAGTGGCAGGAGGCAGGCAGAGGAGGAGGAGGAGAGGAGGTGAAGAGGAGAGGAGGAGAGGAGGAGGAGGAGGAGGAGGAGGCAGGAGGAGGAGGAGGTGCAGGAGGAGGAGGAGGCAGGAGGCAGGTGTGGCAGGAGGCAGGATGGATATGAGGGAGATGTGAGGTGAGGTGAAAGACAGGGTGATGATATATGTGATATATGTGATAAATAGGGAGTGGGTATGTGATGTATAGGGTGAGGTGTAGGGATATGTGGAGTATATGAGTGTGAGTATGTGGGTGAGAGGGAGGTAGGGAGGGTGAGGAGGGTGGGTGGTGAGAAAGGTGGTGTGGGTGAGGGAGGGAGGAGGTAGGAGGAGAGGGAGGAGGAGGAGGCAGGGGAGGAGGAGGCAGGGGTGGGAGGAGGAGGCAGGAGGAGGAGGAGGAGGAGGAGTGAGGGAGTGCAGGCAGGAGGCAGTGAGGAGTGAGGAGGCAGGCAGGAGGCAGGTGGGTAGGAGGAGGGAGGAGGGAGGAGGCAGGAGTGCAGGAGGAGGAGGAGGAGGAGGAGGAGAGGAGGGGCAGGCAGGAGGAGGAGGCAGGAGTGAGGAGGAGGCAGGGAGGCATGGTGGATGAGGGATGGAATATGTGATATGAGATACATATAAGAGGGATGGATATGTGATACATATGTGATGTATATATGTATATGTAGGGTGGATATATGTATATGTATGGTATATATAGGGAGTATGGTATATGTATGTATAGGTAAGTGTGGGTAGGGAGTGTGGTAGGTGGAGTGTGGTATAGAGTGATGTAAGAGGGGAGGGCAGGGTGCAGAGGTGGTGTGGGCAGTGGGTGACAGGGAGGCAGTGGTGTGGCAGGGAGGAGGAGGGAGGAGGAGGGGAGGAGGAGGAGTGAGAGGGGAGAGGAGGAGGAGGAGGAGGTGGTGGCATTGTGGGAGGAGGAGGAGAGGAGGAGGATGGAGGAGGAGGAGAGTGAGGAGAGGAGGAGGAGTGCAGGTGGAGGCAGGAGGAGGAGTGCAGTGGTGAGGAGGAGGAGAGGAGTGGGAGGAGGAGGGAGGCAGGAGGAGGAGGTGTGAGTGAGGAGGGAGGAGAGGAGGCAGGAGGAGGAGGAGGAGGAGGAGGAGGAGGAGGCAGGAGGAGAGGAGGGCTGATGATGATATGATATGGAATGATATGTGAAAGATATGTGATGTGACATGTGATGATATGATACATATGTTGATGTAATATGGATAAGATATGATAAAAATATATGAATATGATGGTTATGATGTATTATATATATATATAATATGTGTATGTAATGATGTGATATGAGGGTGATGGGTGGTGATATGGTGAGGGTTATGTGATGTATATATGTGGTAGGTATGAGGGAGGAGAGGAGGAGAGGAGGAGGAGTGCAGGTGTGGTGAGGAGGCAGGAGGAGGAGGAGGTGCAGGAGGAGGAGGCAGGAGGAGGAGTGAGTGAGGGAGGAGAGGAGGAGAGGAGGCAGGGAGGAGAGGAGGAGGCAGGAGGCAGGAGAGAGGAGTGTGGAGGAGGAGTGCAGGAGGCAGGCAGTGGGAGGAGGAGGAGGAGGAGGAGGAGGAGGAGGAGTGAGGAGAGGAGGAGAGGGATATATGATAATATGGATGGAATATTATGATATAAATGATGGATGATGATGGAATATGGATATGAATATGGAGATATGGAATAATATGAATGATGAGGATGTGAAGAAAGTGGAGGAATATGATATGATATGTATGTGACATGTGATGTGACATGTATGTGACAGGTGGATATGTGATATGGATATGGTGTATATGGAGTGATATGTATGTATGGCGTTGGTTATGGGAGTGGGTGGGTGAGAGGAGTGGGAGATGAGTGAGAGGGAGTGGGTGACAGAGGAGGGAGTGAGGAGGAGGGAGAGGATGAGGAGAAGGGGAGAGGAGGTGAGAGGTGGGTGGAGAGGAGGCAGGTGTGAGAGTGAGGAGGAGGAGAGGAGGAGGAGAGGCAGGCAGGCAGGCAGGAGGAGGAGGAGGAGGGAGGAGGAGGAGGAGTGGAGGCAGGAGTGAGGAGGAGAGTGAGAGGAGGAGGAGGAGGAGGAGGAGGAGGAGGAGGAGGAGGCAGGGGAGGCAGGCAGGCAGGGCGGGCGGTGGGTGTGGCAGATATGAGTGATGTGATGATGGGTATGAAGATATGTGAAATATGGTGATGATATGATATATGTATGATATATATATGATATGTGATATGAGGTGGTATGATATATAATATATGGTTATGTATGTATATATATATATATGGTGTGGGTGTGGAGGGTTATGTGTGTGGTATGTGGTATATGGAGGAGGAGGAGGGGAGGAGGAGGAGGAGGGGAGTGTGAGAGGAGGAGGAGGAGGAGGAGGAGGAGGAGGAGGAGGAGGAGGAGGAGGAGTGAGGAGTGCTCAGGAGGAGGAGGCAGGTGGTGCAGGCAGGTGGCAGGTGGCAGGGGCAGGAGGCAGGAGGCAGGAGGCAGGAGGCAGGAGGAGGAGGGGAGGAGGAGGAGGTGTGCAGGCAGGAGGAGGAGGAGGAGGAGGGAGGAGGGGTGGCATGAAAGACATGAGGTATATGTGTGAGGGAGATATATAGGTATGTGATATGTGGAGGAATATGTGATATATATGTGGGTGTGGAGGAGGGAGGAGTGGAGGAGTAGGTGTGGGTGTGGGTGCAGTGTGAGGTAGGTGTGGGTGTGGAGGAGGTGTGGGTGTGGGTGGTGTGGAGTGTATAGGGTATATGGGTGTATAGGGTGGTGTGGGTGCAGTGGAGGTGGGTGGTGTGGGTGGCAGGTGGGAGGCAGGGTGCAGGGTGTGGCAGGTGGGCAGGTGGCAGGAGGCAGGCAGGAGGAGGAGGAGGCAGGAGGAGGCAGGAGGCAGGTGGCAGGGAGGAGGAGGTGGAGGAGGCAGGAGGTGCAGGAGGAGGAGGAGGCAGGTGGGAGGAGGAGGAGGAGGCAGGAGGTGGAGGAGAGGAGGAGGAGCAGAGGCAGGAGGAGGAGGAGGCAGGAGGAGGAGCAGAGGCAGGAGGAGGAGGAGCAGAGGAGGAGGAGGAGATGCATGGGTGGTGCAGGGTGTGGCAGGTGGCAGGTGGTGGTGGCAGGGGCGGCAGGTGGGTATAGGTGTGGCAGGCAGTGGGTGTCCAGGTGGGTGTGGTGAGTGGGTGGTGGTGGGCGTGGGTGGTGTGGGTGTGGCAGGTGGTGTGCAGGTGTGGGTGGGCGTGGGTGTGGGCGGTGGGTGGAGTGTGGCGTGGCGGGTGCAGGGGTGTGGTGCGGGTGTGGGTGTGGGAACATGAGGTGTGGCGTGGTGTGGGTGTGGGTGTGGCAGTGGTGTGGGTATACGCAGGTGGTGTGGTGTGGGTGGGCGGGTGTAAGGGGTGTGGTATGTGGCGCTGTGGGCGTGGCGGCGGGCAGGTGCAGGTGGTGGGTGCGGGCAGGTGGCGGGTGGGTGGCAGGGCGTGGTGGCTGGCGGGCGTGGGTGGCAGGTGGCGTGGGCGGCACTGGCAGGGGCAGGAGGGCGTGGGCGGCGTGGTGGCAAGGGTCAGGTGGCAGTGGCAGGCGGTGGTGGTGGCGATGCGACTGCAGAAGACATCACATGATCAGCGTGGAACATTCCCCAAGATGAGCAGAAAACGAAAAATCGATGTCTGGGGTTAGAGTGTGCCCTCAAGGTCCAATCAATAGATATTTGCATATATGTGAATAAACATGTAGCATTTCTGATGAAGTAAGTCAGTAGATCAAAAAAAAACTGGAAAAAGTTTTCGAAGTTTTTGGTTTATTTCATTACAGCACCACAAATGGACTGAACTGGAGGCTTTGATAAAGCAGTAACATATTTTTGCCGGTACAATGTGCATGCTGGGTCTTACTTCTTGTTATTTCTGTTTTTTGGAAACTATTCGGTAATATCGTTCATCATCCGTCATAATGTTGTCTTGTTATCTCATATTTGGGTATTGACAGTCAAGTTTGAGATCAGGAGTTCTTATCCTACTCCCCATTCTAAATTGGATAAAATGTTGATCAACGATTAGGATAAAATTCTCGTCACTGTAAGTGTTTTACCAGCATTTGAAAGATTTTCGCCGCAACGCGGCGGATTTGGAAGAGCCAGCGGCATTCGTCATCGAGGTTCACAGGTGTCCAACTGCCGGTCGACAGGTATCCATCTACCGGTGGACAAGCATCTAAGAAATGGTTGATGGGTGTCCAATAAACGGTCGATTGCAGGCATCCAGCTACCGGCATCAGGTATCCATCTACCGGTCGACAAGTATGTGCCATAAACGGTCGACAGGTATCTAACTACCGGTCGACAGGTATCCAACTACCGGTCGATATTGTGGTATCCAACTAACGGTCGACTAGTGTCCAACTACCGGTCGTCGGGTGGTCGACGGACAACTCAAGGGGAGCGACGGACAACTTGAGGGGGTGACAGACAACTCTAGGGGAGCAGCGTCCCGACTCTTTCAGCGGTCGTGGGGAAGCACGCTGTGAGGTGATTGCTTGTCGACCACCCGTTGGACGCCTCGAGTGTCTGAGTCCACAGACAGTCGACCACCCATCGACCGGTAGCATGGGATGACGCTCACTTTGTCGTTTTCTCACCTTTCTCTGCGCGTATTGATCGTCCAAAACTTCTGACCCCAGTAGCCGCTGCACCGCCAATTGTTCGGCGCCGAATTTTCGCTTCAATTGTCCTCCTGATTCTGAGGGATTAATTTCCCATTTCTTCCACGTCCGTTTTGGAAATTCTTAAGCGTTTTCAATTCCTTCCTATATCCTGACTCGTTATTAAAACATGAAGTTTTTCTTTCATTTATTAATTCGGTGAAAAATTTCTTATTTTCGTTGATTCGTTGTTTGGAAGAAATTTCGATTTCCGATCCTTTCCATGACCTTTTTGAATTTTTAGAGTTTCCGAATCTTGCCTTACTCGAATTCGAAACGAAAAGTTTTTTTTTTCATTTCTTGATTCGGAGTCTGAAATTAAATTTTGGTTGATTTTTTGAAGGAAAATTTCCGATTTCCGATTTTCTGCACGTCCTCTTTGGATTTTGGAGTTTGCGATTCTTTCCATATTCCGACTCGATATCGGAACGGGAATTTTTTTTTCATTTATTGATTCGTCTTTCCAATCTTCACATTTTGGTCGATTTCTTCAGAGTAAAGGAAAATTTCCGATTCCTTCCGCGTCCTTCTTGAAATTTTCAAAATTTCGATTGCTTTCTGTATCCTGACTCGTTATTAAAACATGACGTTTTTTTCATTTCTTGATTCAGCGTTGAATTTCTCATTTTTGTTGATTTGTTGTTTTTGGAAAAATTTTCAGATGTCCGATTCTTTTTAATGATCATTTAAAGTTCGGAAGTTCCCATTCTTTCCTTATACTGACTCGAAATCGCAACGGAAAGTTCTTTCAGTTCTTGATTCGTCTTTGCAATCATAACAGTTTGGTCGATTTCTTGCTCATGAAGAAGAATTTCCTTCCATCTCCTTTTTGAATTTCTGAGTTTCAGATTCTTTCCATATCCCGACTCGATATCGAAACAGGAACTTTTTTCGTTTCTTGATTTGGCGTCAAAATTCTAATTTTGAATGATTTCTGGATCTTGAAATAAACTTTCCGATTTCTTCCATGTCCTCTCTGATTGCTGGGATTTTCTATTTCTCTACCACATCCTGACTCGATACGA